>CM042216.1:19443942-20643942 GCA_023566465.1 Cottus gobio
TCAAAGTTAATTTGCTTCAATGGTGAAAACATTTCAAATCTCTTTTTTGCTAAACAAAACATAATGTCTAATAGATTTGCAATTGCTTCTGCAAATGATGATTAGTCAGTTTTCAGAAGTCGATTTGGAGACACGCCGTCCTGTTATATCAAGCCATCCATCCATAATAATGCATCTGCAAGTGTGGCAACTGCTTCGAATATGGGCCATTTTTTGTCTGCTGATGGTGAATAATGAACGAGGCGTGATTGTTTAGAAGCCATATGGAAAGATTTAGTTTGGTGATGGGCAAAAATCTACAATCTGCTTCTGTGAAAAGCCATGAATGCTCAGATGTGTGGGGCAACAGCGTGAGAGACAGAATGGACAGCAGCGGGGAGTAATGCTTTCACACACACACACACACACACACATATGCACATTCTGCACATTCGCCAACAATGTGCAGAAAGAATGGCTGATTCCAGACATCTAAACAGCGTGCAGCACATGGAGCATGACCATTTCCTGCCACACACACACTGCTTATAAAAGACATAGCCTGCAGTGTGCCTATAAGAATGTACAGACTATCAAAGTGATTTCTCCCGCTCCTCACCGCGCCCTACTTCATCTTTAGCCTTAAACCCTATCTATCCATCTCTCTCCACTCTCTTATCTACACATTTGTCTCCAGGCATACGGCATACACCAATACACCTTTATCCTCCTAACTCTCGCTATAAATCTCTCCGTATGTATCAGCCTTGTGTTCTGTCATTTCAAACACTGTTCTCGACTTGTTCCAATCTCTCATCTCCATCCCTCTCTATGTCCCTTCGGTCTCTGACAGGCACGTTTCCACACACTGACAGAAATGTTTCACTTTCTAGAAATCATTTCAAAGTCTGTCTGTAAAACAGAGAAGGAGCCAGAGGTTAGTGCGTATGTGTGTGTGTGTGTGTGTGTGTGCGTATGTGTGTGTGTGTGTGTGTGTGTGTGTGTGTGTGTGTGTGTGTGTGTGTGTGTGTGCAATATTGATGCTGAATTGCCTGGTGTTTCCCTGCAGGCATGTGCAGGAATTGCTGCAGACTCTTTTGCTAGACCCCTGTCACACCTTTGAGGAAAGAGAAGATAAGAGATAGAGGAGAGGAGCAAACAGCAAGAGAGGGAAGATGTAGGACATCAGTGCATTAGGAGGAAGGGGAAAAAGGCAGCGAAGGCAGAGATGGGAACCTATTTGGCGGCGAAAGATGAAGAAGGATAAGGAGGAAACACACCAGGAAAGCTTCCAGCTGGAGATTAGAGTGCGATGCACAGAGCGGAAGAAATAGAAAGAAGTGGGTAACAAGAGCCAGAAGAGTGGGCGAGTGGCATCACAAGAAAGAAAAGGCAGAGAAGAGCGTGAGTGGGACTGCAAACACTACATTTCCAGAGAAGGGGATAGAAGAACAAAGAGAATGAAGTTAAAAAAGACAGGGGAGCAAGCATGAGAGAAGATGAAACTCTAAATATCTTTAATAAGCTTCAGAAGATCCTCTCACTCCCTCAAAGCAGCACTTTCAGACTAACAGTGCTAACATGCAGGCCTGTAACATAGAACGTATCCTGATCGTGCCATTCTACAGTTATAGATTATGAATCTGTCACGTAGCTGTATGACACGGTCGGCACACCTGGCGTTGGCAATTACTCATGAGGGGCAGTGAGGCTTTGGACCGAGAAGAACATGTCCATTAGGTATTGTAAATCAATACTAATATCTACAGCTGTCCAAATTAATTCTCACACAGACACCCGTCTGGAGCTTTATTAGTGGATGCACGTTAAACCTCTTGCCGGCTCTCATCACATTATGGAAAAGGGAATAATAAAAGGAGCCTCCGCTATTGATCTGTCATCAGGGAGTTAGGGAAAAGAGTAAGAGGGAGAGCGGGGGACTAAGTAAGGACATAAATAAATGAAGAGAGTGAGAAATAGTGATGGACATATAGAGAGGGGATAACAATGCAAAGTGAGAGAAAGCAGGTGATGAAGTTTAGATGGGTGATAGAGAGTGATGAAAGAGGGAGTCGATGAGAGAAACCAAACAGACTCAGAGAGAGAAAGACTGGAAAAAGGGGAGTCAGTTTCTGCATTGCTGTTATTCTCAGAATGAGGGAGAAGGATATTCTGATTCCTGATTCAAAAGGTTTAAAGAGTTTTTGCCTGCAGGATTGAAACAGGAAGAACTCAAAGGGACAGTCAGCCAATGAGGATTACATTACATTGACGCTTTTATCCAAAGCGACTTACTTGATATACAGTAGACCGTAGACACAGCAACGGTGAGCAATGAGGGTTAAGTGTCTTGCTCAAGGACACAGCGACATGGACTGGCTGAGCCGGGGTTTGAACCACCGACCCTCTGATTGAAAGACTGACTTGCTAACCACTGAGCCACAGTCACCCCCAGGATGCTGAGAGGAGTTTCAACAGCATCGGGCTCTTTCACACCCAGAGCTATGAGTGATCATATAGCTGCCGCCGGGCAACAATTGTAAACAAAATTGTCATATTTTGTATTTCTTTATTGCTTTGTTGCCTTGCTTTTGTAGAAAGGAACATGACACCTATCAAGTGAATGACATAACTGTGAACCATGACTCACTGGCCTGATGTTTATGGGCACAAGGATGCATCATGCATTACTTACAGAAAAAGCACAAGCACGCACACATCCATAGTCAGATGACGTACTTATTTTAGTCAGTGTTCTTTCCCGTGTCACATTCTTCTGTAACTCAAACAGTGGCGCAGTGAAACAATCAGAAACACAACATACTGTTTGAATGTCAGCGACGTTAAACGACCCCCATTGCTCATTTTCTTCTGACACAATCATTCAAGATGTTTTTGGATCTAACAGATAATTGAAGCTCATCTTCTTCTGTTCTTCCTTCCCTCTGTCTGCGACAGATTCCTATTCCTCAGAAGTGTAGATTTACTTGGCACACATAGACCTCTCAGTAGGCTAGTGGCTTGTTATTTAAGAATTAAAAAAATAAATGAAAACCCAATCTGTGTGTCATTATTGGATTAGTTATTTTCTGTTCCTCTGTTGCCCCATTTAAAAGTTAAAAAATAGATATTTTTTTCAGGCATGAAACATTTCCTGTAGGGCCTAATTAGTGTAATGAACATGTAGATATTAACTACTAATTTGTTGTGTTTGCATAACTTCCTCCCACAATGTTTATATTACACAGGCTGGAATGAGAACATCTGTGCTATGCTGAATTGTATGTGCTTTTGTTTTACTTAGTGGATTACTAGAACTATATTAACTATTTGCTCAATGTACATCTTGTTTACTCTCAATGTTTCAGCTGTCACATTAACTTAGTTCAATTGATGTGCGTCACTGCTGTCATAACTGTTCATACAGGCCTGACCATAAAGTCAGAGCTAAGTAGCTATCTATATTCATCATCTGCATTTCTCTCATTGGCTTCAGTATTACAAAGGCCTGTAGGCAAACAGGGCTGAGCTGTCGACGGAGATACATTGCATGGAAAATGTTGTTTATCTTTTGAAGAATTGAGCAACATATCTCTCCGCAAATATTATGCAAATTAAGTATCTTTATTTATGCAATATATTGATTTATATATCAATATATATATATAATTCTCCAACGTGGATTTAATTGTCAACGCTGAAAGATCAAACGCTATCAAAGGATCTTAAATGAGAGGCAGATGTTTAAAATGGAAATCATGCTCCCTGTGAAAATCTAGACTGGAGTGTAAAGAAATATGAGATATGAGGTTGTAATATCACAATTCCATCATTGCATGCCCATACTAAGTCACACACAAACACACACATGCTGTGGGCATGCAGTATTAGTCAGAAACCCATTTCCATGTTGCCATGTGCCTAATAAAGCTTTTTTGCCGTCCTAATTGGCCATTTTGGTGCACTTCTTTTGATGTGCAGGGATGAGATAGAGGGGTGGAAACTGTAAAGCCTATCAAGGAAACAGGGCTCCTCTCCAGTCAGCTCTTAAGCCCTGCAGCAGATACATTGAATCAAACACACATGTTCTCCAGCAGACCCACATCCACTCACACAAACACACTCATATTTACATATTCTACCGGCCCCCAACTAAATCTCTACATGAAAGCAGTTAGAGTGATCTTAGAGTAGGCCAAGGCTATCTTCTGGGGCAAAAAACTCCGAACACATAGAGATGTGAGGGTTCGAGAGAGCGAAAGAGACAGACGGAGAGAGACAGAAACCCTGAGATAAACAGCAGAGGCAGACAAATAGCCACAGATCAAGAAGAGAGCAGCTCGAAGAAAATAGAAGAGAAAAACTTGAAGGGAGGAACACATAAAAGACAAAATGAGGAGGTGAAATGAGGTGAGAGCGGGTAAGACAAAGAGAAAGAGGGCGAATATCCACTTGACAGAGCGAGAGAGTACGGAGAAATGAAAGCAGAGGCAAAAACAAATGGAGCAAACAGACAGGGAGATGAATGTGTTGGCGAGGTGCAGGTTTTGTAGTTTATAACACATCCACTGGGACATATTTCACAGGAGCAGAGTAGTTTGTGCACAGTGGCTATATGTCCTTTTGTTTTTGCCCCAGATGACGACAGAAACATAGATAAACTCCTAGAAGCCAACCTGCCGCTCGGACATTGGCTAATATCTATGTTCCCATCTTCTCTAGTGGGAAAGCTAAAGCTTTGTGTCGGCCACAGCTTCAGTCTGTCTGGATTTCGTAAGCTGGTACGGCAATCAGGTTTTACAGCAACGTTCATGACTTCAGTCAAGTGCTCAGGGATCCTGAGCTGTAGGCAGGACGCGTTGGGGATCAAACCACCAACCTGCTCCACAACCTTATACATCATCGAGGTCACCGAGGTTTGGAGCTCTGTAGGTTTCTTTGAAGCTTAATAATTGCTTAAAACAACTATACTTTAGTACGGCAAATATTTTGTACATCGCCAAAATGACATGATCATTCCTTGTGTGGGTGGTTGTTGAAGTTACTACAATATTATGTCAACAACTTGAAGAAACCGGACAGACAGCTGGATTCAAGTGACTAGAAAATGTAACTAGGGGGCTGCTTGTAGTTCAATGGCATTCCTCCCCAGACAGACATCATTAAACAATAGGGGCAGTTAAACAATGGCCAGTAATGCCGGCTCGTTGGTTTCTAGCTAATCCAACTTTAATTCAGTCCATCCAATGTTAGACTGATAAACATTCAGTTGAAAAAAGGGTTGAAATTCATGTAAAAATGTGGTACTGCTGTTCTATTATTTGCAAGATTATCCCAGCAAATGCCGGTGACATTAACATACATATACACTGACCCTGTGTTTACTTTCTCCACAAAAACAGAGAAAAATGAAAAGAGTTTTACTTAAAGATATGGGACAAGATGAGGAGCCTGGCCGTGCCCCTCTGAATGTGTGTCACAAATAACTAACTGCTATCTATACAAGTCTAGGGATTATACAAAGAAGACCAATTGACTTGTACATGCTTTAGAAACAGCTGGTCTCAAACATCTTCATTTGACGATATGTTTAGCCAATTCAAACAGTTATTCAACCTTGGTTTCCTCATAATGCATTAAGTACTTAACTTACTTCTTTACAGGGCTCGTACAAAGGCATTGTGTTGCCTGTGATCTGTGGGTTACACTCATCGTCTTTGTGATTCTTTACAGTTCTTTTAGTTTATACGCCCTCTGACATTATTCATAGAGTAAGAGAGAAAGAAAGAGGGAACATTACGGAGATGATAAAGAAGAAGCAGGCACTGCCCACTGTGCCCAGGATAGGATTAATGTAATGTCTCCGTGCTGTTCAACACAAACATAAACAAAGACCTCATCCAACTCAAACACTGTCATTACCACAGAGATGTGTTACTGTTACAGGGAACCCTGGAGGCTTCAACATCAACACAAACTTATATTGTCATAATTATATGTCATCGTATTATTTACAGATATATCATTGTGAAACACGGTTTGCTTCATTGTTGTGTACAGTTTGAGCCACATTTCTATAAATCAAATCACAAATATTAAAATGAAGACGGTGTTTGTAATGTTACTTACTAAAAAGGACGCACAGTGAATACAGAGGTTGAGAGAGAACAGACAAAGCCGGAGAGAAATGAACATCTCATCATCGTGTTCATTCAAGTGTAACAACCCTCAGGTCTCATCTGTGGACTGTGGTCTGGTTTAAACTACAAAATATGAAAGATATGATCGGCAGCACATCCTTTTGTATAATTTTGAATCTTTGCGCTGTCAAGTCCCTCCATGTCCTGAGTGGTCACAGGTCATTTTGGTTTTGTCGAGTCACATTGACACGTTGACATGCCTCTGCCCTGCAGAAAGTGAGACCGCAATGTCGAGTACGTTTTGTTTACCCTGGTAAATTCTGTAATCTCAGCAAGTTAATCTCAGCTGGCCGCTGCCTCGTGTTGGCTGGTGACCAAGGGTGGGCAAACCTTCCATACAAAATGAATCCTGCCCTGCTTTCATTAGGACACTTTTTATAACACAGCAGCAGATGGTGAAACACGCACACACATTCACTGACACTCACACTGCAGCCCCCCGAGGACCAACCTCGCCTCATCTTCTCAACTTTTCTCAATTTTTCACTCCCACTTTTAAGCATCTATTGGCCTCCTACCCGCACCCGAACTTCAAAGTGGCTGCTATTTAGAGTTTACCCTAACTAGAGGAGTGTAAAATGGGCTAAAAATACATTTCTGTTGCTTTGTAAGCACTGCTGCCTTCTCTAACAGTTGTTACTTTGTGAGAGGACACCACGGCTGCCACGTGTGTTTTCACTGGTGCCTCAGTAATCTTTCTATAGGTTTCACATTTTAGGCTCCATCTTGCCACATCTGTTCAGCACAGATCTGAAGTATCTGCTGAGAGCTGTTGCCGTGCAATGAACTGAGGCGCAAGTCGGGAATTAAAATAAACAACCCACGCAGGATGCTATATATGCCTGTATTTATAACCATTCACAGGGTCTCTAAAGTGTGTTTACCGCTATTTCAAATACTCCACAGTGGCTGCAGTGTTTGACAGGTACACCACAGACAAGAGAGACAGATGTTTTACATGATATCATGAGTGAGTTCCCTACATGTGACAGTGTGGCGAAACATAATCTGACGGTTTTTGGTCTGCTCGGTCCCTAGGGTGCAGCTGTGTGTCTGCTGATGATAGCCATCAGGTTTGAGGTCAACAGACGCAGGACAGACCAGGGCCAAAGGCTGACGGATTACACACTGATTTACTGCACACGCACCTCTGCCACAGCCTCCACACAGGATACACAGCATGTTTGACCCTATTACACCCTCCTACGTTTCAGGGGGGAATTTTGCGCATAATTGTTATTATGGACAAAGCTGCACACAGACATGCCACACATGTCAGTGCCAGTTCCTCATGTCAAACAGCAGCAGGGCAGACAGGAAGCAGGTTGGTTTGGAAAGCAAACAGGGGTAAATACCACCACCTTTTATAGACATGCCCAATGACACGGCTGCACTTACATGAGGACACACACATACACGCACACACACGCACATTCCTAAATCCACAGTGCAGATGGCCTGGAGATTGCATCATAAACCAATTGTGAATAAATAAAATAAATTGCCAAATTTACATCCCCGCTCCCTATATGTTCAACTCATTCCCATAATGCACTTATTGTGCAATATTCATGACTCTGAGAGCCAACATACAAGACTCCGTAATTAAGGCACAAACTCGCAACATGACAGGTGATCTTTTCATATGACAGGCACATGCATGTGAACACACACAAACACACACACACACACACACACACGCACATCTTGAGTGTGTTTGAGAGAGAAATTTGATCATTTAGCAAAAAAAAATTCTTACCTTTGCGGTAGTTCACCTGCTTGGTTTGCATGGAAAAGGTTCCCACCACGAGACCCATGTTGACTCCTGGCTGCAGAGAGGTTGAGTGTGCTCGCGTGTGTGTGTGTGTGTCTGCCCGCCTATAATCAAGGTGTGCTAGTGAGTGCACGTACAGTAGGTGTGTGTGTGCTGTAATTAAGTTATCCCTTCAGCCAGCAGTATGTGTAGAAGAACAGATATCACATCACATGCTGCTTCACACCCACGATGCTCTGCTGCTTGTGCTCAAGGGTGTGTGCGTGTGTCTGTGTGAGTGAATGAGTGAGTGGGTGAGAAAGAGAGAGAGAGGATGTGTTTGTGTGAGAGAGCGAGAGAGTGTGAATGAAATAGCTGGCGCACATGCACACTGGAGCTACGTCTACGCTGTCACCGAAGCTGCCTATTTCCTTTCTGCCTCTCTCTACCATGCAGACCCTCCCTCTTCCTACTCTCCCATTCCCCTCTCTCTCTCCCTCTCTCTCTCTCTCTCTCAGTGTCATTCCATCAATTCCTCTGTGCCTCTTTACGTATCTTGCCTCTCTCAGTCTCTGCTTTTCTCTGCTCCCTCTGTCCCCTCTACTATTTGTCTCAGTCTCTTTGTCTGTCTGCTGAGGGAAGAGGGAATGGTGGAGAAGGGTGTGTGAGAGGAGAGGAGGGGAAGACAAAACTCAAGGGATATTGTGAGGCAGAAGGAAAAGGGAATGAGACATTTACGAGCAGGAAGAGCAGGAAAAAAAGGAGGAGAAGAGAAAGAGAGACAGCGGCAAGTGATAGCGTAAGGGTGGGAGGGAAGGGGGTAAAAAAGAGAGACAGAGAGGGATGAAGAGTGCAAGAGGTGAGGGGAGATAAGGGAGGGCTACACTGTTATACCCCGATCTACTATTCAGCAGGCAAATGGTCTGACTGTGGAGAGTACGCATTTGCTTTATCTCTACATGGATGAGTCTGACAAGCGGCGTGTGTCTGCATGTGTGTGTGTGTGTGTGTATGTTTGTGTGTGTGTGTTTGTGTGTATTCATTATTCTGCTAGCGTGTGTGTGGGTCATGGACAACCCCTGTACATCTGCTACTACTTTCACAGAAACACCGCCTCGCATATGTCAGCGCCGGCATCAACGCGCTGTACCAGACATGTTTTAGCTGCTGAGTCTGCTGATAAATCCATCACACGGATAAACAATCAGGCCGAGATCTGACAATGCAACCAGGGGAATGACGGCGGTCCACCTCACACATGTTCCCCTCTGTCAATCACCATTAACCCCTCGCTGTCCTCTATATGTTACGCCCCGCGGGCTGCACCGACGCCATCGACTGCAGCTCCTATTGAAATTCCTCACGTGGCTTTAGTTAGGAAAACAGTTTACAGCCGAGCCATGGCTGTGGCTGAGCTGAGGCCATCAAGGCCAATGATAAGCCATTAGGCCATGGCATTCATTAAAAGCTACTGGCTGCATGCTGAGGATCAATACAGAGTGAAAACAAGAGAGAGAAGCAGGAGGTGTTGAGTGGACGAAAGAAAGATGATTAAGAAGAGAAGAGAGAAGCAGAAAGGGAGGAAAAGGAGCACTGTAATGGCGAGAGACATTTTTTGGGTATGCAAGAATACACACACACACACACGCACACACACACCTCCTCTTTCTCCTATTCTGGCTCTACAGAGAGAGACAGATCTGGCAGCAGCTTCCTATCAAAATCAAACAATAACAAACACATTTCACCCACAATCACAGATGCACACACACAAACACCCACGAGTAAAGGTGGCAATATATCAACTGAGAGAAAAACAGGTTTTCTTAAATACACACAGCGACACACACGCTGATTCTATTCTGAAGGCTCGGCTGAACAACAAGATAAGATTCGCTGTAGTGACGATGTTTAAATTCAGGGGAGGGGTTACATACACATCTATCAGTGGAGGGAAAGCCTTTGGTTGATCAAATACATTAGAAATCTTCTGGATACACTGAAAAACCTCAAAGTGATAAAGATGAAAAGTGAGCAAAACCAAAAACAGAACCTAAGTCTATAAGTGGGATCTCTGCTTCCACCCTGAAAATAGCAAACCCAAGAAAAGCAGACTGGGGTGGTGGCGTCACTTGTTTGGCACTACATGGGTGAAATGGCATGGACCCCGTAACCCTGGGAGGGAGAGAGCATTGGAAACAGACGACATCAGCTGTCTGTAAACATCACTGAACAAGAGGTCACAGCATCCAGAGGTCAAAGTCAGCGGCCAGGAGTCAGAAGAGGGGAGGAAGATCAAGTGGGAGATTAACATTCACATTCACAGTCAGACACCGTCAGACAGACATAGTCATTAATTCAATTCAATTCAATATATTTTGTATCGCCCAAAATAGCAAACTACAAATTTCAATCTGTACACAGCACATTACAGTCAAAACAGAGAGAAAGTTCAGAGACTGCTTATTTATATTGGCTTCCTTATTGATTTCCTTAAAAGGAATACTTTTAATCCAGGTAATCATTAATTTATTTTTGGGAATGTTACTCTTCATATATGCTGAATTGTAGTTTTGTACTTTTTGGGGAAATTATCAGGAATTTACAGATCAGTAACATGTTGCGTTATATATAGAAAGCCAGTAACCTTAGAAATCTTTGGATAGTATGTTATCACATATATATCCAGACATCTTTACCAATATCTACTGTAATCACTTCCTAGGAATCTAATTCATAAGTCTGTGAAGTATCCGGCTGATAAACGCACACAGACAAAGTAATTGAGGCATTTATGTCTAAGTGGTTTCAACAAGGAAACTAAAATAGCTTTGCAGATCTGCACTTGCACTTCAATAACGCTAAACAGCAACAGGTTCATCACATTAGGCCGAGGGCCAAACTCCTCCAAGACATTAAGCCTGACATCGCCTGTGCTGCGACACAGACCTGTCCGAGGTGCTGAAGATCATTCTGAGTGCCAGCCCACCTCTCTCATCATTTATTAAGCATTACACAATGGATATTTTTACTAGATTGAGATGGCTGCCAGGATGAATGGGTGGTGGGTGAGAGAGGAAAGGGATGGGGTTAGACAGAAGGGCAGAAAGCATTTGACAGCAGAGAAAGGAGGTGTTGACAAGCAGAGGGAATGTGGCGAGCAGGCAGTGAATAATAAATTGGCTGGTCAGTCGCTGCCCGGTCTTATCAGGCGACGGCTGGATGGAAACTGTCATAGTGATGACCACACAGAAGAGAGGAGATGAGAGTAGAGGGATGGGAGGGAAGGAAAGAAAGTGAGACAGGGGAGCAATAACACTAATAACTACAGGAAGGACGGAGAAGAGAGTGAGGCTGCAGTGGATCATTTGGAAGGTAAGATAGATGGGAGGAGGTTAGGGAGGGAAATGGGAGAATGGAATTAGAGCAGAGAACTGGTAGGATGAAGTAGATGGGGGGGAGATAGGTGAGGAGGTAGGGGGAAGATGTAATGAAGGAGCGAGTGGAGAAAATGACCAAAACAAGATGGCGGGACAGAGAGATGTACAAGGAGGGGAAACTGCACCTGGCTCAGACAAGCTCAGTGTCGTCTGAGTCATCTGAACAAACAGGTTGATTTACTGGAGCACGCAGTGGACATCCAGCTCAACATCCTGACAGAGGGATGTGTCAAGCTGCTGAGCTCAGCTACGCTGACTACAAACTCACAGAGTCCAAGCTGTGCAACGAGGCCTGACTACCATCAGTGTGCAGCCAGTGAGACAACACTGCCAAAGCTATTTTTTTATGAATGCTGACACAAATCATTTTAACTTAAAGGATCATTTCACTCAAACTACAAAAGATAGATTAATTGTATCAGTGTTAAGCTGCTATTCTTGTTTTGGTTATCCACATTTCAAGATTGATGTTGTAAAACCAGTACTATTGAGGTTAATGAACTGAAACTAAAAAGCAATGGGATTATTGGGATCTGAAACATTTCTGATAATTAAGCATTCTGAATTAAGCAAAATGCTAAAGAAATTGTTGGTTCAAGCATCTGAAAGTTTGGGATTTCTTAGTATTTTATGTTCTTAAACTGAATATCTGAAAATATACTTTTTCATACAACAATTTTGGTGCAGGATTATTTTGGTAACTGTATTTAACGCTTTTCTAGTCTTCTGACAACTCAAAGCGCTTTAACACGACATGTCATCATTCAGCCGCCCCTACACTGATGGCAGCCGCCACCATGCGAGGTACCGCCTGCCCATCAGGACTCTAACTCATCATTCAAATCCAGTCCCCCCACTGGGGAGCAATGTTTGGGGTTAAGTGTCTTGCCCAAGGACGCATTAAATTGCCGAAACTCTGATTGAAGGACGACCCTGCTCACAATTTTGTATTCATGTCCAGTCCTAACAGACGATCGTGGTAGCCTGTGAGTTTGGACTGTTTTGAGCTTTCTTTTCCATGACAACAGTCTATTTCTCTCCTCAAGGCCACGTCCACGGCTGCTGTTTTCCTGTCCCACATTGAATCTCTCAGGAAGACTCACCGGCGTACGCCACCCACGTACTTTATGTCACCTGTCGGGATGTGAAAAACTCTGCTTTGCGGCCAATATCTACCTTACTCCCTCTGGTTGACACACAGATGACACAGTTAAAACCCAGTCAGCTCGAGATGAACGTGCACAGGACATAGACCAGTAAGAAACACACTAACACCAAGCTGCTAACCATTCAGCTGGTGTGAAATATTTACTGTTTTTACTGCCATAAATGTTTAACAGACAGCATCACTTCTCTGGGTGCTACTGTACTCGAGCCCTGTCACTATTATTCCTAGACACAAACACTTAGCACATGACACACGTCGGGATGAAAATGCAATCTACATTTTTGCTAACTGCAGCTAAGTCTTATTTCTTTAAAAAAAAAAGTACCCAATTTGTCTCTGTGAACGGAATACAAACACCGCCATTGACTCTGCCCCTCTGCCCCTCTGTGTCTCACTTTTCCTCCCTCCTACGCAGATAAAGAGGGATGGAAGCATTCATTTTATGCAGCTTGAGGATTGATTACAGAGCTAGGGGGCAGAATGGTGTCCCCTCCCTTCAGAGGCTCTTCCATATGAATTATTATGCATTATATTTCGTATTAAACATGCACTCTGTGTCCTCTATGGCACATTAAAAGTGATATGATAGCTTTTTTGGTGCTAAGCAGCAGTACACACACACACACACACACACACACACAGTGCATACAGGGAAAAGCCCACACACTGCACATCAAAGGTTGTGTGCACAAAGATATACACACATGCTAACTTGCATATGTGCAAAGAGTGCAATCATGCACATACACACACATACACACTTCTTCCCAGCTATCTGTTCTCATTTACTCATCCATCCTACTTTCACTCCTTCTCTTTTCTGAATACTAAAGTGAAGCCAAAGAGGGAGGACCTGATGGGAATATCTAATGAAACAAAAGAGGAGCTGCAGAATCTTTCATTCAGCACTTATGAGGAATACTTCGGCTCTGAGTCCTTGTGGCCGATGCTGGTGAACCCACGGCTGGAAATTCCACCTCAGTGTCCATCATCATTCATCAAGCATTATAGGAAGAGCTGCTTCATCAGCCAGCACTTTGACACGCTGAATATTTTATGCTTTGTTTGGTTAAGACTCAACTTCATTTTAGGTCTGATGTTCTCTGACAAGGACTTCAGTAACAAGGAGAAGGAGGAGGAATCTGATGCCCTCTGCTGTGGAGTCTGAGAAACTCACAATCAGGAGGAAAAGACTGAGATTTGGTCCAAAAATTTAACATTTTGAAAAACATTTCCAATTAGAAATTAAATATCATCTCTGGCACTCAAGTGAGACTTTTCAAACGATAATAACTGAAATAAAATATAGGACGGTGGAGTAATATTTTTTAAATTGTTGTCAAAGAAACAAAAAACCCTGATCCCTTTCGGAAATGAGCTCATCTAGTGAGCCGGTAAACAGACAGGAAGGATAGGGATGATTAAGATTGCATGTTCCCAACGCAAGAGCACTTTTAAGGACTGAGAGGAGTCCGAATTTTAAGTTTCTCGTTTGGTTCCTGCAGGAAAGTTTCCTCTGATGGGGGTTTGTTTCCAATTACCAATTCCACGAAAATGTTACGAAACTTTCGCTTGAAGAGGTAAAACATACAAACAATGGGATGCAATACAGGTCACATGTTGGATTTAGACTAATCAGGTATCTGGAGGCGGAAGAAAAGAAAGGATTAATTTGTTTTTCTGTGTTTTGATGTGTATTTTCAGCCAAAGACGGTTTTGTTTGCTGATGTCTGCCCTCGGGTGGTAAATGGTAAATTAAATTGCATTTATATGGAGCATTTCTAGTCTTCAGAGCCTTCAGAGCGCTGTACACTACATGTCAACATTCCTCCATTCCCTCACTATCATGCACTGATGGCAGAGGTTGCCATACACGGTGCCACCTGCCCATCAGGATCTAAACTAATGCATATTCTCTAATATTGCATATTTAGGGTTCAGGGTCTTGCTCAGGGACATTTTGACATACAGACTTGAGGAGCTGGGGTTCGAAACAGTCTATCTCTGAGCCACATGTGCCCAGCCCACCACCGAGCACACAGAGCACAGTGTTGTGCAGCCAGGTTGGACGTGTATGCCAGAGGGAGGCACCAGAGGGCGGCCTGCACAGAGAGGATAAGTGAAATAATGCAGGCTGGGAAGCCTGGCATGGCTTGACAGAATGTTTACAGGGTTCGTCGGAGTTGACGGAAATCCAAAGAGAAGTTCAGGGCAGAGCAGAAAGTGAGAGACCGTCAGAGATGAACTAAGAGGAAAAGGAGGTGAAGAAATTGAAAGTCTACTCAGCCTGCGGCTCAGAGGAAGTGAGCAGAGCTTGAAAGAGGTCTAGGAGCTCTTTCTAGCTTATGTTTGCTTCTATTTCTGTGAAATCAGACATTCAGCCATAACGTGGTTGTGTTTTAAGATTATTTACTTTAATATATATTTTTAGTGTCTACAATAGATTGACAGGAATCACATGGGATAAATGGATCAGCTTTAATGATTTTAGGAAGCAAAATATAATTTAAGTTAAAGCAGAACAACCCAACATTGGATGTTGAAATTCAAATTTGGGATGAAAGAAAAAAAAGTAAATAACTCAACAGTAAAGAAAGCATAGCAGTTGCATGCACACTTTTGCCAACACACAACCTATTTAAGGGTAAAAAGTACAGAAAACATTTGATGTGATACTTACCCTAATAATTTCAACAAGCCACGTCTTTTACCTTTTTGTATTGTCCAATAAATCACTACACATTTTCAGTTCCTCAAAATTATTCTATCCCTAACCCCTTTAACTGAAATACATAGGTTTTTTACATGAACCCCCTTGTTCACCAGCATGCATATTCCTCTACAATCATATTGACTTTCTCATTTTAAACATTTGGATAATGAGACATTTGTTCATAACCATACACATGATTTGTGTTTTTTTTATCTATACAACTCTGAGTTTCAGGGACTTTAAATAACAGTGAATAATTGGGTATACAGCATATGTGATATGAATTTCAAAGAGGGAACAGATAAGTGAGATCAGAATCAAGCAAACCCATCAGATTAGTTTATGTGATTTTCTGTCTAATAATTTGTATTTTCTCCGTGCTACCAGCAGAGGTCAATGCTGCTCTGGTAGTCATCGAAACAGATCTAAATTATGTGAGCATACCTGTGTTATGATTGTCTTTCAGTCCACTGAATAAAAACAACTTCAGTATTTTCTCAATAGTTTCCATGGAGCCCCTTTTGCTACTGAGAGCAGTGAATATATTAATGTTGCTCTTACAAGTGTCCTAAAATGCAGACTGAACAAAAATAGTCTGTAAACCACAGTGAAGTGTAAAAAAAAGCCAACAGTTAGTATTTTGACCTTTGATGTCAGCATTTACTGACAATTGTTTTTATCTATGTTTGAAAATGTACAGCTATTGACATATCTTATTCTATTACATTTCTACATGAATTTTAAAGGTACGCTTCATTTAATATTTGGAGTGAAAGGTGGATTCTTGATGCTGGGACCAGCATGGCTGCACCACTTCTGTTCTCCCTTCAGTACACGGTCACATGGGCAAAGTTTCCCCCTCAACCAAGAGCAAAAAAGTATGATTGGTTGACCCCAATTTCAACCCAAATATCGCCCCATTTACATGTATTTGCATGTGTTACCGTGTCCTAATGGTGACAGAGGTATAGCAGCAGTAGTCTTTGCAGTAGTAATAGTATTTCAAAGGAAACTGAGAGGAAAGAGAAAGGGTTAAAGGGTCACTGTGAATTTGACACACAAGGATCATTTTACTCGTCATGAAGACGTGGGGGTCTAAGAGGGTCAAGTGAAAGATGCTAACAAGTTGCATCATGGGCAGTGTAGGATGTAGGGAAACTCATATCTTGCCCTCTTCTCCTTCAGTTTTGACCTTTTAAAAAAATATGTTTCTCACTACTAAATGCAGTACTAAATCAATGAAGTGCCTCATTAAGAGGACAGTGTCAAGTCAGATTAATCAAAGTCTTTAAGAAGCGCCTGCACCTCCTAACTTTCAAACACACATTAAAGATGCAGCGTTTGTGTTATCTGACCTTCATCAGCTATCTGGAAAATTGAGGCTTAGAACCCTTAAATATTTCAACCCTAACCCTATTAGACGTCAATAGGCGTCATTACGAAGGCATGCAGCCAAGAAAGATTAAATTAGACAATTGTTTCATGTTCTTCAAATGGCTCCATAACTAAGCAGTTTACAACCATCCAGTTTCGAGTGCAGAGATGGACCACGGCACTTCGTAAGAACTTAAGTAAAAGTTAAATTTCAGCCAAAAAGAGCTCAGTATCACATGTTAACTATTTGCTATTAAATCACAACAGCAGAACTATTTGTAATTAGTTGTTTCCACTCTCTGTGTTCATGGACTTAAACAAAAAGGGCATTGTCACGTCAAATTAAAACACCAACGTTTAAAATAGAAAAGCAATGGGAAGTCACAATTCATAAAACAACAATATTGTAATGGCCCCCTTAGTGTGTGTGTGTGTGTGTGCCTCCAGGCTGCTGCTGTGCTGCATACAGTTTCTGAAGCTTTGTGTGTACTCCCCTGCATTGCTTCAACATTAAAAGCACCAGAATGAGATTAAAATGACACTGTAATGCATGCACACACAAAAACACAGGACCTCTACATACCGGCACTAAACCATGGATGCACGCACACACAGCGAATAACAGCTAATGAATCACAATAATAAAACCCTCCCCTTCCTCATAGCATCTTGTGTGTATCGCTCCTTCTCCCCGATGCCACACCAACATGTTTTATACCTCACATTCATCACAAACACACACACAGACACACACTCTGCCCTATATCAACTGTATCTCTCCTCTCTGTTAGCTGCTTCCTCCCTGTCTCCTTCGGTCCCCCCTCTGGAGAACACAAGAAACAGAACGGGGTCAACTGCAGAGGAGAGTAAAGCACAGAGTTGTACGAGCTGAGGATGAAAGATGATCCTGCTTGTGTGACATTAATGCCAATGTGTGGCCTTGCCTGCCGCAATAAACCTGTTCACAACACAGTTAGGTCTACTTTCAGAGCTGGCAACTGTCCAAGAACTTACACAAATAAACACAAATTTGGGCATGCACCAACACAAACCAATAAAGAGCCATTCAAGCACTTACATACCTTTGATGAGAGTCCCAGTGACCAGTTTGTGCAGGGACGAAGCAAACTTGACAAGTCCCTGTTTGCAGCGCTTGGCACACCCCGCCATCCTGACAGCGACCTGGGACACGGCGGGCGGGACAGGGCTTTCCAGGTCCAAAGCAGCACGCTCAAGTCAAAGTGTCGAATCTATACAACTTCTTCTGGTGGAGTGTGTGAATCCAACACAGTGAAAGAGTCAGAGGAGAGCGAGCTCCTGGAGAGCGAGTTCCTCTTACTGCGTCGCCTTTCGTCCTGCTGAGCTGGAGGGAGACACTAAAAAGAAGCGGTGATCTCCCCTTGCGTTCCCTCCCCCACTACCCCTCCTCCACCTTCTCCATGCCACCTCTGAATGAGTCCAAATTAGTGCCTGTTTGACAGAAAGGTGAGCATGTAGAGATAGTGAGTAAGAGACAGAGGGGAAGTGTGTAAAAGAAATAAACTCAGTGTCCAAGTAAGACAACTAAAGCTTCTTGGAGGTGCTCTTACAATCCAAGTTTCCAAGAAACTTCCTTCCAATCTGCAGGCAGCCTCTTTGGTGGCAGTGATGAGGAAGTCACATGAGCTTTTCTTGGTTTTCTCCCTCTTCTTCTTCTTCTTCTTCTTCTTCTTCTTCTTCTTCTTCTTTCCGTTCCTGCTGCTTATCAAATGTATCGTCCCTTTTAAGTCGGGGAGCAGTAATCCACCTTCAGCACCAGTGGAAATAAACAGCTCCCCACGATGCAGAACAAACACACGGAGCTCACACACACACACACACACACACACACACACACACACACACACACTCACTCCTCCTTCAACTCCTCCCACAACCTTATACAGTAATGCATACATACTCCCAATCGGTTGAAAAAAGAGCTGTATATGTAGCTATTATCATGAATACTATATTTATTCTTAATCACATTCAAAAATGATTTATTTTGAATGACCACCATCATTAATAATATGATATATTTGTGAATGTAGATATAGTTACAATATATAATGTCTCTTTTGTTCGCTATTTGTGCCCTTTTGTATTTACTTTTACCTTTTTATGTTGTTTCAGGGACACAATACAAAAAAGCACACTTAAAATACAAATACGAGCGGATTGCTGCATGACTAAAAGTAAAAATCATCTACGATATTGTATCATATCATTTTTTTAAGAATTTGAACAGCAAGGTTATTAAATGTGGGGGAAGTATTTGAGTCCTACTTCAACATAGTCTGAACTGTTCATAGTTTCAGTGGTTTGCAGGCATGCATACACTTTCAATGAAATGCAGCTGAGTGCAGCATGGTGTGGATTATGGACCGTTTAAAAGGCAATAATTAACTGACTAAGCTTTACACAACAGTATCATCATCACCTGAAATAAGTGAGAGACAAATAGAGACTAGAAGAAGGAACTGAAGGAGGAGCAGAGGAGAGAAAAGGATGCAGAGACATAATCCTATAACGTCCTTCTGGGCTATATTTAGTCCACATCACATATAGCTACTGGACTGAAGGCTAGGATGCAAAGTACGGGGGAAAAACGCAATAAGGACAAAGTTAAGAGAAGGAGAAATGAAGAAATAGATGTAAACAGACAACGGGGGGTAGACAGAGGCATGCAATGAAACAATAAAAATGCAAATAAAAGGCATAAAAACAGAAGAAATTGATAGAAATTGATGGAGGAGAAAGGGAATGAGCTGGGGGATGTAAAAGACCCAAACAATCTCAGGGTTGTGCCATCAAACTGGAACCAAGATCAATATTTTCTATTCTGAAGGTCCACATGTCATGAAAGCCGAGGAAGGTGGGATAAAGAAAACAAAAAGAAAGAAAGGAGGTGGGGCAAAATAAAAGCAAGTCAAACGGTTGAGTGGAGAAAAAGAGGGGGGAGGATTGTTTTCTGAGGCGCCACTGCTGTTTTTGGCTATTAAACGTGAAGAAAATTACTGTGTGGGGGAATTTGCATAAACATGCTTCTCTATTACCGCCCCCATTGTTCATGATTAATGAGATTTGGGTTGCCTTTGCACACAGATTCAAAGATGTAATAGCAACTAATTGCTTGTCTCTTCCCACATTAGAAGTTGCGCTGTTTGATGTTTGTTTCAATGTGGATTTGCTCAAAGTGATGAAGCTCTGGGTTTCTCTGCCTGGTGGAGGTGGAGCTCTATCATCACTGTGGATGATAGAGATGTGGATAAAATGAAAAGAGAACTAGAGGGGAGAAGAAACAAGAGGAGCTGCAATAAAGCTCTTTAAATTGGGGTCAATGAAAAGAGAGAGAAAAAGACAGTAATATAAACTACTTGGCTGGGAAAACGGTAAAGATGAAAGGAGAATATGAGGATTGTATGAAAGACACTGAGTTGAAATAGAGAGCTTACGGTGTATAAAGAAATGAAGAAAGGGGACAAAAAAATAACTGAGATTGACCTGAAGTGGTGAAGGTAATATAAAAAAGAGGAAGGAAGAAGAGATGGAGAGAAGAGAAAAAGGAGGACAATGAGAGAAGAAGAGAGAGGTGGGAGATGGGCAGAAAAATGAGCGAGACAAAAAGAGAGGAGATTGCTTTGAACGCCGTTGATCTGTCAGAATTAAATCACAAGCGGCCAGCTGTAAGCTCTGATAATGGTTTGCCTCTAAATATAACAGGCACTGAGATGGACTGATACGGCCACAACAACAGACGCAGAGATGGTGAGAACAAAGGGGGCATCTCCACACTAAGGAGAGAAAGAACGAAAACAAAATGCCAAATCTGTACACATACAAAAAGCATAAGCGCTCAGCAGTTTGTAATTTTCTTGTGGTGACATTTTTTTTGTCACAATGTGTTTGCATAATATGACAATACTCATGCCAGTCTTTACATACACCGCACACAACACGTGTAACTGCACACAAACACGAGTGCGGTATCACAACAAGAACACTGCTGTATGACAACACACTAAAACCAGACCTTCCAGCATCAAGACCCATCTGCCCAGACACAGCGGCGAGAGAAACCCACTTTTAGAGCTTATCTTTGGGTGTGAGCAGCAAACGTTGCCCTGGAGGTCTGGAAGTCCACTCCAGACCTCCACCCCACTTAGGCTTGGGATGCTCAGTGGCAGTGATGGAGTGACAGCGTCCCCTCTGGGTGAAATTTAAACCTCAACACACCATTGCTCCCCCCCGGCCTCCCTTTGAGACAACCTGCTGATAACAACTGTCTGTCTCGCACACACACTCCTGCGAGAGGAAGATATCCCCTGCAGTGCTGATACTCACTCAGCCACATATGTAAAGGACACACACACACACACACACACACACACCAGAAGTGTCTCTAAACGTCACAACAGAATATCGTCGCAGGAAGCTTGAGCCCAGCTGTCACTAACGTCCCCGTGACAAGTCATGCATGCACACTTCGTTTTAACTACAGCTTTCCTCCCATGTCCTCCATCACTATCCCCTGCAACTCCCATGTTGGCCGACATGGGAGGAGTCAGAGCTGAGCTATGGCATCATTAACATCATGGAAAAATAATTACCATAGAGGTCATTAACTCGCGTAAACAAGACCTGAAGTGCACACACTGCCGTACTGAGGCATCATGTATATATGTTGGAGTGTGTGTTAATAATGAAGGCGAGTGTAATGAGAATCTGAGGGTCCATCTGAGCTTCTCTTGGGGACCCAGGGGCCAGTTGGGCAAATGCACCACAGTTTGTAATGCAGCTTCTTTAGTCTTTAGCAGGGCTACACTAGATCTCCAGTTCATCGAAATCTTGAAGTGTTTGACAGATGTAAACAATCCAACATTCTACCTCACACTCTTCTCAGCCAATACTGAGCTTTACAGACAATTATTTTGTATAGATGTACGTAAAGGTATTGCTGGAGTAAACTTTCAAACTTCAGTATGCTGGATAGAGAAATATTTTATATTTGTGGTTAACCCAGTTAAAAAAAAGAAAAGAAATTAAACTTAAAAAAATGTAATTGTATAATATTTAGTAAGTTCAATAACATACAATTCTAGGGTTTGTATCAATACTGTTTCCTTCACTGAATATGCGGTTAATCTGCATGTTTTGTATTTTTTGTTTCTCCTTCAGAGCATGCATCCAAGTGGTGAGAAAGGTTATAGTATTATTAGCCAAATGTACTTTAACTTATGAGCAAAAGTACTCATATTCCAGAAGATGCCCCATTATGTTATGTTATTGGATTATTATTTCTGCAACATGTTTTATCATTTCATAATGCATCATATTTCCTATCATCATATTTTGTATGTAAAATATTAATCTGTAGTCAAGCTGTCAAATAAATATACAGTGCAATAATAATTTATTCTGATTTGTGTAGTGAAAAATACAAGTAAGTAACATGGAATGGAAATACTCAAGCAAAGTGCAAGTATCTTGACATCTTTACTCAGCTGGAGGAACTATTTTGCAGAGCGATGATGTTCTCAGAGGAGCTCCCAAGGCTGCTGAGAACAGCATATGATTATTAGGCACTTTTGTGTTTAAGCTGCTGATGCTTCTTCTTCTTCTTCTTCTTCTTCTCTGTTTTTGGTGCTGTGCCCGGTTTGTATTGAATGAGAGAGCAGACACTGAGAGGTTTCAGGCTACCTGAGCACGTCTTCGTATCATCCACCGCAGTAAATCTCCGGTGAAAGCACCTGTCAGATATAGTGACTGAGGTACCTGCACACAAAGTACTTCCTCAAAGTCATCCATGAATGTCTGCCATCTAATGGCCATTTATGGGAAGTGTTTGGGTTCGATGAACAGGACTAAAATGTAAAAGGAGTTTCATAATTCAATATCTACAGTTTAATCAGACACATTTATTGTCTCAGTCATATAAAAGCATGCACCTCCAAGAGCTGAGAAAAATGTTCTGCTTTGAGAAAAATAATTTCTCACATAATCAAATAGATTTTACATATATTATTTAGCCATAACCAAAGTTGGAGATATGTTTTCTGAACAGCAACGTAGTATATCCATAAAGCAAAATCTCAATTCTGGATTGATTTTAACAAGTATTTATAAACTAAAACTGTTTAAATTGGTTTAGCACGCTACAAAAACACACAGACACTGGAATGACAGTAAATATCAGATAAACATTTATTCTCTGTACAGTCGTAAGGAATCAACGGGGAATCAATATTTTCTATTACTGATAGAAAAATACCTTTGCTGCACCATGATCACTGCACACCCATACATACATACATACATACATACATACATACATACATACATACATACATACATACATACATACATACATACATACATACATACATACATACATACATACATACATACATACATACATACAGTAAGTAAGTAACTAAGTAACTAAGTAACTAAGTAGCAAAAGAACATTGTGTGTATTGTGAACATTGTATAAAACAATAAGAACGTGCAAACATGACATCTATTAGGTATGAAAAACAAAGTGTCACTCATACGAAAAGATGTATAGTTTGTGATACATTGGCATATTTGTATAATATTCTCTACAAAAAAATATCAGTGATAATCTCTTTTCTTAATTTCATCTTCTGATATCAGATATAATCAGACATAACCATGAGCATGTGCAAATTCCCGAACTTAAATAACTTCTGTGTTTGGAGTAATCCTGTAGACCTGTGAGGAGAAGCAAACATAAGTCTTTGGAGTGAATCATTTTGTTCTCATATTTGGCTTCATGTGTAAAAATCAAGTAAGATGTTGCGTCGGCACGTTATGCTGCACAAAAGAAAAGGCTTTTGATACAGTACGTGTCACTTTAGCCACATGTCACAGAGTCAAGGGAGGCAGCAGCATGGATCTCCGACCAAGCAATACGACACTCGGTGTTCAACACAGTGTTAAAATGTGCAGCAGACGTCCCTCCAATATGCCCCGTCTTGGTGGAACAATGTTATAAAAATTGGTGTCAAAGGCAGCTTTTGACAATGTGATTGATGTTGGCGCCATATAGTCTGTAATGAAGTATCACTTTGTATCAGTTTCATCAGTCTATCTGGACTTGTTCAATTAGCAGCCACTCTGGCCTTTCACCCAGCAGTCACAACATCCGAGTCTCAAGAGGTGAATCCACCGGGTGGCAACGATGAAACGGGAAGTTCTTCCAACAGCGATCACCTGCTTTGACACGCAGATGAACTCTCGGAGCCGAGGCAAGAGTCTCATTTTGTATGACATCTTCAGTTAATCGTTTTGAGGTTTAGCGGCCGGCCACAGGTCACTATACATATTCGTAGGCTGGTAAAGTGAGACAACGTGAGAGTTTTCTGATTGGTTGACCTGAGCCTGAATGTGTCCAAGCAGCGTGACGGTGTGTCCCTCGCTGTCTGCTGAGGTGGAGGTTAGGACACGCCCGCAGAGAGCTGCAGCTATAGATGGCTGTGCACTGAAGGGCGGACACACAGGACGAAGGGGAAAATAGATTGTCACACAGAACATAGAGCAGAATGAAAAGTGTATGAAAAAGTTGGTATTTAAAAGTATATTCAGATTTGACAGATCTGACATACTGATTCATTGACACAGACACACAGATATAAACACATACACAATTTACCATTCAAACCTTGGCCACTGGCAGTGAAGGGTTCCACTGAGAAGTTGCAGTAATCCTACAGAGCCACCATGTGTTGCTGCAGCCGGTCACACACTGAGACTCAGTGGTGGTCTGGTCGGACTGTGGTCCTGTACATGGTGTGGACAAAGTTTGAACTGAGTCCATTAGACCCCAGCGTTTGGACACCAATGTGAACTGGGACGCTCAGATCGACATTCTCCAGGATACACTGTGGAAACAAAAATGTAATATGAATTGCTGTTATTAGGTTTAATTTAAGAGTGTTAACAGCTTTTAAAGACCCTGATACCTTGGTGCACGCTGAGCTCATGACAGATTTGTGGAAGTCTCCATCTACAAACACCTGAGAGGTGAAAGGAAACAATAAGTACAAGAGGAAATAATAATAAAGTCCATATATCAGTCCATTGAGTTGCTGCCTACCCGGTATCCGTACACAAATGTTCCGTTACTGCAGCCCAGCTCGTCAAGTGGCGGCCTTTCCCAGCCAATCAGGAGGCTGCTCTGGCCCACTGTTTTGATTACCTCAACTGATCGAACTTCAGCTGGAGCCTCTGGAGGTGATCGAACAAAGAAAAATGTGTTCTATCTTTCTTGTACAATTAAATGCTTGTAAAGCTGTAAACAAGAGGGACAACACAGCCTACATGCCCTCTAATCTATTTATCTATTTGTTAGTTGGCAAGTCTCTTTGACTTTAAAATTCTACTAGAATAAAGAGACATAACAGGACTCACTGCATACTAAACTTACTAATGAATCCAAGCAGGTTAGTAAAAGTTTGTCAACATGTGTGTGACTGTATGTGAGCAATAAACAGGACAATATCAAACTGGCTGAATTTGTTCTGTATAAGAGATTATTTCCATGAAAAGAAACAGAAAAAAAAGAATGGTCCATATATTGACTGGGTATAATCATATTGCAGCAGTTTACAAGCAAAACGATAATATAATCACAAACTGCAATAATAGGGACCAAAGTTATAACACATACTCACATAGTTTTCTTGTCAAATCAATAAGGGAAATCAGAATAAAAAAAGAAGGTCTTGTTCCAGAACTTTAAGCAATGATGTGTGTTTGTTCTGCCTTTGTGTAAATAATCTCAAATAATAAATATGTGCATTACCTGGTTTGGGTCTTTCTGTCTTGGCATTTTCTAGAGCAGCAGTGGATTTTCTGGCATACTTGTTGGATCTCTCAGGAGAGCAATGAGCAGGTCGAGTGCAGGATGCAGCAAATACAAGTCCATCATCAGCAGGTGCAGCGCCATCCGTTTGAGAAGGCATGTGAAAACGATTAGCCTCGGGGGCGCTTGATACGCTCGGGGCAGTTGTGTCTGAGGCAGTGGTTTTTGGATTGGTGCCGGCACATATCGAGACATCAGAGTCAAAGGTAGTGGTCCTCAGAGTTGAAGGTGTAGAAGCTCCGTGTTTAGCATCAGATTTAGCTGGGGTCGCAGTGATTTTCTTTGCCAGTTTTGGGGATGTTATATTCGTGCCACAGCTTGAGATGGATTTGGCTTTACAAGGTGCCATTGTGGCCAAAGGAAAGTTAGAAGAGCTAGATAGAGCACACAATGTAGTTTTAGGTGTGTCTGCTTTAAAGTGTCTGTTGGCTAACATGTTGGGAATCGACGTAATAGTAGCAGATCGAGAGGCAACTGCATGAAAAAGGGTTGTTGACTTATTTGTGGTTGTCACTGTTGGGGTGTGCTTAGCTTGGCCTGAAGCAGCGGTGACTGGGAGAGAGTCGGGATGCAGTGCAGTGGAACTGAGGCTCTGCTTCTTTGTCTGAGAGGCTGGTCGCAAGTCTGCAGAAGGTGAAAATGAGGGACTTTTCCAGGGCTGCTGTCCTCTTCCTCTGCTCTCTGGAGCCTTGAAATGAAGAGGAAAGCATTTATTGTACTGACATGACATTAAAATCCAACCTTGTAGGTTTTCACAGACAAGAAATTTATTTTGATGTCCTGGTGCAATACATAAGAATAACAAAACAATTTAAATAAAAACAAGAATTACAATAAAAATAGAAATACATGGTGCATACATGTTCATGTCTAATGGGACATAAGAGCAATGCTTTCTTTTCCTACTTAAACCACAACCTGCATCTGTGTAGTGCAGAATGTTCAAAAAGCCTTGTACCTGACTGCTGCTCATTAGAGTCTTCTGCAGTTGCTCATGCAGGTTAATAATCTTCTCAGGACTACTCAGCCTCCTGCTTGGACTGAAGCGGGTGCTGGAAGAGGGAGGAGTCGGACTCAGTGAGGATCCAGGGGAACAGGTCAGATCTGGGGAGGACTTCCCTTTGGTATCTGAGTGATGAGATCCAAACGTCTCTGGTTCACTGGCAGAGGGCGAGAGCTGTGGTGGGATTGAGAAAAGGCAAATAGTCGTTCTCCCAATTTAAATTACAATTTTACAAACAACACTGATATGTTAATGTCCATTTAACTGAGATAACATGTAAAGATGGTGGAGACTGTGGCAGCTTCATGCTCACTTGTACATTAGAAACAAGGGGAATTATTACACCAAGAAAAACCTCTTTCAATAACATACGGGCACCTGACTACTGTTTTAAGAAACAGTTGAACAATTGTGAACTCATCTTTTCATACTAACGTTCTTATTAGGACGGCATTTCCCGTAAACCCAGTTGCCAACAGGATCTTTTTCACTTTGATCAAAGCGTTTGCTATACTGGAAATATTAAATATGTTGAAGGTGATGATTTCTTGTTTTTACAATTTTGTCATTGTAAAAACAGGCATAGTAGCCCAAAAAGAAAACATACTATAAAATCTTGTTTATGTGTAAGAATGATTTCACCAAATGAATGCAGTAACGGTTTACTGTTTGCTATCAAAATGCCACATGAACAACCTTTCAGAGTCTTGAGAAGGAAAAAAGATGAAATGTATTGGCATTATCTCACCTGAGCTCTAATGGAGATGACTCTATCTGTTAGAGCAGGAACAACAGGTGACGGTGTTGCTGGGACACTGGCACGCTCTTGCACTGGTGAGGTTGACACAGGTACATTTTTCGTTTGTCTTTCTGTTGGTGCAGGTGTGACTTCACTACGGCAGTCTTGACAATTTGTTTCAGTGGTGACTAAAGATGTGTGTTTTTCACTTTTCACTTCTCTACATTTTACTCCGGATTCAGTTGTGAATTCTTTTTGGTGTCGCTGCTTAACAAGTGGGGATATAGTCTGATCAGTTGTGAATCCACTGGTGTGGTCTTGGAGTTTGGAAATAAATCCTGATGTAAACCCGGTGGTGTAATCTTGGGTCTTTACGTTGCTGCATGGTGTGAAAGCTGCGATGTAGTTTTGCAGAGCAGCGTCACTGAGCAGCTGCTCCACCTGACAGGTGAGGGTGGAGTCCACACAGCCACGTCGGTGCATGGCCGTCATCATCTGAACCAACAAGCTGTTCCTCTCCTGACACTTCAGCACCAGGCAAGACAGCTTGGCCTGTTATTGGACAAAACACCAGTCAGTCAAACTCAACTTAACATTTGAAATAAGACAATAGGAATAAAACGCTATATCTCACTTTCCTCACCTTTAAAGGAGCTATTTCCAGATCATTCTGGCTCCTCTTTTTCAGTGCCTCATACTACAGTTAAAAAAAGGAATAAACTACTGTTTATAAATCACAGTTAAAAACTCACAACATAATACTAACTGCTTTGAATAACATGGAACGAATGGTTACCCACCTTAGCTCTGATGCCGTTGTAACTTGTCCTGAGTGAGATGAGAGCAACGCTCAGGTCATCCTTGCTGCCCTGCCCTCGTTTCAGAGCAATATACTCCAAGTTTAGCTCCTCTAGAGCCACCGTCTGTGAGGTTTCACACACACACACACAGACACACACACACACAATAAGAACTCATTTGTATGTATTATCTATTAATGCTCAATTTTAAGGTAGTCTAAACATTAAAGTCAAACAACTGAAGAACAGTGATGAGCTGAAGACCTTCAACATAGTGACATCATCACATGTGAAGTATAGAATGTGTGCATTACTGGTCTGTCTGCACTTCTGTGGATGTGAGGATGAAATTTAGGTTATGCAGATTCAAGACGCAAATAGTGAAGATTAAAGATTTAGAGCAGTTTCATATACAGACACATGAGAGACAGACAAAGTTAATGAAAAATATACCTTAGCTTTGAGCTGAGCTGTAAGGATGTTGTATTGCTCCTTTATTTGTGCCTTTAGCGACAGAGCTTCAGTCTTCTCCCTGACCAGGCCTGTCACTTTGCTCTGCAGCTCCTTCACCTGCGGCAGACACAAACATGTGTTTATCTTGGTTTGAACCTCGAGGTAAAGTTAGTGAAGAGCAGAACAGGGTGTCCAAACAAACATACATATTTACAGCTTAAACCCTATGTGTATGTATTTTATGTGTGTATGTTTCTCTTAATGTATTTTGCTTATAGTAAATAAATACCTGGGTGATGAGGCTGTCATTCTCCTTTCTGGTTTCTTCCATTTGATTAGCTTCATCTGTCAACCTCACCAACTTGTCCTCTGCTTCGGCCGTCTTTCTCTCCGCCTCTGCCCTCGCAGCTTCTGAGTGACACAATTCACTGCGAAGCCATTTGGTCTGAAAAGGCCACAAACATGAACATGAACACGTTAAGTTAGTGAGCTCTCCGATACTGTCTGCTCTGTAAATATAACAGCTGAAGACTGAAAAAATATAGTTGCCTAAGTGACACCTACATTCTTACTTCCCATGAATAAACAAATTCCAAGCCAGTAGGATGCCATGTCTGTTCTTTAAGGATGCAGTGAAAATGCAGTGCAATACAGTGAAAATGATAATAAGAAAAAAACATTTGAAGGTAGTAGTTTGACAAAACAATCCCAAATCAAGTGTTCTACCACCTAAAGCCAGCAAGTGGGCCGTGCGTTGGGAATATTTTGTCCAATTAATATTATTTAGTTTAATCAACGGTATGCCTCAAGTCAATATTATCGTCTACAAACGTCCACAAACATTACTGACGAAAGGATTGTGTTGTGTACACTCACGTCTGCATGGCTCTTGTCCAGTTCGTCCCATGACCTCTTTAGTTCTGCTCCCAAAGCTTCAACATCCCTCATCAGATCACTTTGCTCCTGCTTTCCATCAAAAACAGATTGCAGAAGTGCACAGTGATCCAACAGAGCGACACAGTATGAGCAATAACGCTTAAGAATAACACAACAGACAATAACATAATGCACAAAGGCGTGAATCACAGATACCTGTACAGAGCTTCCCCTGTGGTCCTCAGTCTGACATCTTTGTGTAACTCCTGTTCCAACAAGGCTCTCGGTTTTCTTTGGCGTAACGGCACACTTTGGATGCTTCTGATTGCTCCCCTCTGTTTGTGTTTGTCTGGGCAGAGCAGCTTGGAGGACGTTTATTTCCTCTCTTAGGCCCTGAAGTAATAGCTTTATCTGTTTTTCTTCCTGTTTCAAACAACTGATTGAATGTTCAATTCTTTCTTTATCTTCTCTCAAACCTGATTTTATTATCTTGTCGCAGTCTTCTTGGCAAGTGGAAGATGATTGTTTTTTGTCTCTCTGCTCCTGCAGACGCTTAAGGGAATTGTTTAGCTCGTCTCTTTCTTCTTTCAAATAGAGCACCGCCTGGCTTAACTGGTCACTCTCGGTCTGTAAACTTTGGAGCGACTGCATCATTTGATCTCGCTCTTCTTTTCCACTTGAGAGATATTCTAACAGTTTCTCTTTTTCTCTTTTGAGACCTGATAAAGACTCTTTCTCCTCTTCCAGACCACTGGTGTGCCTTAGAAACTGGTCTCTCTCGTCCCTCAGACCACAGACTGTCCTGGTAAGCTGCTCTCTCTCTTGTTTGAGGCCAGCCAGAGATTGAGAAACGCTGTCTTTCTCTTCCTTCAGTCCCCAAACTGCGCGAGTTAATTGCTGTTTCTCTTCTGTTTGTGTTTGGACTGACAGAGCCACTTCTGTCTGGTGCTCTCTGAGAGCATGTATGCAAACTGACAGTTCCTCTTTTTCTGTTTTGAGGCTCTGGACCGACTTGGTGAGCTGGCCTACTTGATCAGTCAATGAGCTAACGTGCAGACTGCTTTGCAGGCTGTGCTGCAGAGGCTCATAGAGATTAACATGTTGAGAACCAGGTGCTGAAGCTGCAGTCAAATCCTCCGGTTGTTGACTGGACCTCAATTGTGGTTTCTCCCCGTTGAGCACACTTTCCACCAAACTGTCCACACATTCGTCTACGCTGTTCTGTTGAAAACTTCCAGATATTGCATCTCTATATTCTCTTTGCAATTGAGATCCACACAGTTCCTTGGCAACCTGGGATTCCTCCGTATGCTGTTCACGCTCCACTAGCCTTTGCTGCAGCTCCATGATGGTATTGAGATCATCCTCAGTCTTCTTGGTGAGTTCTGTAATCAAATACTCGTGTTCTTGGTTCTCATGCTCCAGCCTGACTCCGTTTCCCTCTAGCTTGGAGATATGCTCCATAAACTGGGTTTGCTCCCTCTTGATCTCCTCTTCTCTGAGCTCAATGTGGGCCAGAAGCTCTTGGATTCGGTTCGCCAAGGCCCGGTTCTCCTGATTCAGGGCCTGGACAAGATCATCCTGGGCGAGGGTTAGAATGGTGGTATCTTCAGATCCGTTACTGGCAGGTGTCCTAATCTGAGTGCACAAAAAGGGAGATTTTGTGATATATTGGAAAACTGCTTTACTGAAAGTTGGTCATTTAGGTTGTATTGCAACCCCTGTGACATACCTTTGCTCTTCTAGTTCCCTCCTCCACCTCTGATTCTTGTCCCTCTTTCCTGAGTTGTAATTTCAGTTGAGTATTTTCTTGAGCCATCATCTGCAGCTGCTCCTGTGCGTGCTCTAGGGCGACCTCAAAGCTGTCACGTTGTTCTTGATGTGTATCGAGATCCTGCCCCAACCCCAAGCTCCTGTAGGCTTCCCTCAGGGCATCAGATTCCTCACTGGGGATTTTCTCGGGGTTTAGGATCCCTCTGGAGCACCAGGTCCCCAGTTTGAACTCATCTAGTGTATCTGTAATCAAAGAGAGTGACTGGAGGCTGGGGTTGGTTTTGGAGCCAAGGTGGCAAGAGATTTTAGGTGGGGTTAATTCTGATTTGGCAGATGAGGACTGATCCTCTGTGTTGTTCTGCTGTCTCTCTGCTTCCTCCTGGTGGTCAATTGGTGGACCTGCAGATGAATGAGGCTGGCCTGTGTACTCATCCGACGTTAGATGTACCTACACAGAGATCACAGTTGTGGGACATGAGATGTGAATCATTAATGCGAAAATGTAAATGTAAAAACAATTAATAGAACATTATCCAAATTCATGTCTCGCTATAGTGATATATTTACATTTAGATATACCTGTTTAAGCATTTACACGAGGGGTGGTGGTGATATAACACCTTAAATCCTTGCAACAGAGCATTCATTCTTTTGAGCTTTTTATGCTGCAATACTTTCTCAGAAAATAACAGGAAGGAATTTACAACATAGAGCCAATGTTAAAACCAGATCTAATATTTAGGGGTCCTTTAGTTATTTTTACGTGACGTGAAAAACTGTTTAACTTAGCTACATAAAACAAAAGTTAAGGATGTAACGGTGGTTCTATGAATCCTGGATGACCGCCAGAGTTCTTGGTCATTTGGAATCTCATGAACTCACAAGAAGGTTCCGTAGGGATGACACCGGAACTTATACCTGCCAGGGTATAACCCTGGGGTTATACCCTTATACCCTCGGATGACCCATGGGTCATCCGAGGGTATAAGGGTGACTTTGTTGGTATGAAGACTCAAACTGCGTGTGCGCAATATGGAAGATATCTAGTGTTAAGCACTGCCTCTGGTGGTCAGGAAGAATTCAATAAAGATGTATAAGCACAGTTCATCCGATGAGGATCAGGACTGACTGGCTCTTGATACGCATCAAGTAAATACTGAACTTGGGAAGACTTCTTATAAATCAAATGAACTAAACATACAATTAAAGTATCATCCCATTGGATTGATTTAAACTTTTAGTTTTGGACTTTCTAAGAGATGTATTTTGTTGCTGGTGTATTGTGCCGTACTCTTGAGCTCAATGAGACTACCTGGTTAAATAAAGGTTAGGAAAATAATAACCATGTCTTACGCACCTGTCCAGAGCTCCCCACCGAGGAGTGTCCCATGGCAGTGGTATATGACAAAGTGTTGGACCCAGGACTCAGGCATGTGGACTCAGGCACCGTGAATGACTGACTGGTTGTTTGGTTAGTCGGATCCCTCGGCATCTGCTGGAGTCTGTGGTTCTCCTCTTTCAGCTCTTCAACCTCCTCCATCAAGGAGTTTTCTGACAGCTTCAGCTGTTGCACCTCTGCTTTCATCTCTTCCACCATCTCGTCCAGAAAGTGATGTTTCTCCTGGGCCTCCTGGAGCTGCTCCGTCAGTCCCCTCCGCTCTGTCATCCCACCCTCCTCTCTCTCCAGCAGCACCCTGAGATCCTCCTGCAGGCTCAGGATGAAGCCTTGCAGCCTGGCTTCATTTGAGTTAGTTTCTTTGACTATCTCTTTCTCACCTTCTAGCCCTCCTTCCCTCTTATATCCCACACTTGGCTGCCATTGCCTCCTCCTCTCTTCTTTTCTCTCCTCCTCTCCTTCACCCTCTCCTCTCATGGGAGGCAGCCTCTCTTGTTCTTCCCAGTGTGTTACAGTTCCGGCAGTAATTCTGACCGCACTGGTCGTTGCGATGCCAGTGGCGGCCCTCACAGTCATGTCCAGTAGCTGCTTTTTTAAAGTGTAGATCCTGTTCTGTAGGATCTGCTCTTTGTCCCGGGACAGGCTGAGCTTGTGCTGGAGTTGGGTTTTAAAGTTCTCAAAGTACTGGGACTGGCGACTCATCTCCTCCTCTTTGGCCTTCAGCTGCCTCTGACAGCGCTGTAATCGGTTCCTCCAAACCTGTTCCCCTCGCTCCTTGTCCCGAGTCTGGCCAGATGGGAAGACAGGTTGGAAAATATATTAAAGACACAGCTGCACAGTGGAGCCAGCAAAACCAACTCCATATTGTAGATGCTATCTTTTGTGATCTGTGTCTCTTTTGGTTTTAACTGTGCATTAGCAAACAAACCAGTCTTCCATCTGGGAATTAATTAAGTTATTTATGTATCGAACCACTGCAGTGTATACTTGAAAGCAGATGTACAATTAAAAGCTGTCCTCTAAATTACAGAGCGTTAATGGCATACTATACATACTACCTGTTTAACTAAAGTCAAGCTCACAACACTCATCCATTACAGTCTTCAGGTTTTAAAGTTTCTACATCCATGCTTATCGATGCATTCAGAGATCCTGAGCACTCACCATGGTACTGACCTCCTCCCTGAGCATATGTAGTCTCTGGTCCAGTCTCTGGGAGTGTTGCATGCTGGGTAGGTGAGAGACAGAGGCTAGCTGATAGAGCTGTAGCAGCAGGCTCCTCTCTGACCTCACTAACTCTCTGATCCTAACATCACAGGACAGGACAGGCAAGCTCAAATTACATCTTCTACTTAACACCAATTTGCACATTGACATAAAGCGGATTCTTTTAGTTTGATCTAAATATCTACAAATGTCATTTGGTTTTACCTGACAATGCGAGAACAGATGAAAACGGGCAAATAAATTCTCCTGCAGCGAGTAATTCCAGACGAGATGTTAGCAGCAGCGGGCTCGCATGCAAGTGAGCCGTGCAGTCGGGTGTGTGTGTGACATGCGATACCACCGTGGCCAAAAGTGAGTATATAGTAGCAGGTAGGTGTGTGTCACTGGATCCCCTCACCCCCAGCCTCTCACCTGTTCCTCAGGTAGCTGTCGAACTGTTGGGTTGAACCTGCGCTCTGCTCCAGGCCACTTCCCATGGAGTCTGTTACCCTGGTAACAGAACTGCTTCCGGTACCCGTCATGTCTGATGAGGTCATCTGATCCTCCATTGGTTAACCTGTGCCCACTAGGTGAGTGTTACCTGTGGGACAGGGAGTGATGGTGTCAGAATTGTCACATATCTTCTCTGTGATGCTTGTTTTGTTTTTTTCTTCTCTACACATTCGTCATAAACACACAGACATTGGCAAAGATAAACACGAGCAATCAAAAAAAGATACACAAGTACACAATACAGTCATCTATTATTCACCATGTCAACAGCTTGGTAGCAAGTTTGAGCAGAGGTATCTCTCAGGTTACCCCGCCTCCTAATCGCCCCGTCTTCTCCCGCACCTCCTGACACATCTCACAAGTCCTCCAACCCCAAAAACCTGAAGGATGGGTTCAAACGTGTACTCACATGCCCCACCGTGTGACTATTGTTACCTAATAAGTAAGCTAGCAAGCAGGTTTGACTAATGCATAACTAAATACAGGCAGGAATACAAAAGTCAATGGATAACAAAGTCACATTTGTATCATAAGAAAATCATTAATTTGCAGATTTCAAACTCACGCAACCTAAAATTAGCTGTTATGAGACACTGAACCTCAAGTTCAGTGCTCAAACTTGGGGCAACTGTGGCTCAGTGGTTAGCAGGTCTGACTTTCAATCAGAAGATCAGTGGTTCAAACCCCGACTGAGCCAGTCCGTGTTGTTGTGTTCTTGAGCAAGACACTTAACCCTAATTGCCTGCTGTGTCTACAGTCTACTGTATAGCATGTAAGTCACTTTGGATAAAAGCGTCAGCTAAATGTAATGTAAAAGTTGCCTCACAGGGCAGCACACTGCTCCTTAATTAAGGACGGGTTAAATGCAGAGAATAATCTCCTCACGGGGATCAATAACGGATACTTTCTTCTTCTAGTAATGAATGTACAAAGAGTCAAACTGAGAACCCGACCTGTTTTTTGTGCCCCTTTGATTGTAGTTTCATCTTCTCGATGCAGCGACGAACTTCCAGTAAGATCCGCTTCAGCTCTGTGAACTTTGTTGCGCTGTTGTTTCCTTAGAAACGCCTCCAATGTTGGACTTTGCCAGAATCCTCCATTTCCAGTTGCCACTCCGCTTGTTCACGGCCTCACTCAGCACTGTGCTTTCGCTCTTCTTCTCCTCCTCCCTCCATCTTTCCTTTGCTATTATCCAGCTGAGCCTTCTTTCATCTGAGGCTGTGCCTCTTGTCTCTTTAATAAATCCTCTGATTCAGAGTTTTCTCTCAGTAAATCCATGTGTTTGCTTCTCACAGAGGAGTTTTTAAGTTCCAGGTCCAAGAACCACGATAGTAAATGTTATTCATAAATAAATCTCACTTTAATCTCATGTATATCTGGTTACTTATTACAGATTCAAATATGTTGCATTCCAGGTAAGGGTCGAAAGTGCACATTTATGAAAAAGGCCATGGGGTTTTGTGAACTGTCTACAAATGCATAAAAAACAACTAAGTTTTGTTTCGTCCTCGCCTCCTTCCAAAGCACCTCAACACCTAAGAGAAGGGACACAGTTTTTTTTATTATTTCTTCATCATTATTGTTACTAGCATAACTATAACTGTGTTAAATACTTATATGACACAGAGAATAAAGGTGCTACCTGATGTGGGTCCACGGTCACTTTCATTAAGGCCAAAGAATAAATGCTAAAGAGAAAAACAAAAAGAGGAACAAAAACTAAAGGAACACAAAGGGTTTAATTAATAGGTAAAAAGGGGAAGAAAAAGACAGTCAAGAAGTTAATATGATAAACACATCACCAGTACAGAAGATGTTAACTCCTTCACATTCTCTCTGCATAATCTTTGTTTTGTCACATTTCACACAGACTCTATCAGCCACAAGAGAAAGCTTTGAAGATGGAAACAAATAATGTGAACATGTACCTTTTCCTCTATTTCCTTTACTTGTCTCTTTTGCAAGTCAAGCCTGCCCTCCAGCTCCCTAATTCTCTGCAAGGCAAAGACAGACGTGGTTAGGGTGCATAAATACTAAAATAAGACCATTTGGCCAGAGCTCATACAATCTAACAAAAGAAACTAAAGTTGCTAAATGGTTAATAAGACTGTGATCCAACTATTCCTGCATTTGCTCCAAATACTCTGCCTCCTCCCCATCATGCCTTCTGTCTCCATGGTAGCTGCATTTGGGTAAGAATGAGCTGCCATGGCAACCGAAGAGCAGTGGAAGTGACTCCATCATTGAGACTTAAAGCCAGAGCAGCTTATTCCCTGACAGCAGAATAACACATATGCTATCTAGCCAGATTGTATTCACAGTTAGTGTGATCAGGGTTACAAAATACATAATAATAAATAGGAATATACAAATGAATTGGCAAACACACCAGGACAGACTTGGATTTATAAAACTGAAACAAGCTTTTTAATGAAATATCCTCTGCTCCAAATGTATCTTTGGTGCAGCTTTAACGTTCATTAAAGTAATAACAACAAGCAGTTTCAGTCTTAATTACTAGACCACTGAGGCTGCCAGCACATACTGTATAAAGCCCAACTGTTGGAAAGAGGAAACAATATAACTGGACTTTTGGACCAATCCATAAACTGAAACAGTAGTTTCCAGAAACGTATTTAGTTAGTGAGTATATTTCATGAGTAGCGGATGAGGATTGTGTTTTAAGTGTTTTGGGGTTAGAGGTTAGGGAAGCCATGTTAGTTACAGTCGAACTGAAGAGGTTGTTGATGTACAAGATGAATCACATATACTGCACGAGCCATGGGTGTAAAACTAATGTGAGGGCTGCAGAGTGGAGGGATACGGAAGGAGTGTGGGGAGGTATTCAGATCACAATGATATACACACACACACACACACACACACACACACACAAAGTCATTCTGTCTCATCCTGTCACTCTTCCACTTCCACATATAAACTTAGATAGGGCTACATGTTGCACACACAGGGATACTGCATCTTTCTCATAGCACCAGAGGTGTGGTGGGGTGAGACGTTTCAGACAGGTACCAGGGGTCAGATTGAGGGAGGGCGGGACTCAATAACCTGACTTTATTCGTTTTAAGCCTTACCTGCTGGGCCTGCTGTAGGAGCTCCATGCGCTCCTGTAAGATCTGACTGTCAAACTGCCGGCTCTGCCGGTGAATCTGACGCCGCAGCTTTTCCACGGCTAGCCTCAGCTCCTCCCTCTGCCTGTCTGTCAGCGACTCGGCCACCGCCTGGCATGCCGGCTGCTCCTGCTGCAGAGCGCTATACAGCGTGGCCTCCAGCTCCTCGATCCTCTGCACAGCCAGCCACATACACACACATACAGTACACAAACAGACACGCACATGGACGTGCACATGCGCATGCAGAAACACACACAGGCATGCACAGGCACACAAACGGATACACATATGCACACAAACGCACACACACACACATACACACACCACTGTGACCATGGCAGATATGAGGAACATTGTTCCACTTTATATTAAGGGTTATCTAGGCTCGACGTTCACATGGCAACTTCATTAAATCAACAACACAAACCGTGTTTTTTATTCTGTCTCTTACACATTAATCACACAGTTGCCTGACTGGTCCAGAAAAGTTACCATGTAAAAAACAAGCTTTTACCAACACAATACAAAGTGGAAACATAAAGACAAACCAACGTAAAAACTGAGCATATCAAATGGTTATAATTATATAGAGAGTGCACTAAGTCTTAACCTTTGTTTTCTGGGAGCAGCCTATTTAAGTCAGGAGGAGGAGAATGTTTTATGATCATTCATGCTAACAAAATCTAACTTTAAAATCGTTTTACACCAATTCTGTCTAGAATATTTATTCAACTTCAGCAGTTGTCTACTTGAATCAAGCTACACATGAAATTCATGACGGCATTTCATCTTCACATTTCTACAATTTGAGAGGATTTGAGATAATTTGGCCTTCTCAGTAGATAAAAGAGCATTCGACCACTAAACAAGAAGCCAAATATCAATTTAGTGCCTAACATTGTTGCCAGAATTTAGACTTCAGTGGTAAAAGATGCAGTATCCCGACACAATTTTACCTTTATGGAGGTACGTTGCATTCATGAGGTTAAATGGGGTTCCAAATGTGTATGTGTCATGCTGGAATGACAATGTTGCACCTATGCATTCCTAAATCCTTTATTCCTTGTATACAACCTTGGATAGTGTTGTAATCAATATAAATGAGTGCATTTTGTCTATTTCAGAGGCTTTGGCCAACTTTTGTATAGGGACAGATACTGCTCCAGGCTCCGTACCATGTAGGACTGATCCAAGGCCTGCTTCCGGTAGTCCAACTCTTCCTCGAGGAATCCTTTCTGCTTGCTGAAAAGCTCCTGCAGCAAGATGTGATAATATATAATACAGGACATGGTATTAAAAGTGAACGGTGGAGAACAGTAAATACTGTAGAATCAGGAACACCGTCATTTTGGGCGGTCATTTGGATATCAGAACAGCAGAAAAAAAAACAAGCCCATAAATAGCTTGCTCTGTGTACACAAGAGTGAAAAGACTTTCACATCTTAAAGTCAGGCCGCCAAAACAAACAAAGACTGTGTGCTCTACTGGTTTTAGATTATTCACCTTGTCATTTTCCAGGTCGATCATCTTCTGTGTGAGGGCGGCCTCTGTGCAATCTATCTGCTTCAACCACTGCACAGGGAGGAAAGGTGAGGGATTCATGTGTTCTCAGAAGCTAAGAGCTGTATTATTACCATCCATATTTCACTTTACAACTAATTGACTTGAATGCAGTGGCTGTTTTCGGAATAAATTAAGTATTATGACAATGTGTGTCCACTGGGTGTCAGCAAACACACAACATGTCGGAGAGGCCTTTCACTCACCTTTTCACACAGTGAGATTACTGTCCCTGCTTGGATCACTGCTACCTGTTCCTCATTTCTGAGATTCTACAGAAAACACAACAGATGTTATACAAGTCTGAAATTTAAGAATTCCAGCAATTTAAAAAAAGAATAATAATTATATATATATATATATATATATATATCTTTTATTTCAATCCAACAGTGTGTTTGAACTCACCCCGTTATCCCCTAGGATGTCCAGTTTCTTCATCAGCTCAGGAATGATTACATCCTGCAGGACAAAACCAGACATCATGCTGACTGTGGGTAGTCTTAAAAGTATTTGTATCACCTTAAGAAGTATTTGCATCACCTTAACTCCCTCCTGGTGACAGTAGACCTGTAGGGCACTGCTGCTGTTCTCAGGGAACGCAGACATGTGAAGATTGAGGGCAGGAGATCTACGTTCCCTCTCCTACAGAAAACACATACCATGTGAATACTCATACACACACACACCTAAAAACTCCATCTGCTTGACTAGCATTTATACAAGTACAACAGGAAAGTAATTTTTCATCTTAACATTGATGGAGGTGCACTGGGAATTGAATGTAACCGAGTGTGAAAAGGGAGTGAATGAGGGATTTACTTACATGACACTGAAAACATGGTCGGTATCTGCCAAAATGAGGGAGGTGTAAACCCATAGATTTAAATGGGAAACCAAACCACAAACAACTCGGGAGTTTGAAAACACATGCCATAACTCAAAACTGAGAATGCTATCTGTCTACATTCAGAAACAAAACAAACAGACACAATATCAACTGATATGAGTGATGCTACATGCCTTTCAACCTCTAGTTCAGTAGCCTAACTTGTTAATTAACTCTAATATTAAAGATAAACAATCAAAATCCCTAAATTACTCTTCACTGTTAATCGTTCCTTGACTATCCATGGACATTGGCTTTAATCTTATGGAAAATGTAAACAAAATGTGGGACAGACATGCAAAAATGAGAGACAAAATGAACATAGATGGGATTGAATATTGAACTTAAATACATTTTTATTCAATTAAAAATTACATTCATCTTAACACAACATACTCTCAATAAAAAAAACATTCCAGTTCAGTGGAGGGGATGTGCACAGCTGCCATGCAAAAACAATGCAAAAAACAGATGTACAGATGTATGAGTGAACAGTGTGTCTGTCTGGTGAGTCACTGTATGTAGGTCCTGTGTCTCGAACTGAGATTGTTGTTTTCTGCTGACAGTTTGACATTGGGACAGTCTCTTACTTCCAGTTCAAGCACCCTGAATTCGAGCAGCTCATTCTGATCCCGGGCATCCTGAACCTCAGCCTGCAACCTCGACTCCGCATGCTGCGACACACAGATCTACACACACACACACACACATCTTTGTGATGATGGTTTGGTAATGTTTACAAAGCATTATGGGCACTGAATAAGGAATGTCCTGTAGATATTATTGTTTTTTTGTTTTTTAAATGCCCAAATTATTTCATAATAGCATTGAATCTTCTTTTTTCTTCATATTATGACTCATATTACGCATTTCAAACCTTTTTGGGATCAACTTTAGTACAATAAATAGACAATTGTCAAATGCTGAGAGCTCATATATCAAAACAATTTGCATGCACTAATGCAATCTACCTTCTCGTGCAGTTCCTGGTTGGTCCTGAGCATGTACTGCTTCTCCTCCACCCACTTTGAATCCTGCGATAATAATCAAACACAACATCAGCAAGAAATGACACTGGCAGGAAGATGAAGGAAAGCATCCACAACACCACCAAATGCACTTCCAAATGACACAAGCAAATGAATCATAGACACAAACAGACAGGAACAGAGGAGCAGTGGCAAAAGTTTATTGATCCAGAGAAATAAAGACCTCTCTTTAGATAACAAGAAAAGGAGCTGCATTCACAGTCATCAAGAGTTCTCAGTAACAGAAAGAAATGGAGGCAATCCAAGGAGAAAAATAGCAGAGCAGCAAATCAAATTCACAGATGGAACAAGCCACAGTGGAACAGGCAACATGCAGAAAACGTGCAGTGACAAAGGAACAACTTCACAACAAATGAAGAAACTAAAAGTAGTGATATGAGTCATAATAATCCCAGTGTTTCTTATGATAGTCAGTAATTGAATTATTTAAATCTATTTAGATTGACAAAATATATGTTTTCTTTTCTTCTACACATGCAAAGGTCTCAGATCAAGGTGGAGAACGCAGAGAGAACCCACGCTGACACGGGGAGAACATGCAGACTCCACGCAGAAGGCCCGTCTAGCCTGGGTATGGAACCATGAAGAAGCCCTCTTGCTGTAAGGCACCACACCACGTGCAGCAGCACTTTATTTATTTGTATTGTCATCTATGGTGGTTATTTGCATTAAAAGAAAACACAATCCAAATGATTAGGTTATACATTATTGTATTTTTATCTAAATACTTTTGATCAGGGGTGCCCACACTTTTTTGGCTTGCGAGCTACTTTTAAAATGACCTAGTCAAAAAGATATACCTACATTAATAATGCTAAATATCTATCTATATAGATATATATCTATATAAATCTATATAGATATATATTAATAAATAGCATTATTAATGTATTAATATACCGAGTATACTTTATATTTACAATATTGGCGTACCTTGCATAACTTATGACACAATATAATTCTGTACATTTTTGGTCATTACATTTTACTCTGACTTGCACTGAATAGAAACAGCCAGGGTTATGCTGCGTTCACACTGAATGCGGCACGTATTATTCGCGAGTAGATTACATGCAAAGTCAATGCACAGACGCGAATGACGCAAATTTCCGCCGGGCAGCGCAAATGACGCGAATAACTTGGCCGAAAGATTTGCGTAGTGAAAGCCAATCAGGGTTGAGAAGCGCCGCATCATCACTGCTGTCCTGCCGGTGCTGAATCAAACTGCTGCTGGTCCGCCTGAAGCAGCGCTGGAAGCAGCCGTCATTCAGACGCTGTTGTGCGGCTACAGATGATATTATGGACACGGGGCGTCTGATGATCCGACGTTTGAGGGATTTCCACAATAACTATAAAGCAGAACTAGTGGTTAGTTCAAAGGTGGATGGCGGAAATGGTACCGCTTTTACGGAGATAAGCCACGGAGATATCCCTGCCCCTTTTCAGCCGCGAGTAAAGCAAATGGCGCAAATTAACCACATAAAGTTGAGTAAACTCACGGGAGTAGAGAAGCGCAAATAATGCATTCAAGCGGCCGACCATGCGGGCGCACCGTCCGTGGTGATGGACATTGATTTACACACTGGCTGGTCTGTATATCAATCAAGTGGCAAATGTCGTAGGGAAGATACTTTTTTTTTTTTCTTTTTTAATGGCATGCGATCTACCCGCGCTACCCTGGCGATCGACCGGTCGATCGCGATCGACGTATTGGGCACCCCTGCTTTTGATAAAAAAATCTAGGCAGTATTAGTTATAATTATGTATTATAAGCTGCTTAGAGCTAGTGTTAGTACATTAGACCAGTCATAGGTCTAGTTCCCTCTCCTAATTTTTGTAGTAAAAACTGTATTAATGCAAGTTTCTCACCAAAAACTTAATCTGAAAACAATTTAGCCTAATACTAATTATACTGAAGTGCTATGTGCATTATAATGCAAGTCAATACAACCTCAGTTAACATTAGCTGGTTTGCTGTTCTTCCACAGCTTATTTTAGACTTGCAGTTGTGATGAATCGAGAGATTCATGTCTTCTTCACTCACGCTGAAGAACTTCCACACCAACATGCTGTCAGCTGAAAATCGGACGGTAAAAATCAGCAACCAATCGGTCGGTATCAATCTCTTCATAGTTGACAGGAACCAGAGTGGTTTAAGCCTCCTCTCAAGGCTCATCATCACTGAAAGGCCCAATAGTAAGAAACAGCACCAACAAGGAGGGACAGAGTGAGGGAAGAACGTGCAGAAGTGACATCAGAGGATTCTGCGGCAGACCTGGTCAGCATAGCGCCAGACTAGCAGCAGAGCAGCCAGACAGACATGCAGGAGGGCCAGTGAGAGCAGGACCAGTGAGCTCCTGTCCCCATTCCCTGTCTTTGTTACCTGCCCCCTCTCGGCCAGGGCCTTCTCCAGGTCAACAATCTTGGCCTGGCAGCTGCTGAGGTCAATCTGCAGCTGCTCACGTGTCTGCAGAGGAAACGATCAGCCATCAGGTAAGATGCGTGAAAATGTGCTACACAATAAAAGAAGAAGACTCTATATATTCTGAAAAACATATATTTCAATGATTTACTAGACTTGGTAGTTATAGTATATTCACTTCCTGAAGTATTTATAATTTAATTACATTGAAAACTGTTGGATCATGGCTAAATGGGGCAGAGGGATAAATGTGGTAGTACAAACCCTGGCCTCCCTCTCAGCATCCAGAGAGCCCCCTGTCTGCTCTTGGAGAAGGGCGTAGGCCCGCTGGAGAGCCTGGTACTCTCTGGTCAACTGACGGAAACGAAGCTCAGACTCTTCCCGGGAAATAATCTTTATTCAAAAAAATATATAAATGAAAGATATTAAAGATATATTAAAAAAGAGACAGGGTAAAACAAACACACAAACCTTTACCTAAACTAATTTTTAATCCCATCAGTTATTAATTATTTATATTAATTACTGTCTTACAGTCCACTGGAAATTGACAGGACTCCAATTTGACCAGCTTTAAGTACCCTGGAGTGCATGTTACTGAGGGCTTTAAATGCACTACCACTGACAGCTGAGGATATTCAAAGTTTCACAGACTGCAGTGCAGAGCAACCTGACAGGGAGCTTAACCGTCTGTTATGGCAACTGCTCAGGGCCTATGCAACATGAGCATGAGCAGAACTAGGAGAATAAAAGTACCACCACCATCTCAGCAATGGACTGTGGACACACTGAGAGACTGTTTTTATTTCTTTAATAAAAACAAATTAACAATAAAGTATTGATAAAAATAGTCCCATGGATATTCACATATGTATATGTATACCTGCAATACAGCCATTTACAGCCACTTCACATATTTACTTTCCCTCTAACTTTAAACTACGTTTACTATTTTAATATATTTTAACAAGTATTTATATTATAATTGTTCTACTTGTATAGTGCACTGCCTGGGAGTTTCCCTTTAAGTAACTTACTTGCATGTACTGTATATGTGAATAAAATGTCTTGAATCTTACATCTCAATATTTATGCAGTACATCTTTTACTTGTTAGAACTGTGGAATATAGTTTAAATTGATTCTTGCAATGTAGACATTATTTTACCTCTTCCAAATCCTCCTCTGGAGTTGCAGGCGTGCGGTCAGTGAGGTCAGTGTTGTAGGAGGTCAGGGAGGAGGTCTCAGAGTCTACCGACTCCTCATCAAATCCAAAATATGTCTCCACAACATGCCTCTGAAGAAGGAAGAGAGGAAAAAAAGAGAATATGCACATTGTTAAATAAAACCCAAACCGTAACATTTATTTGTTTGAATTCAATAAAGTTTATAAATCCACCACACATGTCTACCTATGTCTTTTTTTTTACTTCTACAGCAAAAGCTTATTAACCAACAAAACAAGGCAAAGTAAATCTGTTCATATGAGATCAGGTCTCCGGTGCTTGTTTACTTCTTTCTTTCTATTAACGTTATCAAAGCCCACCAAGTCCTTACCATCATGTTTATAAGTCATCTCCTGGCAACCCGAAAAGTACAGGCAGACAAGGGCACAGAGGCAAATGAAGGACGAGAAGTAGAGGATAAGTAGGATGTACTCCGTCATGTTGCTACGAGACCAAAAACACTAACAAAGAATATCCCCAAAATGTGTCTATCAGATTTATACAGAGCTGTGCAGGTCTTCAGTAACAATTACTTTCTGTTGCACTCCCACACAAAATCAAAAAACAGACCACAAAGCTTCTGGTTACAACCAAAGTCCTCCTGCAGGAAAACGAAAATGCCAGATTCTCCTTTTCGTCTCCAAGTTCATGTATTACGCTTTAAACTCCCAACAAAAAAATAAGAGAGACAAACTTCCAGGTGTCCAAGAGAAAAGCTGCTGTGCCCAACCCTGTATCCACCACGCCAAGGTGATAAACTGGTTCCAGCAGGAGAGGTTGGATATAATAACCGACATGTACCACAAACCCCTCCTCCTAGCAACACCATAGACTCTAAAATGTCCCCTGGAGTTTGAGCTCAAACATGCACACAGACAATTAGTTACCATGATCCTGTTTCCCTCTTTATTAACACAGGAGGAAGCACAGATAAAAAGACACAAACTGTGGCGCACAAGTTAAGTTAAACATGATCGTACAATAAGACTAAATACAGTAAATAAAATAAAGCAACAACAAAAATAAACAAATAATTTCCCACTAGCTGGGATGGTTGGTTCATGCAGGAGGTGCATGCGTGCTCAGCGTGATGCTCCCAGCTGTGAGGGATACTGTCATCACTGTCTCATGAGCCCAATTAAACACAAACAGGCTCAGACACACACACACACACACAATTAAAAACAGTCCTTAAAGATCAGTCAACCACAATTCAGGTAGTTGCTTAGTTACACAGCACTGGCCATTATAAAACACTTACTTTAGACAGTTTGGGAGGTTTCCTCCGGTTCTTTTTGCTCATCACCAATCGGTCACGTTCCTAAAGGAAAAAGTAGTCGATCAAGGTCAAGACCAGCCTCACACCTGAGCTTTAGACACAGCTCAATCAAAACTACAGCTGGCATCACAATATATTAAATACGAGGTCAAATAAAAAAAGATGTAAATCAAACTGATGAAGTGGTAACCGTGGACAGCAAACAATAATAATATCATAAGAATAAAGCATTTAGGTTGAATCCCTTGTGATGAGAAGGTACAGACAATAGTGTTGGATGTGAAAGACGGGTGAAGATGAATCAAAGAGACATTGTCAGCTAATTAGAGATTAGCAGTAATACAATAATACATTCTGCCAAACAACTGCCTCTTCTGAAAACATAGAACCTATTCCCTTAATCCACAGGGATCCAAAAGGCATAGAGGAAGAAATGATGGGCTACAGCTTGCAGTGCCTGGTAAGCCAAAATGTCTTCTGGGAGACAAACTCCCAATTCGGATTCAGATAATCCTATTATCTGACAGCATAGCTCGGCCAGTCTCATTATAAGACCATCTTTGATTATTTTCCAGGTTCCAGGTTATATGTTAAAAACAGCAAAACCAATTAGAATTTTGATTGATTTATAAAAAATGTACTAAATATAAAGGGGTTTGAGTAATGGGTTGAGAAATCCTGACCTGCGTGAGCTCGTCAATGATGCCACTTTGCTCCAAAACCTGCAGCTTTAAGAACTCCACTTCCTGTTCCTCGTGGGCATGGCTCAAGTCTGTCAGGGAGCTTGGCCGCTTCAGCTGGGACTGAATGGATTGTTGCTGTGGGGGGGGCCGAGAGGCGGCAGCTTTTTCCTTCTAAAGGAGAGAGACAGAGAGAGGGGCCATGTTATGATTGTTATGAAGGAAAACAACAGAGCAGTGGTAGTAAAACATATACTGGATGCAGCTCACCATCTCGGCGTGGTTTCGGCTCAGGTTCTTCAGTTTCTCCTCCATGCGTTGCAGCGTTTGCAGGAGGTCGTCATTTTTCTTGGATAGACGCTTGTTCTTCTCAAACATGGGCTTCATCTGGCTCTCGGCCTCTCGAACCCGCTTCAACTGGACAGAGGAAGGAAACAGGGAGGGGGAACAATGTAATCGTAGGTCTTTTAGTGACAAGGAATTTCCAGTTTAAGCAGGAGAGGCAAGATGAAGGCTGGAGAGCTTAGAAAATATCATGTTTTAACACACATTACATTTACATTTCTGTACTCTTAGTGTGACAATGTGTGCATGTATTTGCATTCCTATAATCACTGCATGTATTTACTTCTGTGTGTGTGTTTATTTGCATCAGGAATATAATATAATAATAATAATAATAATAATAATAATAATAATAATAATGACATAATCACTACATATATGTTCTGTGTGTGTGAGTGTTACTCACGAGTTCATTCCTCTCGTCGGCCAGCAGTGCATTTCTGTCCTCCAATTTCCTGATGACCGAGTGGAGCTCCGCAATCTTTAGCTGGAACCTCCTCATGTCCCGCTCCTCCACCTCCTGTGGAGCAAGGGGAAGAGGAGAGGAGGAGGAAGATACAAACTAAAAAAGGGAGTACATGCAGGCAGGTAATCAAGGTGGATGGGAAAGAGGAGGTGATGGGATGAAGTGGCCTGTGTGTGCAGTATACACGGTATATCCACATGCTTCTCATGAATGAATGAGCGATATGTGCAGGTGTGACTTAATGTACAGATTTACAATATTGTTCATCTCCATATGCCATATTGACATTTGTCCTTGCAATAGGGAAAAATGAAGTAGTCAGTCAAATCCAGGGAAGGATGAGAATCTAACATTCTCATCCTTCACTGGAAGGATGTTATTCTCAAATGTGCACATTTGAGAATAACATGTATATGCACAGATTCACGTGTATACCTGGTTGTTGAGCAGGTCTGAGTTGTCCCCCAGCCCAGGCACCAGCTCTCTCTTTGGGCTGCCGTGGTTGTGTCTCTCAGCCTCTCGTACATGACCCAGCTGCTCATCCAGAGCTTCCTTCTGAAGCTGAAGCTTCTGGGCGTAGCCGGCCTGCAGCCCCAGCTCCCTCTCCAGGGCACACATCACCCGGTCCTTCCCCTTCAACTCGTCCATCTATAAGAGGGATGGATAGGTACTAGGGCTGTCAACGAATATTCTATATTCGAATATATATTCGAATAGTTGTTAAAAACCGAATATTCGAATGTGAAAATGAATATTCGAATGTCAAAAAAAAAAAAGAAAAAACACACAACAGCGGCAACAGCGGCGTGACTGTCTGCTTTGCTGGTGTTTCAATCACTGAATGAAGCCATATTTGGGACAATAATCGCAACCTTAAATTGCTTGCACAAAACTCTTGATCAACACTCAGCATTCGTTTATTGTTGTCGTTCATTTAAACCGCTATGCACAGAGAGTGCGACGGTGCGGGAGCGAGAGAGAGAGAGAGAGAAAGAGAAAGAAAGAGTGCGTGTGTGCGAGCGAGAGGTCCGCGGTCTTGGCCATTAGTTCATTTACTTATTTCCGTGTAGATAATATGTTGTTAAATATGTTTAAACTTAAATAAATTACCTATACAAGTAGTTATGTCTCGTTGTATTAATTTGTCCTGTTATTGACGTGCCTAATGTGCAACTTCGAAAAAAAACACATATATTCGAATATGTTCGAATATATGTGTTTTTTTAAAGGGAATATTCGAACGTCATTTTTGAGCAATTTTGACAGCCCTAATAGGTACATGGTGGTGGAAATAGTGAGTGAGTCAGACAGACAGACAGTGTTACGTTGAGTCCCAGTAAAAGTTACATTAATATTATAGGAATAAGTTATAATTTATAGAGCATATATTTCTGAGATCATTGCAGGAAATTCAGCAACAATTGTGTCTGGTTTATATGAAGTACATTGTTCTTCTGTTTTATTTATGAGCAAACAACTAGGTTTAGCATGATACACATTTTAACCTTCAGTCCCACACTGGCTACACCTTTGGTCTAACAAGATGCATGCTCCGTTGGCCGGGAACAGATTAAGGAAGTGACAGTGTTTTTAACTTTTAAAATATAGCGCTCCAGCTGTGATTCATTTATGAAGCTTTGCTCTTGCTGTGTGTTCACATAACTTCTTCTGACAAATCTTCCCTCTGTGTTTTGCTCTTTAACAGTCTGTTTTTTTCTGCACTGCCTGCTCTCCCTCTATGAACCATGTTTTAGTATTGTACTATTGATTCCAAAAATGATTATGTCTCCTTGCTCAAACATTCCTTTCCAAACATTCATACCTGATGTAGCACTACTGTATGAAATAGGGTTAATGAGTAACTGCAGCAGGTATACAGAGTCCTATTGTTGCAGAAAAGAACCACATGTTGAGATGGGCTGAGACAGACGACACAGCAATTAGCCTCTAACCTTCAGAGAAGGTCAGTGAGATAAACTTCAGAAGCAGGAAAACAGATGTGATGGACTCTTGGTGAAATTAAAATGTGGTCGAGGCAGACAAGGAATTTAAAACTAACAGCTGCTGGGTTTATGAATCTAACCTATCATAGGTATAATAGTATATATGGGGCAGTATAAGATCTCTCTTTTTGTTATTCATTGCTTTATATTTTGTAATTTAATGAAGGTTAGCTGGTTGTGATGGACATAACAGGACACTGCAGCGGAGGCCCAAGGAAGTGATCATATATGGAATTGAATTTTAAAAGGCCCTGAAGACCCATTTTCTCAGTGAGCCTCGTAGTTCTTGAGCATTACTGCAAACATTTTACGACAGATAGAACAGTTTTTTTATTTCGTCTGTGTGTGTGTAGAAAGTTTTCTAACAACAAACTAACTTACTTCTTGAACTACATGTTAATTTAAATGGGATGACACTTGGGAGTTTGCTTGGTTTGCTTATTTGGCCAAACCGCTGGCAATAAACCACCCACACGGTCCTGCTGAGGCAGATCAGCTCAGTGGCTCAGTGTTCAACACAAGTGTAATTGACTGTTGCTTATTTGGTTGTGAATATTTAAACTTATTGAGAAATAATACACAGCGCGGGCAAGTTGAAAATGTAAATATAAATATGCAAATTGGCCTGAAAAGGTAAATAAAGGTTAAATATACTAATTTCTAATATATTTTAAATATCTGTAACATATTATATGATATTAAAGAGTCACCAGTCTTTTTTCTAAAAACTATCCGTTAAAGATAAGACATATGTTGGGTCTTTAATAATGCGTGTCGTCCCAGCAGCATGTGTCCTCACCAGTCTGCGGATGTCTCTCTCACAGTCACGTTTAATACGGTGCACCTCATCCTGGTGCTGTTGGTAGGCCGTGCGGAGACCCGCTGCTTTGGCTTTATCGGCCTGCAGAGCATTAGCATGCGCCTCTTCAGCTTGCTTCCTGGCTGTCTTTTGCTCCAGGATCTAAAAAAAACACATTGACAATAATATTAACACAGAGAAAACCAAAGACAACAAAGAAAGCGACACTCATATTTATAAACACACGTCCTATCCCATTAGACAGTTGTAATGATAGATTTCCTGTTTGTCTGGAAAGACTACATCGAAACAATAGCTTGGCAACAGGCTTTTCCACCCTGTATCCTGTTTTTCAGAAGCAAATTCACAGAAGTTTACACTGTCCCACATCAAAAAACACACATACACTCACATAAGTGTCGGTGGTTCGATCCCAGGATCCGGTAGTCCATGTCATTGAGCAAGACACTTAACCTTAATTGGTTATTATCACCGTTGCCGTGTCTACGGTCTACTGTATATCATGTAAGTCGCTTTGGATAAAAGCGTCAGCTAAATGAAATGTAATGTAATGTAATAAGGATTTTCAGATGCCAACAAAAGAAAACTCTTATATATCCAATGCCTTCATAAAAAAATCCTATCAGCAAAACTCATTCTATAATTTTGTGACACAATACAACAGAAAACAACAAACACACCACCAAAGTTGACACAACAGACGCTGTTTGACAGCAGAGTCATGTTTAATACTTGAGTGTATTTGGTGATGTCACAATATATATTGAAAACATAATTAATATTGCATTACCGTCACCTATACATGCTATAACATACCTCCTGCTGTAGCTTTATCCTCTCCCCATCGAAAGCTCTCCTGGCCTCCTCCCGGGCCTCTCCGAGCAGAGCGTTCTTGAGCTTGTCGGCGGCTCCATCTCTCAGTGCGTTCACGAGCCCCTGGAGCCTCTGCGCCTCAACATCCTTGATCTTGATGGCCCGGGCCAGCTCGACTTCATGCTGCCGTGCCAGGGTCTCACGGACGGCCGCTGTCTCGCGGAGCTTCTCTTCGTGGAGTTTGGCGCGCAGGTCAGTGAGTGCCACAGCATGTTTGTGCTGCTCAAGCTCCCGAGCCTGCCGCTGCTCCTGGAGCCGCTCACGAAGCTTGCATACCTGGGAGAGAGACACATTTTGCCATTCGAGTTGGATTGGAATTCAATCAACCAGTCATTATCAAACAAACCACAGGATGCCAGTGTGTTCGTCCATTTGCTCCCACACTGTGTGCAGCACTGTGATGACTTCATTTGCAAGTTTGTCCTTTAAGTGCTGGCAACAAAATGCTCCCTGTTTATTCCCCAACAGGGAGCCATAGACACATTGAGAACAGTTATGGCTTCGGTGCCAGTTGAAATAAATGTTCATTCAAAAAGAATTGTCCTTCCATGCACGTCCCAACATCTTTGTCTGCTTAGATTCAATACATCTGTATACTTGTCCCACCTTAACTGTCAATATCATACGTTATGTACTACTGTTTGCATTACATCCATTCCTCCACACACACTCTTGCAGGTGTTTTTCATGAACAGTGCATACGTTTTAAGCATGCCGTGCCCCAGTAAGAGCTGACTCCAGGTACTTGTTCTGTGTAATACAACCATGACGGATGCAGAGAAGGGAACCAGGCCACAGAGGTGTGTGTCAATCAGATGACACAAGAAGAGGCAAACCGCCAAGACAGCTTTTCTAAGACTCAGTACAGTATTAGAAGGGAGGGTCACTGAATAAATAGCATGATGGTTGGCCATGTGGTGTACACTGATGACAATGTAGGCGTTCATAACTAATATAATAGTTATGATAGTTAGTTATTAATAATAAGTATTAGCATTTAGTGAAAAGCTTTGATAAACATAAGCTCAGCTCATACTGAGTGCACCATCATCACCATTATTACAGCTCCTACTATAAGTATTACTTCTTAATAAGTGTGCTTGTATTGAATATTAGCTGCAGTTAAAAAGTGTGACTGTGTGACTGTGATTCTGCATAAATAAATACATCATTTTTAAATAATTCTTTAAAATTGGCCACTATATCTTTCCTCTGCTTCTCTTGTGATGATTCCATGGGAAACATCTCTCTACTGTCTTTGTCATCATTCTTTTACACAAGTCCTCCTCCTCCTCCTCCTCCTCCTCCTCCTCCTCCTCCTCCTCCTCCTCCTCCTCCTCCTCCTCCTCCTCCTCACCTTGCCCCGCTCTTGCTGCAGCTCAATCTGGTTGTCCAGGAGTTTGCTCCTCAGTTCCTCGTTGGTGACCTGCACCGAGTCGGTCATCACCTCCGATTTCTCCGGCTTCCTTCCCTTCTTAAGGGGTGGAGCTGCAGCGGGTGTGGTTGAGGACATCGTAGTATGGCCACCCGATCAGGACGGACATAGAGTGCAAGGTGTGGCGAAAAGGAGGAGAGAGTCAATTGCTGCTCCACCTCCGTGCGAGGCCCTTCATCATCATCATATCATTGTCAACTCTACATCATTGCTGGAGGTTGCTGGGAGTTTCTATTTGAGAGAGAGACAGACAAACAAAGAGAAAAAGAAAAAGTGAGTCAGTGTAAAAAACTGGGTTACACCAAAGTACTCTGCACAATTCACTGGACCCAAGCCACATGACGCACTACAGCCTGGGGAAAACAGACTATTTTTGGGACTAACATTTACACCCTCCTCTGTCACCCTCCTCTCTAATACAAGTGGCGTGGGCCATATCATTTCACCTTATTTCAGTCCCTGGTGCATGGAAATGATGTCTCTCACATCTTCAACACTTCTATAGACTAATAAATACAATATTTAACCTTGATGATTCCTTAGAGGTGCTGTGATCCCACCTGCTCACATATTATACAGAATGAAGATCTGTAGTGTCAGTGTAGTCCACTTGGCCCCTGTAGAACAAACCAATACTCACATATCACGTCAGCGCTCCTTCACTTAACTGCAAATTCCCTGAACTGACAGTCTCCTTGGAAATTTGACTTGGACATATTTGCTTTATTTTTATTGTTTAACTTTTCTATTGTCTTCTTTTTGTCTTCACACCTTTTAAATAAATGACTAGATAAGCGATTGATTTTGTCTCAACTCTTTGGACCAGGTGAATGCCAGTTGCCCTGATTTCTGCCTCTTCAACTTTATCCATCAGTGCAAATATTTGTCACCTTTCCCTTTCTAATCATACAAGATTTACTGTAGAAAGTGGAGAATGTCAATATTTTTCTAGTTGTAAGAGCAATTATATAAAACATCAGCAGCAGCAAACCAGAGAATGTTCACAATTATTTTAATATCAAAAGAGTTGCAACCAATAAGGTTATCATTGATATGCATTGGTTAAATTGGAAAAAGATGACACCCAACTGAACAACAGACCAAGGCAAATACATGAAGATTTAAATCGATGACTAGTTTTCTCTCTACTCATCCTTTTTTTTCACTGAACGCTGACTACTGTTGTTTGATCATGTGTATTTTGGGAATACTTCATTATGAATTAGTTGCTAGAATGACACACATTCACTCTGTTAAAAGACTCCTTTAATTAATCTTCCCTGGAATGAATTGTAACCGAGTAACCTTCCAGTTCTTTCTGCTGACTATTACATAAATAATGCAGCAATAAAGGCAGCTACAGCATTAAGACTGCATGCGCCTCCATCTTTTTCCACACACACATTACCAAACATTCTTACAACATACACAGATGGCAGCAATAGTTACCAAGGCAACCCTTGCTCTCAAAAACTATATTCCTCTCATAGCAAAGGATGATGGGAAGGAGGAGTGTCACGGTGGATTTGAAACAAACAGAGATACATACAATGGCGTCATATAGGTGCTGCACATTGAACACACACACACACAATTTGGTTATCTGGTCCAATCTATGAGCCGAGGTTGACTGAGAGACAGAAATGCAGTGATGCTGGAAAAGAAGAAAGCTTTCTTCCACATGGATTCTTACAGAGCACACACAGTCAAACATGGGAAACCAGTGGGGATGGGAGGGGAAAGAATGAGCGACAGGATGGAGGAGGATTAAGCCAATAGGAGAGGAAAGAACAGGAGCAAATGAGGAAAGGAAACATGCAGACCTCTACCAGAGAGGGAAACCAACCTCAGACCATCTCCCCCCCTCTCCTCTTACATCCCCCCCACCCCCAATTGCTGGCATGGTGATGGTTACTGAGCCGAGGCAATCAGTGATCTCGCTCTCATTCACAGAGACAGAGAGAGAGAGAGCTAATTCACACACAGAAAGCAGCGACACAAGCACACTCTCTCTGAGTCTCACACAGAACAACTAGCGATACAGCTGACATCTATGCACACAAAACATTACTAACAAACATGTCTTTATTTACAGGAGATTAATAGACTGACCCACATGTGTAATGGAATTTGCAAGAACAAATAATGGTTTTCTGTACACCCTGCCGCTGCTTTAAGTATGTTTATGCACGCAGGTGCTGGCCAAGAGGCATAGTTGATGGTTTCACTGTTTTTTCTTCCTCTTTATCTATAATTTATAGTACATTTTTCACTTGACATGAGTCCAGATTTGTATATGCCATCAACCACACACACAGATCCCACCAAGTGCCATGGCGCCACATGTTCCCAAGCTGCCAGCCAGAAGCAAACTCTAGAGTTTATAGGGGAAACTGGGACATTTTATAGGGGCACCACGATGCAAGCAGCTTTAATGCTAGTTCACAGAAACAAACAAAAGCCAGCACAGAGCATGTACCTTAAACTACCTCATGTACGCCAATACATAAACAGTTACTAAGCTTTTATTGCACTAAAAAGCGCAAATGTTAAACAAAAACCTTTTAACAGATAAAACTGATGACCAAGATCAAAGAGTCATTGTCGACCCAGCTATCACCCATATATAGCCGATGTAATCCAATGTTCATTACTGAAGAAAATTATTATGACTCGTCAATTCAATCACAAGTTATATTTTGCAAAAAGTAACATTTTATTTAAATACAAAGTGCACTTTCAAGACCTATTTGAATGCAGTGAATGTAGTAGCACTGAGATGATCAGCTTAAGCAATGGAGATAAATCAGTCGAGGGCGACTGCAAGAAAGAAGTGACGAAGACATTCTGCAGCTGCTGAGGAGTTTCACAATTAAGCAAATTACTGCTTGTGAACGAGACTCTAAAAAAGTCTGCAACAAAAAGAGTCCATCAGCATCAATACAGAAGCATTTTAGTTGATGCATTGTACAATCAAGGTTTTCTCCTGGTACCTGCTACGAATGGCTGATGGTGAAATCATGATCCCTTTAAAACGGTCTGAACAAGTGTGACAAATATAGAAGTAGTTGTATAACTACTTCTGGAAATCCCTGTTCTCTGTGAAATGACGGGGCTGTGGCATAACAGGGTTATAGCAGTATACAGGAAGATTAAACTTAGGAAAAAAAGGAAGAATCAATTTGAATTAACTCATCATTTCAGTTCTAGGTGCTTCTTCTCTGAAAAGCCAAGTTGCTCTCCACTCACTGCCTGTTTTACTTGATTTATCATATTCCTATTATGTCTAGAGTCGTATATTTAAAACAAGTCCAATGCGGTGGAATAAGTATTGCTCGTTTTCAATTCACCTGACCTCAATGGACATCTGAAAATTAAGCCTGCAGAGATGTGCAGTTGTAATAAATTACTGATTACAGAAGGTTACCATGATGATTCACATGCATATTGGGATTTAGACTTCACAAAATGGCCTGATGAAGGAGACAATTGTTCCTAACTGGCTCTAAAAAGAATTATGAATAAATAAGTAAAAAGAAATTTGGGGTAAACACGACATTTAATATAGATTTACAGGAGTCATTTGAATGTACACGTCTGTGATCTAAAATAATATGTAATATTGCACTTTAAGGCTAACTTTGTTCTTTAGCAGAGGTTATTTATGTAAGTAGTGTATAGAAAAGGTGTTTTATATGAGGTAAAAGCAGTCGTGTAGATGTTTTTGTAATGGTCACAAGTTTATTACACACTCACAGATGGACCTCCTCAAAGCTAGACAGACCACACACACGCACACACACTCACATAGTGTCAAACATTAACTATACTTCAGTGAGACATACAGGCCCAATAAATAGATAAGAGCTGTAAATGGGAGCTGAAACAAAGACTCATTGCTTCTCAGTCTAGGTAAAAAAAAAATCAACAGTATAAGGGTGTCGACAGACTGAGATATACTCCTGTTCATACTGCACTTCTGTTCGACACAACACACATACAGTCCCATTGTAGTCATATTAGCATCAGCAGAAGGTAGACTGTCAGAACAGCTCACCACACTTCAGACATCCCTCCACAGTCCAGACAGACACACACACACAGAGAGAGAGAGAGACACACACACACACAGCAGTCTAGCAATACTGCAAAGACACTATAAAGATCCCACTGAGAGGCTGCGTAACCTAGCCAAGTGCAGCACTAGTGGAGCATATGACCTACAAACTACTATGCTAGCAAATTACTACAAGTTATTGAACCCAATGAGTCAACCCAAACATATCAACAAGAAGTCTCTCTATCTCTCTTTCTCACTAGTTCTGTCTCTTTCAAATGCACTCCACTGCACTTCAGTTATGCTATTGTTGTCTTATTGCTCAGGGTTTGGATCTTTAGTACCTACTAAACTATCAATTTGGTCATTCATTATTAGAGGTGTGTTATTATGGTCTGTGCATCTGTGCATGTATGCTTTTGCATGCATGGGTGCATCTATGTGTAGGTGTGCAGTGATAGCCTTTCACCCCTCAGAAACACATGATAGTACATTCAGTAATGTGATTAACCTTGCCTCTCTCTTGCTCTCGTTTTAACGACACAGCGAGCACATTAATCAGTACTGGCTGGTGACTAATCCCTGGTTTACGCAAACAGTAATATACAGTATAGACATTTACCCATCTGTACCACTATTTGCATAAAGAATACCCTTGTATGTCTTTAAGAAAGGGATATAACAAAAGAAGTGAAGCATAACGGCGATATGCACATATGGGTATAGTCCACAGGGATAAACCAGGTGGCAGCCGCTTACTCAAAGTGCTACACTCTGTATGGAAAGCTGTATGGAAGGAGAGATTATGAATGAATAATAAGTGGGATGAATTAAATTAGGTAGAGGAATGTGGATTAGGGCAGGGGTAAAGACTCAAGTGAATGTCGAAATTCACTGATGTTATTCAGTTGAGGTCAGGGTGAAGAAACAACATTAAACCAGCATAAATAGACAGTAAGCCCATCGTCCTGTCACAGTACCAGCTTGAGAGCTAGCCCTTACTTGAAAATAATGAGCACAGTATGCATCATAGTTTTTAACAGCGTGCCCCGAGCAGCCTGATCAGACAGAAGTGAGTGTGCAGCACATGTTGGCTGTCCACTGGGCCAGATCCACGAGCCTCCGGAGCCTCCGGAGCCTCCGGAGCCGCAGAGCTGTTATGACAGACCAGTAAACGCAGCGGACGGACAGAGGACCAGTGGGGTAAAGGGGGTAAAGGGGGGCATGGTGGAGATGGTGGGGATGGGTTAATGCGAAGTGGCCAGCTCTCTAATGAGCTGTCAAATGGGAGATTGCAGGGTAGAGTGCAGCCAGCCAGTCCGGTTCGCCAACCACACCCCACGGCGACATGCACGGGGGCTGCTGCAGCATCCTCCAGTCAGAGAGGTCGGGAGGTCGGGAGGAGCACTCAGTGACTCCGTAACGTGTGGATGTCTCCGTGTGAACCGCTGTCATGTAGCATTTTGACCAGACTAACGTGATCCACCGTTGGGGGTAGGAGCGGGTGGGGGAGCCGGAAGCACTGTCACGGCCAAGATAACGAGGACAGTAAAAATCAGTTGCGTTATTACCATCACGTTTTCCCTGACCCCAGGTTCACGATGCAGACACCATTCACATCCCTGTCGGGTCGATACGAGGCTCGGCAGTCAACGTCACTGCTGGTAGCCCCAGAAACTCCCACCGCAGACCAGATGTGATGTCAGCGGCTCTCCGTCCGTTTCTGCTCCCGTTCGCGGGCGAAACACAATGTCGGATTCGTGTCACAGCAGCTAAACGCCCTGTCAAAGTCTACAGGAAGTTATCTGTGATTACAGACCGAGGAAACTTACCTGAAATGGAGGTTTGATGGTCACAAGTGGGCTGATGTTGAAGCGTCGCTGCCTGACGTTAGTGTGCTTCACATCCAGGAAGGGAGGGAGGGATGAATTAACTCACCTCCAGCTCCTCGGCTAACTGCTACCAGCGACCGTTTACAACTTTATTCCTCAGATGTTACACACATTTTCCAGCAGTGAACACACCTACCAAAGTTGTAACTCCACCACTGAAATTATCCTCTAGCTACAAGACAAACTGGATTGAGCTTCAGGCTTCTCCTCCTCTCGCGCCGCACGTTGACATATTTCTCCACGCCCACAACACACTCGAGTGCACGCGCGACGTCATTCGTTCCTATACATTTCAAACACACGAGTTGAAAATAAATAAATAAATAAAACAGTTTCGTTGCCCGTGTCGACGTGAACATGGGGAGGGGGAGAAGGAGAAAAAAAACGCCGGGCGGGCGTCGCCGGTAGCGTGATAGAAGCGCGACACCTGACTGCGTGTTCAAGAATGACACCGCGCGCGGTTAATGCGTGGACACGCAGCCGGTGCGGGAGAAACGTGCCGTACGTCGTCAGGGCGTACGGCGGTACGGCCCCTACAGATCATGCATGTTCTATTATACCTCCATGCTACAAACATATACCAACACAACAACAAGACAGCATTTGTACGACAACGTGATTGTCTTGCCACCAAGAGAACAAATTAACACACTATATTATATTTATTTTAGTCAATAAAATATGTTCCTAGAAACAAAAACTATCACTTTATAAGGCTAAAGTTGTCAGTAACATCTTTTTATGTTGTTTATTTCTATCTGCAAGGGTTTAATTTACTTTTTGTTTTGCATTTAAACGTCTTTCATTTAATTAATTCATCTTATATTGTATTTTATTGTATACACTATACAGTATATATCTTTTCACTATGATGTTTGAAATGTTATTGCACCCTTGTATCTTGCATTGTGTATAGGCTTGTTTTGTACCTTGTGGCATGCAATGTAGCCTACACTGTACATGAGATGATGGTGATGATGATGAGGATGAGGATGTGGATGATGATAGCCAATATATTAGTATATAAGGGCCACTACGAATCTAAATAAAATAATTTGTTTTTTACAAGTAAAAAGTAGTAAAGGTTAACCATAATCACCATTGTCATACAAACTCACTGTATCATATTAATCTATAATGCTTGTTACTGAAATTAATCCTAATTCTGTTTATTGAGGACAATATGACTTGTGAAATTATAGAATTGAGTGAAAAAAAATGTGGCAACATGAAAGCGGTGTGTGTGACCCAGATTCTGGAGGATGCATTACTTACGCACAGCTGCCTGTCTCTGCCTCTCCACACAGTGCCTGCCTGTATGCCATTCACAATGCATCATGAACGCTCTCTGTGGCTGCAGCATAAGCCCATTGCTGCAAGGCAACATAAGTCACAGGAAGTGGAAGAAGAAGAGCAAACAGTCAGTGATGAGTTTTAATTGTCCACTCCTGCAGTGATCATTCATTCATCCAGAATTGGTGTCCCATTTAACATTTATCCAGGTGGTATCTGCTTCTGCGCTTCATATGTATGTAACATTTTTGAGTGAGGTAAAACAGACAAGCTAAGAAGGTGAGTTTGGAGTATTAAGCTGTACTCCATTCAGGTTCCTGCTGAGGCCAGCAAACAGATATCAGATGGAGAGATAAAGTGAAAAAACATCGTGGTTGCCGGCAGAGACAGACGGGGAGAGGGAGGGATGTGTATCCTGCTTTGTTTTGGTGAGGGATTGACTCAGTGGGAATGTGTGCCAGAGAGCGGTAATGGGAGTTGCTTTTAATTGTTTTGCCTGAGGTATTTTTACTGTTTTCCGCAGCATGGTATGGGTCTGCAGTTTTTCTCCCTCTCCCTCTCTCTCCCTCTCTCTCTCTCTCCCTCTCTCTCGCTCTTTCTCTCTCTTTCTCACACACTCCACAGAAAAAGGATAAAGGAAACTTTATTCTATTTTGAGTCACAATAACCATGTGATTAGGCCTTGTGATAACTCATCTGAAGATAATACAATATCCCCAGGTCTTTTTAGATTTGGGTTATAATTATGGTGGTATTAAAGTGTAAACGTGATGATAGCTACAGGTGAAAAGCATGTTTCTGAGAAGGTGTAGTGACTATGCTGAAAGGTCAAGTTATACAAGCATCTTAATCACAGATTTTGTCATGGGGAGACCTAAAGTCAGTCAGTCTATTGCCACCTCTTGTGCCCAGTTATGAGTAATATGATGAGTCACTGTTTTCATTACATTAATATTATCATTTGAGGATTTCCGCATATCAATGAGAGATGTCCATAATAGGCTTAATATATTCATGCTGCTGGCAGATTACATTTATTAGCTTTTGTAGACAGCCATTGGTATTGGAGGGGATCAAATAAGGATTATATATAGCTAACCTTCCGTCTTATACAGCATATATCTGAAAGCACATAGGTTGAAAACATTAGACACTCTTGCATCCATTTATGAAGCCCGGCACCAAACTGTCCTATTTTCAGCAATTGAACCCCTATTCCCCCACTTTGGAGTCCTTCAACTAAACATTATCTCATGTGAGTCTTTGCCCGTGAAGCCTAATTCCGGAATGTCCGAGTTCCGGGATATCCGGGTTCTGGAATTTTCATTTCGGAATGCCCATATTCGATTCCGGGAATGTCTGGGTTCCGTTCAAGAATGTAAGGGTTCCAGAAAATACGTGTTTCAGAATGTCCGTATTCCGGAATGTTTTCTTCCAGAATGTCTGTGGTCCGGGTTTGAGAATAGCCGTTTCCGGGAATATCTGTACTCAGGAATATCCGTACTCAGGAATATCCGTGTTCCAGAATGCCTGGATTTTGGAATACTTCTTTCCGGAATGTCCGGGTTCCGGAATGTGTGTGATATCACACTATTCTTTGACATCACACTATTCTACAACATCACATATTTGAATCCTGGAGCATTTAACATATTTAATAGAATCCACTTTGAACATATAACCCACTTTTGACTTACAACTGGAATGTCCAAGAATGTCCGAGAATATCCGGGTTCCGAAATGTCCAGGTTCCGTAATTTCCGGGTTCTGGATTGTGTTTGACATCACACTATTCTATAACATCACAACTTTAAATCTTGGAGCATTTTACACCCACTTAGAACATAGAACCCACTTTTGACTGACAACCCACTTTTGGCTTACAACCGGAATGTCCGGGTTTCCAGATTATCTGGGTTCTGGAACAGCTGTGTTCCATGTTCCGGGATGTCTGTGATCCAGGTTCCGGAATATCAGGTTCCGGGATGTCTGTGATCCAGGTTCCGGAATATCAGGTTCCGGAATGCCTGGGTTCAGAAATATCCGGCTACTGTTCCGGAATGCCAGTGTTTCGTTCAAGGAATGTCCGGTTTCCATTCCGGAATGTAAGGGTTCCAGGTTATTTGGGTTCCAGATTGTTTGCTTCCAAAATGTCTGTGTTCCAGGTTCCAGAATGTCGGGTTCCAGAATTTCAGGGTTCCGGAATGTTTGGGTTTCAGAATGTCTGGGTTCCGTAATGCCAGAATGTCCAATTCTGTTCTGTCACAAAAAAATCTCAGCCTGATGCTATGGAGTCTACAAGTCAGGATAACTTGACCACTGGTCTTTCAATGTTGACAATTATAGCAAACTTTAAATCACTAGAGATCCAATTTAAGACAAAACACAACACATTTCATAAATATCATGAGCCAAGTCCCTAAGAATTGTGACCAAATTATGGTACCCCATCCATTTTTCGAATGCTTTTTATCTCATATTAAATCCTAATTATTTCCTCATTCACAAGGCTATTTCAAAAAAATTAAAAGCTATATGTGTTAGTGGTATATTGGTTTATGATAGTACACAGAAAAAAAAAGAAAAATGTTTTCTCGAAAAAGATAATTAAACGTTAATTGCTATTATCTTAAACATATCAATGAACACTTATTATTCGAATGTAAAATAACGCAATATTGTAGGAGTATCTGTGCGAAGTTTGGCTTTGGTTAAGTGAAGTTAAGTATTTTGAATAAATATTTTATATATGTCGAGAACGCATGTCAACTCCACTCAAGCTAGAAAGTTCCCACAGTCCTCGGTGGTCCCTGAACGATGCTCGTTTCACTGCAGCATGGTGCTCCGTTGCCTTAGCTTTGAGGCGATAGCAGGAAGGCCTGGAATATTCATATTTCAGCCATAAGTAAGTCAATTTTCATATTTTTTGCTGGACACAAATTACATTATTGTGCGTATCTTTGCGATGCTTTGTGTGCGTTGAGTTTAGCCTTCTAGCTAGTTCCTAACTTCTTTATCAGCATTTTTTCAAAACTCTGGGTGCATTTTGAATCCATTTGGGGGTAATTTTGAGTCAATTTGAGTCATTCTTATGGTTTATGTTTATATTTATTGTGTAATAGTCCCAGAGGCTGAAACCCAGTCTTCCAAATTTGGAACTGATGGGGCTTTTACTCTCTTTGTGTCCTCTTTTACACACAGGCCTCAAAATAGTTTCAGATCAATAAATATAGGGCTGGCAGCTGATGAAGGGACATAAGCAACAGGCAGAAGTTGAGTTTTCCCCCTTAAAAAAGTGTAGAAACTGCCAATGATTTAAGCATTTTATAAGAGTTCATAATAACAGGCTCATATATGGGATGGGATAGAAGCTAACATCTATCCCATCCCATTCCCCTGCAGAGAGAAACTTCAAAGGTCAGAATAGCTACTGGGCTGCGGTTGTGATGGAAATGCTCATCTTCACGGCACTCAATGTCTCTTCTCGCATAACTGGTTGCTATAGTTACTGACCATACCTCCTCTCCTCCTCCTCAGATCTCTCTTCCTGTGAGATTCATTGGCAATGCCAGGGGAGACCGTGGGGGAGACCTGAACTGTAAATAAAGGGCCCTGTTAGCTCGATGCTAAAGGAGAAATGTAATGTAAGTGCTCTATTCTGTTGTGTCATGAGCCCCCTTTACTGTAATAAGGGCAACAGACATAGATTAGAAAAGATGATTGGGAAGTCTTCATCACATGAGCTCTCTGGTCATGACTTGAGGGGATACAGAGAAAGAAAACAAGATCACAAAAATCTCGTTAGAGCTGCTTTGCCATTATTTAAATGGGATATTCGTCTGAGTGCATGTGTGTCCAAGCCCATTTAAAAGACAGATTGCCAAATATAGATTGAAGGTGTGCATGCGAAAGACCAAAACCCGTTCAAGGGTCATGCTTATCCTCTCAACTGGATTGCGTTAATCTACTAATCATGATCCATTTACATAACTGCTTCAATGCAGCTGCAGTTAAGCAGTTGCAGCTGCAGTTACTGCCCCCATTTCCTTTTCCCCACAATGTGGTAGCTACTCTCATTCCCAGACTGGAACAGTATTCCCTCCCCCTCACCCTCTTATTAACTTTAATGTTGCTTTCCTTGTCTCCTTCCGGTGTTCCCTATCGCAGTTTGCATTGCACATGTATGTGAGCAAACGGCTCTACTCTCCAGCATCTTTACAAACTCTTGTGTTTGGGCTCAGTCAATATGTTATTGTCACAGAGTAAAACATGACAATGAATATTACACCCACATCATAGAGTTAGAGGCCGGGTATTTACTCAAACAACTCACCCTCATACTGTGGAGTTTGATTATATGTTTAAATATAGTTGTTAGAAAAACTGTGAATTCTAAAGAAAACAAATGACATGAATGGTAAAAGTTTCAGCACCTTATCCCATTGATCATATTAATTCTGAGATGGCACATACTGTACATGTGCTTGTACTATATATTCCCAAAGCCATCGTGGATTTAAAATGCCATGGTGTCTTTTTTTATTGCAAACCTCATTAACTAAAATACCGTGATATTTCATTCATATCATATTACAATAGGAATACACAATATATATAGAATGCACATAGCTTGCGTCTCATTTGTAAATTAAATTAATAATAACATGTAGTGTACTGCCATCTCCTGGTAGTAAACATATATTACGTTGTTGCAAACAGAAACAATAAATTATGATTTGTAACAACAAACGGACATTAAAAAGCACTACGCTCAAATATAGAAACATATTTTAGAATTTAATCCAACCGGATGTTATGTGTTTAATCATCTGTAATAACGATCCCTGATATAGTTCGACAGTTGATTGCTCTTGACTGAAATAAATTATGTCGACTTCCTACCTTTACAACCAATCAAATCGCATTCTTAAAAAAGTGGTCGTCAGTTCTGTCCAATCACAACACGCAGAATGCAAAGTGGGCGTGGCCGGCAAGTGGCGCAGCTGACAGACTTTACTGTACCTGGTGTATGGTTTGAGACCACAGAGAACCAGCGGACTGACCTGACAGGCGGATTTGTTTTTTTACTAAAACGAAAGAGAAGAATGATTTGGGACACAGAATAGCAAATAAACTGAGTTATTACTCGCGTCCTTATCACCTGGAGGATTTACTTTACCGTGGTAAAGGTGAGCGGACAGTGCTGACGTTAGCATTAGCAACAAAACCACCATCGTTATTTTAGTTATCCCGGGCTGTGTGTCGGTTACATAAAGTGTGTCGTTGTATACACACTGAATTGCATTGGCTGCTGTCAGCTGCGTTTTTATATCTGCATGCCCACTCCACTGGTTGGATTAGTTTGATGAGAGCCCCTTTTGCTGACCGGGGGGGGGGGGGTTCCCATGAAATGCAACAGGACGTTTCCAGTCGGGGCACTTTAACCTTCTCAATATAGCTGCTCGGGGATCACTTGATAATGTCTAAAATAAACTACAGACCCCAGGACAAAATGTTTCACACAGCTTTTCCACACTGAAGTCACACACAAGATAGCTGTCAGGATAAATTAAATCAATTAAAATGACCTGGGCTTTTAAACTGGCACAGGTCAATACTTGCATGTGCTATAGAGACAGATAAGTCAAAGACTACTCCAGTCTATTGACTCATGCTCATGCGTTTGAGAGGTGTCTGTTAGTACTGTGTTAAAGCTGAAGCTGTAAGATTATTAATCATAGCAGCTTACAGCAAATACTCAAAACTAAAATGTTCTCATCTTGGTTATTCCTTTTTTGCTATATATGAAGAGAGGGAAGGATCTTTCATAACAGCTGTTACTTAACCACAAGTGTCAGTGCAGACATCGAACCCTTCCTTCTCCTCCTCCCCCGTTTAGCCCTGAACATGTGCTCACACTCTTTAAACCCGAGAGTTTTATTTTTTTACTGATTAGTTAGTGTGTTTTTCAGCCATGGATCCAACCCTGACCGGCAACCAAGCCACCCCGAAACCCAGCCCCTCGTCTCCTTCCCCCCTGAGGCCAGGCCCTTTATCTTCTGGCTCATCTTCTACAACAACTGCACCAACCTCGGACCGCCTTCAGCCTAAACTCACCCTGCCAACACCTCAAACCACACCCTTATCTTCTCCCTCCACTGCCTCCCCTCGAACTTCTCCATGTCTCTCCTCCCGTTCGTCCTCCCTGTCCACACCGCCTGCCTCCCCTCTACGCCAGCCCATTAGGAGCCCCTCACAGGTGGGCAGATCTCAGCTTAATGCAGCCTCCACGGGGATTCCCCCGACTGGATTCCCAGTTGCTGGAGCTGCCGCCATGGCTCAACAGCCTCCTCCCACACCTGAATCAGGTGAGAATCGACCTCTGAGCTTTGACCTTTTACACGTATAATCACAAATCTTTACTTCACTGTCTCACTTTTCTCTTTTCCGCCAATCACAGCAGCCGACGCTCCCAGTTTGCTGTGTGTATGGTGTCTCCATGACAACCATAGACATGTACCACAACATGTAAAGCAGGCTGTCGCACTCTGCTGACTTGAGAAGAGAAACCTTCTCGGACCATTTCCACTCTGAGTCGTTTGTTCCCACTAACCAAATCCTGCACTGAAAGATCCCATAGTAGAGATCTGTTAGCTGCTCTGGGAATATCATTGGTATTTGTAGTAGTGTCTAGACATGAAAATATGGAGTATTATTGGAAAGTGTGAAATCTAACACCTCAGTCATTCAATTTGGACCAGTTTGGACTCACACTCAGCCCCGTCCCATGTGTCTGTTATGATTAACATCATGTAGCAAATGAAAGTAAAAACGGGAGGCGGATTGCATCACTGAAAAACACACATACATGCGTGTTTCATCAGGGAAACCAGCAGCTGCTGTTATTTTAGGGTCTCGGCAGAGGATCGCAGTATGAGCAATGCACAAGCAGTGATGACGGGCATCTGATGGAAGTTACCGGATCCCATTGCATTTTCTTTTTGCTTCCAGAGAGAGACCACCACTTCACTTATAAGTATGACTTACAGCCTGTGGCCGATTTTAATCTTGCAATGCGTTTCCACATCTGTTGCCCCGTTCATCTTTTTCCTAGTATCCATGACACAACAAATGTGACACCTTGCTTTACAAGAAGTAGACACATTTTCCATGTGAGCTCCAGCTCGAGTGAGGCACCGGGATTTTAAATTAGCAGAACTCGTCAGCAAAAGGAGAAGATAATTAAAGCAACAGGGTTTGGAGGGACGTTCTTGTCAGGGCAATTGATGTTTCTGGAAGGATCTGCTTGGTCAGCTGTGTGTGTGTGTGTGTGTGTGTGTGTGTGTGTGTGTGTGTGTGTGTGTGTGTGTGTGTGTGTGTGTGTGTGTGTGTGTGTGTGTGTGTGTGTGTGTGTGTGTGTGTGTGTGTGTGTGTGTGTGTGTGTGTGTGTGTGTGTGTGTGTGTGTGTGTGTGTGTGTGTGTGTGTGTGTGTGTGTGTGTGTGTGTGTGTGTGTGTGTGTGTGTGTGCGCGCACGCGCACTTGCTTGGTCTGTCTGGTGTTTCTTTTGTATCAACTTTACACAATAAGGCATTTTATTTGACACCGTTTTACTCAGAATCTGTTGTATATTATGTACCTTTTTGTTGAGGACCCATGACATCTACTGTATTCTATATTCAGGGTTCATACGGTCATGGAAAACCTGGAAAAGTCATGTAATTTTAAAATGGTTATTAACAGGCCTGGGAAAGTCCTTGAAAAAAATAAAATCCCAAAAGTGTTTGAAATAATTAATATGCTTTTAAAAGAAAGACGCTCAAAATATAAGCAGGCATACGCTGAGTATATCTATAAATGTTTATTCTTTCAATCAAACTATTGTCTCTCATTCATTTGTGTCATTTAAGGAATACCGTCTGCTTTGGAAACTTCATTGTTAGTTTAAACACTACATTTTCATGTATACACCAAGATTTCACAAAATGTTTGGTCATGGAAATTTGGTTTAAAGTCATGGAACAATCATGGAAATACATTGGTCAAAATGTGTATGAACTGTATATTGTTTCCTTCAGAAGAACCAGAGGAGGAGGTCAGTCTTGAGGATTTGGTGGAGAGAGCAAAGTCAGGAGATGCAAGAGCACAGAGCAAGGTCAGTGTCAAATAATATTTACTTTAATGGCCATATGGTGGTCAGCCAAGTAATGTTGAATGCTATTTTTAAGAGCGACATAATAATGGGAATGCCAGGTCATGAGTCGACAAAGTCACAGCGATGCTTGCCTCGCAAATGTAAAGGTCTTTGTGTGCATCTGTCCAGATAGGACGTTACTTCCTGGCCCTGGCAGAAGAAAGAGATGAAGAGCTGAACAACTGTACAGCGGTCAGCTGGCTAGTCCAGGCTGCGAAACAAGGACGCAAGGACGCCGTCAAACAGCTGCAGCGGTGCTTAGCCCACAGGAAAGGTACCAGAATGTCCCACTCCTACCCTCCATCCATTACTATTACTAAAGTAGCATCATTGGTTTTATGCCATCAGTTGGTTGATCAGTTGATCACCTTTTGTGTTTTTCAGGCATCACTCTGGAGAACATTGAGGAGGTGAAGAAGTTGTGTACCGAGACACGCTTTGAGAGAGGAGTCAGGAAAGCAGCTCTGCTGATGTACTGGAAGTTGAACCCGGAGAGGAAGAAGTCGGTGGCTGTTTCTGAGATGCTAGAGAATGTTGAACACGTCCACACAGAGCCAGGTACGGGAGGGCGAACACGGTCCTTAAACACACTGACATTGTCACGTTTCTAGATGCTTAATAGTTGGATACTCAACGGATTGTTTTAAAGAGGTTAAGAAATACAGACTAGTTGCATGTTAAGGAGAATTTCTTTAACCTTCTGGATTATCTCTCCTCAATGTAAAGGCAAACCAGTGTCTCCTGGCCCACTGAACAGCTCTGCCAAGAAACAGAGGAGAGTCCTGGAGACGATGGTCAGCAGTGAAGGTATGTGTTCACTAATACAATTGTCTATGTGCAATTTGTTGTGTATTTCTCTTGCCTAAAACAATTCAAGGGCAGTAAATGCATAATTTTTATTTGATCAAGTATAACATTTGAACTTGCGTGTGTCCTCTGTGCGTCTTTGCAGACAGATGCCAAGTGGGTCTTGACGACTTTGTTGAGATGACGAAGAAGTACGCTCAGGGTGTTCCACCTTCATCAGTCATGGCTGCAGCAGGAGGTGACGATGACGACACTGACGATGAAGATGTCGTGGTGAAGAATCCAGATAAATTGCCCTTACACCAAAAGGTAGGAAGCTCCCAGACTTTGTGAGGATGTGATTGGTGTTTGCTGTCACAAGCATCAAATTCTCACGTTGCACCGAGACAATGTTCAGCATTTCATTTGATATCGACAATCAGCGAACTGTTGGCTGATTAGTCTTTGCTACAGCTCTCTAAATAGAAATCAGATTGTGGGACCTTGTTGAGCCGACTCTTTTCTTGTGCTTTCTCCAGTTGCTGAAGTTCCCTCTGTTCGCTCTGCTGGAGATCAAGGAGCACCTCATCGACTGGGCGTCACGGGCCGGCATGCAGTGGCTCAGCGCCCTGATTCCCACGCACCACGTCAACGCTCTGATCTTCTTCTTTATCATCTCCAACCTCACAATCGAGTTCTTCATCTTCCTCATCCCTCTGCTGGTTTTCTACCTCTCATTCTTCTCCATGATCATCTGCACACTGCGGGTATTTCAGGTTGGTGATTCTTCTTGTCAAGGCACTTTGAGTAGAGCTCCGTTGTGCTGATTTCTTATTGAACCTGTGGATCTGTAAATGGAGCTGAAGTTAATTTGCATATTTTCTCCAGAATTGCAAAGCGTGGGACAACTTCCGGGCTCTGACTGACCTGCTGACGCACTTTGAGCCCGGTCTTGATCTGGAGCAGGCTGAGACCAACTTTGGTTGGACACACTTAGAGCCTTATCTGTAAGAACATCTGTTTACATGACTCCATGTAGACATAAGCAGTCCACATTTTATCCTTTCTTTTTCATGTTTCATCTGGTTTCTTTGCAAATGTTAAGTTTGCTTTTGTTCAGCTTTTACTAGTTTGACCACAAAATGCATTTTCCTTGTAGATTTGGTCATTCAGTTTCTGCTTTGGCTGATCAATGATTTTAAGATGTGAATTGTACGTTTTTATTTCACTTCTTTAACCTGGCCATTAATAATATGAATAGTAAGAACACACAATGAAGTAAAATTAATACAAATGTAAGATGATGATGTATTAGTAGTATGCAAATTAGCTAGAAATGCTTCTGCATCTAAATGAATACATCCCGTCTCTTTGTTACAGGTACTTCCTGCTCTCTGTGATCTTTGTGGTTTTCTCTTTCCCTGTCGCTGATAAATCCTGGATCCCATGCTCAGAGTTGGCTGCTGTCGCTCTCTTCTTCACCGTCACCGCCTTCCTCAGCCTTCAAGCCTCTGCTCGGCTCTTCGCTCGTAGGGCCCTCCTCACAGAGGTCCTCTCCGGAGCGTGTTCCCTCACCCACCTCCTGCCAGACTCCCTCCCCGCGTTCCTCAAGTTGTTTGGGATGACGTTTGTCACTTTGCCTCTAGGGGACAACGTGGTGTTGAACCTGGGGTTGCCATGTCTGCTATATGGACACCTTTTCTATCTGCTCTTCCGTATGGCCCAGCTGAGAGGCTTCAAAGGCACCTACCTGTGCCTGGTGCCCTACATGGTGTGCTTCACCTGGTGTGAGCTCAGCTTGGTGTTCCTTAATAACGCCAGTATAATAGGACTCATCCGCACCTGCGTGGGCTACTTCCTCTTCTTGTTCGCCCTTCCTGTATTCTCACTAGGCATGGCAGCAATGCTCTTCATCCAGTTACTGCAGTGGTTCCTCGCTCTGGAGGTGACCAAGATGGTGGTCACCTTGATAATTTGCTTCGTGCCAGTAGTGCTGAGGCTTTGGACTCGCTTCAGCCTCAACCCCATCGTGGTTTTCCGCTCTTTGTCGCGGAGCAGCATTGTGAAGCTCATCCTGGTGTGGCTCTCTGCGGGGGTGCTCTTCTGCTGGATGTACGTCTACAGGTCCGAAGGCATGAAGGTGTATAACTCCACTCTGACGTGGCCCGAGTACAGTACCCTCTGCGGCCCTCTAGCCTGGAAAGAGGCCAACATGGCCCAGACACAGATCCTCTGCTCTCACCTAGAAGGGCATCGCGTCACGTGGACCGGACGCTTCAGATACGTCCGTGTGACCGACATCGAGAACGGGCCACAGTTGGTTGTCAACCTGCTTCCCGTATTTGTAGGGAACTGGATGCGGTGCCTGTATGGCGAGCCGTATCCTTTGTGTGAGGAGTTGAAAAACGCCACAGCTGAGCCCCAGCCTCTGCCTGCCCCGGCTCCTCCTGCAGTAGATCCCCTCTGCAAACTTAAAAAGCTGGCCAAGCACGAATGTCACATCAAGCGCTTTGATCGATACAAATTTGAAGTCACAATGGGCATGCCGCTGGAGAGGAAGACCAAGAACGGGACCATCATAGAAGACGAAGATGCGACGAAGGACATAGTACTGCGGGCGAGTAATGAGTTCAAGGCTATGCTTTTATACTTAAACACAGGAAGCCTGGTGGAGTTCAGCACCATACTGGAGGGTCATTTAGGCTCCAAATGGCCCGTGTTTGAGCTGAAAGCCATTCACTGCCTGTCGTGCGGTGACGCCCGCCTGCCCAGCCGCAGGCAGTACAAGATTGAACATGACTGGAGGCGCGCGGCTCAGAGTGCCCTGCAGTTTGGGTTTGACTTCTTCTTTAACCCCTTCCTGACCGCTCAGCTGGAGCAACACTCAGAGACTGAAATAGAGACTGTGACACAGGAGGAGGGGTAGAGATCTGGCACACACTCCCCTGGGGGAAATAAGATGTATGATAATGGTAATACTAGTGAAAGAACATTAACGATTGTACATCACTCTTCTTTACACTGTGAGAGGGTAAACACACACTTCAGAATGTGTGGCATTAGTCCAGTTGTAGATCTGGTCATGAGAGTGTGTGTGTTAGCTTTTGAGCTAAAATATGTCATAACTGAAAATATAGGCACTAGCACAGCACAAACAAACTGCACCAGACTCCGCTTGAGTGGACGGAGACGCACCTTTTTTCTCCGCACCAGGATTTTATTGACAGTCTAAACAGACCTGAGTTTGTTTTAACCGAACCAAACTGGTTACGCGTGAAAGCATCCTTACGGAGGGGTGAAACGCATTTTAGAATAAGTAATTAGCACTAACGATAGAAAAACACGATTGAAACCTCCTCAGATATGATCAGTTGTGCGTTTCATCTGATTTAAGCTGCACATATACACGGTCTATTAATTAAGTAATTTATATATTGTTTTTATTCATTGTACAAACACTGGGTGAGCAGAACTAATTTTGATTTCCGGATCAAATATTTGTACCCAAAATCATCAGTATTTTACAGTGTGAACTGAACTGAACTGAACTGTCGTTGCTGTCTGTGGGCGACGAGTTGTAGAAGAATGGCTTTCTTTTTTACAACGGTTGTAATGCTGACGATAACTTGTAACGGTTTCCTTTGTTGTCAAGCTTTAATCATTTCATATTGGACAGGTGCTGTATGCGCAGTGTGTAATTGTAGTGTGAGATTATTTTTAAGTGCCTTATTAAACGGTCTTGATTCAAAAATAATTTTGAAGAAAAGACACCAAATTATGTCTTTATTCTTAACCTTAAAAAGCTTAGAAGTTTATCTCTGCCTTCGTTGTTCTCACATATTCCTTGTTCTCTGCTGTGCAGAGATTTTAAATATTGAATATGTGATGTCCCTGAGTGATGATGTGTTTTAAATTAAGATTTCACTCCTGTTTTCTTTCCTGTGGCTCATAAACATAATGAAAAAATGTGCTTATTGATGTTTTTCTTCAACATTAACTGCATTCTCATTAATAGTTTGGTCTATAAAATGTCAGAAGATTGTGAAAAAGGTTGATCCTAGTTTGCCAAAGTCCAAAGTGATGACTAAAAAATGTCTTTCAAAGTCCAAAACCCAAAGACATTCAGTTTAATATGATATAATGGAGAAAAGCATGGAAATCTCCATATTTGAGAGGCTGAAGCCTCTATATATAGATATATAGATAATAAGATTACATTTATGAATCAAAACAAGAAAAAACTGATGCTCAAATACACTGGTGAAATCCGAAATATTAATGTCTATAATGTCTCTTGTGTGTAACTCAAATCTACAATATGTGCAGTAGCTATGTGATGCCACTAGATGGTGCCTCAGACCACATGCATGAACTAGAGACCTTAACAGGTCCATTAAAATCGAAGCCTGCACATTTCCATAAAGACACTAGCAATTACTATCAGTCTTGTATATTAAATTGCAATAAAAATCACAGATGTACGCTCATTGGATGCAATTTCTTTGAAATCTTTATTCAGAAAAAAACATATTAACATTATTTATAACTGTCCGTTTGACAATTTTGTCAACAACATACATTAACACAAAAATGTGTGAATCAACATTAGTTTGGTCAGGACGTGGTGGAGTAAAATTGAGGAAATAAATAAATAAAGGAAAAATAAAAGAATAAACTGTTCCCTAAAAATAAATGCGTCTGCACATCAGCAAAGTAACCAGTGAGGAAGGCTGAGGAGATTTAAGTACCATCTCTCTGCTGTGTATTTGGAGGCAATCATTGATACAGATGATCAAAAACGCAATCCGTTTAAGGATGTTAAAAAAAAAATGGAAAAAATCATTCATGTCAAAAACAGAGTTACAGAGTTGGTATATACAGACACCATTTAGGCCCTTTTTTTAATTTTGTCTTTTAGAGAACAACATTAATGGAAACATTCCCCATTCTTCTTGATTCTCAGCTTCAGATGAGTAGAAACTGATTCTTGGATGGCTTCATTCAAAATGTACATGTAAGTGTATGACCCGAACACTGGTAAACATGCTTCAATGTCCGAAGACACAAATAAAGGTAGGAGAGCTCAGTCATCTATGGTTACTCGTCCTGCATGGGGCCCCGGGGCCCCTGAAGCCTTTGTACAGCTTGGTCTAAATGGTTAAGAAGGCAGCCAAGTCAGTCAGTCAATTTAAAAACACCTAGGCTAAATTGGTTTTACATGCAGCATCTTTTTTGCTTGATTGTGTAAATTAGTTAGTTCATTTTTAATTGCTTTTTCTTTTTTGCTCGATTTGAGTTGTATGTAACGACAAACTAGCACACGACGTAGCCCCAGAACAGAAGCAGAATCCACAATCAAGTTGAAAGGCCAGAGACGACATTAATGACTGAAACACACTGTATGGAACGGATATGAGTGTGTGTCCTCATATTAGGCCATGGTGTAACTTTTGCTTCTGTCTGCAGGACTGCAACTATTGTACCTCACTGAACGAGGTCCAGTTGAGCTCAGAGGCTTCTGGGTGCACTTGGGTTAAGGAGAGAGGGTCCTGAATTCATCCTTTCACATTACATGAATCAGTTTAAATTCTCATTGTCATCATAATTACCATCATAAACATAATTTGAGAAGAAGTTACAAAAACAGAAGAGGGGTAGCTGAGTTGAATCAAACAAACCAGCCAGTTACATAAATGCCCCAATTTTCATCAGTGTCACTGGTTGACAACCACAAACAGTGGGCCAGGGATAAGAATAGGCTTTGCTCAAGCACACAAATACAGAAGGGAGAGGAGGAGGAGGTGGAGAAAGCAAAAGAGCCTGAAGAACAAAACAAAAAATACAAATATGTAAACGTCTCTCCAATCTGAGGGGGTTTATCTCCTCAGAAGCCGAGCTGTAGCAATCAACACACCATCAAGCACAATCCAGAGGTTAACAATCAAGAAATCCACAGTTCGGACAATTTTGCAATCCATAAGCCATTATCCGTAATCCACAATGTTCCCTTTCTAGCCCTTTCTAGGTCCTTTCAGTCCCGGGAGGCTGGGGAGGAGGTGAGGGAGTGTGTTGAAAAGTAGACCTAGATGTGTGTGTGTTTTCTGATTGTGTGTGGTAGGCATATTCCTGTGTGTGTATGTCCGTAAATGTGTACATTCTGGCATAGCTATGTGTTCAGGTGTAAACTCGTTTGTGTCCACCACTGTCATCCCTTCATTAATGCAACTCAGAGTTGAGTTTGTCCTGGAAGATGTACAGGTTGTTGGTGGCGGCGATGGCGATGATGTTCTCAGTCGGGTGCCAGGCTGTGTGGAGGATCTTCTTGGTGAAGTCCAGGCTGTCCACGCTGATGTCGTCCTTCCGGCGCTTCCCCCCGGCGGCGCACACCCTCCGTGGCTTCAGGACAGCTCGGGGTTTGCTGCTCTCCCGCGACGCCTCCAGGGTCACGTCGCGTTTGGTGTTGCGGTCGAACATGCGGAAGAAGTTGTTGTAGGCGCCAGTCATGATCACACTGAGAAGAGGCGGAGGAGAGAGAGAATCAGCTGCTGCAGTCTGGACATGAACTTCCTAAGCTAACCCTATCCCCTCCACCACATGCCTAAAAGTAAAGGGTCACTTCCTCCCTTATACAAAAAGACCACTTGGCCATTGTGGCATCAGGAAAAGAGATGATAATTATTTATTTTTACATGTTTTAAGATACTTAAGATTAATTTGAGGTCATCACATCAATAAAATAAATGTACTGCATAAATAAAGTATAATACTAGAAAGTAGCATAAAACTAAAGAACAAGTACCTCAAAAGTTTACTTTGGTATCGTATTACATTAAACCACTGACTCACAGTATTAGCAAAGTATTTTTAAAAACTCAAAAGTAAGTCTTTTCAAAAACAATATCCTGGTTACGCTGGATACACCGATATAAATTGCAACAGTTACTGGAAATCCTTTTTAGAACAAATAGTTCTTATGAAAACAGTTCCCAGTAAAGAATTTGTATTATCCAAAGCAACCTGGTATTTCATATTGCTGCCGCAATTCCAAATGTAATATTATTCACAAAGGGATATTTCAACACATCAGCGGATTAAACAGCAACCGCACCTTTATGGGTAAAAAAAAAAAAGCATTTTCTTAATTATCTGAATCTACTGACTACTTATAAACCATTCCAAAAATACATAAGAGCACAAGTTCTCATCTTGGTCCATTTAGTCGTCATAAGTATAAAAACACCAAGACACATCCAGATCCAGGTACCTGTCCGAGCCGTTCCAGGCACACTCAAACTTGTCAAAGATGCAGTCGTTTTCATACAGGGAACACAACTTGCTGCGGAGGTAATCGTGAACCTGGAGGGAAACACACACATAGAAACGATTAAAGTGAGTCCGGTTCACAGCTGCTTCACCACCAGGTATTGACTCTCTATGTCGACTATAAATAGAGTGAGCAGAAGATGCAGACACACATACACACACACACACACACACACACAAAGCTCAGCACAGACAAAACACATTAAATGTGGGCAAGTTGTAACACAAACCTCCCTGAAGGCAACTCTAATGAGACACAACAGCAGCCCTGAGCAATATGAGGGCCAGGAGTACATTTTAATCTAAACTCCTTTTCCATATCAGTAAACCCATTAACATCCAAACCCTCCAAGGGCATGATAGAGACACACGTGTGAAAAAGCACACACACACACACACACACTGACTAATAACGCTTTTCCCTTGTGCTTCCATTGCACCCGCATGTGTCAGCACTGTGATGCAAGGGGTTGAAATCTGCACCTTCCTCCAGTCGCCGTGCTCTGCATTAAGCCCGCTATTTTCACATGCTGCAAAAAGTCAGCAGTCAATAGTCGCCTCGAGATCAATAAATAGTCAGCTCATGGTTGTACATCAAACCAGGTGACATATGTGTTTTCTCCTGTGGGTGCTTTCTGCTCAGGGTGAAATGATACAGTGTCAGAAGTTAAATATATATCTTTTTTCCAGTCTGCACAAACTCTGATTTAGAGCACGTTGCCTCAACTCTCATGGATTTGTGCATATTTTTCAAGTTCCAGGAGGAATACTGCTGTGAATCAACCAAAATAAGAGCAGTTTAACCCCCAATATCTCTCCTCTACCCTCAGTTTACTCCACTCAACCTCTGCCATCCCTCTTTCTCATGCTCTCATTTACACTCTACCCTCATTCTTCTTTCCTCCTCTCCTCCCACTCCCTCCCAAACCCTCACCCCTCTTCTCCCTCCCTCCCCGCTCTTCCTCCCTCTCCGTGCTGCATTGCAGATCTAGGTGTCGGGCACTGTGTAAGGTATCCCTTCTTGCCGTTTCACTTTATGAGTGGAGGCTCGGACTATAAATAGCGCCAGTGCGTCTTGGCCTCCCACTCCTGGCACACACACACACACACACACACACACACACACACACACACACACACACACACACACACACACACACACACACACACACACACACACACACACACACACACACACACACACACACACACACACACACACGGAAAAGAGGAGTTGCACTTCTACTGCACATGAATGCATAAACAGAAGCTGCTGTGGTCTTTTGTAACAACTTTACACAAGTGACATGTGAGATGAAAGAGTGTGAATATAAGAAGGATAGCATGCAAACCAAAGCTCTTTTTATCAGCTTAGTACTTAGTTTTGTCTGTGTACTATTCAACAGCATGCCAAGCCCACTTCATCTCCCACATGCACGGCATGGAGACAATTTACTGTTCTCACGCATGTGTTAATCTGCCCAACAAAAGTTAAACACTTGTAAAGGTTTCTGGTGATTCTGCACTGATAAAGAGGAGAAGCACATTCTCTGGCTCTTAATCAATCCAATTATCCTTAAAAGGTTTTGGAAAAATCTAATAAACAGTAAGCACTGCGATTCTGTGAGACAACCTTCCTTCCAAAGATTAATGTATGTCTCCAGTTGATCATATTTCCAGGATGACAATGCCCTCTTTCAGTAAAGGGACAGTGAGTAGCGGGGATTTCAGTCACAATCACGAGGTGAACATTTAATACACGACTTAACATGCCGTTGGGGAGCAGCGCTCTGCTGAAAGAGTCTGAGCACCAACGCTGGACTGGACTGTGCCAGAAGAATAAACCCACACTACAAGCATCTGAACTAAGTTGTATGGGATTCAGCCAGATTAAGGAAAAAGTATAAGTGTACTGTTACACCCCCTGATTTAACTCCGCCCCCTCCTGAGAAGAGGGCTGTCTAATTGTTTCAGATCGGGTGCACCTGGAGCAGCGCCACCTGAAAGCCATCAGACAATCAGTGGGCTGGTAGATAGGCTCCCAGATCCAGTGCTCTCTCTCTCTTCCTCTCTGAGCTGGGAGCGAGCAGGCCTGCTGCGGTGCTGAGTGCAGATTACCATTCAAATCATTTTGGGGGAAGCGGTGTAGGCGTTCTCTGCCGTTTCTGTTTCCTTCTGTTTTGTGGCTAGACAGGGAGGTCAGTTTTGTTTTTGCTTTTCATTCGATAGGCCAGAAAGACTTTGTGTTCTAGCTGGTGTGGGGTTTTTGTTTATTGTTTTTGCCTTTTAGATCCTGATGCCTTTGTTAAACGTTAAGTTGTCAATAAATTATATTTATTGCTGCTCACACGCCTTATTGCGTATCTTCCTTGTTTCGACTTTGCCAAGGCTATTTTTCATATGTGTGTTAGACCTGTGCACCCTAAGCAGGCCTTAACAGTACACTAGTGGAGAGATCAACTCTTTAGGCACTCTTTCCCACATAGTGGGATACACTATGGAAGACAAAGTTTGTATTCTTAAGTTGAGTTTGTGAGATTTCTTTTATGTACCTGAGTGAATCAATTATATGCTAAAATAGAATTGTGGTAATGCCAATGGGCTGGTCCAAAAAGGAAGAGTCCAAATGTGCCATGGTTGGATTCATAAATTAGGACATTGTATAAAATGTTATTAAAAAGTAAGATCAATTAGAATTTTAAAGTAATATTTAATACACTTCTGTTACACATGATGACAAATGTACTTTCATCTGTATATTTAAATATATTGTTTGTGTTGGCCTTTAGATTAAAAACACAACAGATGTGGAAAGATTAATTGTAATCCAGATATAATATATACATGTTAAATACAGAGAACAAAAATAAATGTTTGTATAAGTGATTTGTTTGTTTTCATGTGGGTTGTCATTTTATGTCATAGTGATTTGGAATGTTGGTTTATGCATTAAACTAAAATGTACAAAATAAAATGCACATAAGCAAGACTTTATGGCAGCAGCAGGTGGCGTTGGAATGAGTAATATTGTCAAGTCACAAAATTGTTGGCGGCTGTGACTGAAGGTTGAGACAAGAATAAAAGAGTGGAGTGACTCAACAGAGGAGTGCATCCAAAAAGAAAACGTTTGTATGCTTCCTCGACTGCTGATCAGTTCAACTTGCCCGGAGTCAGTTTGCCCTTTGCCAGAAGGAATCTCATCATAGCAGCTGAGTCTGAGGGAAAATATCCACTGTGATGTTTTTGTATTCTCACACTCCCTCATGATTCTCACACACCTGGTATGTCTCCAGGGGCTTGCTCTCCATGTTGAGGTCCCAGACCTTGGCAGTCAGGTAGTCTCTGGTGAGCAGGTAGCGACCGCTGTGGCTGAACTTCACGTCCGACACGGAGGAGATGATCTCAGAGAAGAAGGAGCGGGCGCTGGGGTCCTCGGGCTCCTCGAACACTGGAGAGGGAGGAAGAGGAAGAGGGGCAGTGCTGTCAAGCCAGGCTGAAACACAGGGTGTCACATGATGATTCGTCTGTGTGTCTTTCTCTCATGTACAGAGAAAGAAATCTCTCTGAGTCTACGAGGCAAATCAACCGTACAGGTGACGACTGTGTTTGTGGTGCTTTTATCTGAATGTTTTCTGCATTTAAACATCAGAACGTATCACAAGGGAACAGTGAGACGTCTTCAAAGAAAGAAACCGAATAAATACAGCCGTTTATACATAACTAAAAAAAAGGACATCCCATGATAATCTAAATGTGCCATGAGTTGAATTGTTGTTCTTTAGGAACAGCTGCTTCTTTTGGGCACACTAACCTTGTTCTTAATGGTATTGCATTGGATATACATTTTATTAAATGGTGAAATAAGGTTTGATTTGAGATAATTTACTTTTCAATAACCTTGGGTTTCAGTTGATTACTATTTCAAATTGAATACACTGTTTAGTGTCAAATCATTACCACAGAAGTCCCCCCTCATAACTATACACTAACTAAAGCAAACTAATAATGCTAATCCACTATGATGGATTAGGGGTCTTAAGCAGGTCCCTGCCAGTTGATTTGCATTAGCTAAATGAAAAGTCAGGGGATCCAATTCATCCTGCAGCGACCATGAATGAGTGCAGCAAATGTTATTTCTATTCATTAAAATAGTTGTGAGAAATCTCCCCCAGTACAAACATGTGAACCTCATAGTGGCACTACAGAAAAAATCAGGGATGAATAAAGTAATTAGGACTCATCATCTGGAAACCACAAATGTCCGTACCAAATTTAATGGAAATCCCTTCAATAGTTGTTAAAATATTAATATTAATATAATAACTTTTGTGAAAGTGGTGAGCTGACCGACTGACCGACATTACAATCCTGCAGCCAAGTCAACATAGACCACAGACTGTATATTTTGAAACACATGGTTGTTTAAAAACCTGTTCATGGGCTATAACATGCAAAACTACCAGTAGCAGACATCTGTGCCTTATAAAGATGCTTCAGGAGAAAAAACACCTGATGTGTGTGACTCCGTCTCTGCAGCTTAACTCACGTTTGGAGTGTTTGTCGCACAGCGCTGCTTCTCTCATGTCACAGAGGCGCAGGGTGCCTTTGCTGCTGCTGTAGACAAACAGGTTACAGTGGTGAGGGTGGAACTCAGCTGCTGTGATCACCTCGGTCAGATCCTCCATGTTGGCTGGTTTGATGTCCACGATGTCTGAGAGGAAATGTCGCTCAGGGAAACAACAAAGACACTTTCCTTCCCGAGGCTATGCAGTTCGTTTTAGCCTGAACTCTTTTTACCTGCTGAGGTCAACCATGCTGTCAGCACACATGCAGTCATTCAGCCATTCAGCCATTCATCAAGTCTATTCAATGACTGTCTCAATGAGAAACTAATTAGATCATGTTTGAATTCATGTGGAAACCCACACAAGTCCACAATATACACACACACAAAAAGCCCACGTGTATGTAAATGTATACAAAACCATCGCAATATAAATAATTTACAGAGGAAATAAAGCAAACCAATTTAAATGTATCTTCGGGGGATTGTTGGGAGAAAAGTAATTCCATATTAAGATAAATTGTAATATCATAAATCCTGTCTGGGTCATGGGTGTGACTGTACTGTGTCCTATTGAGCTGGATTAGAACTCAAAAAGGGAGCTGAAATATTTATGCACCCTTTGAATTATTCATTAAGCTACATTTTCACTCCTCAAGAATAATAATCCCCTCCCCCAACACTGTGTGTCTTTGTGCATTTCTTTATCCAACAAAGTGGGAATTGCGATGTGGGAGTTTGTTGTGTGAGTGTGTAAATGTATGTGTGTGTGTGTGTGTGTGTGTGTGTGGGTGGGGATTGATTGTTGAGCGTGTGTAAGCGCCTATGTGTTAATGTATGCATTCATTATCCGTGCCCTTGTGCTTTGATAAATCTATTCCTGCTTTTATACGAGTTTGTGCATGTGATGTATGTTTGTCCTCCCTTCTCCTCCCGATGAATGCACTCGACAGCCTACAAAGGATACTGAAGCTGCGGTCGGTGATGTCCAGATGCCAGAGGTTGATCCTCAGATCATCAGCTGACATGTAGGTCTCATAGTCGGAGTTGACGGAGATGGAGTTGACGTGGTAGGTGTGGGCGTTGGCAAACACTCGCCGCGGGCTCACCTCCACCATCAGGTCCATGGGCATCAACACCGGCACCTTAAATGCAAAAAGAGAGAGCAGTTTAACCTCCATGTCATGGTTAGGAGAAGACAGATGGTGAAGATACAGACAGATTAGATTACATTTAAATAATTCCATTCTATCGTGAATTAATATTTAATGAATTACTTCTTTTGACATCAATAACACATTATTGCTGGAACCCTAACTCGCTCGACTGATAGCAATATCAAGAGCCAGTTTAGCGCAAGAGCTCATTTGGCTGCATTTTCATATCTCCGCATTTGCATTAAAACACAATTTCTTTGTCAAAAGATGATTTACATTTTTATACACAGCTTAAAAGTGTGTCCTTATTTGCATACAGCGCTGTGGGAGCACAGCCACCATACAAATACATGTACTCATACTATATATGCGTACCCACACACGGTCACACTGCGTACATATTACCAGAAATCCACAACAATAGTACTACAGATGTCGTGTTTCTGTCCTGTAGCTGGGAAACGAGAGCTTTCCCGCCCTCACTGCTGCATACACATGTACCACTGAGCCAGTGACCCAATTCTGCACATGCAAACACATCTGTACCCACTGACCCAGTTATGTTTCACAACCAGTCAGCATTTATGAATGTTTTAGTGTCTAAAAGAGACAGACAGACAGACAGACAGACAGACAGACAGACAGACAGACAGACAGACAGACAGACAGACAGACAGACAGACAGACAGACAGACAGACAGACAGACGTTACCTGTAGGGAGGTGACGGTGGACATGTCCTTGATGCGACCCTCCTCATCCTTCAGGTTGTACCCCTCCGGCCGTTTGTCTCTTTCGCTCACCTTCCACAATTTAATGGTCTTATCTGGGAATCAAAAAGGGCTGTTAAGCAATCAGATAAGAAGAGATTCAATCTAGAAGAGTAACAAATGAATAAAAGGTGTTTGTTAATAGGGTTAGGGTTAGGAAGCTATCTAGAGATCTTAGAGTAGATGAGATTGAACAAATCAGAGTAGGCTAAATATGGAATATTCATCTCAAATGGATATATTCTTAAAAAAGAGTTGTTTTAAGATTTTAGCATAAAGACCCCATTCAGGCACCCAAAATAAACGACTGAATAGACAAGATAATCTAGCACACTTTAAACTGTCAGCTCTGAAAGACAGCTCTGAAACTCTAAATGAGCGACCAGCAAGGTTTTGTTTTATCAACACTGACAGACACAGAAGGTTTGTGTAGAATATTGAAAACATGACAGTAAGCTTTCCAGCAGCACCACCCAACTGCTGAGGCAGGTCTTACATTTTTCATACCCTCAATCATAAATAAGATAGTACTTAAATAAATCAATAACATGGCGCTCAGGGGAAATCTATATATCTTCCAATATAGCCATAACCACTTATCCGAGGCAGACCAACTCCTAATGCACTACAGAAATATGATACAACACAAGCGGCAGCTCTTCTCCCTTTACGTGACGGAAACTCTGCTTTCTGACCAAAGCAACTCAAATGGTCTTAATTTCAGCTGCCTCCCCTACGCCCTTTACTCTGTCGAAGTTGTAAGGGAGAAACTATTGTAACTCAGACGGTACAATCATTCAAAGTGTTTTCCCTGCCAACTATCAACAAAGCCCATCACTACTTCTAAATCTTCCTGATCCCTATAAGAGGCCTGTGTGTGTGTGTGCGGTCTCTCACCATTGGTGGAGAGGAGGAAGTGTGCAGCGTTCTGCTGAGGCAGCCATCGGATCTTATTGATCTTCTCCTCGATCTCCAGACTCTTAAGGTAGTCGAACTCGGGCTCATGGCTCTGGAAGGTGCTGTAGACATTGTACTCTCCCTGGGAGAAGGGCTCAGACTTGCTCTGTGGAAAGAAAAGGAGGTACATGGAAATGTGGGGATACGATCACAGTGCTGTGTAACACCTCGGGCCAAAGCCAGCTAGCAGTCACCTTGATCACGTGAGCAAAAAACGCTCGAACCCTGCTCGGCTGTAACGATACACTCTGTGACACATCAGGAGGATCAACTATTTATCATCCAATCTAGACTGTAGCTGGAGGGGAACAGTGTGCATTCATCACCGCTCTCCCAGCGGGAATGAAAAATGGTATTTGAGTGGATGAGTGTAAGTGGTGTGTGTGTGTGTGTGTGTGTGTGTACCTCTGGTTCCCTCTGAAAGATGACCACTCGGCCCCCCTTGTCCCCTGTGGCCAGGAGCTCTCCAGTGTGGTTGAACTCAACAGTGGAGATGATATCAGCTGGGGAGCGACAGACATCGAGGAAAAGATGGAGGAAGAGAGAGAGAGAGATGTAGCACGAGAGGACAGAACGGGAGGGAGAGAGGGAGAAGGAGCAGCCATCAGCTAATTGATCACACATCATCATTCATCTTTATAATCTGTTTACCTGGCAGCAACCAATGCATTAACATGTAAGTGGATTGAAATATGCTAATCAATGTTTAGAATAAAACAATATTTGTTCACTAATAACACAAATATTCTGCAATTGTTTTTACATTTTCAGAGAATTCAGATTCTATAGTACATATTTGCCCGTCAAAACATACAGAAAATCCGACACACACACACACACACACAGCTGTTTCACATTAGGCACAGGTGTTATCTGTATTCCAGGGTGACACATTCCCAATGACGCACACTATGACACTTCCAGTACACAAGATTGCAGTGTCATTTGAGTTCGCCGTGTGTGTTTGTGTAATAATGATGTACTCTATCGTCTCTACAGTGTCTTAAAGAGCAAACACAACTCATAGTGCATTTCTATTAGCGACTAAATATTATTCAAAGATCATTTTTCAGGCCATTCATTTGCATCAATGTCCCTCACTAGCTTTGTGTCCCGAACACCAAGACACTGACACGGATATGAGGCGTCGACACGTTGTAGAGAACTTAGCATTTACTGGCGTGATGCTTTCAGTGATGCATCACACAATGAAGAGCAATGAAGAGCAATGAAGAGCAATGAAGAGCAATGAAGAGCAATGAAGAGCAATGAAGAGCGTGCCAGTGCGATATCTGAAGCTTGAATCTGGTTTAACGGTGTACGTTATCTCCTCCCTGCCCTTCAGCCTTCTAATCCTTCTTCCACTGTCCCTTTGTACAGCAGATGAAAGTTGTATTTATAAATATCTATTTTCCCGAAAGAGCTGATCTGGAGGGAGAAAACATATTTGTGGATAAACCTCTTTCAAAGTAATTATAAGCTGGGGTTCAATGAATAAGAGGTGGTATAGTATGAGGAGATGTAGCTAAGCTAAATTATTTGGTAGTCTGTCGAGCCTTTAAATCAAAAAAGGCCACGGTCATTACTTGATAAATGAAAGAAATCATATAAATAATGAATGCAGGCCCATATTTTGACCTGCTAAGTCATATTCCTACATTCATGCTTCTCATTCGTCATGAAAACCTAATTTATTTGAACAAAACAAGTGAACAAGTCCAGTCTGTTGACCAGCACAAGGGAACTGAATGTTCAGCCGAGTTGTGAAGCTTCAAACCTGTGATTGGACTTCACACTTGTAAATATAAAGACCGTTTAATGACAGACGCTCGCTGGTGATGCTGATCACCATGTCGCTGACGGCTTTTTAAAACAGCCATAATCAACCACAGTCACAATTAAATGTAGCCCTATATGCGTGTCCTCACATGACACCCACCATCATACTGCATTGTGATACAATAGAGGTGCAGTTAACTGCTAATTAAACTATTTTTAAAGGCCTGGCTTTCTGGGGTCTTGTCATCCCCAGGAGGGGAGCAATAACCAGCAGAGACAAAGGCATTGCACTGTTTGGATCTGTTTCACGGAAGACCTGATGTGTCTTGAGGATGTATTTTAAACAAAGGTACAATTGCTTCTATGTAATGTGTGCAACGTACTGTGTTGCTAAGCTAAGCTAGCATAAATGATAACCTAGCATAGAGAAGATTAAAGCGTTAACACATATATTTGTATATATATATATACGCATATATATGCTCGATGCTGACAATACAATCTAAAAAGCTATGCCACCTGGACCAACAAAACCTACAGTTGTTTTCTAAACATTTTCAAGGTAATCGAGGCGAGGGCTGCACAACCTACAGGCCGATCAACAAGGTGCTTTATGGCTGGCTTAGCATTGTGGCCTCTAAAGCAGTGCCACCTCAACGTTTTTCTTTTATACAGCAAAAGCCTAAATCTTCTGCTGCACCACCAAACAATCAGATACCATGTTCCAAAATGTCAGATTAGAATTCAAAATAATTTCATGTCAGAGTAAAGCCTTCAACAAAGGAGTCCACTGAGCTCTGTTTTGATGAAAAGAACACGGCCCTCAATAAGCATGGACTGTAATAAAAAATACAGCGAGGAGAGTGTATTTATTGAGAGTCGACATGATTCCAAGCTGTAGCCTTTGTGGCGTCCTTGAGAGAGTGAGAGAGATTTTATGATGAGGGGAGGCAGGGACTGCTCCTCCATCTCTACCTTATCACTGTGTGCCTCACACACTTCATATATTACTGCTTCCTATCATCTTTCTACGAGTCATTGCATTGTTCCTTGATCTCACTGTAATTCTTCAATTTCAATGTATTTCTTTCAAGGTTTCTCTCAATCCCTCTCTCCCCCACATGCTCTTTTGTCATTGCTCATCTCTTTTGCCCCATTTCACTCTCTCATGTTTGGTTGTCTATCCAAATCTCTCTCTTTTTCATATCCCTCCCCCACGGCACTCTGCTGCTTGCTGTATGTTACATCTACGTAGTAGTGGTGGTGCTGGTGGTGGAAGAATGGATGGAAAGGATGGAAAAGAGGTGGAGGGAAGAGGCGCTGGGGCGGAGGCGGGGAAGGTGGCTTTTGGTGAGCAGTGGTTGTCATGGTAACAGGCTGAGCCAACCAGTAGCATGGGTACTCGTAACGGTTAGCCGTATATGGCACACTGGTGAAGGAGGAAGTGGGATTCATCCATCCAATCCTCTGCAGTTTTGTCTACTAACACACATTGATAAATCATGGGGAAGTTCCAAATAATGAATGCACATGATGACCCGTACACACAGTGAAATACACACATACACCATGGCAGCTTTCAATGCACACAGTCGCATAATGATGCCGTGTTTGTGTGTGTGTGTGTGTGTGTGTGTGTGTGTGTGTTTCCAGATAACTGTGTCTCCACACAACACAGAGAAAGAGCAAAGCTCAGCAAAACCCAAAGGACCGGCACACAATTGAGTTGAATAAAATATGGAGCACACACTCTTGTCTCTCATCCTCTGTCTGTTCACAACCCTCTCTGTTTCTGTTTCTCTCTTTCACTCTCATACACACACTCCACACCCATCTCTACAGAGTACTGCAGTACTACAGAAAACCTCTAACAATACAAACAAATACAGCAGAAACAAGAAGTATCATGAGCGCTGTGGCTCTCCTCTAAGAGGCGTGTGTGTGTGTGTGTGTGTGTGTGTGTGTGTGTGTGTGTGTGTGTGTGGCTGTCAAGCTGTAAGTCAATACAGTGTGGATGTGTGTGCTATAGCAAGCTAGCACTCTCTGTCTCCCACAGACATCCATTAGCATCAGCAGGCCTGTCTGACTCATCGCCTCACTGCAGGAGCTGGGGAACACACTGGACTGCAAGTGCATGCGCCCACACGTACAGTATATATTAACACAAAACAACTCACAAACATGAATGAACCCAATGACACAAAAAAGCATAAAGAACAGACACAGGTGATACCCACCAAACAAATGCACTGAGAGGTGTTTACGAGGACATTGGCTCCTCAATGATCAAAGCAGGTTCTGGGGAGAGCTGATTAGTTGATCAACAGAGAATACATTTCGGTAACTCATTTATTAGACAAAAATGCCAAACTGTTGCTGGTTCGAGCTTCTTAAATTCTAGAATTTGCAGTTTTCCTCTAATTAAGTCATTGGAAATTTAACATCTTTAAAAATGTGGGGACTATAGTGAAAATAACTGACAGACAGAGCTGGAGTGATTAGTCAATTCATGCTTTGTTAATCTACAGAAATGTTGATAGCTGATTTGATAAAAGACATTTAAGATTCTCAATTGTGTGGATTTGCTGCTTTTCTTTGTCTTAAGAGATAGTAAACTGAAGATCTCTGGGTTTTGGACAATTTATTGGACAAAACAAGGAATTTGAAGAAAACATAGGCATTCAGGAAATAGTGAAAAGCATTTTAATATATTTTGTGATACTTTATAAAGCAAGAATGTTTTGATTCATTGAGAAAATAATAGGTGGATTAATTGACAAAGAAAATACATCCTGTATTACATTAAGAATGGTGCTCGTCTGTGGCTACAACATCAGACAATGCAGAGAGCAGAGGAGGGATAGATGAGGGTGGTGGTGTAGGTAGAGGGAGGTGTATTTCCTTATTTCTTTTTGTGTAGGCTACTACAGGGAGAGAGAGGGAGGAGGAGAGAGAGGGAGGGAGAGAGAGGGGAGCAGACGCCCTACAGTCCCAATTATAGATATCTTAGGACTGGGTAAACACGGACCATTAAAGCTGAGCCAAAAACACACACCCCTTAAAGGGGAGGACAAGGCACCGCTCAGCAGGAGACGTGTGTATGTTTGTGTGCACCCCACATTTCCTGTGTACATGTGCACAAGTGTGTGTACTCAATTACCCAGTAGAGAAATACATTGGTTGGAGGGAAGGAAGGGAACGAAGGACAAGGGGGGAGAGACTGCCGGAGGGAGACGTTAAATTGATCCCTGTCCTGCAGTTTTGGAGTTATCTGAAAAATAACTGGTGCATGTGTTTGTGTTAGAGGTGTGTGGAGAGGAGCGCTTTAGACTCAGCACAGTGGGGAACCTGCCGTTTCCCCAAACACACATCGGTACAATGGAGCAGAGCTGGTGTGAGCCTAATGGTTATAGACACAAACAATTAGAATCACAAACCAAGCCTGCATCAACCAGAGTGAGGTACACCTGTAATCCTGCTTTGCCTCACCGCAAAGATTTATTCTAGCTGCATGAGTGAGTACTCAAAGCTGGAATATGTGATTCATTTTTGAGCAAAATCAATTTTTTTTTCCAACAGATTTGTGAGACTGTAACATAAAAAAGATTATGAGCTTAGCTGGTTTACACCAAATATAACCCAGACGACACTCAAATCTGAGATTATGTGTCGACGCTTCTTAAATACTGAAACGTAATCCCACATTCAGAAAACTCTCTTTTTTTTATTCTGCCATGCTTATCTTTCTGTGCGGACGTGTGCAGAGCTGAAACGATAAGTCGACAGGAAGAACATTACACTGCAACTATTTTGATATTTGATCAATCCTCAAATTAATTTTCAGAAACTTTATAAAGCACATAATTCATCTTAAATGGATCAAATAACCAGTAGATGAACTGATAACAAAAACATGCGCAGTAGCCCTATGATTGTTTGTGATGTGAGGGTGTGTATGTGAGGGTGTGTGTGTGTGTGTGTGTGTGTTTTAATAGGGGTATTAGTAAGCTAGATGCTTAAAAGGAGCTGGGGCGTCGTCTGGTCAAACAATTTAAAGAAATCAAATCACACACTCACACAGACAATCCACACTGAAGCAGGCAGACTGAGACAAAAATAAAGAGGAATGTACAAAAATAGAGACACACAGAAAGGAAGAGGGAGACAGACAGAGACAAAGCGATGTTGAAGATATTAATAACTCTCAGACTCACGTAAGAAGTCACCTGACTCAAACTACACACACACCTGATGACTTCATCCGAGCATACACACACTCACACTCTCTGTCATGTTCAACCACCCTTTTACAGTCGCACACGTATCTCACACTGGGGTCAGGTGGCACAACTGTGTGACACAGCTGTGACCTTTGGGATAGAAGAGGATAGAGCACACACCTTCAGTGTAAGAGGCAAACGGCTCGGGCTCCAGAGAAAGGGTAGTGATGTCGGAGCACAGGACCTGGATGGGGCTCAACATCCTGGGGGAAGACTCCAGTGTGGAGAGGGGTGGACAGGATGGGCGGAGCTCTTCAGGCTATAGCCAGGAGCAGCCCTGCAAGAGGAGCAAGGATGGAGGGAAGGGGAGGAGGGAGGAGGGCAACAGGGAGGAGCAGAGGGTACGGAGGGAAGGACCAGGGAGGGTGGATGGGGTATAGGGACTGAGTTACTGCATCACCACATCTGGCCATGAGTACTCACCAGAGAAGAAAATACTGATGTTGTGTTTGTGATCAGTCTGAATCTAGAGAACATGGTGTATTCACATGTTGGCTTTGGCAGGAAGGCATTGCAAAACATGCAGGACGGACAGAGATAGGCAGCTCGTGGGACAGAGTCCTAACGTGTTTTAGGAGGCGTCTTTTCTCAAATTAAGTTGTGCAGGTGAACGTAACACGAAGTGCCGATAGCGCTCACATTTCCCCAGAGGTGAATGACAATGCGAAAAGAGCAGTGAGAGGTGCAACCTCACTTACTTGCATAAGGGTATGATGACTAATAAGTACTTCCATTATTGATTAACCTGTCAGTTAAGCCACACATAATGACATCTGCTCATCACAGGTTTCTAAAGCCCAAAGCAATTTATAAACTGTCAAGTTGACGTGAGCAACAATCGAACTACCCAAAGAAATACAGTTTCCAATTATATGAATTAGGAGTTTGGAAGATATTGGAAGACGCTGGCAACACCATACATTTTACAATGTACAATTTATATTATATATATATGTTGTTTTTACAAATGTACTATTTTACGGTTTTCCACTTAACAGCATTGATACTTTTGTATATGGTGCACAATAATGGTGGGGGTTAGTGTGCTTGCATTATTTATGAAATGGGATCAGTCATAAATAATTTATTTAAAAACTGTCAAGATTGTAAAACTTCAGAATTTTGATGCAATATATAATTCTTGTTATTATTCCCTCATCCATCCTTGAACCCATTGCTGCTCCATTTGGAGGTGAGGGTGTAGCAAAGGGATATATTGAGGAGGGCAAAGGAAGTGAGAGGAAGGGATTAAGAGATGGAGGGGAGAAGGGAGGGAGGGAGGTTGAGGTAGAGGGAGGTTAAGCATCCCTTCCTTTTAGGAGTTAAAGGGCAGGGGAATCCCCACGGGAAGATCTGCAGACACACTGTTTTGTATGCACACTCACAAATATAAACTCACACACAACCCTTGCAGACAGACTCACACACATACGCAGACCGGAGCAAACAAAAAGAAACACAGTATGCACTCAAGGACACGGACATGAATATGAATGCAACACGGACAGAAAATAAAGAAAGATGGAGACACACAGCTAACAAAGTACATCCAAGCATAAAATCACATGCACCACCTCATTTTGTCTTTTTCTTTTACACACACACACACACACACACACACACACACACACACACACACACACACACACACACACACACACATACATACAGAGGCACATTGTGTTTGAGCAGCCGTCAGAGCACTGTTGGATAATTGTTTGGCAGACGCGCCACTTCAGCACCGGGCAATGCTGCGAGTTGCATTAGAGGACCGATGGGGAAAGGGAGAGAGAGGGAGGCGGTGGGGGATGGAAATGGGGAGGAGTACGGGGGATGGGGTGAACATTGAGGAAAGGTGGAGGGGGTTGGAGTGGATGTAGAAGAGGAGGCAGGTAATGACTCATTTTGTTTATTTGTGATGAAAACTATGTTTTTTTTGGTCATTAGGGGAAGATTGTTGCAAGATTGATTTTCACAGCATAATTTGTACTTATTCTTCTGCAAATATCTATTTCCAGGCTGTCCATGTGTTGCACATTCCTGTCAGAGCAATGGTGCTCAGTGGCGTGTTCACCTCGCTGTGAGCTCATCAGCAATTCACCCTGAATAATGTCTGTGTCTGCCCGAGATGTGTGGAATAATTAATACTGCCATTATTGGTGGGTGGAGACGACCTGCCAATCATATTGGCCATGCATGAAAAGTTTGATGTTTATCATCTCGGACTGTTGCTATGGCAACAATTTATGGTTGGTGATGGATGTTAAGACTGATTTCCTGCCACAAACTCATCAAAATCCTTCTCTGAAACGGACAAAGACACGTATTTCTCATATGCTGTTTACATAAGAAAAGATGTGCACACGCTCAGACAAACAAAGACACAGACGTGGCTTTTCTTCTGTCTCCTCAGCAATACAAGACGTTCTACGCACACACAAGCATTTACTCACTCAACAGGCAGCACTACAGGTCTCCCCTGACCACAGTATCTGCTTCTGTTACGAGGGATATTATATTACAGCACAGACACAGGAAGTATAATTCCATTTCTGCAGTGTTGGGAGGATCACAAATGAACTCGCAACACATTCATGACCCCCAAATGATAATCCCCTGTTCTGGTCTAAGAGGCGTGGCGAACATGAGCCGAGTGCAAGACACAGATTGGGGACAGACAGACAGGCAGGAAGGCACGCAGCGAAGCTCGAGAGCAGGTGAGATTAGTGGTGTAATTGAGATTAGGGGTGTTATCCAAGGTTATAATCCATCTGTTTTATGAAACAAACCAAAATAATTAATTAAGCTGCACAGCTTGTGTTCTGCTGGACTTTTAGAACATTCCTCCGTCTGAGAGGCGATACTCTGTATATTCAAGTTGACACCATGCATGTGTGTGACTCTATCCTGATGTGAAAGACGACATGCAGAGCAATGAGTGCAACAGAATGTGGTAGAAATGTTGAGCTTGTTTTTCTGGAGATGTTTGCTGCTACAGAAAAAAACAACTATTCTCCCACACAAACAGAGACATGCACACATTCTGACACAGGCCAGATCAATTACTCCTTGCAGTTTGACTAAATAGCTGTTACACAAGGTAAAAAAGTGGTTACAAGAGCATAAATAAACAAAAACACAGAAGGGAAGGAGAGGAACCCTGGTTTAAAAGTGTTTGCTTGCTTGCTCTGTCAGAGCTTACAGAGGATTAGGAAGCCGCCCTGAGCTTGTTTTTGCACACACACACACTTTTCCACACACACACACACAGGTTCCAGAAGTCCAACACATAGAAACACACTCACACGGCAGCACACTGAAACCAACACGTTGTAACATACAGACACATAGAGCTCCTCCCGTCATGCTCTTACCTTCAGTCACATAGTTGTGGTCGGGGAGGAAGCCGCGGTGGTTGAGCGTCGGGGTGGCGTCAGTGTCTTCGCCCATCAGCGGGGCTGGGGGAAGCGCCCGTCTCGGTGGGGCAGCGTGGTGGTGGCAGATCGGTGGTGGAGGGGGTGGTGGGGATGCCGGCCAGCACAGCGCCCATACTGTTGCCCGCAGACGCCTCCTCAGCACAAGGGCGCAGAGATGGGCATCCTATCCTTAAATGAGGAGGGAGTGGGCCGGTCCCAAAGGAGGGATGGGTGAGTGTATAGGAGTCCACACAACTGCTTCTGAGAGCCAGATGCAAACCTGCCGGAGGAGGATTATATGAAAACAGTTCAAAATCCACCAGGGGTGAGCTTGATTTGTGTCTCGCAAGCACACACATCACTTGTGAGGCAAGAAAGATCCAGCACACCCAGCGTCCACTCTGCAGCTGCTCAGCCCAGGTGTGGCCTGACCGACGCTACTCTTGCAAACACACACTAAATTCACAGTGCTGTGCTCCCCGAAATGGGCAAAGTCTCTACTTGTTAATACTCCAAGAGAAGAGATGAGAGGAGATGAAGAGGAGGAGGAGGGGGGGGGGGGGGGGGGGGGGAGCAGAGCCCCTGGTCGGTGTATCTGCAGTGCTGCTGCTTCTGCAGTGAACTCACACTCATGGACACACATTCACACACATACAGTGGGACAAACACTCACTCACCTACACAATCGGCAGCTTGTGGGTCAGGTACTCCTCAGTGGATCCTCCATGAATAACGTCTCTCTCCTCCTCACGGGGTGACTGTCTCTCTGGTTTCTCAGCTGTTCCAGTATGAGGAGGAAAATCCTACTGGCCCTGCGTTCTGCTGCAGTCTGCGCTCTGGCGTATGTATGAAAGGCAGAGCGAGAGGTGGGGAAAGGGGGAGGGAGAGTGAGAGAGAGAGGATCTGTCCTGCTGCGCTGGTACGTGTGAGATGCATCAGAGCAGGCCCCGCCCACTCCTCGGCACAGCCAATGCTCACGGAGCGGAGATCTGCCTGACCACTGACTGCAGGTGATTAAGCATCATAGAGACACAGAGACGGATGAGTTAATAAATATGTCTGTTGTTCAGGGATTGTGTTGTTGGGTTTTCTATTATGTTTTTTGTGTAAAAGAACAACAGTGGGATGGAATGGAGCGGAACTGCCAGTGTCTTAAGGTTGTGAATTTAAAGGGTGAGAAAGTAGTCCCGTAGAGCGGATGAAATTAGCATCGTTTCACTTGACTGAGTGCTGTATGAACCGTGGTACAGTGACTACTACAGGACTCACCTGACATAATTCAATTAGCACACCACTGACACTGACACACACACACACACACACACACTTCAAAAACATTAGAGGTTCTGTTGCAAATGGCTAGAGTATAGCTGTTTCATCCTGTTTCCAGTCTGTTCAGCTAACAGTATGTTGCTTCATATTAATACAGACCAACATGAAAGTAACTCTCAATAATAATGAAAAAGCTTTAAAATGTCAAACCATTCCTTTATTGAATAAAGGCTATAATTAAAATCTAAAAACATACAAGGGAAGAGTCTATGTGAGCCATGTGTCATTATTTATGAGGAAAACGCATCATAAATGGGCTAATAATAATTAATGTCACCACCAAATGACTTGCCACTAAAGAACGTGAAAACAGATCACTTGTTTAGTATCAATACTATTGAATATTATGGATTTTTTTCATTATCAATCTAAATCTAAAAGATGTCTGTCAAAATGTACAGTGCCTGAGTTGGAGGGATATTAGTTAATAATGATATTAACTATTTACGTACTTAGAAGATTAAGACAACTAACAAGTGTTCACATTTCAGGGATCTGTCAAACTTCTTTTGAATTTCTAATTAATTTTCTGTCAATCAATCAGGCTGTTACTCATATCTGTTCTTGTTCAGATATGCTACTAAAAATAAGACTTATTATCGGAAATATAAACACTTGTGGTATTGATTCATCCATACTTTGCAGTTCAGTGGGCATGTAGCAATATACAGTACAACATAAAGAGTAGACATACAACATTAAAAGAATACTATTACTAATATCAGGATAAATAGTTCAACCATATAGCCTCGCACAAGTAGGGACCAGAAATAACTACAGACTGTAAGAGCAATACTTAGATTCACACACCAACACACACAGGCTTCAGCCAGCGTGGCGGCGGAGTGAGAGGCTGCCAGTGACAGTTGGTGCCATCACTGGTGCTGGCTGTCTGCCACCAGGCTCTACCCCCCGCCCCCCCTCCCCAACAGGGAACAAGAAGAGCTGTTTATCTGACTTACTCCAAGACCGCCAGCATGGCCCTCCCCCACCCACTCCTCACCAATGATGGGCAACGCTCCACTGCCATATCTGCCCTTCTAACTGCCCCCTGCCAGCCTAACATCCACCACAAAGCTCCCCTAAGCCCACCCACTGTTTCCCATATATAGCTACTGTGCTACCTGCAAGTCTCTACCATTCACCCCAACCATATGCCACCAAAACCCCCTCTGGTTAAATCTATAAACCCATAAGGTTTGGTGTTTAGCTCTTTCTGAAGGTCCCATCAGTGTGAGATTTGACCCATTTGCCAAACCCAAAGCAGAGGGAGAGGCGAGACAACACACATGTTGTATTGTTTTCAGTATTCTAATGTATGCAACCATCAAGGCCTGTTTGTGCTGAATAAAGTTTATTATTTTGCAATTTATCTTGTCAGTTTGTTGTTCACTCAATTAAGAATGGAGATTTGTAAGGGTTATTCGATTATTTTTTAATTTATTAAGCCCAAATACCATATATTAGCTGCTTCTACCTTCTAACATATGATGACTTGTGTTATATCACTTGATATTGATGTCAATGTATTTGTGTTTGGAACTGTTGTTCAGACAACACAAGCAGTTCGAAAACGTTGAACAAAAAGTAGAGATTAATCTATAACAATAATACTCACTAAATATCACTTCCTGTTAGATCACTTAAATATGAAATAAAAATAGACAAAATATCATATCATGGTATGAAATAGTAGACACAATATGCTGCTGTGACGTCACTGATTAATGTTAATTTAGCATTTATACTGGCCAGAGGTCTGACCCATTCATATTCAACCTATAGAGAGCTAGCAGCAGTGTGTAAGGCATCAACCCACATCAGTACAAACAGGTTCGGTCGATTTTGGAAGCAGAAAAACTCGCCCCAAAACAGTCAAGACACATTTTAGCCGTTTGCATTGCTATATGTCTGAGGTTACCTCTTAACTCCCGATAAACGTTCAGCCACGTTCAGCCACAGGTAACCTGTAACACCACAGCATGAACCACGGGCTTCATGAAGGGATGTGGCACTGAAGCAAACACTACTTTTACCAGCTGAAAAAAAACTCTTTCCGTTATTTTTCACAAAGAAAAAATAGCCCATTGTATTTAGGTTGCAGCAGCTTTTTTTCTATTTTGGTTTAACAGCCCTTCAGGAAGCTGAACTCTCTCCCCACCGCCCACTCCGTCCTCTTTAGACACTCATGTCTAAATGCTGCTAAACTCTGTCTGACTGCTGCTAACATCCATAGTCATTCACAGTTCCAAATTTATGTTATTTATGTTGTTATAACTGCTTATACGTTTCAATCTTTTTCTTAATTTGTTTTTGTTTTTTGTTTTTTTAAAACCTATTTGCACTTTATTATTATTATTCACTTATTCACTTTATGTTGGACAGAAGAGAAACGCACTTTAAATCTTTTGTATGCACATATGTAAAAATTGACATTAAAGCTGACTTTGACTTTGACTTTAGGGGTGAGCCCAAGTTGTTTTAATTTATATTTATGAACGATGAAAATGCTCCCCGAAGAGTTTGCACAACAGAGAAAATCTATTGAGTACATTAAGTGATCAACCGATCAAGAAATTGCACACAATTTGAATATCCATTCATATTCCAATGGGGCTGAAATTAAATTTTTATGCTAGAAAGAAACACATCTTAGAGAAAAGAGGCACAGGAAGTTAAAGCAGGTAGAACCACAACTTCAGCATCCCTAACTGTCCTCACAATGGAGAATCCTCATCATGGTAATGACTTTAACACAGGACAGGCCATCTTCACCCTTGCATGTGGCAGCTTTTTTCCAGCTTCAGCTCGTCCTTGTTAACCTGCCCAGTCGGACCCTGGGGGTCTGTGAGACCGGACCCATTTCTGTCTGCCATTCAGCCGTGAAGGCTCGGCCTCGGACTGGTTTCCTTGGCGACAGTGGTGCGTGAGCGCCCACCGTCTCCAACGTCACTTGGACCCGTTGCCCTCGGGTGAATCTGAGTTGCGCTGTGTCCCCAGCATCATCTCCTGCAGTAGAGATGCTGGGGACACAGGTGGCTGTCGTCACGTGGTCCGATACACTTTTAGTAGAGGGGAGGATGTGCTGGATGTTACTGGATCAAATAGCTCTGAGGCTGAACATAAACAAGAAGGGGAAGATAACTAATAACTAGAACTAGAACTAATATGTATTAGCTAATATATTACCTGGTTAATAGTGACAAACAAAAGCAGGTCCTCTCAGGCAGGTATCACAAAGCCATAATTCAGCCCACACTCATTATTGCCTCAAGATAATACACAGCCAAGGGTTGTCCCATGTAGACTGACCGTGTTTTATAGGAAGTTTTACAAATGTGAGAAATTAATTATTGTGATCATCTTTTGAAATGAGGCATCTTCCTTCGTCTTTGAGAATCAGATATTTGGCGAATACGGTTCCCTTTATCACAGCTGATTGTTTATGAGAGTAATAAGGGAGTATTAATGATTATTTTATATACATTGGATGTTAAAAATATATTAGACCAAAAATAAATGTAACATTGGACAGTCCATCTCGCTTAGCGGATAACAAGTAGACGCTCAGGCTCATCTCTGATACAGTGAATGGACTTCTGTGGGGTGGGGTGGGGGGTGGAGGGGCTTTGAGACCCCAACACAATTAAGGCCTCCAGCCGGTCAACGCGATAATGATCAGCATCATTCATCAGGAGCACCGATGTGTCCAATCAGACGCAGCAATGCTTGTGAGTGTCTGTCTCTGTTGACCTGGTGCTTCTCTCCCTTCCCACCCCCACTCCAATGTGCAGACACGGGGTTGCTTAGCAACCCAAGAGCAGCCTGTGGAGAACACACTCTCATCCGTGCAGACACACACACACACTCATACACACTTGGAAAACCCAGGAAACTCTGAAGGAGAAAGATAATGTACTCCCACTCCAGCCCTCCATCATGCTCTGTGACCCCCAAAATGTGAAGAGAAACAGCCCAACCGTCTGCCTGCATGGGGGAGATTCAACCCTTTAACCGTGGCCCAGTGACTTCTCATCAGCACCTTGGACACACACACACACACACACACACACACACACACACACACACACACACACACACACACACACACACACACACACACACACACACACACACACAGTCTGAGTAGCAAAGTTGTCCCTGCCCTCGACTGGATGCGTAACACAATAGTGAAACAATCCCCTCAGCGTCTTTGACAAAAAGCCCTCGCTATCACGCCACAACTACACTTCATATTTTGTGATTGTGACTGATTACCAGTGGACTTAAGGCGGCAGCCATGAAATCAGCATTTCCAACAGACAAAGAGCTTTCAGAAGATGAAAGTTAAAAGCTCAGCAGCGTCTCCACAGTCTAACACTATTAGCACATTAAGCGAGTGCTTAAATACAGTCAGCAGACGATGGATCAGCGCGGAGCCTTGAGCGGGAGACGGCGCTGTAATCCCCTAAAGGGGGGTTTCACTACAGTAATGGCAACCAGTATGAAACCACAGCCCCTGGGGAGTGATTATGAGCAGCCTTGGGGCGACAAAAAACCCTTATAGCCCCCCCCCCCCCCCCCCCACACACACACACACACACACACACACACACACACACACACACACACACACACACACACACACACACACACACACACACACACACACACACACACACACACACACACACACACACACACACACACACAAGCAGGTACGTGTACACACATAAATACAACCATAACATGCATGAAAACACACACTGAAGCATGATGGGAAAAAGAGGTGTATGCATGTACAAACACATCTCCAGCTGAGATGGGGAAATATATCCTCTCTTTTTTTACATCTGTATGACATGTTTGGGGAGGAGGGTGCAGTAACTGGGTTGTCAGGAGGGTAATTTAACTCGTGGAGGATTATGGGATGGCGATGGAATCACTCTGTGGGCCGATGGCAAGGAAATGGCAGGAGGTTGAAAGTGTGTTTTTTTTTCGGGCAAATTAAAGCAGCAGCCTCGGGGGTTAGAAAATAAACTGAAACATGGTGACATAAAAGGTAAAGAGCATATTATAGCCTGATCCCTGCTGGAAAACAGAATGATACCACTATGGCCGAGTGATAAACACTGAGTAGGACATGGTTATCCGTCAGGGATAGTTATTATTACATGCTGACTGTGAAAACAAACAGAAAGGTCAAATTTATATCACAATAAATCACTATGGAGCCATTATACTTGGGTTGAATTATTTCATCAAGTTTTTCCCAGTAGCTGTAGGCACAATGTGAGTAAATTACCAGAAACGTTGTGTTGAATGGGTGAATATATCAAATATCTATACATCGTCCCAACACATAAATGTAAAGCACCCGTAGTGCGCTGTCCTTCCAACGTGGTCAACTGTTCATTTGTTGCCTCTCCCCCCTGGGGAAAAGCTGCTTAGAGCAGAAAGGAGATTACGCATAACCAAATATGCAAACAGAAAACACTGCAAAGCCTTCGTGACCTCTGCCTATGAACACACACACACAATTTTGAGACCCAAATCTGCATATAGATTTAGGTTTCTATCTGACCAGAGGCTTCCATCTGCACATAAATAACATGCTTACACAGTATATTCACTTAATGGTCTGTGGGAGCATCCTCCAAATTAACAGCAGTGATCGCACATACACCCATAAACATAAACCTCTATAACTAAGACATGTACCCATTCCCAGACCCAGTGTAGGGTTGGTCTTTGGTTGTGCATTCCTTAAAACGATTTCATTTTTATAACTGTGCGTAAAACCCAGAGGGAGAGACAGATACAGGTGACCTTTGGGGGAGGGGAGGTCAGCGGAGGGGGTCACTGAATGTAATCTTTCAATGAGCAAACCAAGGGCTCAGCCGTCTGGGGAATACATGTCCACGGCTCAGCCCGGCCTCTCTCAGCAGTTGAGTGTGCGTGTGAAAGGGAGTGAGAGACGGGGACAAATGTCTCAACCTCGACACATTCTCAAGGCCTTTGTTTAAAGTGATCGGGCAGGAAACCCCACCTCAGTTTTAGCTATATGAGGCTTCAACGTCCTGAGACAATAAAGCAAGTGGCCATCTATCAGAGTTGTAGTGTTTTGAGTATGGCATTTAATGGTTGTGTTGCTATCCCTCCGCTGCAGCTCAGAGAGGAAACACAAATGGTGGATACACAAATATTACACTGCAACTATGGTAGAAACCCAAGTTGAATAACATATGAGCTGAATGTGGATGTTGTACCCCATCATTTAAATTAAATTACATTAGGATGAAATGTTTTCAAGGCTGATGTGAGGAGGGACAATTGCCTGAGAAAAAATGGGACGCTATCCTTTAACAAAAAGGGACTAAGGTCAAATGTCTTGTTAAATGTGATTGCTATAAAGGCAAAAAAACTGCTCACGATTTTACACACACAAACCTATATATAGGCCAAACTGCCGGGAGAGAAATTAGGTTTGGCACAGGCTAACACAGAAACCAAAAGGACTCAAATACTCACTTTTTGATTTTGCTTCATCAGCACATGCTTATAGACCGTGAGAGATGTGGCATGGCAGTGCATGCATCAGGGGAAAAGATCTGCAAATATAGGGCACATGGTTGAACATGCTGACTGCAACACTTGTATCACAAATCTATTTGCGATGATGTGCAAATCCAATTCTGTCAGTCTTGTGTGTGTTGACACTGCCCCCTGGTGTGTGGCAAAGAATGGTGCAACAACGTTAGATAGTACTGAACAATGCATTAATGACAGACTGAAAAAAATATATATTTTGTCGTATCTTATTTAATTGTACCTTGCAAAAACAAAATGGAGAAAAAAGAACAGTTCCTCTTTAACAACACAGTTATGTACACGTTGCAATAACACATTTCCATTTTACAACGTCAAAAAAAGGTTTGAGGAGATGGGCGGTACATAAGCACATGCCACGTCTAAATCTAATACCAACTGGACTTTCTTTATTGGCTTTAAGAAAAACCTGATTTACTTTCCCTTCAAGCAATGAAAAGGTGCTCAGATATGTTCAGTGACTTTTCACTGATAGGGAAGATTATTGGAGGTCGTCCGAGAGAAAGGATATTTTCGATACAACAGTAGATAATATTTCTCATTCATGGATAATTATATCCAGTCATTTACAATACCGTTAATACAATGCTGAAGTGTGACTTATAATTCTGACATTGAATTAAGACACTTAAATAAAATGCACTTTGACCATGTATTAACTTTTTATAAAATGTGATGGTGGTTCATCTTAAAGTTTCCCCATATGTAATTTAAAAAGCAAACAAACAAAAAAAAAAAAACAAGAACATGTTAAGTGTTCAGAAATAAGTTAAGGTTTTCTAAGGTTTACTTTGCAAACAAAATTAAAGTGCGGAGCAATTACTTTTTCCGAACTTTTCAAATGGGATTAGGGCCTATGTCGGGCTCCTGCTGCTCGTCCATGTAGTAGGGATCTCCTTGATGGACTCTGTGGTTGTGCACCCTCAGGTTCCCCCTGTGGGCAAATCTCTTCCCGCACTCTGTGCAGGCAAAGGGCCTCTTCCCCATGTGGACGTCCCGTTGGTGGGCTCTCAAGTTCCCGCTGCGGGCAAAACGTTTACCACACTGCGCGCAGCCAAAAGGCCGCTCCCCCGTATGAGTGCGAGTGTGCACAGTAAGCTCCGAGGGAGTGAGGAAGCTCTTGTCACAAAACTGACAGGGATGCAGTCTGACTCCGGTGTGGCGTAACAGGTGTCTGCGCTGGTGGGAGGGGTAGGTGAAACACTTGGTGCAGTATGGGCAGGTGTAAGGCCGTCCATTCCCTCCGCCGGTAGCGGGAGGGTGGCTCAGAGTGTTCGTGTGTCGTAGCGCGAGCGACTGCGAATTGGACTGCGGTCGAAGAGGGTCTCTATTGCCGAAGGTGGTGAGCCGCCGAGTGTGATTGATGGGGCCTCTCCCCCCCCTGTCATCTCTGGGTCTCCATGGTGATTCTCCAGAGGGCGCTTGGGCCTGAAGGTGCCGAGCCCCCCTCTCCTCCCCGCCCTGGCCCTGCACCGAGTTCTGATTGGCGTTGTGGTTTTCAGGCTCCTGTTCCAGGAAAGGGAAGGAGCTGTCGTCATCTTCATTGCTGGTCTCGTCGGAGACTGCTCTGGTCCAGCTAGCAGCAGTGCTAGAGCAGCTGGTGCCATCTGTCTGCAGGTTCTCGAGACCGGACACCCCACCTCGTGTGGCGTTTAACCCCGGTAACCACTCCCCTGGTTGAGCTAGGCTTGGGTCAGGCCTGGGGGAGCAACGTCCGCTCTGGGAGATTGAGAGAAAAGGGGTGGAGGCTTGATCCTGGAGAGATCTGTGGTCGGCACCGTCCTGATCCCAGTGAGACACTGCAGAGAAATTAGTATGAAAAGGAACATTGATGTTAGGGATGCAACGATACCATTTTTTACAAACCGATACGATACCGATATTTTTATTTGTGTACTTGCCGATACCGAGTACCGATACCGATACTTCTTAGATTTGGTCTCCATGAAAGTGCAATTAATTTGGAGGCAGATTTTATTTTATCCTCTGCAGATTATGTCAAGCCTATAGTACAAAATTAACAGAAGGCTATCCCAAGCTTTAAACTTCTTGTGGAAGTCCCTCTAATGTCGGACCATAAAACGCCCCCGTGTCCGGGTTCATAATGTAAGCGATAATATTAGGGATCGAGCAATTATATAGGAAGCTGTGTTCCAAGTTATGTTTCCGGTGCTTTTATTGTGGAGGGAGAAACGGAAAGGAAAAGAGTGGAATTGTGGGATATACGTGTCTGAAGGAGATAAAAAAAAGTGGTTCAAGTTACCCTGCAGCGTGTTTTCATTTTATTAGAATTACAAATATAGACACACAACAGACACTCGGCTACAATAATATCATCCGTAGCCGCACAACAGCGTCTGAATGAGGCCGCTGCCAGCGCTACTTCAGGTGGATCAGCAGCCGTTTGATTCAAACCGGCAGGACGGCGGTGATGACGCGCAGAGCTTCTCAATTATAGATGTATTAAATATGGAAAATTTCAACTCTCGCGTCTAACGTGCCGCCGGCGTAAATTTGCGTCTGTCGCAACCACACGCGTCTGTGCATAGACTTTACATGTAATCTGGTCGCGCGAAACATTTGCGTCGCGTTGGGACGGACTGATTACAAGTAACTCCGGGGCTGTCAGCCACTAACAAGAGCACTAATATGAGCACTAATATGTCATACACACGTATGCAACACCGGTTAATAAGCACAATATCGATAAAGTCTTGTATTGTACTCGCGTCTCACTTTTCTCCTGTCTATTGAAAGAAGTGAGCGCTGCGTAGCGAGGATCCAAGATGGCGGCTCCAGATTCTGCTGTTGAGACAAACTGGCCATCTGATTGGACGGCAAAACAACTTGGATAGCGTGATTGGCTGCTCAGAAGTTGAGACTGTTGAGACAGTTGAGACAGAGAAGAGTGTCTCCGGCTCCGCCACGGGGTTGCTTCTCCACAAAGCGCGACCAGTTTGTTGTAGTGAAATACTGTTGAGTGAGTATCGGTTCTTGGTATCGGCCATTGAAACCGATGCGAGTACGAGTATTTAACGCAGTATCGACCACCCTAATTGATCCCTAATTGATGTACTTTCATCTCGCCATCGATAGTAAAACTAATTTTAATTATTTTCATACTTAATAATTAGGCAATATACTACTTAACAATGAGTCATAGTTTATTAGTTGATATATATTTTATATTAAGAATCTGAATCTGTAAAGTAGCTTAACTAGTAATTAGCAACTAGTATGGTCAAATAAATGTAGTGAAGTTAAAGGCACAACATTCCCCTCGGAGATGTAGTGAACGAGAAGTATTAAGTTACACAAAATGGAAATACAAGGTAAAATACAAGTATCTCAAAAGTATACTTAAACACAGTACTTAAGAAGCCTAAAAGTACATTCCCCCCATTGCTAGAAGAGCACAAAATTGTTAACAATTGCATAATGTTCTTCATAGATCCAGCCTCTTTATTTTTCAAAAAGGTAGAACATGTTCTTCCAAGGGAGTACATCGCTCTACCATAGTCTCACAAAATCCTGTGGGAAACAGTGGATATCTTTGCACTCAAGAGTTGCAAGGCCATCTTGCTCTAGTATTGAACATGCTAAATAGTAAATAGCAAGAGTATAATATTGTGACTTCTTACATTTGGCCTTGGCTTGTGTGGCAGACAGGGTACCGATCTGCCTCTGGTCCCCAGCAGCGAGGCTTCCGTCTGGGACTTGGACTGCGACAGACCCAAGAGAAGGTCGAGATACAGCCCGCTGTGGAGAATAAATAAAGCCGGTCTGTAAGACTTACAAAAGCAAACCGCAAAAGGTAATTACTACTATTACTGGATGCTCTTAAATAATAAATGCTTGATTACTTCATTTTTTATTGGACAACCAACTTTTGAAACAGAGGGTGGAGTCTGACCTCGTGTTTTACTGAAGCGCCATTGTAGCCGGTGACCTCTTCTTTCAGCCCGCTGAGGCTCTGGGTGAGTCCTTCTACTGGCTTTGAATGAGAAGACACATCCTTTCCCACATTCAGTCCTGTGAAATAAAAAAAAAGTAGATCAGTGCATCAGTAAAGTCTCTGGCGCAAGTCCAGTAGCCCAGTGATGATAAGTGATGACAAAAAATGTTGATAAGCAGGTATAGATTAAAAAATAAAAAGATTAATGTTTTGAGATACAGGATACATTTTAATTAAATTAATTGTGTACAATCTGTACACATCCTCTGTCCCAGGACCCTCCCATCGGAACAGTAAACCTCCCCCCAAAAGAAATGTTAACAGGAAGAAAAAAAGGAAGAAACCTTCGGGAGAGCAACATATCCCTCTCATGATGGACAGATGTCCAACAGAAGTCATGTGTACAGAATGAACTACATAAGTAACAACACATTCAGAATTGACCTGGACAACACGTCCATGTTTTTAACACTCTTCTGACTTTGAGCGTCAACAGGTGAGCTGTATTACCTGATGCTGCCAGGGTCTGCTGCCGCAAGCCGCCCTCCCTGTCTCCGGATGACATCTCCCCTTCCTCGCTCCCTCCCCCCTTCGCCCTCTGCCTCCTCTCCACTTTCTCCAGCTTGCCTCGGAGGACGCAGATCTCCTCCGTCCTCTGCGCCAGCTCCGCCTGCTGCTCACACAGGCTGCCCTCGAAGATCTTGGCGATCTCGCACACAGCGGCCGCCAGCAGCGAGTCCATGACGGCGGCCAGCTGAGCGTGGAAGGTGCTCCTCGCCGACTCCATCGTCTTTAGTTTCGGTGAAGACGTTTTAAAGAGTCTGCGGTTTTCCTCCGGAGACCGTTGAGGGACGACGATGTCCACGTGACCACTGTCCACGCCTCTGCCCTTACATCTGTGGGCTGCCATGAGTTGTTGCCATGTTAAGAAGCTAGGCCATTTCCAATAGATATCTATAACAGCAGTTTGTTTTAATTAAACAATCTCTCCGTAATTTGTGTCAAATATTATAAAGCTACGATGCCAAGTTTGTATCTTGCTACTGTTAGTAGCAATTCACACCGTTTGCATGATATAAGAACATAAACATAGTCAACTTCTAGCTAGCGACCATACATGTTGTGAGCAGGCGATGCTAGCTAGTTTTAGAAGCTAACGTGTCAACAAGGGAGCCAGCGAGGCGGAGCCCGTGTGAGTGGGAGCCCTGAAGCTAATGGAGGCCACCAGACACGCGGGGCGGGGACGCCTCTCGGCTGGCCGCTGGTCAGACGCGGTCCCTGGCTAACAGTTGATCCATGAAAGCACTTTAGTCACGTTCAAAGATGCGGCGGCTCGTCGTCCAGCTAGCAGGTTGATATCTGTGATGAGTCGCAAGTCTCGCGATATAAAAGCTGCGGGATTCGGGTCCCGCAGGAATCAGTGGAGATCCAGAATATATGTGGCGTTGAAAAGATGGACATTCAAAGGTGTAAAATGAATATTAGCAGAATTGTTTTTTTTAAACTCCCTCATTGATATCACTCATAAAATCCTGCAAGGCAAAGTATAAAATAAGGGTAGGTTTTATTGGGAAAAATGACACCAAAGTCTAAGTCTAGCAACACAATTATACTTTATTAAAGAAAATAAAGAACAGTAGGGTTGTACGTTCATCCCATGTAGAAACAAGTGTACAACCAATACAAAATAAAACAACCTTTGGAACAGCTGAAACTTTGTTTTGGCTAATTTAATGACTTAAGCATCAGATGAAAGAACAATCATTTTGAATGTAAGGTGTCCTCAACAAGGTAATCTTTTCAGGTTATCTGTAAAGTAACAATACCTTTTACAAAGATGAGTCCAAAGGTCTGCCTTCACAACCAAGCAGAACACCAGACACTGGTGATCTAAAACATTTTTGCGTAATGTGGTTTTGAATTCTGCAAAAACTTGATACCAAACAGCCCAATCTGTGATTAAGGCAAACAGTAGACAACTTTGTAGAGGACTTCACATTTACCTTCAGCAAATACAAAAAAAGGTTGGTGCATTTGAGGGTATTCTGTGTAACATGAGAGAACAGATTATTAACAGTTAGAGATTTTGTCATACAGCTTCTACCAAGGCTTTTCTTTCAGTGTGCGTTAGTTAAACCATTGCAGCCGATACTGTAGTCAAGGAGCAAGTCTACTTTAAGGCAGTGGAGCATTTAAATGACCTCGTTCTGTCAGGTAGTTACTGAATAAGCCAGAAAATTATATTTCTACCAAATATTTTCCAGAAAGGGTTTCTTAAACAGATCGCCCTTTTTCACATTAGTGAAATATTTGGCTGAACTTTTAAAACTAATATAAGGATAAAAAGGTAGAACAGGGGTACTTGGTGAGGGACTGGAGCCCTCCACAGTATCAATGGACAGAGACACTGATGTAATATCTTTACAGCACTGTTTAACCAAGACGGGGATACTGATGTGATGTTATAATAACATGATTTAAATACATCTCAAAATGGAAAAAAAACAGAACCTAAAAAAGGGTTACGTGGGGAAAACCCATTCATCAACCAGCAAGAGCATAAACAGCATCCAGTGTTTCAATGTACACAGGCAAGTGGTTCCAACTCTATACTGGCTTACTTGTGGTAACGCTCCATGTGGTTCCTGAGGCGACCTTTTGTGAAGAAGCCTTTTCCACAGAACTGACATAAATCAGGCTGATCTTTGTGACAATTCAACTCGTGTTTAATGTACTTAGTTTGAGAGTAGAATTTCCTTTCACACTTCCCACACTGGCTCACCGTGAGAGGCTTCGGACAGCTTTTCTTGTGCACGCTCAGCTGCCCACGAGAACGAAATGCTGCAGAACACCAGTCACATTTGAGGGGCTTCTCACCTGTGTGGGTGCGAAAGTGTTCAATCAACAGGTATTTGTTTTTCGAGACCTTCTGGCACAATGCGCAGAGGAAACCATCAGGGCAGCGCGTCCCCATGGTTTGCCATTTTGAACCCTCCCCCAGGTCTGTATTGTGAGCTCTCTGAACTTTGTTGTGGTTGATCGCTTGACTTGAGTCTTTCCTTGAAGTCATCAAATCTTCACCACTATCTTCGGGCTCCTCTAAAGGCTTGATCCATGCATGGTTTTCATTCGTCTCACTGATATCCGTTTGGTCTTTGTGCATTCTCAAAATGTGCTTTTTGAGTGCCTGATTAAGGCGGAATTTCTTTGGGCACACGCTGCAAGGGTATGGCCTCTCACCAGTATGAGTACGCGCATGCTGTTTCAGCATCCAACTGCTGCGAAACATCTTGTTGCAATGTACACAGTAGTTTTTGGCGGGCCCATCTTTCTGGATAGATGCTTTACTGTTGTCGTTAGAGGAAGGTGTCCTTTGCTTCTTACCAATCACCTGTGTTTTGCTCGGTGCAGTCACGTTTTCTTCATCACAGGGCTGAGGTTTTGGAGGGTTAGTGGACTGAGCTTTCCTTGCCAACAATTTCTTGAGTTTTCTGCAAGATACTTTGTGATAACCAAGAGCACTTGGAAAAGGGAACTCCTTTTTGCAACCTTTGCACTTCTTGTGTGATCGTACATGCACACTTCGGCCAAACATTGTATCAAATTCCTTATTACAAAACTTGCAGGAGTACCTTTTTTCACTGTCATTTTTCACAGCCTTCGTTTTCCCCTTTCTTTTGCTCTTCATCGTACTCTTCTGCTCTTTTCCTGTTCCATGTCTCACTCGTCTTCTAGGAACTGCACCGTCTGTCGGGTCAATATATTCCTGTTTGATGTCCTGGATCAATTTCTTCATGTCGTTTCTCACCGGTGGACGTCGAGTTCCTTGTTCCTTGTGTGTGCGCCTCTCGTTTAATGAAGAACCTGTGAAAGAAACATATGAAAAAAAATGTAGCTGCGACAAAGTGAAAAGCAGAATATCGGACCGTCCCGACCTACTTCCACCCCTGCTTGCGTCATCAACATTTACCCGTGTGAATATTGTGCAAATCCAAAAGTTCTAAAGGAAGATACTGCGGTGTCAGACAGGCACAGCGCAGATCTGACCCAGAGTGCACAAACCATTTAAACCTGCAGGAACACACAATGTGTGCAGGTGCTTGTCTGCTACTCAACATATTGGGGGGAAAGCAAGTACTGTATATCACCACCTGTATCCTGAGTAATCCACTGACAGCCCTGAACAATTTCGACTAGAAAAACATCTCTAGTGAGAAAATGTATAAATCACGATAGAAACTTTTTCCAGTGTGTTTTGTGGATTGTCCAGAGTAAGGGGGACACTTTCTGAAAAGAGATGATGGTGCTGGTTTTCTCATAATTCATTTTTACACTGCTGTAAGCACCACAAACAACCCTTGGAACACATAAAATAGCTTTCTGTGAATGTAAATGTGTAAATGAATGAATGTACAAGGCAATTACAAAAGTAAGTCTGACAATAATAAATATAATGTACAGCACAAAATAAATGAAAGAATAATTAAAAAAGGAAACTCACCTCTCCTGGATCTCCTGAGACCCTTTTTTTGCTTATGGGAGTCAATGTCATGGTTAACAACCTGAAATAAACAACCCAAAGTAATTGGTTTTCTTCAGTATTATCTTCAGTGATTACAAAGCATGAGAATATGTACATGCAGAGCTGTGTCTGCATCGGCAACAATAAGTGAGATGAACGTTGGATCTTCTGAGACGTTCAATCATTTTGCCTAAATATGAAGTGGAGATTGTAGCTCCTTACAAGCTGTACAGCTGAGGAAAAGCAAAATAATTGGAGCCGACTCCTCCCACATATACTGGATATATATAGCCAATATTTACCAGAGGCTCTGCACACAAGATTTGTTTTAAAGCTCAATCCCCTTAAACCTTTGAGGGCAAGATTGAAGAATAGGAGCATTTCAATTGACTCAACATGTCGCCGGCGACTCATGTAGCCAAAAGTGCTGACAGCATTTACCTGAGGGGTAACCGGAGGGTGGGTGCTATGCTTCCACAATAACTGAATTTTAAATACAGCTCCTTTATATAAGAAAAATACAAATTTGAGTTCCCCCCCAAGGATTAGGTGTTGCCTAAATAAACAGATGTGTTGGGCTGTAAGACTAAGAAATACATTTAAATTGGTTATGAAATTTAGACAGCAAGTTCTTCTCAAAATCTGACACAACACAGGGTATTTTGTCAACTTCATACCACTGGCTGTGGTGGCCTTGTGAGCCAAAGAGCCGTGTTTCAGTATATCAATATCAATATATATATCAATCAAGGATGCACAGTGTTTGATCCATTCATTGAAACAAAGTATGTGTTCTTCATTGGAGCTTTATCAAATTTTAGCGGCCCATCACCAACAATCTTGTCTTGTGCGGACCGATGCCCTCAACAAAACAGTGTCATCCCATTGACAATTATTTGAGCCTGCCTCTTAAATACCATAAATGATCTGGTTGTCATCGGCTGTTTTCTCTGCCGGTTCACGATGCTAAACTGAACATCTGGATTCCCCGTTCGGCTACACACCTCTTGCTTGATGATTGGAATGGGCCAGAGGGCAATGGTGAGCGGGCGCAGTCTGACACTGGGACAAAAGCTTTCTTCTTGCTTGTTCGCGGTCTCGAAGCCCAGGGGAGCACACCAATCATCAGGTACTGCGCAAACACACACACAGACACGGTCAAGCTATAAGACATGGAATACTGTGATTCGTTTGACACCTGTGTGCAGTTAAAAAGGCTGTCTCTGGGCTACCCCCACATACACTTGCAACTGAAACAGGCTACTTTGTTTCCTTCTATAATGTTGCTCTTAAATACATGTAGTCATAACATTTCTCACACGCAGAATATTGCGTCAAGTGATTCACCTCCTTTGAACGCCATACCTTCAAAATCAATCTCAGGAACATCAGAAGCTTGTTCCGGGGCGCTCAGGACATCTTCAGGCTCGTGTTTCTTCATCTCCGCTCCTCTGTCGCCTCCACGCTCAATTTCGCTCAGCTTAAGCTCTGCTCCCTGCAACTTTATTTTAAGTTGAGCTACCTCTTCTCCTTTCTGTGCCAGCTCCATTTGATGGTCATGTAGACTGCTCTCGAAGATCATCATTATTTCAAACACAGCCCTCCTCAGGGCCGAGTCCATGCATGTGGTCAGCTGGGCCCTGAACGCTCGCGTCAGAAAGTCAGACATCTTTGAAGACGGGTGGGAGCTCACAGATGTTTTAGATCGATGCTGTACTGGTCCCTTCCCAATACCACGTGCCCCTGAACAGAGATATTACAGATCAGTTCAGGTATTCTTCACACTAACCCAGGAAGAGGAATGCTCGCAGCCTTCCGATGGGGAACTGTTTCAAGCATATGATGATGGACCTGTGATGTTTTAACTCAAGGAGAAACCAGCAGAGGCACACAAAGTGGGCATTCATCAGCAACAGCACACACCGTAAGACTGTTTGGAGGTCAACAATCCCAGCGTGGCATTAGGCACGACTATCGCGATTTAGCGCCAAGAGGTGGCATTAAATATGTACAAAATAACGTCACAATTAACAAAAAGCGGAACGGCAAGACTGGCTCACTACTGGGGTATGAAACCTAGAAGAATATCCGGCCGTCGTCCTCTTTCTCAACCACTTTACCAGTGAAGATAGACAGCAGACCAGTGTTTCGGTCCCTGCTAACGTAACGCACACGAACACATGACTACATGTTTAAACCGGAGACGTTGTATGACGTCCACATGGCGGCCAATTAACCATCAGATGCGGAATACTGACCGTTCGGCAGGAGGAGAACTACAGCAGTTCTACGATGATTAACTTCATCTGAACAACAGAAACTTTCCTACACGAACAGTTCAACGACTTATCCACATCTGGCCTCCGCATCTGTGTATTGTTAGTCAAAGTGTAGCAAACACACGCTAACGTAGAGACGTGCATACGCCATTTTCACTCAACATCCCCAAGAGGGAGGGACAGGTGACGTCAGCAACACGTCACAATTGTTATACTGCATTAGTAAGCGTATACTTGTTGTATCGTTCAGTAGTTTTTATTTTAAACGATATAAATGTGAAACAATGTGGTTGTCTAAATAGTTGGTTGGAATAGGTAACCAGACATGTTCTCACCGCGCATGTGCAGCGGATCTAGTTGCTTCGCCGGGCAGTTGCTGTAGCAACCAATCTGGTACAGAACGAGCCTATTCAAAGAAATTGATGGTATTAAAAGTACGGCGATTTAAGTTATACAAACAAGTTATAATAGTCTGTCATGTATACGGGAACTTATTGTATTCAAAAACATTGTAAACCGTGGTAGATGCGTATATATATTGTTCAATTGATAATAATTCACTGTCGTGACTTTCAAATTAAAAGTTCCGAATTTAAGAGCAGCACTTGAAAGCAGCATTTGTTTTTCTATTAGTTGTTCACATAGCTGGAACCAGGTGGGGACTAAACGTGACAAGTGGACACAAAGTTACAGTTGCATGGTAGGATGCAATCTTTGTTGTTCAGATCAGGATTAGTTTGCATAAATAATGTGTCCGACAGCCAGTTGATCATATGGTTTTGTCCTGCAATAAAATGATTCATTCACTGTATACAAACACATACACCAGCAGTAAAAGCAACCATAACAATGTAAGAATACTTAATTAAATATATGACACAAAAAAACATGAGGATAAAATACCCCCTTATTATAGGCATGTCAAGGCATATTTATTTTTCTTTTTTTAAATTGTGCAATGTCAATGCAAAAAATAAATAAAATGAGGCTTCCCCTTAGATAGCAAGAAATCAGTCATGCAAATACATTTGAGTATTGATATTAACAGTCCCACTTTATCCACAAACACTAGGCACACAATAGTTTCATAACATGGGCACACACTTGGGACAGTCAACGGTTGAGGCTTTCAGTTGGGACCGAGATAGTTTCAAGTGCACTGTACAGTAGATAATTGACAGTTTTTTTCCACACTCTTTGGGCCTCTGTCTCAGAAAGTTTCTTTAATTTATTCCTTTATCATATTTTAAATAGTTCACATGGTTCAGAGGCTCAGAGGCTTAGAGAGGTCACAAAGAAGCCTGGTAGTGTGGTTGTGTGCATTGAAAAGTGTTTTCCGGAGTTGAATCAAAATTTAAAAAAATACTTTGTCAGACAAACAATAAAGGACAACAGATATTAATGTATGGTCTGCCGGGTTTTATTTATCGCACACAAAAAGGTCAGTGGAAAACTAAAGGGTCCAGCTAAGTGCTTATAAGATTGCCACACAATATATTGGCCTGCTTTAACTATGCTCATACATAAGGAACAATACTGGGTTTATCTTCTATTCAAGTGGGTTAACCTCCTTTTTATCCAATGGTAGTGTTGTTTTTGCCAACATTGACGGCATCCACGTCTACAAAGTTAATGTAAATCCTGAAACAGACACAAAGAGAAATAGGTTAATGAGATTGAACATTAATGTCAAGCAAGTTATGTGGGGCACAGAGGTATTTGAGTCGGTGTGTTTCCGTCACCATGTCACCAATACTTATTGCATTATGTGCAGTAAATGTACTGGTTGCTGTGTGTGTTTGCTACCTGTCGGGAGAGATGCCCAGGTGTTTGTTGAGCAGTCCACACAGGAGCTTGGAGTATTGCTTGTTGTAATCACCGCCTATCTTGCCAATACTGGTGAGGGAGCAGACTGCGCAGGGGTCTCCCTTTCCTCCAAACATCATCATTTGGTCAGAGTTGACATGCACAGCAAATTTCTGGTTTATGCAAGACAGAGACACAAAACAGAGATCAGGACTACTTAAATAGTGACGTCATGAATCCAAATTCCACCCACTGCAACCCCAACCTAAAAATGTTTCAAATGTAACTTTCCAGTATTACTAAATGCTGATTAGTATTATTCTGGTGGAGAAATGCTTAAATTATCTTGACAATGTCATATGCTGCCAAAAAATATAAAAATTAATTTTAGAATCAGTCTTCAAAACTCACTATGTTACATAACTGCTTACTAAAATATCTCAATTACCATAAAAAGGTCAGTCTACAATTGAAACCCATATTGTAAATATTTACTCGATATACAGTTCATTTCCTTTCATGTATATGTGTCTGAAAACATTGCCCTATCAATGATACAAACTGTACATTTTGGTGGCAAAAAATATACATTTTGAACTTTCTAAAAGGATGTTTTTCTGAGTTATACTTTAAATAAAAGTATTCAGCAGCAGCTTGTATGACATGATAGATTTGCTTTTAACACGAAGGTTTGTATTGTTATTGAAGCTGCTGTTAATCATCTACCCATGCTATCTAAATAACAGTTAGGACTATGTTGCGTTACTTGCATAAGAAGCCTTAGTCGTGTAATGTACAATCTGTACAGCAAATACCTCTGCAGGTTTGCCCAAAGCTGTAATGTACAATCTGTACGTTTAGCTGCAGTTAAATTGAAATCAGACTTCAGGGGTTGGTCGTATTTCCAGAAAAGCAAAGTTAACTATCGAGCTGATTCATATCGAACAGAATGCAGCCTTTAGATTCACAATGACAGGGACAAGTTACCTCTGCAGGTTTGCCCAAAGCTTTGGCCAGCTCCTCCGTCGCCTCGGACAGCAGAGCCGCCGGTACACCGCTCTTGGCCACGTTGGTGCTCACCACGAAGATCGGCATGTTTAAGATCTGGAATGTAGTCTTTCTCCGCTCTCTGTTGCCTACAAACAGGGGGAAATACGTCTCTTCTTCTTTTGTGGAGCGTGCGACCACGTGACGAACTAACCACAGCGCCTCCATCCATCCTGGAAGACTCTTCTGCGGACACGTGACACAAAACATCAACCAAGTATTTCTGTTATTTCCTAGTGAAATATTGATCGCCGCAACTGTTGAAAGAATATTGCAGGGTATCCTGAAAAAATAAATCTCTCTCTCTCTTTATATATATATATATATATAGAGAGAGAGAGAGATTTTAGGTGCGGGAGTGTAGTATAATTACGGTACTGGGCATGCGCAGTGTCCTCAAGCATCATTGAGCAGTGCTGAAGGAGGCGAGAAGGAGCAGAGGCGGTGAGAAAGACAGGGCAGAAGTTGGATGGCGCTTTCCTTTGTCACCGTGTCTCAGTGCTTTTGAATGATCAACCAAGCTCATCCGCGATCCGTGAAATCACATATTCTGTCACCGATTCACGTCCTGGTCATGGCAGTCATTGAAATAAACTATGGCATGAATAGAATACTTACATGGTCTTTTCAATTAAGAATAAATCACCATTTGCGACTTAAAATCAAAAGTTCAGAATTTAAGAGCGGCACTTGAAAGCAGCATTTGTGTTCTATTAGTTGTTCAGATAGCTGGGACAAGGTGGTGGACACACGGTTATATGGTAGGATGCAATCTCTATTGTTCAGACCAGGGTTACAAACAGTTTGCATAAATAATGTGTACGACAGCTTGTTGATCATACTGTGTTCTCTGCTGCGTAAACTACTTTGTCTCGTTGTAAAATCCACTCTATTCTTCGATTAAAACATTTAGATTAAAATGTTGTATGCAAACACATCCTGTACAATAGAAGAATACTAGCTGAAATACATAATACCAAAAAAAGATATTAAGATCAAATGTCTTACATATCATGGGCATACTTAGGCCCAGTGATATGTATTTTTATTTATTTTGTACTGTCCTGTCAGACAATGAGAAATCAGTAATACAAATATATTTAAGTATTAAAATCAACATCTCACACTATGTCAACCAACACAAGGCAAATAATAGTTTCACGTCAGCACACACTTGGTCGAGAGGCATTCACAATGCGCCTGGTATCTGCATTAAAATAGTTAAATACAATTTCACTTTAAATTTTCACTTTAGAGGTTTTCCAGGCACGTCCAACTGGTAGGAGGCCCCGGGGTAGACCCAGGACACGCTGGAAGGATTATATCTCCCAGCTGGCCTGGGAACGCCTCGGGATCCCCCAGAATGAGCTGGTAGATGTTGCGGGTGAGAGGGGGGCCTGGGTCAGCCTGCTTGACCTGCTGCCTCCGCGACCCGACCCCGGATAAGCGGTGGAAAATGGATGGATGGGTGTTGAATCAAATAAAAAATTACTTTGCTTGTGGTTTATCTTGGTCAGACAGACGATCAAGAATAACAGAGTAATTTATGGTCTGCAGGATTTTCTTTATTGCATTTTAATGAAGAAAAAAAAGGTCAGTGCAAAACTAAAGGGTCCATCTAAGTGCTTAAAAGATTGCCTCACGGTATATTGGGATTAACTTCTATTCCTATGGGTTAACCTCCATCTCAGCCAAAGGTAGTGTTGTTCCAGGCCACATTGGCTGCATCCATGTCTACAAAGTTAATGTATATCCTGAAATAGACACAAAGAGAAATAGGTTAATGAGATTGAACATTAATGTTGAACAAGTTATGCGATGCACAGGGGTATTTGAGTCAGTGTTTTTCCGTCACCATGTGGCCAATACTTATTGCATTATGTGCAGTAAATGTACTGGTTGCTGTCTGTGTTTGATACCTGTCGGGAGAGATGCCCAGGTGTTTGTTGAGCAGTCCACACAGGAGCTTGGAGTATTGCTTGTTGTGAGCACCGCTGATCTTGCCAATACTGTGGAGGGAGCAGACTGCGCAGGGGTCTCCCTTTCCTCCAAACATCATAATTTGGTCCGGGTTGACAAGCACAGCAATGTACTGGTTTATGCAAGACAGAGACACAAAACGGAGGTCAGGACGTCTGAAATAGGGACGACATGAATCCAAATTTTGCCAACAAAAACCCCAAACTGAAGATTTATTTGAAGCATCTCCAAAAATTGGAGTTACAATTTTGAATTATTTTAATTTGACTGGTTAACCTACATTATTCTTTCATTATTATTATGTATATGACAAAACTGCCATTTCACAGAACTACTTGTTAAAATCAATATGACATGATATAAGATGTCCTTTAACCGAGGGTTTATTGTTACTGAAGCAGCTGATCAATCATCTACCCACGCTAACGTCACAAATAACAGTGCCGACTGTTTACATAGTTGCATAAGAACCCTTACTCATACATTGTACAATCTCTACATTTAGCTGCAGTTAAATTGAAATCAAGCTTCAGGGGTTGGTCGTTTATTCCTCAGTAAGTTAACCTATCGAGCTGATCTATATAGGACATATTGAATGCAAATTAGCCTTTAGATTCACAGTGAACACACATATTCTGCAGGGATAAGCTCGCCCCTGGCCTCACGCTACCTGTGCAGGTTTGCCCATAGCTTTGGCCAGCTCCTCCGTCGCATCAGACAGCAGAGCCGCCGGTACATCGCTCTTGGCCACGTTGGTGCTCACCACGAACATCGGCATCTTTGCTCCTTTTTTGGTGCAGTCTCTACTTCACAATCGGCATATAATATGCTACAACTCCGCTCTCTGCTGCCCACAGACGGAAGAAAATACGTCTCTTCCTCAACCACGTAAAGAACTGACCACAGCGCCCCCATGCGACCTGGAGAACTCTTCCGTTTACACGCGACACTAAATGTCAACCAAGTGGGAGCCAAGTATTTTCTAAGGTTATTATTTCCTTAAAAAAAAATAACGCCACCATTGTCGACATCACATATTAAGCAGAAAATAATGTATAAAATCGGAAATGTAATTGTTTTTGGGGGTGCGGTAGTTCCAGAGTGTAGGATGATTACGGTACTGGGCATGCGCAGTGTCCTCAAGCATCATTGAGCAGTGCTGAAGGAGGCGAGAAGGAGCAGAGGCGGTGAGAGAGAGAGGGTAGAAGTTGGATGGCGCTTTCCTTTGTCACCGTGTCTCAGTGCTTTTGAATGATCGACCAAGCTCATCCGCGATCTGTGAAATCACATATTCCGTCAACGATTCACGTCTAGGTTAGTCCTCCGGATTTCATCCGAGAAACGGTACGTATGCGAGGCTAAATTAGCTGCTAGCACGAGCACTTTCCAGACGGAGAGGCTGCTGCTCCTCTCCTTGCTGAGCGCTGCTGTGTGTCGACTGCGTTATACAAGTTTACGAACAAGCCGACCGGGCGACGGCCGTGTACACTGCTGACAAAGTGGCAGTGCCGTCTTTAATTAATTAATTAAATGATAACAGAGGTGGAATAACGTAACGCTATTATGTGAATTCACTCTCATAGTTTACTGTCGATACTAAACAGTGTGTATAGTAGTTAGCTGCTAGCTAACTAATTAAGTTGGTCTGTGTCACGTTCACCGACGTTGGCGATTGGGGTGCGATATGCGGAGGCTGTAACTGACGTTACGTGTGAGAATCGCCTGAGTGAAACTTTTGTGATGCCGGTGGGGAACTCATGACCTGCCTGCTCTTGTTATTGAACCATCCTCAGGCCACGATGATGGAGGAATCGGTGGCCACGTTTGAGACTCATCTGACGGCTGTCATGGACAGCCTGATCCGAGCCTCGGTCTGCGAGATCAGCAAACTCTACCAGGACATGGTGAACGACTACCTGGTGGAGCTGTCACTCAACCGGAAGGAGAACGAGGCTCTCAAACACAGACTGAAGCTCACCGAGAACAAACTGAAGACCGAGCGCAAGTACGGGATGGGCTGGGCGGCCACCCGCCGCAACGCCGGGCTGGAGGCGGCGGAGGGAGAAGGCGCGGGAGGGCGGAAGAAACGAAAAGTTGAGGGAGCCCGTAAGTATTGCAGTTTTTTTTTATTTATTTTTTTACTCTCAAACAAGGATGCTTTCCATCACCTTAAGTTTGTGTCATAAATAACCTGTCGTTCCATTTCATAAAAGCACCTTGCTAAAACATCTGACGTATTAGGTCGGATTGTGTGACGTGAGAAACAGGCTTCTTTGCTGTGCAGTCGGGGCTTATGTGAAGACGCACTTGTTTTGTTGGAAACCATCTGGCAAGAGCTGATCTCTCCCTCCCTCCTTCCTCTCTCCCTCCCTCCTTCCTCCTCCGCCTCCTCTTCATGTTCGCTCCCTCTGTCCTTCACCTCCCCCTCTCCTCTCTCTCCGCTGCATTTTGTCCCTCCCACTCCTCTGTGCTTTTGCTCGCTCTCTCCCTCCCTCCCTTCCTGCGTTGCTCCTCTCCTTCTCCCTCCCCCCACCTCCTTCACTTCTCTCTGTCTCTCTCCAACTCTTCCTCCTCCCCTTCCTGCTCCTCTCTCCTCCACGCCTTCGCCTCCTTCTTCTCTCCCTGCCCCCACCTCCTCCTGCTCTGTTCTCTCCTTCATCACGTTGCACACACACACTCCCCTCCTTCCCTCCTCCACTCAAATCCTCCCGCTCCTCTCCACCACCACCACCATAATTACACACTCCCTCTCCACTCCACTTCTCCTCTCTCTGCTCTGTCTCGCTCTCTCCTTTTTTCACCATTTCCTCCTACATGACCTCCCTCTCCTCTTCCTCCTTCTCTTCCCTGTTGACCCCGCCAACACTTTTTCCTCTCGTCTCCGCCTCTTGCTCTTCTCTTCTCTTTCATGTGTTTTTCTCCTTCCCGCTCTCTTGTCTGTCCTGCTACGCCCCCTCTCTACCCACTCATTCATCATGCTCACTCCTCCTCCCCCTGCTCCTATTCCTCTCTCCCTTCCCCCCAAGCTCCTCACTACTCCTGTTCCCCTCTGCTTCTCCAATCCCCCCCCCTCCTCCTTCTCATCTCCCACTTCTCCACCCTCTTCTCTCCTCCAACTCTTTCTCTTGGCCTTCCAATCATCTCCTCCCACTTTTCTCTCTCCCCCTCATATTTCATTCTCTCTCTTTCCTGTCTCCCTGTGCCCTCCCTCTCTCCTGCCCTCCTCCTCACGTTCTCCTTCCTCTCTCACCTACCTCCCACCATTCACTCATCTTCCTCTCTTCTCCACAGGAGGCAAGTCAAAGAAGGGCCCAGCAGCGGTCTATGGCAAAGGCTGGCCTGGAGGTGTGTGGGAGGAAGGAGGAGATGGTGGAGGAGGAAGAGGAGGAGGAGGAAAGGCAGGAGCTGTGGGGATGGTGGCAGGAGGAAGAGGAAGAGGGGGAAAGGAGGCCAGGGAGATGTACCTCATCCAGTTCCCCGGGGATGAAGAAGACGAGGGAGGGATGATGGAGGACGAGGAAGGGGAGGGCAGCCTCAGCGTTGAGGGGGAGGAGACTGCCAACATCAAAGAGGAGGTGAGGGAGACAGGCTTTCTCAGAAGAGGAGGAGGAGTAGGAGGAGAAAGTGGCACAGCATCTCTGCACTGCTCAGCGGCTTCTTATAGAAAGAAAAAGAACGCAGTCAGAAAAAGAAAGATAACACAGAGAGAGTTGTGCCTGTGTTCAATCATCAAATCACTGCAGAGATGTGGATGAAGGCTATTGATTTGGTATTTAGCCTCCAGAGGAGCCTGTTGAGGAGTGCTCTCCACATCTCAAGTGCAGCAAGCTTTTAGGTAGAAATGCTACTGTAGAGGTGAAAAGCTGTTTGCTATTCCACCATGTGACCAAGTGGCAGGGCACTGATCCACTCTTCTCTTGTCTCTTGTAATTGAATATTCAAAGCATGCATAATGTGTTATTAGCCTCCCTGTGAAGTCATTACAAGGTGTTTTTGACGTGTGATAATATGCCCGTAAATAAATATATCCAATTGTATAGCATGGTAAACATATTTTACATATATATAGTGTCAGAGCGTACAGCTTTGAGTGTTGCATGTCAGTTTAAGAGCCATTTTGGAAAAGGCATTTAACGATGCATGTCTTTTATACCTGATTTTGAGTTACTCATCCAAGTAACGATACTCTCTGTGCTTCTCAATGCAGTTTGCACAAACAGAGGGTTATCAACCCGCCTCTCTCCAGCTAATCAAGGAGGCTTTGAAGATGGACCCGCCCAACCAGAACCTCCACACTTGCTCCAAAGCCCAAAGCAAAGGTAATGAGCCTAGTACACACTGATTGAGGGAGGGGAAGTTAGTGAAATGTTCAGACACCGAATAGTTTGAAAGATGGTGGAAATGATTGCTCATACCAGCTCTCTCTCCTCCTCCCCCTTTTGTAGGAGACCTGTCCGATCGTCCCTCAAGCCTTCTTTCAGGAGAGGATGAGGACTGGGAGTCGGACTCAGCAGAGCCGTCGGAGGGTGGCATGACTGTGGATGAGCTGAGGGGTCTGGAGTCTGCACTGAAGGCTGAGAGAGGCCGCGAACAGGCCGCCATGACGGCCTCTGAGCCTGTCAGCCCTGACTCGGAGGTAGAGCAAGGCAGCGAGAGCAGCCTGGCCCCAAAGTACATTGGTCTTGATGGAATGGAGCATGACGAAGAGCTGGAGCCACCCACCCTGCAGAGAGAGGAGCTGATAGGACAAGGACGGGTGAAGGACGTCGTCAAGGCCCAAGTGGAACTGAGGTCAGGCTGGTCGAAGAAGTTGAGAGGGGACAACTCGGCAGCGGTCATGGCCGGAGAGGAGGAAGAGTCGGAACACCTGCCCCACCTGTGTGCTTCAGGGAGCGTCGGGGACAGCGGAGGGGAAGAGGAGGGTGGAGCGGACCTGCTCCACTTCTGCCCACAATGTGGAGGAGGCTTCACCTCACAGGCTGAGCTGGAGGAGCACCCATGTCCACTGGGAGCCTCTCCCTCACAGAACAGTGGAGAGGACATTCTTTTCCCGTGTGCCCACTGTGGCAACACGTTCAGCCACGCCTGGGCTCTAAAGAACCACGAGTGCGCCTGTGCCGCCGAGAGGCCGCACTGCTGCGAGATCTGCGGGAAGCGCTTCACACACTCGCGCTCACTGGAACGGCATAACGTGGTGCACACAGGCGAGAGGCCGCACCGGTGCCCGCAATGTGGACGCACCTTCAGTCGCCTCGGCAATTTGGAGCGACACCAGCGGATTCACACAGGCGAACGCCCGTACGGGTGTGAAGCGTGCGGGAAGCGGTTCAGTCGCGTGGAGTACTTAAAGAGACACCAACTCATACACAACGGCGAGAAGGCGGCACTCCAGTGCTCCAACTGCGGAAGTGGCTTCAGCGATGTGGAGCAACTGAAAAATCACCAGTGTTTTTAAGAGCCTCTCCTTAAAATGTCTGATAGAACTGGAAAAAAAAGCGGGTTTTTTAATTGAACGTGGGAGAATTCAGGTGATTAATGCCAACAGGATGGATGCTAATTTTATTCTCAGTGATCTGGAGTTGCCTTTCATACACGCTCTGACAGGAAATCAAATGAACTTTAACATGAAGATACATGTGTAGACGATTTTTGTTAAGTAAAGAAGGCAAATGTCCAAAGTTGACAGGAAGTCAGTTGTACCTGGTGTTTCTCTATATTTAATTCTTCAGCCATTTAAATTTGAGGTGGTTTCATTTGTATGTACAAAGCTTGTACTTATTTATTATGATCGAGTTGTAAATCTTTGTCTTTTTTTTTATCAATAAGTTAATCATGTTGCAACCGCTGCCCTTGTTTTTCGCCAGACAATATAATTGACAGCTTGGTATTTTGTATGTTTGTGTTTTGGCCATATCAAGAAATAAATATTTCAATTTATCAGAAAGCCTTTCGTCCTGTTCAGTGTTTTATTGTTAAATCTTGAGGTTAGTAAACATGCAAGATCGTACTCATTTCCAACCATCACGAGACAAGACAACATTTTATATTTATTTATTTATTATTATTATTTTGAGTCTGACTAGGCGTGCTGTAAATAGTGACCATAAGAACCCTGGCTATGAAAGAGGATCCGTGTGCTGGTAAGTTAAGCGTGTCACCCTTTATTACTCACAGCGCTCTTTAGACCGACTGATTGGGGTTTCTCACATCACACACTTCGGGATCCACCAGCTCAATCTCTTTACCACTGTTGTGGTGATTCCCTTACACTGCAGCATATGTTCAGTCAGGAAGGTCAGACCTGTAGGACTGACAGCAGACCACATGTACTCAGGAACTCTTTGTTATTAATGCACTGGGCTCCAGACTTATAAGGCATGACCGCAGTGATGACATCACCCCTTGCAGAAAGCCTTGAATATTTTTAAACGCTTCCCTTTCAGTGGCATTTAGGTGCCTCGGTTGGAGCCTTTGCACTAACGGACAATGTTTGTTATTGTAAAGTTGGCTTCACAATCTTTAATTGTCTTCTGGTGCATGCTGGGATTGAGATGGTGAAGTTGGACTACACTGCCTGGCTTTTCCGCATAGCCAAAGAGACCAGTTGGGATTTTGGGATGCTAAACACAATACCACTTTAACCTCTGTGTGTTATGTGAAGCTCCACCAGCAGCTCGCTAGCTTAGCGTGAAGACAGGAAGCAGTTAGCCTGGCTCTGGCCAAAGGTAAACAGCACCTCGGAAGCTCACCAATTAAATGTCATCTTTTTTTCTTTTTTTTTTTTTACAAAAAACAGTGTAAAAACAACAACTCTTGGATTTGTGTGGGCTATTTTCTGGCCTGTCATAGTGACTTAGCCGTGGACAGAGCCAGGTTTACTGCTCTATGGGAAGTGAAAAGGGCTGACAAATCACAAAAGAAAAGTATTCTTTAACTTTCTTTTCAGTTTGGATGTCCAAAATATTTTATATTTCTGTTTGTTTTAATGTTCAGTTGTTGTAGTTTATTACTTGTTTTTAAATTGTTTTGGCTAATGGTAACATATTATTTAAGTAGGCACCAGAGTCCCAGTTGCCCTAAAAACTCCAGGCTTTAAATGATTTAAATAAAAATTAGTTTGTGGACGATGCACCACTAAAACACAACATCGACGGATATAAAAAGGGATTTAAACTTGGTCCTGCATGAGGCCCCGTCAGTCCAGAAAAACGTTCCTGTGTCAGAATTGGGTTTTAAGACCTTATTTTGTTCAGTTTTGTGCATAAATGTAATATAGTTCTGATTACATTTGTGTTCATTTAAAATACCAGGTATGTGGGGTAGATGTTGCTAAAGTGACTAATAATACAAAATAAAAATCTGACAAACTCACATTCAACACAGTTTGTACTAAAAGGAAATTACTGCTCTAGCATGTCAGACAGTAATTTGTACTTTATACATGCTGTTGACATTGGGTGGTCTGCCTGTTGCAGTACATACGCAGAGGACACAAAGCAAATTGTGCAACAATTTTATTTGGAGGTGTTTTGTATGAACAAAGTTAGTACTTATTCAAAAGAAAATCAATATTAATGTTGTTCCATTAGATGTCTCTTCAACCATTATGTTGAGTAAAATCATGTGGTTAGTTATTACAGGATGACAACAAAAACAAAAGGGAAAAATCTGTATTACAATCTGTATTAAATCTTAATCATTAAAAACATGTGTTTCATGTCCTGATTAATCAGAAAAGATGTGCTGTACATGGTGAATAATGCAGAGCACGCCCATACCAGCGTTGCACCTTTGCTACTGACACTGTCCATGAAACAGAGTGATGGGCATGGCCAGCCTCTGTTCCAAGATGCCCTCCAGAGCCTCTAAAGACATGCGCCTCACATCATAGCCCCTCACCGCGGCTCTCGCCTTGACATTAACCGGCACAATCTCCTCTCCACTGTTGCGGTCATTCCTTCCCACTGCAGCATATGTGGGGAAAAAGGGCTTCACAGACTTAGGAAGGTTGGATCTGTGGGATGGGCAGCAGTAGGCGGACCACATGTACTCAGGAGCAGACACCCTGTTATTGATCCAGCGCGGTTCAGACTCATATGGCAATGCTCCAGTGATCACATGCATCGACCCGTTGCAGAAGGCCTTGAATTTTCTTAAAACCTCATTCTCCAGACCATTCCACGGTCCTGAGTTGGAGCCCGCCCGCTGAGGGACAATGTTTGTCAGCGTGAAGGTGGCCTCGCGGTCTTCTTTTGTCTTCTGGTGCATGCTGGGATTGAGATGGCCCTTGGTGAAGTTGGAGTTCCTGTAGTCCCCCATCACCGCCTGGCTCTCAATCACATTCTGGTCCACGGTGGAATGGAAGCGTTGCATCTCTGCGCTGGCACGGGAAAATGCCAACTGAATGACAGAGAGATAAGGATACATCACTTTTCTTAATCCATGTAAGTATAATTAGTTGAAGGTTGTAATAATAAAGATTTGAGAGGTTTCGATTCAACTTTTGGAAGATGTAGTTTTTGATGCTGTTTGCTATTTTGTCCACCCTCAAATGGGGTTGTCAAAATTATAATACATCTTATTTAATACATTAAAAACTAACAAACTGGGTGTATAATCACAGCATAGGTAAACACATCATACTGAACAAAGTAACGCTCAATAGATTCCAATCTTAAAAGAAAGTGTCTGCTCTTGAACACTGTTTTCCTACTCACTTGAGGTTCAAACATCCAAGTAGAATTAGGCCGCTTGCCATCTGCAGGACTGAGTATGTACGCCGAGTACAGTGGTGAACGATGCTGGCGGCGATACAGGCTGGCAAAGTGGTACTGGTTTTTGTAGCGCTGGCATATTGGCTGGTACCCTGCTGTAGTGATACCCTTTGGAGGAGTTTTGTTATAGAAGAAATCAAGGCACTGGGAGAAGTCGTTGCTGATCTCTCCAAGAACCAGTCCACCAAACCAGGGTAGGAGGAGAAGCAGAGCTCCCATGGAGCATTGCAGTATCTTCTTTTGTGACATCATACACGACGGAGCAGCAGGTCGGCTGTATTGACGTATTTTGGAAAGAGATGCAAGCGAACACGCACTCTGTTGACAGACTTCCTCCCTGACAAAGCTCCAGAGTTAAATACAACCTCTTGGTGTCCTTTCAGCATCTGAGTACAGGCGTCTGAGGGTTCCTCTTATATATATATATACATACTGACAGCAGGAGTGAGAGTAGCCCACCCCCTACCACTATCAAAGTTCCCCTGATAACAAGCAGTCAGGCGGCCTTCTGGGAAACAATTGCACTTCATATCCTTTTTTCATTAGTCAGCTGAGGTGGAAACCATATTGTTTCGAGTCTTTAATCATTAGAATAGATACACTTTTTGAATAGATATTTTCCATGTCAAATGCTAGAGATAAAAAATAAAAATAAAAAAGCTTGTGTTAAACACTACATGAACTGACACACTGGTGCAGTTTCTGGTTGATGTAGGCTATGTCGGCTCCAGGACCAGGCTTTTTGCAGACCTCTTCTGTCCCCAGCTTTCTCACACAGTCTAAAAAGATGAAGCATCCTGGGAGACTTTGAAGTGACTTGCACAATGCAAGGCTTGTTATGGATTGCAGTGAGATGTTTGTGACGCTCGAGGTGCAAACACTCATTTTGATTCTTGCATTTATGTGGTATTGTCCTAACAAGTTGCTTCTTATTATTTGTTAATTGATATTACGAGACAGGCACACTCCTTTGGGCAAGTCAGCAAGTTTCATGTTCTGTCTCTCCAGTTTCTGTGTGGTCTCATATGTCTTCCTTAATTGTGGGAATCACACACATTTTCCGGAAGATATACACGTCCCATACAGTACTTCCATTATTTCTCAACTGTTAAGTTAAACGGGAAAATCCTCAGTTTTGGTCCATCTGTCATAACATTTTTATTTTTTACAGTATTCAGAAATAGATTGTAGAGAGGATGTAAATATGGGGGAAACCAGGGTGGATCTAAAAAAAAAAAAAGGTTTTGTTAGATCATCTTTTGGGCTCATGACACTTTTTGTCATTTTAGCTTCTTGAATGCATGCCTCTCTCTCTGCCTCTCATTAATAAGAAAGTTATACATTAATTGGTTATGTGCCTCTTGCAGATGGAAATCTGAAATCTGCTCCTTTCAATACAATCTACCAGGACTAATGGGGATTTTCTGGACATATTTAGACATTCCTAACATAACAGTGTCTGATCATTGAGTCATAAATGTGTTGCCTGAGGAGAAATTATAGGACATGAGAGGAGTACATACTGTATGAATCTTCAATTGTAGCTTTGAGTTGTGGGCACTCAACTGTTTATTATCGCCATCTGGTGAGGACTTAGAGACATGACACTTGGAAGCATCCGGACTATCCAGGACACAGAAGCTCTTAATGGTCAGTGCAACTGGTTGTGAGTAATAACACTGAGTTTACAGTCACTGGTGATGATCCGCAACCTGGAATTACCACAGTTTCAGTTTCCACACAGAGAGCCGGTCCTTTGTAACAGTGATGCAATATGTGGGGAGGGGGGTTGAATCCATATGTCATGTTGTAGCCTTAGATGTTTGACTGTCGGTTATAAACAGACATTAGCTACCTGTTAGTGATGGTGATAACTACACCATAATAAATTAAGCTCTCATCAAGAGACAGGACTGATCCACTACATGTAAAAACACACCTTAATGAGTCAGGGCACGCATAAAGCCATATTTTAGATACCAATCTAATGTTTGTATAATCTTTCAAGAGAACACTATAAAAAGTGATTCATGTCGTGAAATAAAAGACGCTCCCCCGCTCACCTAAAAGCAGCAAAGATAAACATGCCGTTAGCTTCGCGTGTACATTCTCTTCCTGGTTTTCTCTGTCAGCGAGTTTCTGTTCTTCTTTGTTTCGTGTTCTTGACTCAGAGGCTGCAGGCTGTTTGGGAACTTAAATGAAACACTTTAATATTCTACAGCTTCAGTCTGAAGCACAAGTATCTAGCTCTTATTAAAGATAATGTACTCTAATGCTACATGAGAGCTATTGTAACACATACAGCATGTGTACACAAAGTAGCAAATAGTGATATCCACCTGAATACAAAGTGAATGTGTTAGCTATGCAGACATAAATACAGGAAGTCAGCTCAAGTCATAGGGAATAATGTTAGCCTACATTGAAGGAACAGTGTGTACCATTTAGAAAAATTAATTGGTAGCAATTAAAAATAATATTCATAACTATGTTTTAATCAGTTTATAATCAATATATTGTATTGCATAAATATATGCAATACAATATATTGTATAAATGCTTGGAAAGTTTGACCAGAGAACCTGAAGGAATTTAAAAAAAAAAGTAAATTATTGAAGAGAATATAAATAATGTTGATCCTACACAGCCTCAAATATAAACTCAGAACTTAAACGCAGGATGTGAATTAAGGGAGCTCCTTGACGCCCTTCTCATCCCCCTTTATTTTTTTTTACAAACAAGCTCAAAACAACTGTCTGTCGGACGTTTAGTGTTTATCTGAAAGACAAAGCAGCCAGTTGGATAGAAGACAGGAAGAATGTAGGATATTGACTGATGTCCGTGTTCTTCATTCTTCATAAACTTCAATCAGAAATGTTATTATATTAACAAGAAAATCGATTTACTGCGCCTCTATAAACACTATTTCATTATATTTTAAATATAAATTGTAATCCAGTTCTGAATGTATTATTTTTTTTAAGCAATTATTTAGCCATGTAGAAGAACAGAGGGTTGAGCAAAGGGGTATTTAGTTGGTTGCAATCTGCCACTCACCAATGTGGAGAAATACAGAATATATGTACAAACAGATATTTGACCTCTGACCTTAGAGTCAGATCAGCATTTGGCCCAAACTTTACCTTAAACAACGTCTTCAAATTTACAACAGCAAACTTTAATTATTAACAGTTAGAATTAAAGAGGATTTATGTTTTGTTTTTGTTGTGAGAACTCTTGACGCACTGACTGATTCATGAGTGACTATATTTTACATTACATTACCTCCATAATGTAAAATGAGACAACATCATTAACTTCATTTGGTAACATTGCAGTGTGTTTTCGTTGTCTCGGGGCTAACCGACGGCACAGCAGCAGCTCCATCGGCGGCATCGAGCCTGTTGCTGCACGCCCTCCGTCTCTTCCGTGAAACCTGCACACGTCGCTGTGCTGTCGGCCTCAGACCACTCCCTCCCTCTCTCTGGCTGAACGGAAGAGCACTCTTTTCTTTCAACGTGTTGCCCTCAGACGTTTTGCGTTTTATTTCAAGGACTATGTGGTCAGCAGAGAATGGCGGACACCAACGCGATTGAGGAACTCCACTCGGAGCTCACCTGCCCGGTGTGTCTGGAGCTGTTCTGTGATCCCGTGATCCTCGAGTGCGGACACCACTTCTGCCAGCAGTGCATCATCCAGTGCTGGGAAGCCAAGGCGGACGAGCTGTCGAGCTGCCCCAAGTGCAGAAAGTCGAGCGGCCGTAAGCTGCGACCCAACTCGCTCCTGTGCAACGTCGTGGACAGCGTGCGCAGAGCCCGCGCCATGGACACGGTCGCGGGGACCACCGGGTGGGCCCCCGAGGGCGCGCTGGAGGAGCCGGAGGAGCGGGAGCCCGGGTCCAGCATGAGCAGCCTGGCCTCGTCCATCGGGCACTGGCCGCGTCTGGGCATGGACATGGATATGTGCGAGGAGCACGAGGAGAGGTTGAAGCTGTACTGCGAGGACGACCAGCTGCCCATATGCCTGGTGTGTGGCATGTCGAGGGACCACAAGACCCACAATGTCATCCCCATTACAGAGGCCTTTGAAAACTACAAGGTACTGTGTGTCTCCTGAGGCCCCGTATGCAATCATCTGATACAGTTTACACAGACCACATTCTGAGAAGTGGTGTTATCACTATAACTTTAAGTATAAAGTTGTATGGAGTGCCACCCTCTCCTCTCCTAGTTCTCCAGAAGAAATGTATCTCATATTGTTTTATTTTTTTTTGCTCTGGCATTAGCAAACGGATTTCTTTCACAGAGCAAATGCTGTGACATGTCAGGTATTTTTAAGAGCAAACTCAACACAATTACAATATTTTTCTTTTCTTTCTTTTTTGTTGTTGTTGTCTATCTTATGCATATTTAATTTTATGTAATTTTGTAAAAGATTATAATATTATATAGGTGGAGGTATTGTGTTTGTTAATTTTTTAATCTGATTGTTTGAATTGTGCAAATAATTAAACCTAAACTCCCTGTTTGGCCCTGGGAGCCTTTGGGTACTTGTGTGTTTTACAGGAATTCAGCAGAACGGTGTGAACTCCTATAACTCACCTACACTTTTACCCTGCTGCTGACAATCATCGGCTTGTTTGAAGAGTCGCCCTGAGAGGCCTCTCATATTTCACTGACACAGAATTTCCAATTTAGTTATAATTTGTGGGTCAAAGCAGTCCGTTGAGGAAAGGGTGGGCATCATATGACTCCCATTAAAGATGTTGTTGTTGTTCAGAGCAGAGGCACCAGTCAGATTGACTTTAATCTGGTTTAGCTACACCACTACACCATGGTGTTTAGCATGTGATTGTCTATTCCTGTGCAGGACAAGCTGTCTGTCGCTCTAGAGAGGGTTCAACTGCAGACCGGGGAGGCCACGCTCTTCCAAAGGCAGACCAATGAAAAGATCCTCCTCATGAAGGTATACGCGTGTTATTGTTTGTGATGCATTGTGAAAGACAGGAAATATACTGGACTGTGTGTGTGTGTGTGTGTGTGTGTGTGCATATAACCAGAATTGCTGGTCGCTAAGCAACATTCACCTGCATTCCTTCACCTTTACCTGTGTGACAGACGGATGACTCGTCCTAATCACGACTGGTGTGACACAACGGGTTGTTACTCAGCTCTGTTCGAACGTGATGGTTCTCATGTTTGGCAAATGCAGAGATCCTTCCTGAAAATCGGACAGTTAAAAAACATCCATGCACGTCAAGTCATGTTTGTCTTTCTCACAATCTCTTGATTCCCAGGCGACAGACACACATGCACGCACACACACACACACACACACAAGCATACAGAGAGTACAATAACAATGCCACACACCCTTGCAGAAGGAGATAACAGCTGTTTGAGTTAAGGCTGGGTCCCCTTTTCCACCACAGCAGCACTCGCCTCAAAGAGAGGTCTCTTTGTGCGTTTCTGTGTGTTTTACACAGAGATATACGAGCGTAGCATGTATGAGTGTTTCTGCTGCAGCAGTTTACCACACTCTGCTTCAGGCTACTTTAAACTGTCTTTCTCTTTCCTGTCTGTCTGAACAGCTCAGTATGTTTATGTTGTTCCTGTGTGTGTCTGTCTGTCGGTGTCTGTCTGACCCAGTTTATTTGCACATTCACAGATTTTCACTTCTTTTTTTCTCTGTTGGTGTGACAGGATGTGGGTCAACAAGTTTGAGAGGAAGTTTGGCAATGTGTTGTGTGTGTGTGTGTGTGTGTGCATGTGTGTAAATGCTTATTATCTAGCTGCCTGTCTATCTACCTTTCTTAAGTATTTATATTCTTTAAAGCACCAGTACCACAGAGTAAAACAAACCCTGTTACAGGAAAAAGCCTGGTATTCATTTTATTAAATTAAAAGGTAACTCCAGCGATGCATCAGTCTGTCTCCAGGTCTTGAGAATTACTGCAGCATATGTGAAAGAAAGTTGTGTCAAGCTTTTCGTGGCTCCAGAAGGAGCTAGCGTAACCGTTAGTGGTCCAGTTGCATTGTGGGTGATGCAAGCTTGGAATGTGTAGAATAAAAAAAGGACGCTATCTCGAGTTATGCTGTTTCAATTTTTAACCTCTTTTTGAGGGTCTTTTTGTCAGACACAGGATTACTAAATCAGTGGAGTACTCTTTCAAGTAAAAGTACATAGTGTTGAGCACAAAATATCAAAAGTTAATGCATTAAAAAAAAGAAAAATCTGCAGTGGGTTGTATATTAGGCTTTATATTATCATATTATTAATGTTAATGCATTAATGTGTAAGTAGCATTTCACTCTTATAGTTGGTCATTTTAAGTAATTTATAGAATGTTTTGATATTTTAACCCGTAAAAATCCATCATATTTAATAAGCTTATGATGCTGTAATATTGTGTAATTTTTTATTTTGATGCTTTGGAAAAACATTGTTTTACTTTCATGCCAACAGTCACATTGAATTACAAGTACAGTACAATATTATCCTGGGAAATAGAAGTATAAAGCCTCATGAATGTGAAATAATAGTAAAATACTGGTAATGCATGTAATAATGCATGTAATAATTCACATTCTGCTGCTGTCTAAATCAAATCTATTCAACCTAATAGTGTTACAAAGTGCAGACGAAACGGTCTCAATGTATTTCCAAAACAACTGAACAGAATAACAGAATATGAATACCAAAACATACCTGTAGGTTTGGTGTCAGTTCCTCACACTCATCAACAAGACATCTTCCTTCACATTTAACTTTCTCCTTTCATCTGGTTTCCAAAAGTGCAACAAGGCAGCGGTTTTCTTCCACAGGTGATTCAGTGAAGTTTTGGCCTGCAATGAAATAAGAGTATATAATATTTAATTTTGCATGTTTAAAAAGTGACTCAACATATTTCCCGTGTTGTTGCTGATGGGAGTCCTTCCTGTGTTTCAGGAGCGAGCAGGAGATCTGGAGGAGATGGTCGATGCAGAGTTTGTCCGTCTGAGGGAGTTCCTCCTGGAGGAGGAGGAGCGCATAAAGGAGAAACTGCAGAAGCAGAAAGAGGAGAAGCTCAACCAGCTGGAGGAGGCGCTCACCAAGACCACAGAGCAAATCAGCCAAATGGAAAGTATGGCCGACCAGCTTCGTCTCAAACTCGAAGAAGAAGAAAACCCGGAGCAACTCAAGGTATAAGAGAAGAGATGATACCCAGATAGACGCGGGTAAAAATAGTTGCATTAAGAAAATGGAGTCAGCTAATACCAAATAATATTGCTACATTATTATCTGCATGTTACAGCAGACTGAAGTGTTTTGTAAACATTGGCTTGTTTTGATCTATTTCAGGGAATCAAAGATTTCATCGGAGGGTGAGTATCATCCAAATCCTTCATCAGCACCGAGTTACTCATTCATTTCTAGGTCTTCTCCCCGTATATCTCCATGTGACCTAAATCAAAGGTCTGAAGTCAAAAGGAAACGATGTCTTGTTTTGTAATTAAGTGTTGCTGAAACAGGATGTGGGGGCATGATTGTTAGATAGTGCTTCATCTTTGCCACACATTGCCTACTGGAGGCAGAAAGTCTGAGACAATTTCAAACTTAAAGGATTCATCAGTCTGTTTACATTTCCTCTTAAAGAGGTGACCAGATATGACTTAAAGGCCTCAATGTGCTGCTCATGTCTTAAATCTTCACTTTTCGAAGTAAAACAAAAGAAGAATGCTTTAATGTTTTAGTTTTTTTTAACAAGATGTTCTTGGTGTTTCATAACGCCACACCCTCTGCGTGACCTGGCGTGCAGAGGCCTTTTGATTTAATTTATTGGATCTTTCTCTCTGGCAGGACTGAGAGCTTGTTTGAGCGCCCCCCAGAGGTGGATGAGGATCTGCAGTCAGGAGAGTTTCTGGGACCTCTGCAGTACAGAACCTGGAGGAGAATGAGCTCAATTTTTCAGCCAGGTATAAAAACACACACACACACACACACACACACACACACACACACACACACACACACACAGGAGCAAGTAATGCAGCGGAGGCTGACTTTCTATCAGTCAAGGTCCAAAAAAAACTGGATCCTACTTCCAACAGTGTTTCTGTCAAACATTTCTTGAAGCTCAACTATAGATCACACTTGGAGCCACTTGAATCCTTTTCAGACTTTAAAGCTCCTTCAGAGTCACATAAGACTTTATACAACTATGTCCAAAGGCTGAGTAGTAGTCCTCCTCACGACTAGTACATCGACTTTGACATGTGAATTCGATCAGTGCTCCTTTAAAAAAAAAAAAAGAAAGTTTAAAAAAAAAAAGAAAGTCTACAACCACAAAAGACTGTTTTGTGCTTTTCATTTTCTTGTATCAACCTGCTCTGTCTCGAGGAGTTGAGTCATAACTCAACACAAGTTTTCAAGCATGACTGCCTCTGCTTTCTATAGTCTGTCTGTCACTGGATCAAAAACTTGTTTTGGGTCATTTTCCAAAGACATGTCATACATTGATTGCGGAACACTAGACTGCATTTAAGGATTTAATGGATCTATGGAATTACATCTTGACGCAGTATCATTTATATTTTATTTGTATCCATGTAGCTGATGCTCTTATCTAGCTCCTCTTACACTAATTGAGCAGGTAGGCATTCAATATCTTGTTGAAGGTCACAGCCAAGGAGTCTGTCTCAGGTCATTCTATGTTAACACACGTTTGTTGCTGTTAAATTGGTCCGTTTCTAATTTCTTATTTCTTTTTTCCCCTCTCAGCTGTCAAAACGGTGACCCTGGACCCAGACACAGCCTACCCGTGCCTGTGGGTGTCCCCGTGTCGCACCAGCGTCCGCGTGGGAAGAATCCAGCCCAACCTGCCCAACAACCCAGAGCGCTTCACTCTCTACAACATCGTCCTGGGCTCTGAAGCCTTCTCCTCTGGGAGACACTACTGGGAGGTGGAAGTGGGCTCCAAGACTGCGTGGGGTCTGGGTGTGGCCACGGCCTCCGTCAACAGGAAGGATGAGATCAGCCTCTGCCCGGACGATGGTTTCTGGACCCTGGTGCTGAGGGAGAGCGCCGACGGCCCCAGCGAGTATGAGGCATGCACCGACTCGGAGGAGAGCTTGATATATCCCTCCAAACCCCCCAGCAGGGTGGGGGTCTATCTGGACTATAATCGAGGTGACGTGGGGTTTTACGATGCTGGAAACATGAGCCACCTCTTCACCTTCTATAATGCAAATTTCAAAGAGCCGGTCTTCCCGTACTTTAATCCCTGGCCGATTATCAACGGACACAACCGGGAGCCACTCACCGTGGTGACGCCACACTGGGGATAGAGGTCCTCTTCCTCAGAGGACAGATTCAGAACAATCTACTTTCAAACGTCTCGGCAGACTGAACTGCCAACTCTGTCACAGACACCACGCTGGACTTCAGCACAGCTCAGGCTGCATGAGTTGTAGCTGCTCTGTGGTGAGCCAATCACACGTCACATTCAATCGAAGAACACAACACTTGCGGTGATTGGCTGCGATTAAAATCATGCAAATATATATATATATATATATATATATATATATATATTTTCTAGATGGGTACAAAAACGATTGATTGCAGGTATTGTTTAACAATTGTTGACAATAATAAAAACAAAGAATAGCCTTACGCTGTAATACTTTGTATTGGTTGTGAATTCATTAGAAACCGGTAACGGCTTATTGGTTTCTAATGTAGCCAAAGACTTAAAGATTTAACTTTCTGAGCTTTCTCTAGTAGTGCTATGTAGTCATGTGACTGCTGGCTGGGGAAGATGTACATAAACAATTTCAGGATCAAAAACAATCTGTGTTTCAAATGTTTTATGATTAAGAGGATGCATTCAACACGTGTTAGAGCTTACGGGGAAACACAATGCATTTTGGTGACCAACACTGAATGTACACAGAGAAACTTTAACTAGTCTCTGCAAAACATATTTTGTAATTGTAAATAATTTGCTGAAATATCTTACTGTGTAAGACTTGAAATAATGTCTAAATTGTTACCGTTTTATAGCTCTAATGTTGCCAATCCTTTAATTCTAATGACATATTTCCTAGGAAATGCCATTACAGTAGATTTAACAGCAGTAATTATGACTTATATATGCCTGTATACTTTACAAGGGACACTTGCCTCTAAATGTACCACCACAATACAACTCTCTAAAAGTACCTTGTCTTCAAAGGTTTTGACTAGAGAAAACACTGTCTAGACATTTGGCATTTAATTTGAATAATATGATTACATCTTCTACTGAAGTTGTTTTGTGACATTTAATTCCACCAGAGGGCGCCTAAAACAAACTGCATGTTAATTAGGAGTGTGTGTGTGTGTATATGTATGTGTATATATATATATACACACATATACACACATATACATATACACACACTACTAATTAACAATTGTTACCCAAAATAGGTAAAAAATAACTGGACGGGGTGTCAACACATTTATATATTGTTCTTATCTGTTATCGCAAATAAATATTACAATGTATTTCCCATATTCATGCCTGGAGGAATCTTATAATATAAGTGGACCATACCATTTCTTAACTTTGACATCAGACATCTCACCAAATAATCTGGTGAGGTCGGTACATCTTTACATTACGGGCATAAAGAGTTGAAACTTCCTGTCGAAACTAAAACCTGATTCATGATATTGCATGTTCCGGCCGTGGATATCCTCAGGATAAGCATTTGATTACCTGTGTTTGAGTATTGTGTTTACCGGTCACCGATACGCACAATGTGTTTTTTCGTCAATGTCCAGTTAAGCAAGGTTAATGATATCCCTCGTGCCAATTGAGGAACAATCTGTGACTACTATTACAAACAAATAAATAATGACAATTAGCCTGACCCAAATAAAACATATCTATTATCCATGTCGGCGTAATGTTTGTGACTTCACCTGCCAGAGTAATGTCCAGTTCTTTCTAACTGTCCTCATCTGTAATTACATATTGCGGGCCGATAAACGAGTAGTAACACAAGCAGTCACTCCTACATTACTTCTGCCACTCACTCGGTCACTCATCCCCGTCTTTGATTGGGTTCAGTGAGGGTCAGAGTGAAAGAGAATAAAGAGATTAAAGTTACTTTTTAACACGTTCTCCTTGAGAATTCAGTTTTTTATTCCATCCATCATCTCTCTTTTCATCTTGTTCATCCATCCTTTATCTTTCCTCTCTCACATGACTGATCTGTTACCAAAATACAACCTCTATTTTTAACCCTCAGCGCCGTGTAAAGTAGCGTTCACTGTTATAGATCTGTTTCCTGCCTCCCGCTGATGAATTTGCTCCCTCCCTCCATCAATAATCAATGAGGAGAGAGACGGCGAGAGGGGCTGGAGGAAGACGGAGAGCCTTAACGACGGGGTGGAAGTGATTAATGGAAACCTCATGAGAAACTGGAGAGAGTTCAAGTTATGCATTTTCCCTCATGCTGGAGAATATACACTACCAGGGTCTGTTTCAGTCTGAATTGTTAAACATGGTTTAACAGGAGATGCAGAGATGGAGGGAGATTTCAGGGGAGTCAGTTTAGGACAAATAGAGCGAAGTGGACTGGAAGAAGGGAAGACACAGTGATGGGTTTTATTGAAACAAAATGTGGCTTTGAGTGGAATCGGTTCCTTTACACAAAAGCTACGAAGCTAGAGCGTTGTTTTAGAGGGCTGAAAACCCAAATGCTATGCTTACATGCTTGTCTGAACATTCATGTCTAAAAATAGAGGTCAGTGGTGACATGCTCACCTGTGTTTGTGCATGTGTGCTCAGCCATGCTTGCTGGATGAGATTATACATGCAGGACTACATTGAGGAGATGTGTTGTAGGCTAACCAAAATCATTATCACGAAGCTTGTATCTCTTCCTCTCTCTTTCTCTCTCGGTCTCTGTCACTTAATGAATCGCTGACCTTGGCACCTCCAAAAGAATCCAATTTGTGTTTCAACAAAGGCTCCAAATATGACAGGGGATTGAGGGCGGATAGATTGGGGGAGACGGGGAAGAGGAGAAAGCATGCACAGCAATGAGGATTACTGTTGGAGCAGAAGAGACGATGATGGGAGGAGAAAAGAAATACAGGCAGAACAATGTGAGAGAAAGAAATTCATGACAGAAAAACAAACCAAAAAATGATTGAAAGCTGGATTCTATGAAGGATGTATAAATATTTATAAAACACACTGGTGACAGGATGGGCAGCTGTGACAAAACACCCAGGCAACAGGAGGAGCATTTACCTGTGATGAATGGGAGGAAGACAAGGAGAGAGAGAGGTTGATGTGTTACAGGTAGATAACGTGAGGGAGGTAAAGTTCAGGAGGTATAGAGTGTCACCGAAAAGACCAAGATAGCGAGTGGGGGCAGAGGGGCAGGAACTCGATCCCAGCGCTACGACAACAGCTGGAGATAAAACCCTCCTCACCCGAACGCCCCGAGAGATAAGGACAGGAGCGCAGTGTAAATACGAGCAGAGACGAGGAAGTAGATGACCATTTGAGTTATTATTTTTCCTCGAATCCTTTCACTCACTCTCTTTTGAATTTGTAGCTAGAACAAAGAAAATACATCATCAACAAAGTTGCATTTCTGGGGGAATTTTTCAATCTTTTACAGCTGACTTATAATTATATAAAATTGAAATATAAACATTGAAAAATAAACAATTGCTACTGCCAAAGAGAGGCGAGCAGGGAAGAGGCAAGAGAGAGGGTGAGGGAGGGGAAGGGCGAGCGAGGGAGAGTGAGGGAGAGAGAGTGAATGTGAGCCAGTGACACCGAGATGTTCATGATTATTCGAGAGCCGTCCAGTGGAGGAGGCGGTGCAGGAGGGATGAGTGCGCCATCGGAGAGGAGTGCAAAACAGGTGCGTGAATATAGGTGTCTATATATATATATATATATATATATATATATATATATATATATATACACATGTATATATACGTATGTTTGTTATTTGTGCGTGTAATATTTTCTGTCCAGCAGTACTCTCTGTATAAACGCATCTTTGAGTGCTTTTTTATGTGCAAATATCCAATTATATGCACAAAAATGCATTTATATTCACTGATCTTATCTTATGATTGAGGTTTACTCAACTAGATTCCAAAGGTGTGGTAACTTAAATATAATTAGTGTAATTGATGAAACGGATGTGTAAATTGCTGTATAGAGAAAAGAATTATAAAGAATTAGATAAATACGATGCAAACGTTAAAACAATGTTGTATTTCATGAAGTGTTGACATGTTGGTGAAACATGATTAAAATAACACTGTGTGTGTGTTTTTATTTGCATGTTAATAGGTAAATAAAATGTATCTCGTTGCCATCTGGAGCAGATGTTACAAAGTGCTCCACAATATCATAACACAAATAAAGTGTGTCTATACTCGTCACCATGTCATCTGAGTAAAGTACTAAATGTGTCAATAAAATAAGGTGTGAGCGTCCGTCTTGATGTGTGAAGGTTTGAATGCAGATTTCCTTCGTCTGAACTCAGTTCCTCGACCCTCTGCCGCCCCTCAGGTGCAGGCGTCCATCAAGAAGAAGCTGGAGAAGCAGAAGAAGCAAAGCAACGGGCAGGCAGGAGGTGTGGGAGACAACCAAACTGCGAAACCGCAGCCTCCTCTCCACCAGAAGTCCGGTCCGTTCCCCCAGATGATGGCGGCGGCCGCTGAGGACAGAGAGATCCTGGAGGAGGAGCTGGCAGAGATGATGGAGGGACCACAGAGGGGAGAGAGGGAGAAAGAGGAGGAGGGGGAGCCTGTCGACCTGCTGCCCATCGTGGACTCTGTGTTTGGACAGGTAGGAGCTGCAGTGTGTGTGTGTGACGCACTACTTCACTGTGTGTGTCTGACACGCTTTCCACTCGGTGTGTGTTCAAGTGTGTTTCATGTGCTGCATCAAGTTCTCCGGCTGATTAAATGGCTCGCCACCAGCTTGATTGAAACCTTAAACCTCTAATTCAAATTTAAAGCCTGGCTGTGCTCCAGTTCTTTAGTAAATAGCCGTCTCTCTGACACCCCCTTTGATCTCACAACGCAAAGGGGCATAAAGCCACAACAGCAAATCCTTCTGGAAATGGCGTGAGCAGCAGAGCACCAGTGCTGGGGCTGAGGATGGAGATTGCGTGGGATGGAGAGGATTTAAACTCCTTTACTTTGCGAAACATTGCGAAAGAGTAATCCGTAACAGATACAGCCAGAGTCAGCCAGAGTTCTGATGAACACCCGGTATCACATCACATCCCATCACTCACGTGGTAAGCAGTGACACACGACACGGCACGCTACCTCGATCCCGCTGCAGCATCTGTCACCCCGCGGTCAGACACGTAGGATCATGGTGTGAGGGCAGCTTCCTGTTTCTGACCTCAGCTTGGGAGTCTTTTTTTTCTGACATTAAAAAAAGAAAGAGTCCACCTGATCACGTCAGCAAACTCTGCAGGGGGTGAGGATGAGGTTAGAAACAGGAAATCATTATAAAAAAAAGAAAAATAAAGTGATGTCAACGGTGATGCAGGAGCTACAATTAGAGAGGCCGGCAGAGTGAGTGGGAGAGAGGAGCTTGTCGCCAAAGTCTGCAGAGAAGATGCATCTTTTCCTGGTTTCTCTGTAGTGCCAATCGGGGTCCCTGAACCTCACTTTGACAACTGGTGCATGATAGCAGGAACTTGTGCGTAATAGGCAGCAGACCACAGACAGCGAGAGCCTCGGCCCCCACATATGGGACTGGAATCAAACAGACGGAGCTTGAAGAGGCTCGTACAAACTCATCATCATCTTAAACTCAATTACTCACATCACAGCAATCATGAACAATGCCTGAAACTATCCGACAATTAATTGGTACATATCTGCCACTTTAAGGTACATTTAGCTTCTAGTTATTTGTAATGATAATTTTGCTTATATGAATATGCTTTATATGAATATGCTTAGGTAGTTTGACATCCGAATTGTAAACATTTTACACTTTAAGATGTATTGTTTTTGCTTAGTAATAATAATAATAATAATAATACATATTTATATTACATTTGTTTTTAGTACGTTTCTGGGAGTGCTGTCCTGTCTGCTCTGCTCAAATAAAAAAAAAAATAACGTTAAAAAATAACGTCAGATTCAACTTCAAATTGTCATTGCACATATTTGGTACATTATAGGTTATAATTATTATTATTTTTACAAGGATATAAAGACAAACAATTAGGTTTCACTACAGTTATTTGAGTTCATATTACTCCAACCATAACATTAATAATACTTATATGCATCAGTACTGATGATCTAATAACACCAACTGTGATCAAATTGCATCAACCAGGTCAATCCGAGGGAACCACATCTCAGGAGCCCGTGGATTAGACCGGGCTCCTTTAACACAAACTGTGCTACTGATACTTTTACCTCTATAAGAGTTTAAATGCTGGACTTTAACTTGTATTGGTGTAATTTTACATCGCTGATTTCTAATTTTACTTTAGTAAAATATCAGAATACATCTTCATCTCCTCCTCCCTTCCTCCATCTACTCTGTCTCTTCTCATCTTTCTCTGATTACAGCTCTCGTTACGAGACACCAGATGATGCACATCTGACACCAGATCAGTACACCATATGTCTACCTGCTCACACACACACTCACAGGTTTGTGACAAAGGCACAGGTCTGTGAGGTCCAAAGGAAAGAACACTAGCTCTGACAATGACAAACAGACAGTACACACACACACACACACACACACAATGCATGGTTAGTGTCACAAGTGTGTGCGGTGCTACAATTAACCCACAGGACTAACATTTACAGCTGATACCTGGAGACAAACCATGGAAAAGTAATCAAAACCCAGTAACATAAATAAGCCTGTGTGTGTGCAAACACACACACACACACACACACACACACACACGGATCAACAGCATCTCAGTGGCATGATAAACTGGAATAATCCGCCTGTAATCCGGTGTAGTGGTACTGGTTGTCTTATTCATGCAGCTGCTGGTGTCGGTTTTATTAAGTCATGAAGGAACTCACTAAAAGTTAATTTGGTTGATGAAGTTTAATCTTGTTGTTTATAATTGTGAGTATTGGACGAGTATCCGGAAGTTATAAACAGATGTGCAGATATATACATATATATTATGTCGTGGTGGTGGGGGGATCGGGGCTGTCACTGTGGTGCAGAGTTTAGTAAGTTGACAATGAAGAACCTGAGGTGAAAACACGAATTGGACTTCAATAAACAAGTGTGTAGGTTTTCATGTACTGTTTGGTCTGAGCTCATGTGTTACTTTATACTTCATGCGAAATTCAGATGTGAGCACCTCCATTACATAACATAGCGTTTTGGTTTCACACACAATAAATACGTAATTGCACATGCTCATGCAGATGCTGTTCACAGCTGCACCTGTGACATGTTTACAAAATCTGACTTTTCTGGGGCATAATGTGATTTATTTGATGCTTAAGTACGTCCAATATCCACATACTTTATTTTGTTTGTCCATGTAATCTAAATCTAGAAGACTAAGAAGAAAATCTAGTTGTGGCAAGCCATTATTGTCAGAAAAGTGTCTTAGTGGCACTGGCAGCAAAACATATTAGCAGGATGGGCGCAAATGTCATTTTCATCTTTTACATGAGGATCATATTATTACGAGGATCAGATACTCATATTATGCCATTATTAGAGTTTTGAAGTCCAAACGCTTTCTACTTAGGGACCTTTTCTGGGAAAAGTTTTTATTTACAGTGGGCATTACTCTTAAGCTGCACATCATTCAGTGATGGCGCAATCCAGCAGGAGTTTCTGCTAAAAAATAGAGGTTGTTTTAATACAGTCGCAGGTCTTCACTGCAGCAGCCGCCAGATGAAACGCAGTTGTTAGAACTCACGGCCCTAAAGTGGCCTTTAGTGGTGACTGCTGGGACTGCAACAGAATATCAACAAAACAGAAATGCATCACCTTTATGTTTTATTTTATGAAGGTTAATTATAATCCAAGATGATTTATGAGCAGATCAGCTCAAACCAGACATTCTGTCTTATGTGATTAGTAAACTGGAGGGTTTACAAAATCCCAGGATTCTTTTTAAAAGCCCTGCGTGCTCCTGAAAGACCCGCCTTAGAGCTCTTGACTGTGCTTGATTGACATCTTTTAGGTTTTGTTGAACAACACCTGTATGCATGAGCAGGGCTTTTGTTTGTAACAATACAAATGTTCCTCTTGTGCATTTACAGAGAAGAATAGATTGTATCACGAAACATTGTTTCTACACATGTATACTAACACAGATCACAACTTTAAATCCAATTTTGTCCAGAGAGGTGTTCATAAATTGATTGGAAATAAGTCATTCCGCATGAAAAAAGCAAAATAAATGACTATTAAATAACACAATCTTAGTCGACTAATTAATATCTAATTAATTAATATCTAATTATTTCTATACCTATTGTGTGCATTAGTATTTAGTACAATATTGAGTTTTCATTAGGAAGAAAGAACATTCAAAGCCATATTTTGATATCTAATGGGTAACACACACACACACACACACACACACAGCTGTGCTCTCCATATGGATGTAGTAATCAGCATGCCAAATCTCCTTTTGGAACGATTTGTTGCCAGATGCTTTGAACGAGCTCAGCTGACCACTTAGAGTTGCACTCATAAGCTCAACTTGTGATTTTAATGCTGTCATCATTTCAGAGAGCTCAGCACCTCAGACTTTGAGTCGTTACTTCCTGCACGGTGAAACAGATATTGTAGCTCTCATAACTCTTCACAGCTCACTTGTTTTTCATCCGTTTAAAAGTTTAGCATGATTTCAGTGGAAAAACATTTCCACCTGAGTCACAGCTCAGAGGGGACTTCATTTAAAAAATGTTGACACCTTGTGTTTCCCAGTAAGCGTGTGAGCTTCCAATTGATCAACATAATTTGAAGAAAATCATTCCACTAGGATTTTTGATTAAATATAATAAATACATAAAATAAGATAATACATTTGTTTTGATTGAGCTTCCATTGTTTCAAAATGTACAAAATGGATGTGCCAGTTTCATACGGTACCTTTTCAACTGTTTTAAATATTTTATATTGTGTACCAGTCTAATGTTTAGAAAGGAAAAAGTCAAAAATCAAATAATTTAAGTGGCAGCAAATAAACCAGAAATCCTGGTTTTGATATTGAATATGACATCACTTGTATTTACTATTATTGATTTAGAAATCTAACATACTGTAGTATGTTAATTTTTACTAGAAGGCTAAAGCTATAACTTTATTTCAATCAATTAAGAGGATATAGTTTTGGTTCAGATTTTAATCACACACCCAACTATACACTAATTTATTTTCTCTCTCTTTGCTGTATCCCTCTCTTTTTCCTTTTCATCATCCCATCTTACTCTTTAATCTCAATGGAATGGATTAGTCTCTCTCGGTTTATTTCCTCTTAATTCTCCCTCTAAAACTCCTCATATACTGTAGATGAAGTCATTTAAATGCTGGTGCAACATGTGAGATGTGAGAGAGAGAGAGCGAAAGAGAGAGAGAGAGAGAGAGAGAGAGAGAGAGAGAGAGAGAGAGAGAGAGAGAGAGAGGGCTGGAAAAGGAAATAGAGCGAGAGGGGGATTAAAAGCATTGATCAGTGTGAAGAGAAAGAGAGCTGCTCCCAGCAGGGAGCTCAGTTTGGTTGGGTCATTTTGTTTGGTGACATCGTTTGATTTTGGATCATATAGAGATTATGAAGTCCTTCAGGATGGCTAATGCATGGATTAGAGCGGTTTATTAGTATTTTTTGTATCTCTGTGGTATCAGATGTGACGACTGATAACCAGCCTGGGACACACGTTAAAGTCAGAGCTTGAACCGGAGATGGAGCTCTGAGGAGAGCAGAGAAAGAGAAGAGAAAACAGGCAAATAGGATCATATAGAAAGAAGAGCGAGAGGAAGGGAAGGTTTGGGCAGCTGTTGACCAGGGAGGGTTGGGTAATGGGCAACTGCACCAAACCCAAAGACAAAATGAAGAAGGTAAGAGCACTTTGTCTCATGCACTTGCTTAGTGATGCTATTTTGTATCTGTATAAATTCACAAAAAGTTCTGAGATGTTTTAAAATCAAAGATTATATATTTGGGGAAAAGCATATGGTTCAAAAGACCACTTACTAGCTTCTGAAACTCTCTTAACAACTTGCTTTAATTATTTGATCCCTGAATAACAGTTTGAATAATTGTAAAGCATTTATTAAATGGAGGATTGCAGCACTGGTTGTTTGAACTGCCCAAAACTAAATGTTTCCCTTGATGGTAGCAACATTCAAACTCACGACATTATTCATCATTTTAACTTCTTACTGTAGCAGTGTTATGTATTGACACAAGATGTCCGTCATTAGACCCAACAGTTAGCTCAGTACGTGTCAGCAGCATTGATGCATCAGGAGAATATTGAGATTAAGACTGTTTCACAGAAAAGATAACTGATGTGGATTACCTTGAAATAATACAACGTTCATGTAGGCTAACTAAGCGTAACTAGAAAACAATGGGTTTTAACCATGTTCCTTAAAATGTATGATTTTGTTTTATGTGTGAAACAGTCGGTCATGCAGACAGTGTATGACTGAATAACAGCCTGGTCTGCCTCTAAAGGGGGTAATGGATGGGCCCCTCAGGGGTAGGAGGGCAGTGGGCCCGGAGGAAGACGAGGATGAGGACGACATGGAGGGAAGCTCGTTCGGCGATCCCTTCTGTACGCTGGTCAAGAACTGCAACATGCTGCAAAACATCGCGGGCCCGGCCTGCATCTTCCTTAAACAGGGCTTTTCAAAGACACTCGTATGTAGCAGAACACACTGTGGTCCTCCCACAACCCCCGGTGCAACTGTTTCCACACGTTTCGATTCATTTTCATCCCCTGCATTGTGGCTGAACACCCCTGCTCTCCTGTGTGTTATCCCATCACTGGTCTGGGTCAGATGATCACATCTGCTCCACACATGCTCAGAGGGGCCAATCGTTCATTCAATTCCATGGAAATGTATTGACCGACTTAAAAACTTCCTCTATAATGTGACGCGGCTCAGGATGGTGTGGAGGTCGAGGCTGAATTTCCAACCGGGCAAAGGGGACGGCTGCCCCCGGGCTCCAGAAGAGGCCCCTGAGTGCTCCATGGTCACTGCCCTGCAATTAGCTCGTTCTAATTTGTAATCCCTTGGAAAAAAGGATTTCATTGGTCAAACGTTTGTCTGAAGGCGTAAATTTGCTGAAATCGGAAGTCAGATTAACAACATTTTTTGTGGAAATTTCTTGTAAGAAAAGCTACAGTTGGTGTAACATGGCTTTAATGGAGGAAAGCAACACATTGAGCATGGCAGGATTTTTCCAATCTTTTCTTTTTGTACCAATATGAAACCGAAATACATTGAAGTTAGTGTCCAGTTAGTAGTCAGTGTTTCCCGAGGACGATGGCTACTCTTATTGTAATTTGAAGCATTGCATATTTAGTTTGTTGTTTGACTAAATGAGTCTGAGGGCAACCAAAGAAAGCAATATGATGCCAGAGGATTTGTCCCACATGGTTTTCTCTGTAAAGCTCTTAGCTCTTGAACCACAATTTCCATTGTTTGCTTTTGTCGGGCGGGGCTTGAGCGTAAGCTTGAGTGCAATGTACAAGACACTATATGGTTACACTATGTGTACTTATGCCTTATGTCTGAACAATTAACTGTCCAAAGTATCAAACTAAACCTCCCAAATCTCCTAATCTCCAGATGTTTGTTGGCTGGCAACCTCCCACAAATAATGTGGTCACTCCTTGTGATTGATGGTATATGAGTTGTCATATATATTTTAATGCAGTGGACAATTTAATCCATATATTTAGACTCTGTTTTTCATTTAGAGATGCACTGGCTTTGTCCATTTAATACAGTTTACTGAATAACTGAAATCACTTCCCTACATTTGCAAATTATGTTTTAGTATGAAAGCCTAACTATAATACACATACCCATAGGCTCAGATTTGAAGCAGTGGACAGTTTATTACATTTCATATCATCCTCACTGCATAAAGCCAAACTCCCTTAATCATTGCTCTCCTCTTCTGTTTACGTATCCTTCCTCCCGGTTCAGTTGTTGTCTGGGTGTTTCTACAATGGTGTTGCTTTACATCTGACTGTGAATGTCTCTACTATGACAAACAACTCTCTAAATATTCTCTTCATGAGCAGTGTGAAGTGAGAAGCTAATGTGCATCTCTGCTTCCTTTCAATAGGACAGAGAGCTGAGACCAGAGGAGCTTGACGGTGAGCTGATTTCTCTGCAGTAGACATGTGTGTTTCTGCTCTACAGCTGACTGTAATATTCACATGTGCCTTCTGTTTGCTCGTCTCTTTAAATCAGAGCTACGCGAGGCATTTGTGGAGTTTGATCGGAACAAAAAAGGCTACATCAGTCACAGAGACCTCGGGGAGTGTATGAGGACCATGGGATACATGCCGACAGAGATGGAGCTCATCGAACTGAGCCAGACGATCTGTGAGTGGAACAGCCGGAAACATCTGGGAGAACAGAGGAGAGATGAAGTAAAACAGAACTGAATAGAGCAGGAACATGAAAAGACTAGGGCGTGGTTTGACCCGAGACTCTGACTATCTCTGACTCCTGTGCTTCGCTACAGTGACTGACAAATAAAGGCAAAATGCATACAAAAGCAGCAGAGGAGAATGAAAGCTAGTTTGCAGCAGAAACGTCTCGAGCATTTTTTAAATTACACTTTCTGTTCTTTTTAACAATGATTCAAATCAAATCAAATAGCTTGTGTTTACTGTTAATGCAATCGTTCCCCCACCAAGTCCCGCTCTACTAACACAGACTGGCCTTGAACCTTGCTTGGGGCAGTGACTCACTCCCAATCCTGAGGATGCATGACATCAGATTTGGAGATACTGACTCTCATCCCGACCCGAGTATACGGACACAGCTCTTACTTTGGTAATCCAACGAGCGGATGGCTTGTAGTACCTTGGGCTCCCCAGGAGACACGGTCTTAAGACTTCTCTAAACCCACAAAACACATGTAAACCCCAAGGACAACTTCCCATGACCCCACCAACATCCCTGCAAGGGTAAAGAGCTGGTTCACTGTTTCACGACCCGGACAGACTCGGCATTGCTCCAGAACTTCCTTGAGGCCAAGCTAAGTCCTTCTCTTTAGGCCCCACAAACTCCTCCCCCATACAGGTTGTGGCTCTGACAACCACGGGAGCCCTTTTGAACGACTCCTACCAGCCTGTTGATTCCGGAGAACCAATGGCCAGCTCAGCCTGAAAGGTCTCCTTCTTAAGCTTGACAGCCTCCTTAGGTCGGCGCCAAGACAGGCACTGAAGACCTTCTGATGACAACTCCTACAACTTACACAATGGAGGCTTTGAACATGGCACACTTGGATTCCATGTCCAAAGCCTTCCCAGGGATGCACGGAAAAGTCTACCTTGGGTGGGATTTAAAGATCTCATGGACAGGAATCTCAGCTAGACATTCCCAGTTCCCCCTCACTAAACATGCTTGAACGTGATGATTGTTATGGTCGATCCATGACCAGCACAGAAGTCCATCAACAGACCACCACTTCGGTTTAGATCCCCCCAATCCCTCCCCTCCAGGTTTCTCTATTGTGTAGCGATACTCTTTACTCCGATAGGTTGAAAGGAGATGTTGCTATTCTACATAACAACAAAACATTGGCTGAATATGTTAGCACACCATTAACTAGCGTTAGAGCTTCTTTTTTATCTTTAATTTGACATCTTGGATAAATATTCCAAAGCATATTGAGGACCCTTTTGTCTGCTTCTCTCTGAAATCGCTTTTTTGTTTCCCCAAAAGTTATATAATATTAATCTAGGGTGAGCTGTTAGCGACATTGTGGACTCCATGCTAACTAACAGCTTGACAGAGTACTAGTGCCGGGTGATGCTTAGCAATTAATTAACAATAGTTTATCATGCTTTTTACTGTTTAGAATTAGAAATTAGGGCCATTTTTCATATAACCTATTTGTTTCAGGTGGAGGTAAAGTTGACTTTGAGGACTTTGTGGAGCTGATGGGCCCCAGGATGCTGGCAGAGACAGCTGACATGATTGGAGTCAAAGAACTACGAGATGCATTCAAAGAGGTCAGGAAATAAATTGTTACTTAAAGCAGTTTATTTTTTACTGCAGACATTTTGACTTATTAAACACAGGTGTATCTATTTATCACTAATTGTTGCGTTGCACTGCAATAGTTGCTGAGATGAGGTCATCGTTAGTGTGATCATTCCCATCCATGTCGTTCATACTCCAACAAGCTTCAGATGAACATTACAAACAAATGGTGATGAAAAAAGGATCTTCAAACATGCAAAAGAGCAAAGTTTTAGGCACTCGTTTTATTTATATTTTTTATCTTTCAATTTTTGTGACAGAAACTAATGAAAATAAATGCACTTTTGGATCTTGATAATGTACTTGAAATAAATGTGTGTTTGTACAGAAGCTTCCCATGTTGTCACGGTGTCAACCAGTGACAACATTATACCACTTATAACCACTTGTGCGTTTTGTGAATGTGAATTCTTTCTGCTCCTCATGGAGGTTGAGGGGGCACAATGTGAAGGATTTGATCATTTCTTACTTTGATGCCATCTGATGCTGGTATAAATAAAGAGACTCTGGGGGGCAATGCAGCTATTGTATTGCCTAAAATGGCCTAGTGCTTTCGGTTTGATACTTAAAAAACAAAACATGATTCAATTCAGATGTGATTCTGAGTGCCTCTCTTTCTCTGTCCAGTTTGACTCTAACGGTGACGGTCAGATCAGTTTAATTGAGCTCCGTGAAGCCATGAAGAAGCTGATGGGGGAACAAGTGACCCACAGAGAGATCAACGAGATCCTCAGAGATGTCGACCTCAACGGAGACGGTCTGGTGGACTTTGAGGGTAAATTAAATTATATTTGCATTAACGGGATTTGAAAGTGAATGTATGCAACTACATTCGTTCTCGTCTTCTTTCATATCACTCCATTCTCTTGTCTTTTCAGAGTTTGTGCGAATGATGTCCCGCTAACCCCAGCATGTCAGATTGAGATGGACGGGCAGACATTACTACATTGTAGTGAACACCGTTCTTCTGTTCATAGGAGCCCACATCGAGAATTTTATTTTTGTATCAAAAGAAAGACAAAAGGAGGAAAAAATGCTTTGAATAGACAAATAGTATCCAGCCTACAACCAACATGACTATCCACATCTACTCCGCGTGCACCACCACGATAAAGCCCTTCAACAGCAGTACAACATATCAAAAGCTGCTTCATAGACAATATTTATGACTTTGTGTATTTTAGATGTATTTTTGTGTATTTTAGATGTATTTTTATATATCGATGTTGACTGTAAAACCTTGTTTGTAAAACTGTAAAAAAAACAACTAGAAAAAAACTTTTACTATTAAAAGAAAGTTACTAAAATTGGATGAATGGACACATTATTACGACCAAGTCGACTGGTGAAGGATCTGACACAATCACATCATTAAATATGAGGTAAATATGGAGTTTATAGCATGAGCTGAATACAGCGTATTGACTGTGAAATGATCTCACGTGCAGTCAGAAAAAGCATCCTAAAAAAGCATAGTATCCTAATTACTCTATTATAAAACATCTCCTATGCAGACAACACCGTAATGTATATTCAAAAAAAGAAGTAAACTCCACATCAGCTGCAACCACACAGCGAAAAAAGCACGATTTTACACAACATTTAGTACACACACGCAAAAACAACGTTCATCGACGTCCCAACCATCAGAATAAGTTCTTGAACGCACCTCTCTGGGTCTGAACGTCACTGAGCGGGTCTCGTGCGCCGTGAAGTCCTCCTGCATCGGCTCTGTTATTCTCAGTCCATAATATAACCAGTCCTTCAGCCTCTCTGTCCTGTTGCGCTGCTCCAACATTAAGATGAATGCAGGGATTTCTCACAGCTCACTGAAGGTAAAGCTTGCTAAGCAAAAGTCACCATTTTAAGCATCAAGTTCTTAGCTATACCCAGCATGCAATGCACCTGATTTTTTTTACCGGAGCCAAATAAGGTGCAATAATGCTGAGTTCAAATCCCATAAGGACACAATTATTTATCATATTACATGTATTACATGTATTAACTGTATACAAGCTGATAAACTGCTATTTTGCAGTACTATGCCTCATTATTATTGGGTGTTCATTTAGACTAGAAATGAAACTGAATATCAGCAGAAATGTAGATATAATTTTCAGTAATAAGAAACAACAACAACAACATCATTGAAATTAAGATTTTCCTTTTTATTGAAAACTTGGCCAGGATTCTGTACAGCAGAGAGGGTGTGTAGTGCACAGGGGCAAGAAGACGGGGGGTCAGGGGGCTCTAGGGACTCAGTTTCCCATGGTGCATCATACCCTGAGCTGAGAATCAAGTGTGTAAAACAGCAAGACGTGCCGTGTTCCCTCTTTGGTGTTACAGAGGACTGTGGAGAGGAATGAAGTGAGGGACTAAAACAAAGGGAGAAAAGGGGGGAAAGCAAAGCTCAGCCCATAGGGGAGAAAGAGAAAAGATGAGACAGAGAGGAATGAAGGGTGGTTTAACTGGTGTTCCCACTGAGGTGTTGTCTCAGGGACAGAGCTAGATCCTCACCCTTCCCCTCACTGCTTTGGGTCATAGACCATTGAAGGTACTGAGGTAAGGCCTCAGACATCTCTCCCCCTTTCCCTCTTCCTCCGCCCCTCTCCCTCACTTCCACTCTTTCTCTTTCTCTCCTTCCCTGAGCCTCACTTGTTGGCCATGGTGTAGCAGCCCTGTTGGTGCCACTGCATGTCACGGATACGCCTCACGGACTGGAACTGAGGATGGCGGGCGCCGAACTCATTGAAGTGCCTGAAGTCGCCCTTCTCCAGCAGGTACTGGCTTCCACGGTATCCAGGGAACTGGTATCCCACCCAGCTGGAGAAAAAAACAGGAAACACCTCAGTACAGGATTTGCTTTATGTCGATGTTTATGTCAGTGACAGCTGCAACCATTGTACACTCACGTTCCACAGCTGACAATGATGCTGCCCACTCTGTCGGTGAAGCCGTAGGAGAACAGGCTGGGAACGTCGTCATCCATGATCTCCATCTTGCGGCCCTTGAACTCTCCAACCTCATACAGGCAGATCTTGTGCTTCTCGGGGTCCTGGAGGAGAGACAATCAGGGAGAAACACCAGTTTAGGGGGCTGTAAAAAGCAAAAGAGAACGTGAGAGTATTTCTATTTGTTTACCATTCTGACGGGCCTGAAGGACAGCAGGTAGTCGTTCTTCTGGCAGTTGCTCCAGGAGTCCCAGCGAGGGTACTCTCCCTTCTCCAGGATGTACATCTCACCGCAGAAGTTCATCTGCTCAAAGCCCACGAAGCTGCAGAGGAGACAGTATTATGAAGTATCCATGCAAAGAGGAGTGTTTTGAATTTATATATATATATAAATATATATTGAGACTTACGGTCCACACTCAACGCGCAGAGAGCGCACGCGGTCCATGCCCATTTCACACACGTTCATGCACTCGTTGCTGATCTCGATCATGCGGCCCTGGAAGTTCTCCTGGTCGAACACATACATCTGGAGGGGAACCATGCACACAGATGAGTCGGTAAGCACAGTGAAGGTGGTATAATATAATAATAATGTCATTGAGACACCCACCTTGTAAGCCATCATTCCCATCTCAGACTTCTTGCTCTGAGCAGCCTTCCCATCGGTCTGGGAAGAAGTCTTGGACTTGTCACTGGACATGATTGCTGTGCGGAAAGAGAGGGGAAAACACAGTGAGAAAGGACACGATGTAACAGGTGTAAGAGTATCGAGAGAGAGGAAAACTCAAACATCTAATCTATGCCTTTTGGTGTCGGTACACACCTGTGCAGGTAAACAGTGTGTGTTTGTACCTTACCTGTCTGTGTGTACGATGCCTACGACGAGCCTCACTCAAAGTGTGTGCGGCTCGGAGTGCGCTCTTCCCTTTTATACGCTGGCGCCCATGGGAGAGAGATTATGGGGAGAGAAACAAACCTGCTGAGGTCAGAGACGCGAGACAAAAGAAACCCCACATCATCAGAGGGACAGACAGAGAGGAAGGGGCGGAGCCAGAGGACTGACAGAAGCTGGACACCAGATGGAGGACCAGTTACTAACTCAACTAATGAAATACAAGTTGATGTCTCTGCCAACAACCTTTACAGGTAAATGCCATACCCTAAACCATAACCATTTAGATTTGTATTTCAGTTTCTGTATCCTCCTTTCCACATACCAATACACTTATTCAAAGTATAAGTCTGTTTTGGCAGATTGCACAGATACCTGATTATTTGATTCGTATAAGGTTGCAACAAATACATGTAATTCAATAGAAATGTTCCAGGCGACGTGTTTCCAGAAAGTGTCATTGAGTAACATGTGAGTGTGAGTCACATAGTGAGGTCATGTTAGATTTATGAATCAGAATGAAGGGGAACCTTCATCAGAACTTTTAGGTTCAGTGCACACATGAACGCACATATAGGTGCACACAGGTGTACCTGCGCCTTTGAAGGTCTTTTGGCTCGAATGAGATGTAGTTGTGTGAATATTACTAATATTATCCTCATAGCTCTCCAACGTTTCTATACACGTATTCAGATCCACCCAATTATCTTCTCCTGTCCCCCCTCGCTCCCCGCTGTGCCTCTCTGATCCACCGCTAATCCCCACATTCTCCACGCCGATCCCGGCCCTTTGTGTCTGGGCACGCGCCGGACTGCTGACCGGGGTCCGAACATACCGGAGCGCCTTTGTTCGGCCGCAGCAGCAGCAGCACTATGGGATCTGCTGAGCTGGCCCCTGCAGCGGGACAACAGCGTCCCACGGACACGCGGCCAATCCGGGCGCGCGCCTTTCTGCTCGCGCTGCCGCTGTGCCAAATGGGAGGCGTGCATGAGCCCGGGTCAGAGCCATGGCCGCGCACCACCATGCGCGCTCCTCGATCGTCGGTATAAAACTGAAGCGCCAGGTTCCGTCAAAGCTCTACGCGAGGCAGGCCGTAGGCGCGTACCACTTTCGAGCTCTTCCAATAAAGTGCCAATCTAGGTAAGGACTCATCTCTGCTCTCAACAGGCTCAGGGTCAGACAGACAGACAGTCAGACAGACAGACAGACAGACAGGTGCACACCAAGTGCTTCACACTGAAAACCAAAAGCACTTTCTGAAACACCCGTACGACATCTAAACTGTCATCAGAATTATATTTCTGATTTTCAAAATAACATTGAAAAAGTAAATTAACTGTTTTTGGCCTCCAGATGTTTTAGTTCAGATGTTTACGAGATGAGTTGTAGCTGCATTGCCTAAATGTTTCAAATGGATTTGTGGTGGACATTTAACACCACCATGTTTTTACAGTAATAAAAACATGCCAAAATCGATTTACACTGCGGAATCATAATCTAAATTAATCTGGAAAGAACATTTTTCTCCCACGCCTCCCCCCATATTTTCTTGCTGGATTTGACTTTTCTTTGTCCTCATTTGAACATCAGGAGTAAATATGTACAGAACTACAAGGTCCCCAATGATGCAGCCGCTGGTCAACTCAGGAATGGGCATGGCTCCTTTCTTCAAGGTAAACACACGTTATAGGATTCTGCTCAATACTGAAAGGTAAAGGAGGATAAACCATATACAACCTTATTGCCAACTGAATTCCTTCCCCTGCTCCTCCCTCAGGTGACTGTGTTCGAGCAGGAGCATTTCCAGGGCAAGTGCCTGGAGTTCACCTCCGAGTGCTGCAACGTTCAGGATTGCGGACTGGACAACATCCGCTCCATCAGGGTGGAGAGCGGAGCGTAAGTGTCTTAAACTTGTCTAAAACAAGACAGAAATGAGTCTCTGACTGTTAATGATATTCACTGATGGGGTGAATCAAGAAGAACAATTATCCCCTTTGTTTACCCTTAATGCTTCATCCCAAACAAGAAGGAAATTAATTAAAATGTGGGAAGCTTTAAGCACTGCGACTGTGTGCAAAGGGATCTGCATGCCTTTGTACCGTTACTCTTAAAGCCTGGTAGAAAATTGGATTTGATCATTTTCCAAAACCCAATTTGGAGACAAAATAATGTTCTTCCGCGTCACGATTTATCGTCTTCAAAATATTAAAGAAACAAAGTGTTTGATCCCACAAACGTCCTCAGATGGACACGCAGTAAAGTGATGTATTCTCCGTCTCTCTGAACAAGCTGGGTGGGTTTCGAGCACCATGACTTCCAGGGCCAGCAGTTCATCCTGGAGAGAGGAGAGTACCCCCACTGGGACGCCTACAGTGGCTCCCTCTCCTACCACGTGGAGCGCCTCATGTCTCTGCGCCCCATCTACTGCGCCGTGAGTACATCCCGTCGAGTGTTCGGGTGCCGACCGACAATTACCTCAGGGGTCCAAAATCCAACGCGTGCTCTCTTCCCTGCAGTCCCACCAGAGCAGCCGCATGGTCATCTTTGAGAGGGAGAACTTCATGGGCCGCAATGTGGAGATCTGTGACGACTACCCCTCTCTGCAGGCCATGGGCTGGATGATGCCTGAAGTTGGCTCCATGCACGTGCAGTGTGGCGCGTAAGTTACTGTGAATGCCATCGTGTGAACAGCACCAATAAGATGCTTTTTTTTTTTTGTCAAGACACTCATTCTGCAAATGCTCTGTCACTTTCCAGGTGATTTATCCTTGAATATCAGTTTCAAATCCGGCTTAGTTTTTGTTCCGTAAGAAATGTCACATGACAAATCAAGCGGTTCACTCACTAACCTTTGTTTCCTTCTCCTGCAGCTTCGTGTGCTACCAGCACCCCGGCTACAGGGGCCAGCAGTACATCATGGAGTGTGAGAGGCACAGCGGAGACTACCAGCACTGGAGGAACTGGGGGTCCCACTGTCAGACCCCCCAGATCCAGTCCATCAGGCGCATCCAGCACTGAGAGGGAGACGGACTGAGACAGCAGCATCCCTCGACCCTTCACCCATAACCACTTCTTCCATTTCTTTCTTCCCCTCTTCAATCCTTTCCTTCCTCTTGATTTGAGCCGCAACAGCCGCTCCCCCACCACTACTGATTCACAGCAGCTGCCAGAGTGTGATAAGAGACAATATCGCACGGTTAAAGCCCAGAGAAACAGACGCTTCACTCACACACACGCCGACATAACCGACGCTCACACACACAGCGTCTTTTTACTTGGTTTAGAGGTTTCCACACACTCACACACAAACACACACCTGCGCTGTACTGCTCACCCGAGCTGAGCGATGAGCAGAGCAATTCCTCAGCGAGCTAGAAGCCAGCAGACGAAGCTCCAACATGGCGCCCAGGAAAACCCCCGATGCAGCACTCAGTCTCCTCAGTGCAGCTCGGATGTGTTACGATGTTGTGTGTAGGAGGTTGAAAACTAATAAACTAATTTCACTTCATGTATTCTGGTTTCATTATAAGTGTGTATGTAATGAATAACGTGGGCGTCCCTTCTCTTTGCGGCATGAAACCACACCTGCAGGCTTCAGAGGGGCCGTCTCTTCACAGAGAACAGGTTTGTTTGAAATGGGTCTAATTGTAAAGGTTTGAGGGAAAAAGTATAAAAATGTTTAAAGACACTTCTCATGTATTTTCCAGGTGAGTTTGATAAGTTTCTATTAATGTTTTTGTCCAATCATGAAAACCAGTTAAACAAACTTTGTATAGCTGCTTTACAACTCGGGGTTAAGTGGTACCGATTGCCTTAAAATGTAACAGCTTTATTATCTGCATTTAAAAAGGTAGCTGCCAAACTGATTTAATGTAATAAATTAGGCAGGTAAGGACAAATGGGGGAAACAGGACAGGATAAGGGAGAAAAGTGGTTATTTGACATCCAGTTATTCATCTCAAAGATAAACAGTATTTTTGAAAGACCAACAGAAAATATTTTCACTCTAAACATTTAGCAACTATAATAATTGCGTTGTAGCTCTAGCAACAAGTCAAGTTGGAGTTTACATTCATGTCTGTCACAACAACAAAACATAACTCTGACCCCGGTTCATAAACATCCCGCAAATTCATAAACCACATTGACAATAAGTCGACCTAATGTGAGCCGACGATGTGTATTTTATTAGCAACACTGACCATGTGATGCCAGTATTATTGGATATATTGTCTAATACATTTTTATGTGGGTATTTTAAATTCCTTGTAATCCACACCCTGATGATGAGCCTCATTCTCAGGTGGAGCCACAGAGCAGAGCTGCTGCAGGAAATAGGAAGGATTCATTTATTGAGGAACTCAGTCCCAGACTCATAAGTGCCACAAGGAATACCAACAAGCGTCAACATCAATAACCTGAAAACAACAAGGAAGACATGTTTTCCTGGAACATTTGCAACTGTGGCAGAACAGAAGATGACATTATTAATCATATTTACAACTAAAACAGTCATTAGTTGTTTGTTACATCAACATACTAATAAAACACGAACCAGATTTTTCTTTGGTGTCGTTTTGACAGTTAAAACAAATTTTGCTGAACAAATCTGCTGGAAAATCACAAATAATAGGATTAAGCAGTAACAATTTTGCAATTATTTACATAAAAACAATGGCTAAATATCTTTAAAGTACAAAAGAATGATCGATCGCTGCCAGCTCTGACGGTTTGCCAATGATTGTCAGTCTACTTAACTCAAAAGCTGAAACTCCATAGCTGCATATAAACTACACAGTTATGTTAGCTCGTCTTTCTGCATTATGATGCATGTCTTATCTTTTCTGAAGAAAAAAAAAAAAAACTGAAGATGAGCAGAAATGAAAACTGGATGCCACAGATGCGAATGTCAGAGCACCTCTGTGTTGTATCTTATGTTAGTAGCGTAGCCCACCGATAAACCGTAGTCCGTCTTTTCCCCGACAACATCAATGACCTCTCCTTCCTCTTCTGAAGACTCGGTCCAGCTGATGATCACCGGCTCGGGGACGGGACTGAAACCGCCGATCACATCAATGTCCTCGTCTTTGTCCTCTTCCCAGCTTCCTGTCGACCGCACGCAGACCTCCTTTTCTGAACACGAAGAAGGTGAAGCAGAAGACGCCCCTACAACTAAATGTGACAGAGTGTACACTGTTCTGCTCGGGCGGAGGTCGTCTTCGGGGTCTCCGTCCACATCGATGATCTCCGTCTCCTCATCCATCAAACTTCCCTCAGTTTGTCTGAGCTCGAGTTCACTCCACATCGTTTTCTTCTCTCCGTCTTCTATTTGTAAACGATCTCTTATGCTAGTTAGCGAAACATTATTTATCTCTCTGGTTGCGGGTTCGGAGACGGAGTCTGCCGATCGAGGGCTTGGGACGCACGCTTGCTCAAAGCAAATCCTCTTGGCTTCATCACTCGTCACCTCTGACTCGGCTCTCCTCTTCCCTCCCCTCTTCGAAGCTCCCTCTGCTTCTTCCTGTGGCTTGACAGCAAACAAACAAACAAACAAACCGTAATAAAATATACAGACAAATATACAAAAACAAACAGCAACCAGCACTGCAAGGAGCTAAATGCTAACGTCATCATGCTGCCGTGCCACAATGACCTCCACCATGCTGATGTGAAGCAGGAATAATGTTTACCATGTTCGGCATGGAATGTCGTTCATTTAAGTATTGGACAAAGGAAAGTTTGGACCTGATGATTACATGTTAAAGGATCACAAAAGTTAGCAGGCTTCATCATCTGGGGTCCATGAATTTCTGGACAAAATTTGACGCCTGTTGACATATTTCAGTCATTGTCATCCGTACAGTTTTGCTGCTAGTTTTGCTTTGATACATCTTCATTCTGTGTTACAATCCAATTTACCCCTGGTGTTAATAGAAGTAGACAGATGGTGACAGCAGACATCATCAGAAGTTGTTAGAAAAGTTTGTCACCTTGGCTTCCCAAAAGCTGCATTGCTGCAGTGTAACTTCAGCTGGCCAGTGGACACGCCTCCACAAACGCACCACAGGCCTAAGCTTCAGCTGCTCGTCTCTTCGGTCACCATGAACGTCTTTGGTCTTCGCGTCACTCGATGACTCTGGCTTCCTCACTCGCTTTTTCTCCAGTGAGAAGAGACACTCTTTTTTTCTTCTCCTCTTCCGTTGTTTGGTTGGTGCTTCCTTCGTATTTTTGGGGGGAGTGGCGTAGGGAGCAGAAGTCTTGCGGGGCTGAGAACATCTCGGCAGCTTTACAGCTGCATCACTCTGTTGCAGTTCAGTTATTCGAGAGCGTCTGTTGGTCTTGTTTTTTCTGTATTCTCTCCGGCCGGTGTAAGGCTGGCTCGCCTCTGTGCCGCTCTGACCACCCACCTCCGCCTCTTCCCTCGCAGTACAGCCGTCACCAGGCTGCTCGAAGGACTGGAGGAACTGGTCCAGCATATCATTGATCTCGCCTCGCTGCTGCAGAACGAGCAGCTCACTGTTGGAGCTGACGTCATCTCCTCTCGGTTTAGCATTAACCTGTGTGGACCCATGAAAACCTAGACTTGCTTCCAGGAGGCCAGTGGTACGGTCGCATGGTTTGTCATGGACTAAAGTATCGCCACAAGAGGCGTAACTGCTGCCACCTGTTGGAAGAGGAGGCTGAGAATGTGGAGCACTGTTTGGTAAAATGTCAAGGCCCATCATCACTTCCTCCAGTAGACGATCAAAGTGTTCGGGCTGTTGCTCGTGAGGCGGAGGAGCCGGAGGAGGGACGGAAGATACGGTTTGACCGTTGCAGAAACGCATGTGAGGCGAAGGAAAGGAAACGGAGGCTGTTGGTTTGGCCAGCGCCCTCTGAGCCTTGCAAACAGGAAGACCATCCTGGAGAAAAGATTATCGATTACAACACAATTCAACATACAGCTGGATACTGCAGTCTTAGTTTCCTACAACGAGTATACACTAAGTTTAGTCTAATCAAATCACTGTTATTAACCTCTTTCAGCTCAGTGAGTGTTCAGAGCTCATCTTAATCTGTATCTTTTCTAAGCAAAGCAAAAGTGTCCTGATATACAAGTATTAAAGCTGTGATATTTATAAATGAAATATTGATATATTGTTAACACATGATAATATTGTGTAATTTATAAACAAGCCTTGGTATCACATTTTGATTATGTTACAAATAGGACAGTGTTTAGTCAACACTCACCTGGCTCAGCTGCTGCGCTGCATTCTTCCTGCGCTGTGCGTTACCTCCCTTACTGCCGGGCAGCACGTCTCCACTCTGGCTGAACTCCCACACTTTGCCACGCCCTCTTCTCCTCTCACCGCTCTTGGTCGATTTCAGAAGCTCTCTGGTCTTCAGGTACAGCTTCCTGCCTACAGCTCCTCCCCCCTGACCCGCTCTGGTCGGCCCCCACCTCTGCTGGAACAACTTCTGCAGCTTGCTCACCCCTACCTCCTGAATATCCACTGTCTGCGTTAACCCTCGACTTCCTCCTCTTCCTGCTTGTGGTCTCTTGGCTCTTCTTTCACTCGTCCCAGCTCTCCTGGCACCTCCCACTCCTTCGCCCTGCCTCCTCCTAGCTCGCCCTCTACCAAAACCCTCCATCTTATCTGGGTTCAGGAAGTAGCTGATGTATCCTGGGATGTTGCCTTGAAACTGCTCTAAACGCTCGTCCCCACATTCTTCAACTGCTGTGACGTCCCTGGTTGCTCCTTGAGGGCCAGCCCACCAGCTCTGTTGGTCAGCAGTACCTGGGGTCATATGGCTGGAAAAAGGAAGCAGGTGTGGGGGGACATGGGTGTGCGGCGCTGACCCAACAGTATGTCCAGCTGCTGTGAATTCTTGCATTAAGTCAGATGAAGGTTGGTATATTTGGTTTTCATCTGGTGGGTAGACAAGGGATATGGGGATGTAGGAAATTTGAGGGGGAGCAGGATGGGAGTCGGTCTGTCCTAAACCCTGGAGAGCGGTCATATCGATGGTCTCAAAGGACACTGGCTGAGGGGGAGGATCTGCATTTACTTGCAGCTGTTCTGTCTGAGACCATGTGTCTTTTTTACCATCTGACAGCGTCTCTTTCCACAGGAGGGTGCTCCCATCTGTCATTTCTCTGCTCCTCCACCTGCCCAGGCTCCCTTCCTTCTCCTGAGGACTCGGTGGCTCCGTCTGCACGCCTACCTCCGTGCGCCAGTCTTCCTCATTTCTGCCCTCAGGATCTCTTTTTGTGACCTCAACCAGCCCGTGGATGCCCAGCTTGGCTGCAGCAGAAATAGCCTCTTGCCTCTCCTTCTCCCCCTCCCCGGCCATCTCTCCACAGTACAGCAGTCTGACCATGTGGAGCAGGCTGCAGGCACCGAGAGCCTGAAACTCCAAGAGACGGCTCTGTCCTGCAGGGGGCGGCGGCGCGGAAGACAGAGCGGAGGACATTTGGGGGCTGATAGCTGAGAGAATACAACTGTGTGCTGGCACAGAGACACCTGGAGAAGAGGAAATATGTCAGTAATGATGAGGGCGACAATGTGATGTGTCTGATATGCGGAGGTTTTTGTCAGTGTGTTCATACCATCTGTATTGAGCAGAGTGTCGCAGAACTGGCTGCACTGCTGCTGTCTCTGCAGCTCTGCAAGGAGGAGGGCTTCAAACCCTGGCTTTTGGTAGCACCACATCTCCCCATTAACTTCGGAGGAGGAGCAACGTGAGGATGAATTAATAAAGATGATGAAAGTTTGTTGCATATATGTCTTTACAAACGACTGACTGTATTGTGTTCTTGCTTAAAACAATGAAACACAAATATTGGTGTTAGGGACTGCACATGCAACCCATCAAAATATATGGAAAAACATATTTTATCAAGATTGCCACGCCCGTCACATTTCTGCTTTATCAGGCTCATACAAAGAAAAACAGAGAAAGGGCTTGAATAAGAGTTTAAATACAGTTTCATACATATGCTATACCCTTCTGTGAAGAACAGGTTGGACTTAAAATAAATAGTATTCAATACAAACAGCTCTCCATCTGTATATTATATAGCGACCGCTTTACACTCAAAAGCAGCATAAAGAGCCCTTACAGTGAGAGACATTAAACTTAGCATAAATCATTTAAAATTGAGATATTTTTTTATTCAAGTTATTACTGTAGCTATATTTTGATATACATTGGTTTATGGCCTACATTCGTATCTTGGAGAACCGTGTAACTAGCTATAGTTTCTCTTTTAGTACATTTGCATTAGGTAGCAGCAGCATTCGCTTGTTTCTGAACCCCTTTGTTAGGAACAGTTTGCTCACTCCAAATATTAATACAACTTTCTTTCTTCCACGACAGTAGATTACCATCTTAGCTCTCTACAAAGGTTTTACGTTAAATCAAAAACTCGTTGATCTGCATGATGCTAGCGGCCAGCTAGCTGCACAACACAACCACCCGGAGTCGGGAGGAGGAAATTTGTCTTAGAAGATCACCTGTTGGTTAACATGCACGAACATTTCCATTGTTGACTCTCACTAAACTTCCGAGTACAACCTGAGGCGTTTGAACTACTTTCTCTCGCCTGGCTGTGACGGGGTTACACATAAACGCGGACAAGTTCACTCACCGTCTCAATGCACCCTATAAATCCGTCAAATAAACACCATTAAGTTGTGTTCAAAGTAATGCATATCACATTGAGATTGACAGACAGTATATCGTTTAGTTTACAGTTGTTTTCTTCTGTCCGTTTTTTGGGAGGTCATCCGCGGGTCAGCGTGGTCATCCAGCAGAAACGGCGCACTGTCGTGTATCAATCCGCCACCAGGGGGCGGGGCTGTCACCGCACGACCAACGGTCGTACAGTCAAAGAGTAAAGACGCAACATTAAACGCGACAGAGTTATCTTCCGCTACTTTCTTTTTCGCCTATAATATTAGCCTCCGTCCCTTTTTTGTGACCAGTGGTGGAAAGTATAATTCACTCAGGTACTGCACTTTGAGGTACTTGTTCTTGATCATTTCCATTAATTTTATGCTACATTACACTTTGACTACACTAATACAAGTTAGTGGAAAACATTGCACTTTAAAAGCTTTAGTCACAAGTTACATTACAAATTAAATAATTAATACAAAGTGCAAAACGAAAAAAAAAGTAACTATTTTTTATTTCTATAGAGTGGCAAAGCACTCTATACTGAGAGACAATAAAACATGATGTGTTAATTGATTTTCGCCCAACTGGTTGAGATCCTATCAGGATAAACTATTTTAATGGCCGACACTTGGACACTCTGCCCCTGTGAAATATGAATAAACAAATGAACAAGGTGTTATTTTGATCCACATATATATTGTCTTGTAGACAGCTACCAAGCTGCCTGCCAACCCCTGCCTCTGAGCATTAGTGTAAACATTTATGATACAGTGTTAACACATTTTATGTTACGTGCCAGTCTACATGTCAAATAACAAATTATGTCTTACAAGTAGCTTATATGCGACACAATCCAGTCCTTGCTCTTTGCAAAATTACCTCTGAGGTCCAGCTGATAGTCACAATAGCAGAAGTTTTTGTACAGAGAAGACTAACTATATTTATTCCCTTCATTTCTCCACCACAGGCTGCTAAACCTCACATTAGCTTTAGGAGAATAGTGTTTACGCACATCCACTGCTACAGACTGTACGTACAAGGCGGCCACCCTTTCTAATCCAAACATTCAAAAAATCTGCTACAGAGACAAAATACATGAATGAATTACAGCACGGTCAAATTGAAAAGGTTGTTATACGATCATGGCCCAGGCTTACATGTTCACAAGGAGACAAACGCTGGAGGACACCGATTGCTTCAAGGTCTAAGAAGCACCTGCTGCAGCTTCACATGTTTACCCAGTCTTATGGTTATTTTTCCACTAGTAACATAACTAGTTCTGGGTTAGAAATTACATAAATACAGCAACACACATATAACAAATAATAAATTACTCATAAAGAAAGTCAAAATGTCAGTCGGTGTGCTTTTAATAGCACTGAATCCTGGTTTAATCCCCGATGAGTCCTTGTTGCTCATATCCAAAGAAAAAAATGAAAAATGTCCTCCAGTTTGTGTAATCAAACCGTTCACATTGTCTCGTTGTCTCTGTGCAGTTCAAAGAGGACTTGCTCAAAGGACGAGGTGGGGACAGGACTGAAAAACTTGGAAGGCGTTGGAGAGTCCTTTTGGTTTGGAGGCCGCGGCCAGCGCTCACGGAACTTCGCAAAGAAGTGCGGGTCCTTGTAGGGCCCCCCGAAGATGATGGCCTGCATCAGGTAGACGAGGGCCACGACCATGAAGCTGATGAGGAAGAAGGGGATGAAGGGCCGGAGGTGGTGCCAGGCCACCAAGACCCCGTAGCCCAGGCTGCTGAGCCCGCTCTGCTTGCCAGTGTGGGAGGTGTGGCGGGTGGAATCCGGTGCCGGAGTGCGATCGGGGGACTCGTCATCCGAGTTTGAAGAGGACGGACTAGGGACACGGAGGGACTCCATAAGTCACAAGTACAGACTGAGCAGTTCCTTTGCTCTTAAACTGATCGGTTGGTGCTCATTTTCCTCCACAAATCAGCTCCAGTGAGCATAAGGGGGAAAGCTTGAGGCCTCACATACTCCCCCAGCGGTGCGGTTTCCCACAGACCTGGTGTTCTCCCGAAAGTGGACTCGGTGTAATGAATCTGGTGCTAAATTCCAGCCAACAATAATTCCTCTCTGAGCACGTGTTACATTCCTTTTGGTCTTTTGCAGTTTTCTCCACAGATCTTGTGCGCTGGAGTTAAATGTTGCTGCTTCTATTTGAGCTTGAGAGAGAAATCGAGAGGAAAATGAAGAACAGCAGGGGATCCCTAAATAGATATGACACCAAATGACAGGACACAGAGAGGGAGGGAGGATCTGCTGCGTTTGGTGGGCTCAAATTTAAAGGAAGGGTGTGTGTGTATGTGTGTGTTACAAACATTACACACATTCAGTGACTAACACGCTCATACACACACACACTTGTCACTCAGACATACGATTGGAGGCGCAAGGGGACAAGAAACATGTACGTTTATTGCCGCTCTAATAATACGACAGTGTGGCAGGTGCAGCTCTAGCATTCTTATTAACCTAAATAAACTTTACGTCTCATCAGGGCCGGCGCCAAGGCTTCAGATACCCTGGGGTCTCGAGTCAACGTCTCCTCTATGAGCCCCCACCTCTCCCAACTTCTCTATAAAAAGATAGTGTGAAACCATCTCGATATTGATGGCCCAAAATGATGGGATTATGAGAAACATAATCAGTAACATTCCTTGAAGATAAATGGTTAAACTACAGAGAATGTAAAAATAGGAGGCTGAACATTGCGTTTATAGATGTGAAACCTCACTGCAAGACTAAAGGCACATGGTCAAAAACGTTGACGTTTCATAGAATTTGTTGATTACTCAGAAGGGGAAAAAAAATCATCAGAATCACATTAAGGTTTGTCAACTGAAACAGCCTCTAAAAATACTTTGCAGCAACTAAAGCAGAACATAACCCTCAGTCATGATCATCTACGTCCCGGCATCTGACAGTACAGGAAGTAGAGGCTGCTCCTGTATTGTATTGCTCTCCATCAGCATTCACACCTTATCATTTAGAAGGCACTCAGTGAAATTGTGACTTTGCAGGACACACACACGCACACACAACCTGACTAATATCAAACTTTCACACTCTTGACGTGCACTTACCGCTCTCGTGATCCAGCAGCTGCTTCTCCCTGGGCGTGGGATGAATTTCAGACGCGTTGCATACTGGAAGCAGCGTGACACCTTCACGTCCTTGTGCAACCCATGTGTGTGTTTCTCAGACATGTCTGGAGTCTGACAAACACACACGGCAGCTATTCCCTGTCAGCATGTGAAACTGGAGACCGCAGCAAAGCTGAGAACGTCAACGCACGTCGTGTTTGGAAGTTAACCGGCTCAACGCAGACATGAAGACGACCAGTTGGGGGATGAATGAGATTGAAAAGGTCTCAAATTACTGGACAGATATCGAGGCTCAATGAGGAAAACCCACCAAAGTGGAGAACATTGATCTGACACTGTCCCGTCTGTACGGTTGCCATAGGCCTCAGCGAGCAAGAGGGGATGGAGTTACAAAGCGCGCCTTAATTAGATGTGATCATCTCCGTGATACAGCCGTCCTTCCTCACCACACAGCCACATCAATCACAAGTCGCCGAATCTTGTCTAAGAAAAGATCTTTATTTATAAAAAACAGTATTACCAGTTACAGACTTTACTGAAAAAGCAACTTCTCAGAGCCAAGGCAGGTATGAATCGTACATCATAATTTTACATGGATAGGCAACATTACAAATATACTATGTGTGGAGAGTAAAAAAACAAAAACAAAGATGATTGGTCTCTTTTGCCTTAAAAACAACTCGGGGGTAAAACTGGAACTAACAAGTTGAACAAATTGCATAATGCGCTCTCCCACCTCTCCCATACATACAAACTTGAAATAAAATACACAAACCTGACAGAGTGGAAAAAAATAAGAAAACAATATGATAAAAACAAATGGATCAAGACAAAAATGTGCTTTTCGTCCACCTCCCAAATTAAGGTCAGTATCTCTCCCCAATCCGTCTGTTGAAACTCCTGAGTGAAGACGTCTCCCATATTTAGCTGTTGTATTTTGTAAAACGACACATCAAGAATGCCAATATCAGTGATTATATTGTTTAAAAAAAAAACTAAACAGTAAATACGGTAGTGATTTTTAAAAACTATTTAAAGAGGAGATAATTATTCCAAAAAGACCGTTCTGAAGTGTTTGCTACTTTATTAGTTAAGAATAAACCGCTGAGCAGGTCGTTTCTATAGTGTGGATCTTCAGTAGAGTAATGGCTTCTAAAGCAAAATGTTTACTGGTTTAGTAGTGTATAATGTTCCCGACTTCATATTTCAGTGCCGAGTTTGGTGTGTTGTACTGGTCTCGTAGGGTAAAAGTCAAAACACAGCAACTCAAATAGTCATTTTTCCATTCACTTGGGGGGGAATTAAGGTATCAAATGCAAAAAGAGGCAGTTGGTAGATGAAACCTGACAAAACTAAACAAAAAGCTTCGTCACAGGAGTTAAGAGCACACCATGAAAACAGACATGAACGGATGACACAATCAACGTGTGGTCTTATGGGTCTGGTCCGTGCACACGCACACAAAAACACACTTACTCCAAGGTCCATATTCATTCACACACACACACACACACACACAAACAAACACGCACACACACCCTTTCTTGCCTACACCTGTGCTCATCCAAACCAAGAGAATATAACTCTAGACAGGAAAATAACTCCTATACAAACACCATTCTCAATCTAAAAGGACAAACATCTGTCGGCCCAAACCTCCCAACAATCCCAGTAAAGGGACGATTTAAATAAATGAGCCAAAACTAATGCAGTCATCCCATTTTCTTTTTATATACAGTATATACCCTACATAGAAGACTACGTACAAATTCATCATCAGGATGCGGGTGTTGGCATGACAAAGTTTACCGAAATGTTGACAATAGCAGGAAAAAATAAAAACAAGCAGGATGACAACACCGGAATTAAATGATTGTCAACAAAGGTGATTGCCTTTAGAGGAGAATTATAATTTAAAAACGGAATACATTTCTGTTGCTACAATTGAATGAAGTCGTAAAAAGTGTGTGCGTGTCTGTATGGGTGTGTGTGTGTGTTGCATGAAATGGTTTGCCTGCAACACGGCCACTTTCTTTGGATGCCAACCCTCATCTTCTAATCCCATCTGTGTGGTGATAGAGAGAGGACGAGAGGGGGAGGGAGGGAGAGAGTGTGCATCTGGATCTTCTCTCCTCAGTAGCAGTGGTAGGGCAGGGACGGCCCAGTCTGGGTGATGCACACTATCAGTTTTTCTGGAGGAACAAAGTCAAAATGTGAACAAAACTAATCAAATGGGGCCTTTCTGGTTTAAGTATGGCACACTGCACAGTAGTGCAGTCACAACAAGCAGATGTTCAATAATACTTGAATACCAATCTAAAACTAAATCGAACAAACGTTACGTGGTAACCTTTGAACAAATGGCTGAGAAAGCTGATGCTTTGTGTTACTTTATCACATTAGTTTCCCCTGTAACTCACAAATGTTTGATTGTAAGACAACTATCACAGCCTTGTTGATGAAAACTGTGCGTCATTGAATTTAAAACAGTTATTCCATGAAACATTGAATTATGGTGCCTTCCAGCATCAGAAAGTGTACTGGAGGAAATACTGCTGGTGTCAATTAAAGACCAGTCAGACAAACTGCTGACCACATTATATATTTCCAAGTTATTGATAATAAAGTAACGTCTCAAAATACATTCAACAAGATTCTCTTCTGCTTCACACTTATTCTCAAACCAATACGAGGTTACTTAATAGACGATTGAAAATATCCAATTCATTAAATCTGTATATCTTCTGGCTCGTGTGTTGTTGTAATACCCGGCAGAGCCACAGGAGTGCACTGAAACACTAATCTGGACCCTCGACAACAGGTGACAAGAAGGCGCAGCAGCTAAGTACTTGGATCTTGGTCTTAAGTCAAATATTTCACAACATGGCAGTAGTATCAAACAACACACTACGTTCCTAACGTGAGTCTACTCTGGCAGCTGCTGTGGTTCAAAGGTCATCTATATAGATCAAAGAACGATCACACAAGTGTCTCGTTACAATCCAGAGACAAAGGAGGGTTAGAAATATTAGTTTTGTTTGTGACACCACATTTATTTTATTCTTCGACATTATTCAGTAACTATAGTGTTTTCATTCTACAATTCAAAGTTCTGGTATTGTGACGACACTACCGCACAAACAAAGGTTTTTATTGAGGATTTAAAGTCTAATTATCCACTTTAGGTTCATCTCTAAACTGACAGACTGCATGGACCACAATTCACAGGAGCACCTTGCAGCCTTCTATACTAGCACACATCACATTGAAGTGTAGTTAAACATCAGCAGGGTTTCAGTACATTGAGACCGACGGTCTGAAGTTATAAAAGACAAAAGGAACAGAGCTCAGAGTCCATGCAGGACGAGAGGTGAGTTGGACATACCATGCTGTTTTGTTACATGCAGAGGGGGGTAGAGGGGAGGGCTAACCATCGTAGGAGTCCAACAGGGGCAAGGAGCCCTTTCTGCCCCCATACACCCCTCGCTGAGAGACAACCAGAGAAAGAGAGAAGAGGGAGAGGATGTGAGTGTGAGAAAAGAAAAATGTCAGTAATTGTGAAGCTTTAAAAGCTGCCAAAGGAAAAGGTTAAAGTCAGGAAATACTCATATTGGTGCAGGAGATTAGGGGTTAGTGTAGTTAAGTGAGCAATTCAACATGACCTGACATGTGAATGTGCGTGACAAAGATTTAAAGTACCGGTAAAGTGTCTGTGGTTTCATCCAGAGTGTGTCTCCTCTCCCTCTGGTCCAGTGTAGAGTAGGCCTCTGAGGAAATAAGAATAAGTGAAGAATGAGAAAGGAGGAACAATGCATCTCATGATCCTGAGGAATTTGTCTTGATAAAAAGCAGTAATGATAAATGAACCAACCAGGGCCAAGGTCATTTAGTGGAATCATGTCTCTCTTTTCCCCTAAAATGAAACAAAACAGAGTCACAATTTAAACTCAACTTTCTGAACTTCCTCTTTCGCTTTACACGTTTCCAAATGTAGGGTTTAAACGCTGTCAAAAAGCTTTTAACCGGACGTTTGTTCCCGTGCACACTGACCTCTGTCTAGCAGTGGCGTGGTGCTGTCCTCATAGGTGCCGTTGGCTCGGCTGCTCGGGCCGTTGGTGGTGCTGAGGTTGACCATGAAGTCCGTCTTCTTCCAGCCGTCTTTCTCCAGAGGCTTGCGCAGCTCTTTGTGGGCCCAGACGAGCTGCAGCACCTGGCCGGCCCCCCGCACCTCACGCTCTGAGCGCTTGCTGTAGGATGCACAGACGTATTGTCACACTTCTACCAAAGTATTTGGTTTTGCTATTTATTCAGTTCAGGCCTGTTCCCAAAGGGATAGACACTTTATTCCTCAACTTCAGAAATGTGTCATAAACCAATTATATTAATAAAAATTAAGCTGGTCTCCGAGTGACCCAACTCTGAAAGCTGGAAAAAAAAATACACATGTCGGTTCACATTTTAGCTTTAACTTTTTAGATTATTATTACATTCAGGCATTTGTTTGCAATGGAGGCTCCATAACAGTAAGCTATGAGTATCTTTAATATTTTTTTTTTATAAACGGACGCACGCACGTGCGCTTCCCCTTTAACCTCTAACACTCAATATATATTATAATTTACAGCTATGAATCCAGTGTTTCAGATACAACACACCTTTTAATGATATAGATACACTGGATTCATAGCGGTAAATTATCAAAGCACCAGAAAACACACATGAAAGCCTGATTTTTACTTCCTAAATTCTGACCTCATTTTCCAGAATGCACTTACCCGTCCTTGTTGATAAGCACCAGCCTCTCAATGCCCTGAGAGGCTCGGAGAGTCTTTGCTGCCTCCACACTGTTGCCTAGCACCTCAGTGAGCGTACTCAGTACAGACACCACCGTCTCCTCTGATAGAATTCGCCCAGACTGACTCTGGCCTCCAGGCAGGTTGGCCACAAGGTGAGGCACTGCATGCAAACCTGCAGGTGACGTGCAATGAGATAATAAAATGTGACTGTGGTGATACAAACGCAAACACCCAAAATTGGAAAACTTGCACACACTTGCCACTGTGCATGAAATATTGTCTTTAAAATAACTGTAATTATCCAGCAGAAGAGAAGTGCAAGATATATTCAAGAGTATTTTGTGGCTCATTTGGATGCACAATAAAAACATCCTTACCGAGCAGTTGGCAGTTACGTCTGTCGATGGAGAGGTTCCTCAAGGCCCCGGACATTGCTCGAACCACACGGTCATTGCCATGAGCCAGTAGCTCTGCTATCATGGGAAGACCCTTCTCCAGACGCACAGTGGCCCTGATATACCGTCCATACTGAAGGGCAAGCAGATGGACGAGGAGCAATGAATGTCATTTTCATTCGACAGTACCATGGACCTTATCACACCTTTAATAGACCAGAAATGCTCTTTCCGATTTGGTTTAAAATTGAAACATTTCTATTAATTTCCCTCTTTCCCCCCAAACAGCTGAGAATCAGTTTATTAAGAAGTGGTACTAACGGTCCATCGGCCTGCACACAGGTTCTGGATGGCACCGGCAGCGGCCTCAAGCACCGAGGGGTTCTTGCTCTCTCTGAGCAGCGACGTGTAAACACGAACCACCTCTGGTTGGAACAACAGCTCGTAACCTGAAGTCGACAGAGAGGGAAGTGTTAGTTTAGAAAGCAGCAACATTTCAGCTACATTTACTTATTACTTCTACCAGACTGAACGGTTTCTGTGTGACTAAATGGCAGCATTTGTCTATTAGTACGCATGCTGTAGTCTCACACGTAAACAATATTAAAAGCACAAAAACCTACTAATTACTATTATGTCCACTAGTTAGAAACCTACATTAGATATTTTGAGTGTTAAAAGGGGGAAAGTATTAACATGTTCAGCTAGTCCCCCATTTTCTAGCTAAGATATTATCTTTTTAAATGAGAATTAATGTTTAAGTTTAGCGGTAGCAAATAAAGCTCGATAGCAGCACAGAGAGCTAATGAAGACATGATGAGATTTGTGCGACCATAAAGATCAATTATAAATTTAAAAAAAGGGAAAAGACACACCTTTGGCAGGCATTGTCCTCTTTGGAATGTCGACCTGATCTCCACTTCCATCATCGCCATCCTTCTTTCCTGCAGCGAGAAATTAAAAATAAAAATAATAAAGAGAACATAAAAGACTGGACGGAGGAAATAACACTGATTATGTGAAGGTTGAGATGAGCAGTCAGTTATCCTCAGTCCGTTACTCTGGCACACTGTTATGTGAAATGCGACCATGCAACCAGTGGAACAAACACTGAACATGCAGTCGTTTGCGGGACATCATGCTCATGAACTGAATGTGAATTCAATATTATTTCTCTTGCAAAGTATTTTTCTGCGTTAGTGAAATGAGTAATGGCAGAGTGGTCCATAGCTTTCAAAAGTTCACAGACACCAAGTGGAGAATCTTACCTTTTGAAAACCACTCATCTAAACACAGCAGAGAGAAAGGACGACGTGAAGGAGGGATGGAAGAAAGATGGGGGGAGGGATGGTGAGGGGAAGGAGGAAGGAGAAAGAGGAGGAAAAGAAGTGAAACAGGGGTAGAGTGTGAAAAACAGCGACAGGTGCTTTCACCACCAACAAGCTCAAAGCCACCAGCAGCTACCCATCGTCCAACAGCAAATCTCGTGGACACACAACCCTTAAGCGGTCTCACACTGACCTTTGCCCTTTCGAGAGCCAAAGCAGCCCCCTTTGTTGGTAGGGGCCGGCCCCTGGTTGATGGGCGTGGTCTCGGAGAAGCGCTCGCAGCCGGGGACTTCACGGTGAACGTGATAGGACAGATTCCTCAGGAGGCAGACACAGTTCTCCACCAACTGCGGGAGGAGGAGACAAGAGAACAAGACGATCAAAGATGGAGGCAGAAGAAAAGCAGTGTTTTCGGTTTCATAAGATAAAATCTGTTATCTGGCTTAAGTGAGCAGGTACCTTATTATCCACATTTTTTAGGTTGATCTGTGATTGGACAATGTACATGAGTGAATCCACCAATCCCGTGCATTCCCTCAGCTTTCGCCTAGCCTCGCTGCGTTCTGAACTCACATTCCTGTAGAACAGAGGGAGACGTTTTAGCACATAATTGCACGTTTTCATCTCAAAATAGCCTCTTTTTCTCCTCCTTTGACTTTCTATGCTTTCAATCCATTGATCCCCTTTGCATACCTAAGGCAGCCAGCAGTGTTGGTCAAGGCGGTCTCCCACTCCAGATGGCGTGGTTTGCAGCTCTCCTCTCCGTTGCTCGCTTGCTCCCAGCCGGAGTGAGGAACAACCACTTCGTCAGCGAGGGCGTGCAGGGCGTGGTCCACAATCTCCATCTTCACCGAGTCGTGGGATGAGAGGTTCCACAAGGTGCCTGGGACGATATTAAAAAAAATACTGTTACCACCACAGAAATAATAGAGACAGTTTGCCCCTCAAAATAAAATATATTACCAATATGTTGGATTGAATTATCTTCTTTTTGTACACATAAAAAAAACAACTCAAATGATCAATACAAGCAACTTATAATGTGGATACCTGTGATAGTGTCTGTGAGGTCCTGGTCGCGGGTTTTTCTCAGTAACCTGATTAGTGCAGGCACTCCATCGCAGTTCTTGATGGCGATCTTGTTTTCTTGGTCTCGGCCATATGAAATGTTCTTTAGTGCTCCACAGGCCGAGTGGTGCACATCCTTGCTGGGGTGGTCCAGCAGCGACACCAAGGATGGGATGCCCTTCAGGCGACGCACATCTGACTTTACCTAGACACACATGCACAAAATTATAAAACTCACATTAAGGATTTGCCAAATAGCCACAACACAAAAAAGATACACATTTGTTACTTTTATAACACATTTGAATGTGACCATTGTTTCACCTTATCATTTTTGAATGTGAGATGTTGGAGGAATGCAGCAGCGTTGGTCTTGACCGGGTCCAGGCGGTAGTTCAACATGGCGATGACCTCTGGCAGCTCCGGCTGCCTCCATGAACCAGGAGGACCCTTCCTCAGAGTGCTGTCCAGTGAAGCCATGCTCCCCCTCTCCATAGTCATGGGAACGCCCCAGGCATAAGGGTCAACTCCTACCACGTCACCATCCAAAGTGTCCTCACAGCTCCTGCATGTCGCAGAAGGAGATAAAGAGAGAAACATTGTGTTTGTTGTACATGGTCCAATTGAAAAAAAAAAAAAAAAACAAGTGTGATGTGACCACACAGCAATGCTTTTGTGTTATACCTGAGTCTTCGTCTGTCCATGCCCGCGGGGCCAGGCCCCAAGCGCGGCATGGTACCGTAGCCTCCAGGGTGCATTGGTGGAGGACCCATACCGTAGTCATCATATCCCACACTGCGCTGGTCATCCTCGAGACCGTAGTGGCCGTGGCCGTACCGCACCTCCATTGCTGAGCCCAGGGCCCTCATTCCTCGGCTCACCTGGGGCTGTGCTGCATACGGGTCAAGCTGCTGACGGCTTGGAGCGCGGTAGCCTGAGTCCAGAGTCCGATAGCCGTCGACTGGCCTGGAGGAAGAAGGGAATGAGGGAAGTTGTTAAGTGTAAGTGAGATCCTATCCCGAGGGATCCCCCTCTCAGACAGACACCGTGATGCGGGATGAATTTCTAAGTCAATCAAACGTGTGTTATCTGGCTTCACAGTCCTGATTCTTAACAGACTGGAGATCAGCAGGTCTGACACTGCTCGACTTCAGTGTGAATGCTTTTACATTTGTCGACTCTTTTTTAGTGTTTTTATGGTGTTGATTTCATCCTTTGCATACATACACTTAATGATTAGAGCACAAAGGTTGTTACATCAACCTTTGCCAAAAAATGTAAGTTAAACCGAGTCTGTTAAATAATTTGTAAATATTCTAGTGACCACTTTTAAAAAAGGACTGACACAAGTATTTTTTTTACCAAATATACAGAGCTTAGTTTAGTATTATTGAATTGAATGTTGTGTATGAATTACAGTTGTTCTAGATCTCATTTTAACAACAATGATCAGAGATATAGCTGGACACTACAATTCAGATTTAAAGGGCTCAAACATGATATAGCATATATTCATCAACCACGCAATTATTATTAGGATGCTTATGTGTCTACTCGTGAAAACCAAAAACTACAGTTGCATAGTGGCTTCAAGGCAACACATTCCAGAATGTAAAAACACAATATAAATGTGCCACACAAGAAAACAGTGTTGTACCTGTAGCGGTCGTCCATGTGCGAGCCCCTGCTAAGGCTAGTGTATGCGTCTATTGGGGGGCCTCCCCGGTAGTCATCGTAAACCCCTGCAGGAGCATAGTGGTAGTTTTTGGGCACTGTGGCTGTGGGGTAGTCCCCCGGTCCGGGCTGCCTGTAAGGACGGTCCAGCGTGGCGCTGTAGCCGCCCATACCAGACACCGACAAGCCCCCGTCAATGGACATAGAGTCAGAAGGCAGGACTGTGCGTGAAATTGGTTTCTTCATCTGAAAAGAGAGCGCGATAGTGGATTAATGGAGGATAACCAAGTGGTGTTATATCCATGAAAATATGCTTCCATACCACTAAATTTAGCAACAACACAAAAGAATACCATTTTAAACCACCAAATGCATTTTCACACAGGGCTTTGCAGGAAACGTTGCATGCATCATAATCACTTACGCCGTTGTCCAACCGCCGTGTGGGTCCCTCGTCAGAAAAGACAGAGTGCACGTCCTGGGAGTCATCCTCTGGTGCATAGCTCTCATCTAGAGCGCCATGTGCCGGGTCCACCATCCTGTACTGTAGAGGCAGTTAGATTTCAAATCACTGGCACTTACTTACTGCTATAATTGCAATATATAATTGACATGATAAACTACATAAACACACACACACACCTGTATGCCGTTTATGTATGAGTCAGTCAGTTTCAGTCGTTCTATGTCTGCATCCCCTAAACGCCCGTTCTGAGATAGAGAAAGAAAACTGTGAGATATATTGCACACATTTGAAATATAATACAATTTGGCTTCAACAACATGTAAAAGTGAGGTTGAAGGCATGATTCCCAGTAGCCAGGGCCTCTACTTTCTTAAAACCTCCCAAATGATGTTACTCCTGCATAAGCACATTCACTGCTGACAAACTGTCCCTGCATGTTTATAGTCTGTGAATCACTGCCAGACATGAGGGGAGGACATTTTGGAGTGCAGCCTCTCATCCTCACACCCCACTTCCTCCTGCTGTATTCGTTACATAACCAACGACTGTCACTCTGTATAACATTCTCTCCCTAACCCAGAGTAACACTCATGCAATAAAACTGCCTCAGTTATCAGCCTCAAGCTGAATCACGTGTGAATTCTGCATAATTGGGATACTTTGGAAATCTTTCCCAGCAATGCCTGCTCCTCATATCTGTTGGCCTGAGTTACTATCAGTTTCAGTATTTATTTGACACTACTAACGGTTTGTGCATTTGTGTTGAATTGTCACTACAAGAGGCTCACGGTCCGGTGCACGCAGCCTCATGCAGAATACACTGCATGCCGGTTGACTCACGCAGTGCATAACCGAAGCCAACAAGCACGAGAACCGCTCTGTAACTTTGTGCAGCGTGCGGTTAGCACAAAAAATTGATTGGTTTGCAAGTCAGTTACAGTATGGCGAGCGTTTGTTGGATATTTTCAAGTTTAAAACCCATAAAAAAAATGCATTTCAGTGTTATAGCCTTTTGACACTAACAATACTGTCGTTTTTTTTCTTTCCCCTCCCTCGCTGTGATTAACTTGCACCGTACCGTGAACCAAGTGGTGTTTGAACCGAACGCTGACTTCTGTTAACGTTATGCACTTTACATTATGTCCATGAGGAGGCAGAGCTAAAATTGGAAAGGAATGGGAAGTGGAAGTGTACAACAAGAAGTGCTCGCTTCCTCTACAGCTGTGGGTGCTTCCTATAATGCCACCTCATTTACAAACAACTCCGTCATGGTCTTGGAGAGATGTGCAGACTGTGAGGCATGAGTATTCATCGGCAGTTATATTTTTTAAACATGCATAGTTAGCACAAGGCCAAAAACACAGACCATCGTTTTTTTAGTCCTCCAGCTGCCACATACCAATCAAGTCACTTCCAAGGACTCAAAGAGACAAAACATAAGGTCTAATCTAGGTCACTAAGTCCTTAATGGAAGGAAAACATTTAGGAAAAGATTTCAAACTATTCTACTCAGTGTACAATGCCAAGGGCAGGGAATTGTGCTTTAATGCCAACCCATGAATAAAACACTGATAATGGTTTGCTTTAATTGCTCTCCAAAGCCTATAGGCAGCTAATGGAAGTTTACTGGTCTTCGTTTGTCAACAATAAAACCTCGTCCAAGCAAATAACTGTGAGAGCCTTTAAACTCTCAAGACAGGAAAGCTGAACTACAAAACAGATCTATATGATGATATAAACACAATTGAGAATCTGTAGATAAAATAATGAAATGTCTGTTTTTAGTTGTCTCAACTAAATAAATGCCTTGCAGATCGAGGTAAATAGGCTTTAAGGCTAATATAATGAAGCAGACACAAAACGCATACAGTTTCATAAAAAAAAAAATAATTACAATATCATGGATGTTCACCACACACACACACATATGAAAGTGCTTGATAAAAGGATTTAAATGAAAATAAAGACAAAATCCTTCATGATGAATAGGAAACCACGCTTGATGAAGGACTATGCGACACATGCACGACAGATGACTGTCCTTGATAACACAAGTCACGACATGCTGGAACAGGCAGGAAACTAAGTGGGATTCCACAGAAAGGGGCCATAGAAAGGTGTGTACGTTTGTGTCAAGAGTGTATCCGCTGACTGACAGTGAAGGCATGCAGTAAATGTGTCACGATGACCATCTCAGGCATGTTGAAAGTAGTGGAACTATGTGCAGGCAAGAACTGAGATGGTGGAAGATGGCTGAAAGACAGGCAGACTTCAGCAACACAGTCAATGGAGAAAGACGTTCAATGATGACACGCACAAACATACTGACCGGCCGAGCGTGGTGGAGAGGAGGCAGGTGGAGGCAGAGGGAGGGATGGATGTTGGATGGAGAAGACTTTTAGGATTGGATGATGATCCACGGTTTGGATGTTAAGTGAAAGATACGGGGGGTGTTTAGCGCCGGCGAGAGACTCTGGATCGAGATGTTTATTGGGGAGTGTTACCTGTGTGTGAGGGAGGGGGTGACCCAGGGCCGAGGGGCTGGTGGCGGGGAGGCCAACTCTCCTCCTCTCCTCCTCCAGCGCCCTGGTCAGCTGTTCAAACTGCACCTCCTGCTCCCTGACCGACTCCAGCAGAGCTGCTGCGCTCTCACACTGCTCCATACACACTACACGGCCCCAAGGGGAGAGAGGGGGACGTTACACACATCCATACAGCCTCGGGTCAAAGAAAAACAGACACCTCTGCCTCTCTCCATACAAAATCCAGCAAAAATCCAGTGGATGCAGTTTTGGGGGGCTGATATTAGGTGGGAAGAGTTATTTCACCCTGTCTGCTTGGTTTGTGGACTACGGTTAAGAGGCCTTCGTGGAATCGGCATTGTGCGGATTGCACAATACTTCTTTTGAACTCAATAATGAATATACAGCAGTCACTACTGTGAAGACATGTTTCAGGCTGAATCTCAGACACAAATTATCCTCAACTACACTGGGCTCTTGTGTCCTACGTCTACTCCTTTGAAAGCCCGTCATAGTGTAATGACTCATTCATTCAAGGTGTAATCCCCACAGAGACATAAAAGGTGGCTGACATTCTCAAATTTCAAGCTTCCTTTGGGAATACCTGAACATGTCAGCATTGAAGAAACAATATCACAAGAATTGTGTTGTTTGCATCTCCGACAAGAAGAACAGTGAAATCACCCCAGGGTGGTGTTATGTGAAAAGAAAATACAGCAGAATAATAAACTACTTAATTAGTGCTATTAAAAGCCTAATTCACATGACACTGTATATTTCAGGTCTGACAGTAAGCCCAATATGAGCCAAACGCTGCAGGAGGAAGCAGTGATGATGGCGGGATGAGTCTTCAAAACCCTACTTATTGCATTGATCATTAATATTGCAACATCTTGAGCAGAATATGGAGACAGCTATTGTAACATTACATAAGTCAAAATCATCATCATTCCCTGCATGCAGATCAATACAGTTATTGCCACTTAAGGCATGCATGGATGAGTTCTCTGGGCTTTTCCCCTTCTCAGACTGCACAAGAGAAAATACTTAAATACAAACGACAGACAAAAAGAGATTTTTGGATAAATCCTCTGCAGAGTTTAGACCTGGCAAAGCAAAACAGCATTGGTGCACTGCCAGAGCACAACAAAAGGTACTTCCTTTTTAAAAAAAAAAAAAAAGGAAATACTGCAATTGTTCGACCTTTAAAAAGAATGTGGGGTGCCTCACGGACATATACATGCGTGTTTCATGACCATACAAGGCCATGGGCGAAACGCAGGTGGATTTTTCATAAAACATGAAAAGAAAATTCAAAAAATTCAAAAAAATGGTGGTGATACACATATCTAACGTGTACACAAAACAAACAAAGAGGATGAGGCCTGTTTCACATGGAGAAGCATATTTTATACTTTCTGGAAGAAGCTTAAGACCACAACACATCCAATCCAAGGTAGCTGCATACTTTACAATTGAAGCACAAACACTTTCCATGCTCATTTCAGAGAAAATCAGAAATACACACCTTCCCCTGTGAGGCGTTGTTCGGTAGTAGAGGTGAAAGATCACACCAAGGTCAGAGGTGGAGCTCTAGTTGCTCATGGGAAGAAGGTCACCGAACTACCAAGCCCAGAAAAAGGGAGGAATAGACTGGAGAGAGAGAAAGACAGAGAGGTGGAGGGAGGAGAATAGTAAGGAGAAAGAGGGAGAAATGTGTTGAAGAACGAAGGCACCTCAGTTTGAAAAACAGCAACATGGTGAGAATACCGTACAAGTGTGTCAATGGGATTGTGTTTGCTTTGTGAGCAGAAAAAGCACAGCAAGAAACAGAGACATACAGTAGCTTCAGCATTTAGACACACCCTGTATTTACTCAACGTTTGGCCTGCATACGGCTGCAACACTGGGAAGCTGACCAACCTGCAGCTCTTTCTGGGCCAGAGAACAGTGACCGTCAGCATAAAGAGAAAAGGGGTTTAAAAAGATAGTAACGTTCTTCAAGAACCGTATGTTCTTCTAATAACTCATTCTTTTATTCTCCTTCTTAACCTTGCCTTTTATGTTTTCCTATTGTCTTTAATCAGTTTCCATCTACTTCTGGCACAACTCTGTCAGTCCACTACTCTTGTTCCCTCAACTTAACTGCCTTTCATCCCTCCCCCTACATCTTTGTTATCTTGGCTGTGCTTTCAGAGAAAGACATTGTTATAGCAGAGCCAAACAAGTGTAGACTCAGATCCTCTTATCTGTATACACCCTCTACTGCAGCAACCCGGCTCCCCATCAGCCCTGGTTTGAAAAGGTGAATAAACACGGGCTTTGCCACCCACACACACACACACACCTGCATGACCGGTTGGACAAGGGAGAGGGGGGGCGACTACATTTTAGTTTCTCAATGCCTCAGTCTGTCTTGCCAACATGCACAGACACACACTTCTGACAATCTGGATGACAATTCCACAGAGCATTGGGCAACAAACAGGGACCTGCATTAACATTGCAGGCAGCAGGTGTTTGTGTGAACGACAGGTACAGCCTTAACAAGCATAAGTGTAATGAGTTCAAGTGGCGAGATGGTGCTGAATGACTTCATCAGTTTCACCTGCATAACATTGTGCAACCAAAAAAAGAAAGAGAAAGACATGGTGAAATCACAGTCTGTTAGATTGATGACACACAGTCACAAGAAACCCAGCTTGGGGTGTGCCCAGTGTGGGAAAAAGGGGAGGAAAGTGGGATGTCCTGATGAGAAAATGAGGAGTGGCTGAAGTTTGTTTCACAAGACAAAGGAATTACTCTGAACCAAAACCAGGATTTGCATGCGCAATAAAAGCCGACAGACGGGATGAAATGATGTCATAGACACACGCTCACACTATTGCTTGCATAGTGGCTGTGGAGCCCTGGAGCAATAACCTCCCACCTGAACGAATGACACACACAATGCTGTCCTGTACCACACATGCCTATATATGGGCATAGCCAGGACAGAGCTGATATCATCTACAAGACAGACAGAGATGAACAGAGTAAGAGCTGCCAACAAATAAAGCAAGCCAAAAGACGGGCAGTGGAAAACCCATAAGGAGAGTGTAATCTGGAGTGAATGAGGGGGTAGAGATAAGGAAAGAAATACTGAATAAAAGATAAAAGCTAATCTTGCATTCCTAGCATTGTCTTCTGCCAATTCAGCACTGCAGCCCACCCACTCATCTACGATAAAACAACCTTAACAGGACACTGGCTCATAATCCTTTAGAGACTTGTGTTTACCATACCGTCGCATTTTAAGGCAGTTCACTGGGGACAAATATCTCCAACACAGAGAAAGACCAACTATTTATTTCAATGTCTTCGCACCTGGCATCTTTCCATAATTTAAAAACTGCAAGTAAACACTGCCTCGCTCCTCATCTTAGATGGAGGAAATAATCATTTTTACCATGCTAACTGCTATCATATTTCACTAATGAGGGCAATTGTCATTCATGTCAGATTAATTATAAACTGTGATTGATATTTCTTGGCAAGTGTACTTGCGAATGTGATTCTAAGTGTGTGTGTGTGGGTGCGTGTTTTTAAGCGCGCGTGCGTGTGTGTGTGTTTTAACTGCAGTCAAAAGGGGGGAATTTGCAGCTGTCAGTCTGGGAGGTTGGTGGAACAATAAGTAGTTTGTGCAATTGGGAGCATGACTGCAAGTGTGAAAACCCTAGGAGGGAAAGGAGAATATTATTGGACACATGAGTACGCGTGCATCTGGAGGGGGGGGGGGGGGGTCGAGTAAGCGGCGCTCTTTACCCCCTCCCGACTTCTGTTCTCCACCCGTATTAAATTTTCACAGCTGCTAGTTTGGGCCTTGAAAGTCACCGGTAAGTTTCGTTGAACAATGAAAACAATCATTGCTCTCCCATTGTCACTCCCCTCCCCTTTCCCCTCTAACCCACTTCCTGAGAAACAGGATGTTGTGGATTCAACATCAGAGATGAGTAAAGGGATGCCGCGGTTACTTAAGCCCACCAAAGAAACCGTTTCCTCAACAGAACTGCTTGTACTCAAAACCACGACAGCCTATAGGATATACACTCTAGTAAACAACCTAATGCTGGTTGGACAAAGTCTTTGAGGTGAAAATCCCCTATGGCTAATATGTTGATCACACGACCACAATCAACTTCTCCTTTTGCTAATATTGTTCTCCACCTACTGTTTTCTGTTCTGCTTTCATAAACAATCTTTGTGAACTCGTATGGTCGAATGAAGAGATTTATTTTAGTAAACTATTTGATTGGTTCCCATAGTTTAACCACTGAACCCTTGTACTCTTGAGCAGAAACAATGTGTTGATTGACAGGTCAAAGCTATTTTAACAACAACTAAGAAAACTCCACTCCAAGAAAAGCAGCAAAGCACAAGCAACAAAAAATAAATAAATTGATTGCTATGAAACTATGAATGACATGAACCATTTTAGTCATACATGCTGTCATGAGCCTTCATGCATTAAGACACACATACACATACACATATACATATATATATATATATATAAAAAATATATAAAATATAAAAAAAGGGCGAGGAAACAAGTATGCACAAAGAAAGACTTTGCTTCTGCTGTCCCAAACACGACGCCAGCCAATGGTTAAAATGTCAGTCGCAGTGCCTTATGGTTAACAAAACAGACAGCCCTCAAACATCTGATCAAGCCCAGACGCACCACAAGTCACATATCCTCATCTGATACTGCAGCCATCAGTCAGCATGACTCACTCAACCCTGTCAGAAGACATCTGCCATCATATGCACATGTAACCAACACTGCAGCCTTTGTCAACTTAATGAAACTTTAGTTAATGAAGTGAGCGCCCACACATGACATCAGCAAAAAAAGAATACCACTGAAACAACACATTCAGTCAAAAAGCACATCTGTTCGTGCATCTCAGGGTAACAGACACTGCAGTTAACTAATAAGTCAGTGTGACGTCACACACACACAAACACACACACCTTTGTGGATTAACCTGCACACCTCAAGAGAGCAGACAAAATTGCAGTCAGCGTTGGGAGCCTGCATCAACAATCAAACGATGACTTTAAAGTAGTGAGGCAAGGCTAATACATGGGTGATCACGGCCACAGGAGGCGTTATTAGATGTGGCACCTGCAGCACACTAAACCAACTACCTTGCTGGCCCAGTGATACACCCACATCTAGGACAGTCCTGAAGGCCACAGGGCAGGCATTTACCTACACTGTAATATATAATTGAATGGAACCAACGTTTACGAGGGAAAGCTAGTTTATTTGTTCACTCTCAAGCTGACAGTTAAATTATCCCCACCCAGGCATTTTTCTACCACAACAAGTTCCCACAGGACCCACCCAACAGGTTCACGAGCGGACACCCTCTAGTTCCCAGCCCGTGTGACAGACTACAACTGGAGCACCGCCACCCTTGTAGACAGACTCAAATACACAAAACGGGCTTAATTGTGTTGCCAAACAAGTTGCGAGGTTTACAATGACCTAAAACCAACCAAGTGATTAGCGTCGAGGTGTGGATACCCACTTATCCGCTTTAACTGATAAAACCGTCTGCTACCGACATGGTGGCACCGTCTACTTTAGTTTAATAAAACCCGACGTTTTAATGATTATTTGCATCCCCTGCACAAGTAGAAACCCTCTCCTTCTGGAGCCGCTAACAGTTCATATTTATTTCACAGATCTAACCCCCACCACCCCCCAGACTGTCGTCAATTGATTTGCTAACGCAGCATCACAATCTAGGGCAGCGAGCAGGCAGCGTTAGCTTAAACACAGAGGCAGTAACAACACGACGAGGGTATAAAACGACTCTCACGAACAAAGAGGAGTTGAGCTCTCAGCAACTCTGTGCTCGAGCCATCGACACCATTTCAGATCAAATCAGCCCGAAACGGTGGCTCGGCACCCTCATGACCTGGTGTGTCCGTCTCGCTACGTTAGCATCACAATAACCCCATAACCGAGCGCCAGCAGCTAGCGTTAGCACAGCGAACACAGACTAGCCGCAAGTTAGCGTGCGCGTGCGGCTCAGCGGCATTTTGAGCTCATTGGAGGCGTTATTATTACTATCAGGGTTAGCCGTTGGTGTCGCGAGCTCCTTTGAATGAGGTCTGCCACGTGCACGGCGAGCAACGGGAACCGTCATTCGCGGTGTGAACTTTTAACGTGAGCATTGTTAGCTAACGCGAGTCGTGCTGCTGATTTGTCGATGATGTGACCACTCCTTGCCAACGCTGCAGTGCGCCCCAGTATCTGTGGTTGAAGAATTAAAAAAAAAAAACGCGGCCGCTGCTTTAGCAACCTTCTCTAACATTTATGAATTAACGTACCTTGCTCGTTGAACGCCTGTCCCGACCCCTTCCGGACTATTCCGTGTATATGGCGTTTTCTCCCCTCTTTTCCCCTCCTTCCCTGGGTTCTGGGTCAAGCTCGTTAAAGACGAAGCGACATCACCGAGTTTTCGATCGAAAAGAGGGCGGGATCAACACGCGGCCTTACCGTAAAGACGGCGCACTCAGAATCCCCTTTTCCCTCACACAGGTGTTTGTCACAAGTTTTTAGACTTGGCATCCAGTAGCTGGACTCGGGAGTAAAGACGGACTGACATAAAAGAGGAGAAGGGGGGTTTAAATTGTGCTGCAGTGTGAGAATAAATAGGCAACTCCCACAGCCTCCTCTCTCCTCCCATTCATTCCCGTACGTCGCTCCTCTCCCTCAAATATACACACACTGATGTCATTTCATTGATTGCCCAAGAACAATGGCCTGAGAGGAAGCTGCATTTCTTGGGGAAATACAACAGCATTCCACACCAACATGTTTAAAACTATTGCCACATAAAACCACTAGCAGTGACCACTACATCCTCCGCATGTGTCTGATCAGTAAATAGATTCATGGTTAACTGCCTCTGCAATCACTTGATAAAAATGAATCATGCTTGGCTGCCAGACTATTTGTGGATCTCTGCACCTCCTACTTAAACGTCCACATCGTGTTGTCTCTTGATATTACAGTAACATTTGAACTTTTAGTACTATGTATTAGTGTTTGATAAAATCCTGTTTTTTACATCTTTGAGTGAAACCAAAACCAAACAAGTAGGATCCTGATAAACAATACTCTTGTGTGGGCAGGGTGGAAAGAGGAACAATGCAAGGAATTTCCCCCAGTTTCCTCATGAGTCCCCCCACAGTGATTCAGTCTGAGTAAACCTGAGTCTCAATACTCATTGGGAGCACAAACAATGCTGCACCCTAGAGGGGTAAAGTGACTTGTCAGACAGTGAAAGCTGTTTAAAAAAAATCTATATTTATTAACAATTGTATATCCAGATTAAAAATAAACAGACATAATCCACACTAAATGAATTATTGCAATCAGCGTGGAACTATATGAGAAGTACAAAAAGAGTATAAGAGAGCTGAGACAACAGTGGAGGTAGTTTGCTTTTGAAATGAAACACAGGTAAATGGCTCTTTCCTTAAAAGGCAGCTTACCATATAGTAAGCCAAACGTGTTTAATTCCTAATAAATTATAATGTTCAGATTGATAAATCAAAATCTGAAATTGTGTCAGTGTATCAGGGATTTTCATCAACTGACATGTGAGAAACTTTCAAAACAGTTTGAAACCCTTAACATTTGTGTAACATTTGTACCAAATTGTACCAACGGTTGGGCAATATATATCAGAAGCTTATGATTTATGAACTGTATCTTAACTGAATTTTTTTTCCAGACCAGTTTTTGATTCCTTTAATATCTGCATTAGGCCAATGTGGGCACATGAATGAGCAATATATGCCCACGTATAAATCACAATATATAACAAAATTGTGATAACACACTATAGATTTTATGCATGTATTTTAGTGTCATTGTCAATAATTAATTAAGATTTTTAATCTGCGTGTGGTGCACTCTTATCGTTCACATGGTTTCCTCCTGTTAACGTTCATGTTGTCAGATAAGTGTGAGGGTTTGTAAGAATGACTGTAATTCACACAATACATGTTTACTTATCTAGCATTGGGCTAGCTATTGTATAATATGTAGAGTTGGTCATGTATTTTAAGTCTGTATTTAATTATAATGAAATGAATATACTGTATATGTTCCTTGAATGATGAATAAGGCCCTATGTTTGTCTGCTTTTAAGACAGTTTAGAAAAGGAAAGATGAAGGCTTTTTAGTTTTGCAGGCTGTTTTTCCTTGAATTAAAAAGTCTCTTCATATTGAACAGAAATCCGGCTTGTTTGTGTCCATATAGGTTGAAACACAACACTCCATTGATATTACCAAGAAGTGCTAAAGAGAAATACATTTGGTGTACCTGTAGTTCCTTAAGCACATTTGATTCACGACAGGTTCTTGACAACTACACAAACACATATTACCCAAATACACATTGTGGCACACAAGTGTCAGTCAAAGTAACATGCTGAAAACTGTTAAATTCCATGTTTATTCTTTATATCTCTGCATCCTTCATGGTCAGAGCACTCCGTTAGGATTGTGTGTGATCATGTGCCTGCGCAGATTGCTGGGGTTGTTGAAGCTGGCGGTGCACTGATTGCAGGTGTACGGCTTTTCGCCGGAGTGAGTCCGCAGGTGGATCTTCAGGCTGCCGTTTTGCGTGAAGCGTTTCCCACACTGTGCACAAGCGTACGGCTTCTCCCCTGTGTGGATACGCATGTGGATGTTCAGCGTGGTCTTGTTGACGAATGACTTTCCGCAAAAGGTGCAAAGAACGGGCGACTCCCCGGTGTGACTTGCCCTGTGCACGATCAGGTCTTCGCGGCTGAGGAAGCGCTCGCCACAGAAGCTGCAGTCCAGAGATTTGCTGACGCCGTGAGGGAAGATGTTCTGCTGTTGGGCGAACTGGCTGACATGACTGGGGTGCCCCACCTGGCCATCAGCTCCTACCATTTGTGTTGTTGGATTCAATGTTGTTGAAGCCATTTGGGTGGCTTGATTTCGCTCCAGTTGGCAGCTTCTGTTCTCCGGCATCCCTCTCGTTGGTGCTCTGTCATTGGCATCAGTTGTGAAATTCAGGAGGCTGTCGTGGGAGACGTTGTGGTCAGGAGACAGCGAGGTAAACGCCTGGAGTTCAGAGACAGTGAAGAGGGAGTCGCTCTCCTCCTGTAGAGGCCCTTCCCCTCGTCCGTGAACACTCACGATTCTCAGCTCCTCATTAATACTCGCCAGGCAGGACTCAGTCCGGGTCCCTGTGGAAGCACCACCCTGCGCACTAAGGTTTCCAAAGTTGTCCGGACCTAAAAAGAAAAACCACAAACATGACTTTATGAATCAGAGTTTTTGTATGAAACTTTGAAACTGGGACTTATATACAAGGACATAACTTCTATCAAGAAGCTTTAAGTAGCTTCAGTAAAGTTTACGTTGTTGTACTGACTGAACATATTGAGTACAGTGACGTCTCAAAATGTGCTTCCTCAAGTCCTGAATCAGCCAGTGCTGTAATGTTAACAGTGATGTGTCACCACTGACATCCAATCTGACAAAGGAGTCTATAAATTCTTTAGTTCTTTAATTCTTAAGAGTTTTAAGTTGTTCAATTGTCCCTGCTGCCATTGGCAATTAACTCAACGTGATCTTTATACTGGAAATACTGTTTATTGTTTGTCTGGTTATTATGTGATTACTGCTGACTGTACAACAAAGTGCCCCTCGGGATAATCATTTTAAATATGTCTGTATGTATATATATATATATATACAGTTGTGTTCAAAATAATAGCAGTCCCACATCACTAGCAAGATAAATCACTGTTTTTGTTAGAATTTCAACTTATACACTGCAAGTAAGTTTCTAGAAGGTTTAGTAAAGGTATAGAAAACCAACAGACCCAACAGGCATGACGTGCATGCTGCTGATTCTGTGAAACTGAATCATTTACTCAAAGGGGCTTATTCAAAAAAATAGCAGTGCCGAGTTCAATTAGTGAGGTCATGTGATTATGTGAACAAAATAGGTGTTAAACAGGTGGCCCTTATTTAAGGATCAAGGCAACTGACGCTGCATATGCTGGCTGTGCATTTGTCCTTGAAAAACAGAGTAAAATGGGTCGTTCAAGACACTGTTCAGAAGAAAAGCGTTCTTTGATTAAGAAATTAATAAAAGAGGGGAAACCCTATAAAGAAGTGCAGAAAATGATAGGCTGTTCAGCTAAAATGACATCAAACGCTTTAAAATGGCAGCCAAAACCAGAAAGGCGAGGAAGAAAAAGAAAAACGACTATTCGAATGGATCGGAGAATAACCAAAATGGCAAAGGCTCAGCCAATGATCAGCTCCAGGAGGATCAAAGAAGATCTAAGATTGCCTGCGAGTACTGTAACAATCAGATGACGTCTATTTGAAGCCAAGCTACCAGCAAGAAGCCCCCGCAAAGTCCCATTGTTAAAAAAAAGACATGTGCTGAAGCGGTTACAATATGCCAAAGAACACACTGACTGGCCTAAAAAGAAATGGCGTAATATTTTGTGGACTGATGAGAGTAAGATTGTTCTTTTTGAGTCTAAGGGCCACAGACAGTTTGTCAGACGTCCAGCAAACACTGAATTCAAGCCACAGTACACAGTGAAGACGGTGAAGCATGGTGGTGCAAGCATCATGATATGGGGATGTTTCTCGTACTATGGTGTTGGTCCTATTTATCGCATACCAGGGATCATGGATCAGTTTGAGTACATCAGAATACTGGAAGAAGTCATGTTGCCGTATGCTGAAGAGCAAATGCCCCTGAAATGGGTGTTTCAACAAGACAATGACCCCAAACACACCAGCAAGCGAGCAAAATCATGGTTCCAGACAAACAGAATTCAAGTAATGGAGTGGCCAGCACAATTCCCGGACCTTAATCCCATAGAAAACTTGTGGGCTGACATAAGAAATGCTGTTCATGAGGCAAAACCAAGAAATGCAGAGGAATTGTGGAACGTAGTACAATTGTCCTGGGCTGCAATACCTGTTGACCGGTGCCAGAAGTTGGTCGACTCCATGTGCCACAGATGTGAAGCAGTTATCAGAAACCGTGGTTATGCAACTAAATATTAGTTTATGATTCTCAGGAAAGTTGAATCTTCAAGCATTTCTTAGTTTATACAGTAAATGTTTTAGTTTGTAAAGAAAGATGTCAACACTGCTATTTTTTTGAACATTATATTTCTTCACTTTCTGTAAAATATTATCAAATTCAATTACTTTTTCCAATTTTCTTGCTTTGAAATAGAATGTGCAGTGTCCCCAATGTATTTGTGTTCATTAAAATACAATTTATTTGAAGAATTTTGAGGTTTACTCACCTTTTTAAACACACTGCTATTATTATGAACATAACTGTATATATAATACTGCTATTGTGGATTATTTTTCTTCTTTACTGTTTATTTATATTACTTGTTTTTTATTTTACTATGTGTCTCTGGTGTGCACTGCTGCTATAATCCTGCAATTTACCCACTGTGGGACTTATAAAGGATTATCTAATTTTATCTTATAACAACGTATATTTAAAACGTACATTTTCTGCTTATTTTTCCTTATACATGATTTATGTCAACACATCTCTTGAAAAGGCTAAACTAAAAATGGATTTCTACAGTTAACAACTAAGTATTGTCTGTGTCGACCCTACCTGCGAGTGATATTCTTGCATCTGTTGACTACTCACCTACAACTGGCCCACATCCTCCCACGTCATCTTCATCCTTGATCAGGATGATATCTGGGCTCTCCCCATCTGCACACTAACAAAAAGGAATATTAACTCATGAGCCAAAGAAGAAAACAAATATTTAATAAAACTTTTAGTTACTGGAAGTACTTCGCAGTATATTTCACCTCCACTTTAGCTTCAGAGGAGGACGTCTTGTTCTCTGCTTGTAGAGAGACAGAAGCAGCTTCCACAACAGTCTTTAGAGCCAGTGGTGGCTTAATGACCACTAGAGGGGACAAAAGACCAAACATCAATCTCCTAAACATGCTGCACATATGAGAATTAGACTCAAACTTCTAGCCGTGAATTAGACTAAGAGCGACACAATTGGTCATATGGTGACGCAATTGATAACATCTTTCAATATGTTGAGCGCCTCCCCACGTGGTGGCTGTGGACCAAGTATTATTTCTATAGCATGTATATTATTTGAGATATTGATGATTTAATGTCAACTGCAATACATCACTGTTTAAATACAAAATAAATGTGATTAATTATAACATGTCCAAAAGCAACAATTGTACAGTCTCCAAAATATGATTAATAAGTTAAAGTTGAAGCATGTTTATTAAAATAGTGAAACATATCCATCAAAGTTTCCTAGAGCCCAAGGTGACATCTTCATAGTCATAATAACAATGAACATACTTTAAAATAAGTTTTAAAACTCATTTAACCAAAAACATATTTTAGATATATCGGACTAGTAATAACTTAACTTATAGATCTTGCATATTAGGTTTACAAGTTAATATAATAACATGTGTTATTTAGGAGGTAGATATATTAATTATTTTAATATATCTCCCTTAAATATATATTTAAATAATATATATATATATATATATATATATATATATATATATATATATATATATATATATATATATATAATTGAAATCGTGCCTGGTCACAACTGAGTCAGTGATGTATCTAAAGAAGATAAACTAGTTTTAATCATAATATACGTTATACTCTATAGCTCACTAAAATAAAACATTTAGACAATCTACATTACACATATATATATATATATATATATATATATATATATATATATAATTAGTCTTATTAATTAACTTAAATTAGCATAACCCTCGTCGTAAATCAAACCGTTCAGAGACAGCCATGTCGATGCTAGGGTCACGTGACGAACAGCCGTTCATTTATTTACCGTTTATTGACATGTGCTTTTACTACGAGAGCCATTAAAGCAACTATTCCAGCTCTGTTTTAATTAAAATACAAATAAACTGGTTGAAACTTGAACTGAACCGCCGGAGCAGGAGTTACAAGGATAGCTACTTGTAACTATCGAGCATGAAATAGTATTTTAAAGTGAAAGTATACTCGGTACCGTGTGTTTTAGCCCGTGGTTTGGGGGTATTTCCTCGGATCGGGGAAAAGCGGCTCACCGGCCGGTTGTTCCTGGTCTGCAGCCGGAGGGAGAAGAGCTCGCTCCTCGTCACCTTCATCCTCATCCTCAGGGCTTCGTTTTCCTTCAGGCTCTGCGTGAGATGCAGGCGGAGAGACGCCGAGCCCTCCGAGAACAGCTGACTGATTTCCCCCACGGCCGCCTTCACCAGCACGTCCATTATGGACAAGAGCTGAGCCTCCAAGTTCAGGCTGCCCGGCGGCATGTCGGTGGACATGTTTCACTTTGCTGCCGCAGACAAATGTGTTGGGGGAAAAAAAAGAAGCTCGACACAGCCGTTGGGTTAGCAAACAAAAGGGTCAGCACAATGGCTTTTCCGGTAGCTTGACGATGCTTACCGTAATCCAGAGAAAGCAGGGGCAGTTTCGGTTCCTGTGTCTCTTGGTTATTCTGGAGCCTAGCTGGTCACGATTGTTTTTGTATTCATATATAATACATCCTTTAGCGGTTTGTCTGAGCTCCGAAATCAACGAGCAATAAATAAGAATATTAAAAATACATGTTATTTGTATAGCGCTTTAAAAGGTACTTACGGCACGTTACATGGTAAAGACAACCAATAGAGGTAGCAATAAAACAAGAAAGATGACAATATTGAAAAATAAAAAAACTAGTATCACGGGTTAAAAGCAGATTTATATAAAATGGTTTTAAGTGCTCAATATCAATGATATTTTGATAGTCTACTTGACAGAAGATTGGTGAAACTACATGAAATAAGACTTGTTTAGCTCATGTGTAAACTTATCGTATCTTTGTTTTATCAGAAACTATTTTAGCTGGTGTTGAGAAATATCAAATGCTCTATGATAATGTTTTATATTAATTTGCTTTGTGCGGTTTTTATATTTATTTACTTATGCAAGACCTCTTACACAAGCAGAACTATGTCTGTTGGGCAGGGGGCCCACCAGAGAAAAAACCTTCATAGAGGCAAATAAGGAGATGAACAAACACATCTGAAATTCCTCTTATGATGAGCAATTCCTCTTGTTATGTTGAAATGGAATTTTGCAAAGTTCAAGGACTAAAAACCATCTTGCTGAATAACAGAATGTGCGAAGGGGGAGAACTATGCTTCCCCTAGAGTAAACAAAGAGCGGCGGTCACGTTGACATGTATCAAGGAACGATCAGCATGCGATATGGGCGTATGCTGGTGTGTAACTTCTCTGTGTAAAAGATCTAATAAAAGACGACGCCACGACAGGGAAGATGAGATTTCGTTCGTGAGGCTTTGACTGCGTAGTCATTGTAAGGAACGATATCTCCTTCGGCCGGAGCTTTTGACAAACTGTTATACTTGGTCTTGTGTCTTATTGTCCATTACAGAGAACCTGAAGAAGTCCGTACGTGGGTGTGCACGTAAGAAGCGCATCACTGGTAAACCACTGCTGTTACTTTTAATGTTGGGAAACCGCTGTTCTCTGTAGACAATACAACAACAACAGTGTCATTGCTGATAAAGATTAAAAAGTTATTAGCTCAAAATCCCAATGGATTTGTATCCATTATATTTATTTTCAGGTCAAAATATCTTACGCAGCTACCATTATAATACGTTTGATTCCTCATATAGGCTACCTTAATTGAATTATTTATTTATCAATAAATATAATTTGTGTAATACAAAATACGACTGGCTCTGGCTAAATTGAGAATACATCATCCATTAAGTGTTGTCATTCATGTGTCACATCAACACAAACATTTTCTGCACAAACATCTTTCACAAGTACATCATTTTATTATTTTTTAGAGGAACTAAACCTTTCTGCTTTATGATCTCAAAACAAACATATTATGCAAAAAACACAGCATAGTACACTTTAAAAAATACAGCTAACTAATATCAAATTGCCAGTATACTCAATCCAACACCAAACTAAGACTTACTCATTGAAGTACCACAAATCATCAACCAGCCTTTTGGTCTTTTCAGTCTTTCTACTTGCAGCCAGTCTTTTATCGGGGACTCTTGATTAACACTCCTCTGTCTCACAGCTGTTTGGTATGTTTTCTTCCTCACCACCCTCTGTCTCTGTCATATCTCCCTGTTTCTGCTGTTGGCTCGCCGTCGCCCCGTTCTCAGCAGACTCATCAGTCTCCGGTGACACCTCTCCTTTCTTCTTCTCTTCCTCCTCCTCTCCCCCATCACCAGTTTTTTTGTCTTTCCTCTCTTTCTCTATTTTAGAGAGGCTGTGGCATAGGGACTGGACATATGTGAACACACACATGGGGTCCGGGTGTTTACCCATCATGATCATGTCCTCCACTTCCAGTAGAGGGCAGCAGTCAGCCAGGGACCTGAGTGAGGGGACGAGAGGTCAGAGGAAAGGAAAGGAGAGAACAGAGTTAAGACAAAGCAGTGACATACAACAAAAATCTACATACAGAAAGTAAGAGAGTCCTGACCTTCACACTGATTTAGCCGTGGTCATTTTAAATTTGCTAAACATTTGAGGCAACATACATGCAATAACAGTTTTTGTTTTGGCCACTCGGGACAGCAGAAATAAATTATCATCAGAAAATTGACTTATCTTTTAAGCTGAAAAGGCATGTTATCATGTTGCTGTCCTGATGAGTGTGAGCAATGTTACTGCTTCTCTGTAATTGTTGTGCATACTGGATGACAATAGGGTACTTTAATTTGCAACTGTCTTATTTTATTGTTATTGTGTTAATGAGCTGAGAAAAGAAATGAAGGGGATATAGTTAAATACTCCATACTCTGCAGTTTGGAAGGCCAGAGTGAAGTTTTTTGCCCTCTCTTTTGGATTCAGGGAGCTGTAGTCAAAAGCATCTGGAAAAAAACGATGGATCAGAGCACAGAACGCTAACCCATCACACCAGGATGATGAGAAGTTTTCTATGTTGACACCCTACAAAGACAGGAAGAAAGACAAACCAAGGCTTATTTATGTCATTGTGTAAAGTCTCACGGTCCGACAAATCTTGAAATTTGGTGATGAAGATTGTGTGTTGAACTCACGTCGTAGTTGCGAGTCTTGCTGCGACACCATTGAAGCATCTTCTGTTTGATTGTAGCTCCAGTAGCCGAAGCTGCAGATGACCTCTGTATTTTGAAGTTGCGGGGTATTGGTGTCCTAGAAATGTCACAATATCTCACAATTTCTACTGAAACCTTCATTTTCATATTCACTGTCACTGAGGTGCTGGTATCGTACAATCACTTACTCTGGGGCACCTTGCTGGAACTTGGCAATGATGTCGTTTTTAGCTGCTGCTCTGATGGAGCGTGCAGATTGTCTTGGTCGGGAGACAGAAGAAGAGGGAGGACCACTTTTTCTTTTGGGCTTCCCTTGCTTTTCTACCTCCTTAATCTTTGCTTTGTCTTTTGTTTCAATGTCCACTTCTTCAACTTTTTTCTTCTCGGCCTCTTTTGTTGCATTTTCACCACTATCTCTGTCTGCTTCCTTTGACTTTCCCTCTGTTTTACTCTTCTTTTTCTCTTTGTTTTTGTCTGTCATCTCCTCTCCGTCTCTCTCAGTCTCACAACTATTGGCCTCTTCCACCTGCTCACCTTGCTTTTCTTCTTTCCTCTCGCCCTCCCCATCTTTTTCTCCACTAGTCGGTTCAGGATCTTTCACATCAACATCAGTGGAGGCTTTGTCTTCAGAATGTTCAGCCTCTTCAACGTCACCTTCAACATGCTTTGATGGAGGAGTGTGGGGCTTGTCTTTATCTCCAGCACTGGCCTCCCCTTCTCCTTCCTGCTCTTGTACTGCGTCCTCCTCCCCTTTCTCCCCCACTTCCATTACCCCCAGACCTTCCACTGTCTCTCCTGCTGGAGGGTTGTCCCTCCCTGGGTCTTTACTCTCCTCCAGCTCTGGCTCATTATTCTGGAGGACAAGCAGCATAAAATAGTTTAGTTATAAATCCATCTGCAGATACTGTCTGATAAAATATTGTTCCATATAGATGACATGATGACGACTAAAACATCTCTGTGATAACTGAGCAACTTTACTCTTTAATGAAATACATTTTTTTCAAGATACTTGCAAATATTTGTGGATCATCTTCAATATTTGTTTATTCTATGGGATGTGCCAATATACGTATTTGGAGACAATATATCCACATTTCTACTTGTGGTGTCTGAATATTGGCTTGGTATGGGCTGTATAACCTTCATTTCTAATATGATCTAAGTTATTGGTCGAATGTCAGACTAAAACCTATGTTTATTAATGTTCTTATGTAGGATAATGTATCTTTGATATGTCAGCCACTAAGTATTTTCAATATTTTTCTGATCTGACCGGTTCACTCAATGTCACTTGCAAATCATTTAAAATAGATGACTGAGTCACGAGGTGTAGCTGTACACCAAACAAAATATTGCCACCCATCTTCACTCATTAGACATGTTTATTAGTCTGAGAGCTAAAGAAAAGTTTTAGTTTATAAAAACTATAATTATAAATTAAAAGACATGCATGAGTGGAAGCCTAATACATGTTGTTTTCTTGCTCCAGTTTCACTGCAGAGATCTGTTTAAATTATTTCCAAAGTACAAAAAAAGAGTTGTTTGTTAATCTGGTGACCGGTGGAATTATTTTCAAGAGCATGACTTCTATTTGAAAAACATTATTTAAGATGTTCTAAAATTAGTGTCCACACTTTCCTCTGGGGATTACAGGGTCCTCAAAGTGGACAGCCTGCTGTAACATGAGACCTCAAGCTCCACTCTGGGACTTGTTGAATATCTCGCTTATTTGTACACAGCTGAGAGGTTGAACTTTCAGATGGACATTTTTCCTTTTGTCATTTTATTAAATCACATCTGAATCTAAAATACAGGTCAACTTCATTGCAAGGAAAACTTTTAAAATCCACAACTAATTAATAAACGAAACCCCCTTGACTCTGTACGTTGAAATTCAAAGTTGTTGAGGGCTGTTAATCAATTTGAGGAAGAAAATGTTTGATTAGTTGAGGGTCATACAATCATTTTCTGAAACTTCAAAGTATTCAGTGATTTCAAATATCATCCAGACAAAATGGCATCCAGAATTTTCAGTTTTAGAAATAAATATAAGTTTTTTTTAAATGCTGTATAATGGGGTAAATGTAAAACGTCAGAGCAGGAAAAGTCACACCAGGTCAGACCTCGGACCGGTGACTTGTCAGAGGGAACAGGAAACTCCACGGTGTGTGTTTGTGTGTGCATTACTTTGAAAACGTGTGTGTCTCTTTGTGTTACGCTCCGCAGCCAGGAGTAAGTAACAGGTGTCGCACAGCAAATTCAGCCAAACCCACAACGATCCAAACACAACACCTGCCATGGCCACAAATAACCTCACTGCCTTTTCCTGCTGCTGATAGTGACACTGGTCATTAAGAGAAATGTGAACACTTTAAAAGAAAAATGCAAAAACACACAGACCTGGTTGTTGTTGGTGTCAATCTGACCAGTGGTCTCTGTAGACGCAGATGTCTCCTGGCTGGGCAAGTCCCCATCCATAATAACACTAAATGTGTTTGTCAGCTGGATCAAAGGTCAAACCTGACTTTCTTTTAAACTGCTCCAGGAGTCTTAAACGATCACTTCTGTCTTCCCTGGAAAGTTTTCCTTCAGTCGAAGGTGAAAACCGCTCAATGTCTTCCCACTGCACCACTTTGCTTTCCTGTCCCTGTCTCCCTCTCTCCCCCTCTCTTTCAGCACTGCACCTATGTTTGTGATGTGTGCGTATCTTGGTTTGTGGATACCCGCCTTCACCCCCTTTCACCAGACACCCCCACCCTCTGCTTTGTGAGGATGCCTATGCCTCTTTATCTGACCTTTCGGGCAACACAAGGTCCCGAAATAGAGTCCCAGTGACATAGGCACAGTCCAACGGGCCAAACAGCTGCGTCTGCTGTGGAAACCGTGACTGTACACACACATATAATGCACACGTGGGTGCATGCATGCAGTTTATTGCACATGCTCATAAACACACAATCTGCCATTTCCTTTTCACCCCTAAACTCCAATTATATTTATTTGATTTTGTATAGCCCAAAATCACAGATTTTCCTCAGAGGGCTTTACAATCTGTATACGACATCCTGTCCAGGGACCCTATATATTGTTGATTTGTACATATAAACACCAAAGAGTCTTTTTCATATCTCTACAGTGATTTATGTGAGGACAGGCCTCCACTGCAGCAGTTTGCGTTCATAAGTGAATAAACTGGTGCACCATTTGACTAAGATTTGATATCTTGCAATTCCTTCAGAAGTTATTATGTTTTTAAATGGGATTTAGAAAATGGCTAACCAATTAATTTGTTTGATTCAATTTATTTTTATAACCAATACAGGAAAATATAAAGGTGCCATGACAGTCAAACAATAGTTGCTTTCCAAAATAAAATTTGCAGTGTTATAATACAGCCCAGTCCTCAAGAAATGTTGGTATTGTACATTTCGGCAAATCATGGTTACTTTGTCACTGTAATTGTCTATTTTTCATATCCTCAAAGAATTTTAAATTCATAGTTATATTTAACTTCACACATCTCATCTTTCTCAAATATTTCTCTTCATCTTTTTTCCCAAATGACTCTCCTGCTCCATCATTTTCTATAGCTTCTTGACAAATGGTTCTTCTCTCTCTTTTTCCTCCCACTTTACATGCAAATTATATCACAAAATGTTTACAAGGCATATACATAAAAATTATATTAAATACATGGTTAAACCAGACTAGTCCAGCTTTTCAACTTCCCGTTCTGTCCGAACAGCGTGTCTACTCATTCAACACAAAACAGATGTTTTTAAAAATAAATCCCACTCTGTCTGTCATTATCTTCTCCTACCCCTCACATCCTTCTCTTACTCCTCCTCCTCCTCCCCCCCCCCCATCTGTCGAAGTCTTGGGGACTATACATACGTCAACGCCTTCTTGTGCATCTGTTCCACTCCCTCTGTGGTCCAATCTCTAAGCACAACTATGCATCTGTTGCACTTTGTGTTTACTAAACCTTTATATAATTAAAAAGGGAAAACAAAGGATATGTTGAGAGATATACAGTTAGAGCATTTATGAAGAAAATGTTAATGGATGACAAAAAACATGTTTTGGTTTGTGTGTGTGTGTGTGTTATTGTCCTTAAGGGAACATTTAAATTATTGTATTTATTTTTGAGTGCCTCATGCCAGTCATGTTCTCCTCACTTGTGTACTTAGGTGTGTAGGTGTGTGTGTCCACAACAGAGGCTGCCCTTTGTGTTGGTGTGAACTCCTGTTGTCTTCTACTCTTTGAACTAGACGCACAACAGTAGCAGTGCCCTGATAAGAGGTAATTATTTTAATTTCTAACATTGTAGAGTACACAGTTTGAAACTTTGTAGACAAGTCAAACAAGGATATATGTTTATAAAAAAACATTGGCTCAATTTGTTGTCAATTGTGAATTTATCATGCACATTGAATTACAATCCTTGATGTAATTTGAACACATAATGGGTGGTAATGGTATCAGTCAGATGATCTTGAGTCAATATCCAAGAGTGAAGGGACTTCTAAGCAATTTTTACATTTCACAGAACAAACTTCTAAAATACATATGTATATAAACTATAGATAGACAATACCTGAAGATGTCCACACTGATATCAATATCTGTAATACTTTCATCTTTTTACTATAAAGTTGCGCTAAAAGCAGCATCTTTTGACACCCTGGAATTGTAAAATGATTTGATCTATGCATCAAATAACCGAAAAGAAAATCAAGGATCCTGGACATCCTGTAAGAGGTTATGACTGTTATGCACATGGTTAACAGCAGCGGGCTGGACACCAGAGATGGGCAGCTGTAGCTGAAACACACTTTGCTGCAATCTGAATTGCATATTTATAAGCACTTGTTGGTACATACACAAGACATATGTACTCTATTAATCAGTCAAACAAACTGAAGAACAAACAGTCTCACTGGTGATATTAAGGACATTTTAAGCGCGAGTGTCATTCGACAGATTTTAAGACGACCTACTGATTGCTTGCTAGGAGGCGAGACTTTGAACATGCAGGAAGACAGAGAGGGGATGGATGAAGGCGAGCAAGCTGAGCAGCGTCAGACCAATGTTCACCTGCAGACACACAAGGGGAGAGAGAACAGGAAGCAGTGAGAGGAGACATGTTTCATATATTTAGGAGGGAATTTATTCAAATTAATGTTGCATTTCAGTGCCTTTCTGCAAGTCAATGGAAAATTGATTCTTGCTCATTTGTGTGATCCGGTTGCTAAAACTCAGAGTAAACTGAAGCCAGAGACTAAGTACCAAAAATATGTTTTTATTGACAAATTGGGTTAACTAAACCTCACTCAAAGTTGCACAAACCAGAAAGTAAAATCAGGGAGTCAACTGCACTGTCAGGGAGTTCAGTGAAGAGCTAATATAAAAACAGTAAAAAGTGACACAAACCAATAAAAAGTACTTATACACAGCAAACACAAAAGCACAATAACATCTCCATGCAAAATAGGTGTCTGCTCTATCACTGCGTCCCTCCCTTCAGCACAGCACAAAACCCCAGCTGCTAAAATCAAACATAAAAAGGTCCATGCAATTGATTTTGCTAAAACTGTAAAAGGCCTGGGAAAAAACAGTGGTGCACCTTCAAGGACTGTTGAAAAACAAAAGGAACTTGTATGACCACCTTTCATAAACATACCTCGGAAGAGTGGCTTTACCTCTCTACTGATGAACCCGGGCCCCTCCCCCAGTTGGAAATCTGCAGGTGAGTTTCCTGGAGTCTTGCCCAATCTCTCCCTCACCGCACATACAGACTGATAGAACATGTTTTAATACAAATAACTTACAAATACAATGTTACAAATAACATATTACTAAAATCACGCAACACAGGGAAGGAGAGCGCACCAATTTAGTCCCAAACGGCTGGCCTCGGGTGTGTAAGTCTGCGAGGACGAAAGGCCCAGTTGAGCGTCCCACCCCCTTTTATAGGCTCTGCCCCTTTTTGGCCTGGGTCCTTAATTGTGGGCTGCCTGTGGCCTGCCTTACCACATTTGAATTAGTTTTTTTTAATGTAAGGATGTGGTTTTGTACTCATCATGAACTATTGCTTTCAGAACCTGAGCTGCCGAGCCCAACACCTTGGTTTTGAACGCTGACGTACTCCCACGGTCATACATTCTCATAGAAACAGATAACGTGGTTGCTCTAGGACACCATGTTATCAGACGGGAAAACCACATCTTCTGTTTATCTCCAGCGGTCACGTCAGTCATTGTGCTTCCTCTTAGCCCTTTCACAAACCATACTTGTGTATAATAGTAATTAATCGGTATTGCGGAATTTAACCGACTTGTACTTTTCAAGAGCAGTTGTCTGATAATTTGTGCATCTGTGCTCAGATAAAACTAGTGAATGAAAAGCATTTTTAAATATTGACATGGTGCAACAACCCTTTGAGACTATAGTTGTATTGGTCCCCAGGTAGCCACCGTCAAGGCTTAAATGCATATTTATTAATCATGCTTATAAAAAAAAAAAAAAAAAGTTAGCAAACAGGAGGCAATGGTGAAAGGAGAGCCCAGGCTGAAATAGATCACATCAATCCCAACTCTGCAGGTCTCTGACCTTAAGTCACCTACAACAACTGTCATTTGGGTGCTTATAAGAAAAAAAGTGTAAAAGGTGGGGATAGCAATCTGACCTATACACCCCAAGTTGCATTTACTCTGACGTTGCTGCACTGAGAGCTGAAGTAGCCCTCCAGCTTCAGGAGGAAAACAAGCAAAGCCCATCCAAACACCACTCCAGCAAAAGACACAAAATAATGGGGCGCCAGGGTCACATGTGGCACCATTGTTTGATTGTACAGAAATATAAGTTTTTAAATTTTGATAGTTTTATTAAGTTCTCCTTTCTTAAACTGATTTTTAAATGCACTAATAATCTAGCCCCAGCCGTACTCTGCCCTTTTGTGACAAAAATAAACGCAAGGAGAGTGGCCACTAGGAGAGCAGTGGGTGGCAATTGCATAGCAGAAGGGCGCAAAACCACTTTTGGCCAGTCAAGTTTTTCAGTGATAAGGATACATTTTTGGAATGATTTACCAACGGAATTAAAAACAGAAACCGACCTGAAAACATTTAATAGAAGGTGAAACATTGGCTGAAAGACAATCAAATATGTAGCCACTGAGAAATTCTGGTTGTAATGCATCTATGCTGGGCTCTTAAGTGATGTGTTCTTTTGTGTAATGTGGTCGTGATTATGTAAAATGTTTATGTCTGTACTTATGTATTTGTTATATGATTGAGTAATTTATATTATGTATTTTTATTTTATTTATTTATTTTTTGTGTGGATTATGTTTTTAGAAAGGTCTGACCAGGGACTGCAAATTAGCCTATTGGCTAGAAACCTTTTATGCAACACATCTACACATATTGTTATGGCTTTGTCTATGATAAATTATGTATGTAATAATGTGCGCTGCATTGTCCCTGACAAAAAAAACAAAAAAAAAAAAAAACTAGCAAGCTGTTAATACTCAACATGGTCTCATACACAATGTCACCTATCAAAAAGGAACTAAGTACATGTTGGCATGCAACACAGACATGCCTGGAGGATACTGGCCAGTCAGGAACCTTTAAAGCAATAGCATTGTGTAAAATGTGACCTCAAAGACAAATCAAAAGCTCTTCCATGGAACATCTGACAGTTTGTCAACTTTGACCTACTGACAAGTCATTAAACTCTCATGTTAACAAATTACCCTCCCATGAAGCCACAAAACACATAGTCAAGTTGTATTCCAGAACATTAGCCTCTGTTAGTCTCCCCAAATGTTCAGACTTTTTTTTTTCCCCCGGAACCAGTTATTAACTAAAGAAAACATGCTACTTATCATTGGACAACATTTATTAAATTCATAAATATTTGTACACTGTAGGATCCACTCAGAACGACACCTGGAAGTCAAGAAAACAAACATTAGTACTAGTTGCACAACATAATCATTTGTGCATCTACATTACTGCAACATACCTTGACCTGATTGTGGCCACCAGCTCTGCTTTTAGCTGGCAGCCTGAAGCCCCCATGAGAAGCCGGTGTGCCAGCCTGTCCATAACCAGCCATCACAGGATTAGGGTCCTTAACGCTCTGGGGGGCTGCAAAGTTAGTGATGGGCTCCATCTGCCGCTCTGGACCAGGTTGGCCGTCTCTCTCGTAGTGAACGTCTTCCCCGTAGTTTCTCCCCTGCTCGTAACTGTTGCTGGCGTGACTGACTGTGCCTGGAGGATACTGGCCAGTCAGGAACATGAAGTCGTAGAAAGGGTAGGGGCCAGGGTAGGGGACTGGGAAAGGGTAAGGGCCCCAGAGTCCACCGATGTTGCCGTCCAGCATAGGTTGGCTGGTGAAGCTTAGGCCACCGTACACTGGCCCATAAAATGGTGGTGGAGGCTGCACAAGCCTGCCTTGTTCCTCGGTCTCCATCTCGTTGTCGCCATGATCAAAGCTACTCTCAAAATGGGACAACTCTCCCGCCTGGTACATTGGTTCAGGTGGGAAAATTGGACTCATTTGCAGAGGTAAACTGGAGCCAACTGGAGGGCCAGATGACATTTCCTCACCACTAGAGAGGCTGGGAGAAGCCCAGTTCATGTCTGAGAAGAGGAATAGAGACCAGTATGAAACGCACATTTGTTAAAGACATAGTCAAGCCAAGACTTGCTAGTGATTATGGCAGTATACCTTAAACAAAGTTAACAAATTGTAGAGCTGCAGAATAAGCATTATTTTCTCACCTTGAGGACCAGGTTGAAAAGCAGCTCCTGCTTGTGCAGCACTAGCAGGGTTTTTTCTCATAACAGGCTCTCTGTATCCTGAGAAGGCCGGTCCAGAAGACCCGGCGACAGATGGTGCTGGTCTCCTTGGATCAGTGGGCTGAGGGACATTGGGCCCTGGCTGTGGTTGAGCCTGATGAGATGTGGGGACCCATGTTGAAGGCGCTCCCTGGTTCGAGTCCAAATCCAAAGCAGGAGCAGCCTTTGGGTAACTGCTGCCATAAGAAGGGCCAGGGTTAGAGCCTGGGTACAAGAAAGTACAATTTAAATCAGAAGTGAATTAAACTGAAATATGTTTCACTAAAAGGATTATATTTTACCTTTCTTATAAGGAAAGCACCAAACGTCCACAATCAGCAGAGCAAAGAGAGACACCCTGAAAAGAGTAAAAAACAAAAACATGTTAAGTGTTTCCCAGTAAACATCGACTTGATGGACCGCCAGCTCCTTACCATGAGACAAACTGTGCAGTCATCATGTTGAAGGACAATGCATGAAAAGCTGTCAACTGTGGATGGTTATAAGAGTAACCTGAGATCAGAACTGACCAATCAGAGCTTATTGAGTTAACAACATACAGCTGCTGGTGATTAACTTTCAGTAGATGGATCAAGCCTCAGCAATTACAAACAGAAGCCTATATTGATATCTCAGAAACAAAGTGGCAGGGACATCCATTTATAGTGCAACAATTTCTAGAATGTATTGAAAGTCTGGTACATTTACATGACTGATGTAATATATGTATAATGCAAACAAATACTCGTTTTAAACAGTCTAATGGGCATAGTCTTAATGCAGAACTGTAAGAAGATGATGGCACCAACTCCAACTACATAAGAATACAATTTAAGACCACCGCGAAAACATGGTCATTATTAAGAATACATCCAAATGTATAATGACAGCAAACTTTTGTTCAGTTCATGATTTGGGCAAAATGCTTCTCACAACTTTATAATGAATATATTTTCAAACAATAAAGTCTGACAAAAGGCAATACTGTGCCACTAGAATCACACAGTTCATCTCATAAAAGAGTCCAAAGAATTACAATGTTAGAAGAATGTAATGGATAATAGCTGAATCCAACTGAAATAGATTTCTGCACGGGTCTTGTCAAGTTAAGGAAATGGTTTTCTTTAAGCTGACTGGAAAAAGTACCAGACTTTCAATACATTCTTGAAATTGTTGCACTATAAATTAATCAATTGGCTTCTGTTTGTAATTGCTGAGGCTTGATCCATCTACTGAGAGTCAATCACCAGCAGCTGTCTGTTGTTAGCTCTGATTGGTCAGTTCTGATATCAGGTTACTCTTATAACCCTCCACATTTGACAGCTTGTCATGCATTGTCCTTCAACATGATGACTGCACTGTTTGTCTCATGGTAAGTAGCTGGAGGTTCCTCAAGTTGACATTTGTTGGCAAACAATTGTTGATCTTACACATGTTAATGTTTTCAGGGCTTCTCTCTTTGCTCTGCTGATTGTGGACATTTGCTGCTTTCCTTATAAGAAAGGTAAAATATCATCCAATTTAGTAAAACATGTTTCAGTTTAATTCACTTCTGATTTAAATTGTGCTTTCTTGTACCCAGGCTCTAACCCTGGCCCTTCTTATGGCAGCAGTTACCCAAAGGCTGCTCCTGCTTTGGATTTGGACTCGAACCAGGGAGCGCCTTCAACATGGGTCCCCACATCTCATCAGGCTCAACCACAGCCAGGGCCCAATGTCCCTCAGCCCACTGGTCCAAGAAGACCAGCACCATCTGTCGCCGAGTCTTCTGGACCGGCCTTCTCAGGATACAGAGAGCCTGCTTTGAGACAAAACCCTGCTAGTGCTGCACAACCAGGAGCTGCTTTTCAACCTGGCCCTCAAGGTGAGAAATATAATGCTTATTGTGCTGTGGCTCTACAACTGGTTACTTTGTTAAGGTACATCCTAGAAAGTTTTGCCTTGACCCATGTGTTGAACAAATCTTATTGTGATTGTCATACTAGTCCTTCCTGTTCTCAGACATGAACTGGGCTTCTCCCAGCCTCTCTGGTGGCGAGAAAATGTTGCCTGGCACTCCAGTTGGCTCCAGTTTACCTCTGCAAATGAGTCCAATTTTCCCACCTGAACCAATGTACCAGGCGGGAGAGTTGTCCCATTTTGAGAGTAGCTTTGATCATGGCGACAACGAGATGGAGACCGAGGAACAAGGCAGGCTTGTGCAGCCTCCACCACCATTTTATGGGCCAGTGTACGGTGGCCAAAGCTTCACCAGCCAACCTATGCTGGACGGCAACATCGGTGGACTCTGGGGCCCTTACCCTTTCCCAGTCCCCTACCCTGGCCCCTACCCTTTCTACGACTTCATGTTCCTGACTGGCCAGTATCCTCCAGGCACAGTCAGTCACGCCAGCAACAGTTACGAGCAGGGGAGAAACTACTGGGAAGACGTTCACTACGAGAGAGACGGCCAACCGGGTTCAGAGCGGCAGATGGAGCCCATCACTAACTTTGCAGCCCCCCAGAGCGTTAAGGACCCCAATCCTGTGATGGCTGGTTATGGACAGGCTGGCACACCGGCTTCTCGTGGGGGCTTCAGGCTGCCAGCTAACAGCAGAGCTGGTGGCCACAATCAGGCAAAGGTATGTTGACACAATGTATTTGCATAAATGATGACTGTTGTGTAACTAGTACTAATGTTGCTTATCTTGACTTTCAGATTTCATACTGAGTGGATCCCTACAGTGAACTTTTATTTTATTTAATAAAAATGTTGTGCAATACATTGTCTTCAATATGCTTCTTATTGTGACCTGTGAAGATGGTAAACATTGTTTAAAATTTTAAGTTGTGGTGACAAGAGTGTCTCTCAATTTGAGATTGTCTCCAAATGTGACCAGTTTCTGTTTGGGAGATGCTACACTAACTGGTGGGTCTTTTGTCCAAAGTATTTAATGACTATATGGATGGCAATATTTAACAAACTTGAAGGTGAACCCACATTTTCAAAGCTCCTAGCCACTGTAATACCGTCCAGCAAATTAACCTACAAGAGGTGAGAATGGACGTATTGTTACTGCACTCCGTAGAAAACATGGTGTCAAGATGCTGAAATGTATAGCCTGAAACTAAGGTTTGCATTAATTTCATTCCCCAACACTTGCAGAGGCCTGCATAAATAAGCCACTGGTGCCAATCTGACCATCGATCCACTAAAGCACAGGTTTTCCAACAGACTAACATTGGCAAACCAGCATTTTACCTTCATGTTTGAAGACTTATCAATTGTCTCCTGAGAAGTTAATCATATTAAGTTAGCAGTGCTTGGCTTAACAGGAATACAATTTCTCAATCTGTCAAGGCATTGACGCAAACTATCTGATGGAAACTCTACACAAAGATGTAGATCTATTTGATTATAGCATATTTCACATGAATCCAATGTCATAAGTGGAGTACTGTCTTAAAGAGTCAACACAATATAACAAACATTAAAATAGTACAGTACCACAATGGTTGTACAGTGACTTTAAAAGCCTCCACTAACTTGACTTGAGTTTAAAATCTATTGGCAGAACTATTTGCAGTAAGACATTTTGTGGAAGAGTCACACTGAAAGAAGAAAAAATACTGTTTCTTACTTTGCCCCTTTCTCTATATTTTAGCATGTATTTGTAACACAAGAGTTAGAGCTGAGTAAATGACATTGCTTGGGCCAGTTTGATTAAATAAACCTTAAATCCATTGGCAGACTGAAGAAAACCTTTGTTTTAAGTGTTAGACTTGAACACAAAATGTAACTAATTTGGGCTCCAAGACTTTGCTTCTTGTTTTCACTCAGTTTTATGGGTTTTGTTTTATGTTTTGACTTGTATTACAAAGCAGTTGTAACCATGTTTTTGAAATTGTGAAATAGTAAAGTTTGTCACAAGTGAAAAAAATGAAAGAAATGGTTTCTCAAACATGAATGGCCTGTAATCCTTTTACAGGTCCCCAGGTGTTTTTTATTTCAACTGAAGGACCAGATACACCTCCACATGAAAACAAACAGTGAGACTACACACAGTTCAGCCACAGTTAATTTAAAGGGTGGCCAAGCTCTCATACTGCTTCCTCCAGGTCCAAATGCCCTTTCTCTGCTGAACACTAAATTACACAATTATAATTGATTAATTTGTGCACTTTTTGATTGATCTTTCAATGAATTACAGTTATAAGTTACATACAGTATATAATAATAATCCAACGTGTGGTGGACCCATTAATCACTTCCCATAAAACAATTTTCTTTAGAGTATTCCTGAATGAATGAAAAGGCTGCAGCAGTGCCACCTCACAAAGTCTGCGAAGCAATTGACACACAATCATAGCGTTTAGGCTAAAATAGGTGTTTGAATTCAATATGTGAATAGAAGACTACATTTGGGCTGTTCAGTCTGTTGGCGCCACCATGTGACCACTTCATTGTAATGCCTTGTGACAAGTATTTCCGATGAAGATAAACCAGGGAGCACGAAGATGGGTTTGTTTCAGTATGCAACTTCCTGACTTGTGTTCAAGGTCTCAACACTAAATACCCCTATTTGTCTACCACAAATAGCAATGTTTCAAACTTCTCCAACTACAGTACATCACATAATTAATTGTCAAATAGAAAAAGTTCCATTACTGTAGGGAGAATAATTGAAAATAGCTCAAGTAATTTGCCGTAGCAGCTGGGTGGTTTGAAATTAGCAGAGATGTAATACCCCATGTGACTACTCTCATAAATTACAACTAGTTATATAATTAATAATTTTTTTATCCGTATTTAACGCAAGTATACTGATTTGTTGTACTTGTTCCACTCCTGCTCTTAAATGTTTCATAGCACTATTCATATTCCCTGTTCGGTTGGTCGCAACTTTTCTTTCAAGCTGAGAAGATTCCAGTCAGACTCGGAAGCAGGCAGATTCAATGAAGACTCTTTAACATAAGAGAATTACAAAATGACAGTTGAGATGCCGAGCAGTAACACGGTAGGCAAAACCGTTAAGAATATCTGCAAGTCGCAACGATGCAACAAAGACAAACTGACAAAAGACAAGGGGAGCACAGCAACAAAGTACACAAGGAAAAGAGGGTGATAACGAGGGACAGATTAAACTCAACAGGACTTGGCAGACAGAGGAAACACATGAGGGCAGAAAGGGAAGTTGTCTGAAATGAAAGAAAGGTACATTTTTCAAAGTAAAACCAGAAACTTTAAATTATATCACGCAGAATCTCACAGCAGAGCAGATTGTAACATGTTTTCCACGATAAGCTATATACACAAAGCGTGTATGTATGTAGGTCATTATTGTTGTGCATTATTTTTTACACTTATTTTCCAAATAGTCTGGAAAGAATTACTATATTGTTTTTTTAAATGTATGCCGGAGGTGGCCTTCAGGTACATTACTTTGAGAGGGTATTCTTGATTCAGTTAGTGTTTCAGAGTTTACCATTGAAGCGCAATATAATATGTTGCCTGTAGGATACAAAAACCAAAAATGCAAAGACGAAAACAAAGGTAATGTTCAAGAAAATTCCAAATACAATGTATAAAAGTTGCCACCTCTGAGCATAAATTTACACAGGAGTTTGGATTTCTTTTTCCAAGGTTGTAGGGAGCATAGTCTCTCACATAGTGAACGTCTTCCCAATAGTCTCTCCCCTGCCCGTTGCTGCTACTGGTGTGACTGACTGTGCCGAGACGATACTGGCCGGTTAACAACATGAAGTCGTAGTTAGGGTAAAGGCCCCATCTTACACCGATGTTGGAGTCTGGCTGAGGTTGGGTGGTGGTAATCAAAAGTGAAGTCAACTTCACTTGAGTGGAAGAATCTAACTTTTTTAACAATTGTTTTCCAGTAACCCTGAGACAAATCATGCAGTCATCATGTTGCAGGACAACACTGGAGAAGCTGTCAAATGTGATGGGTTATAAGTTAAAAACTGACCAAGTTGGTGCTAACATGTTATAGTTTTTCTGTATCTAGACAATCTTCATTAGACTGCTAAAAATGTTCTTGTGTTCTAAATAGAACATAATTTACCAAAATGTCAATATTTAAATACATACATCAAACAACAAAGAGATTGGGGTCTGATGTGTCATGTTTACTTATATCAGACATGTCAATATTTTAATGTATCATGTGCACACAATACATCTGGTGGTTAATTTTTACTTTACTTCTGCTGAACTGTTAATCACTCCTGCAATGAATTTTACTAAATAATTTTAGTCCACATATATCCTGTAATGTGTTTGTTTGCCATCATTTCAGACCTTTGCTTTATAATATCTCCCCTGTCTTACTTGCCAGAGCTTTTGTGAGCACAAACTGGTTTATTTTCTTCATGATCCATTGAGACTTTTCATTGTCCCCACTTTGTTTCTGAGATATCAATATTGGCTTCTGTTTGTAATTGCTGAGGCTTGATCCATCTACTGAGAGTCAATCACCAGCAGCTGTCTGTCGTTAACTCGTTAAGCTCTGATTGGTCAGTTCTGATATCAGGTTACTCTTATAACCCTCCACATTTGGCAGCTTGTCATGCATTGTCCTTCAACATGATGACTGCACGGTTTGTCTCATGGTAAGTAGCTGGAGGTTCCTCAAGTTGACGTTTACTGGTAAACAATTGTTTATCTTACATATGTTTTTGTTAATGTTTTCAGGGCTTCTCTCTTTGCTCTGCTGATTGTGGACATTTGCTGCTTTCCTTATAAGAAAGGTAAAATATCATCCAATTTAGTAAAACATGTTTCAGTTTAATTCACTTTTGATTTAAATTGTGCTTTCTTGTACCCAGGCTCTAATCCTGGCCCTTCTTATGGCAGCAGTTACCCAAAGGCTGCTCCTGCTTTGGATTTGGACTCGAACCAGGGAGCGCCTTCAACATGGGTCCCCACATCTCATCAGGCTCAACCACAGCCAGGGCCCAATGTCCCTCAGCCCACTGATCCAAGGAGACCAGCACCATCTGTCGCCGGGTCTTCTGGACCGGCCTTCTCAGGATACAGAGAGCCTGCTATGAGAAAAAACCCTGCTAGTGCTGCACAAGCAGGAGCTGCTTTTCAACCTGGCCCTCAAGGTGAAAATATAATTCTTATTCTGCAGCTCTACAATTTGTTATCTTTGTTCAAGGCATACTGCCATAATCACTAGCAAGTCTTGGCTTGACCATGTCTTTAACAAATGTGCGTTTCATACTGGTCTCTATTCCTCTTCTCAGACATGAACTGGGCTTCTCCCAGCCTCTCTAGTGGTGAGGAAATGTCATCTGGCACTCCAGTTGGCTCCAGTTTACCTCTGCAAATGAGTCCAATTTTCCCACCTGAACCAATGTACCAGGCGGGAGAGTTGTCCCATTTTGAGAGTAGCTTTGATCATGGCGACAACGAGATGGAGACCGAGGAACAAGGCAGGCTTGTGCAGCCTCCACCACCATTTTATGGGCCAGTGTACGGTGGCCTAAGCTTCACCAGCCAACCTATGCTGGACGGCAACATTGGTGGACTCTGGGGCCCTTACCCTTTCCCAGTCCCCTACCCTGGCCCCTACCCTTTCTACGACTTCATGTTCCTGACTGGCCAGTATCCTCCAGGCACAGTCAGTCACGCCAGCAACAGTTACGAGCAGGGGAGAAACTACTGGGAAGACGTTCACTACGAGAGAGACGGCCAACCGGGTTCAGAGCAGCAGATGGAGCCCATCACTAACTTTGCAGCCCCCCAGAGCGTTAAGGACCCTAATCCTGTGATGGCTGGTTATGGACAGGCTGGCTTTGGACAGGCTGGCACACCGGCTTCTCATGGAGGCTTCAGGCTGCCAGCTAACAACAGAGCTGGTGGCCACAATCAGGTCAAGGTATGTTGAGACAATGTATTTGCACAAATGACAAGGTTTTGTAATTGGTACTAATGTGTCTCATCTTGACTTTCAGGTTTCTTACTGAGTGTTGATCCTACAGTGTGAACAAATTGTGCATTTAATAAAAGTTTTGTCCAATACATTGTCTTCAATATGATTTTTACTGAGCCCTGTGAAGAAGATGGTGATCAACATTTGTTTTAAATGGTCATGTTTCATTGTCCTGATGCAATACTTCCCAGCCAAGCCCCACAGTACAACATTCTGGCATAATGGGTTGGAAACTACTTTAACATGCTCAACTTAACAGTTTCCAGTTGGGAAATGCCACACGCCATAACTTTCTTCTGACTACTTTGGACTTGTCATAACGCTGGTTCCATTGGTAAAACTGTTTAGGTGACACACTGAGTTAAACAATATAGACTTGTGTAACTATTGCAAACTTGTCTGTATTAAGCTGAACCTTTCAAATATTTGTCTTGACTCATCACTCTACTGAACTTCACTGACTTGGCTTAAATCATTGGTAAAGAGCATCTTTTATGAATGAATTGCAACAGAGCACTTCCTAAAACACTTCACTATATATTGCTAAATGTCTTACTGTCATTTCAAAGAGCCAAGCTAGTACCCAAAATAAAGGCGGTGATGTAAATGAGCGCTCTGTTCACCACATTGTTTTATGTCTGGCATCCAGCCTCTTGGTGCATAACCACCACCACCTGCTCTGGAGTGTGGCCCGGCCAATAGACTAGCAGTCTTTTCCACAAACCCAACATATAGCCTCTGACCAGCACCCTTGTACCATATCCCTGCATTGCATCCTATAATCAAGTATTTTTTTTAAGAAAGCCATGTTTTCTGTGGATGAATGCTCTTTTTTTAAATTTATATTATGTCCATTCAGGCACCCCTGATTCCCTGCGATCATTCCTTATCCCTCTGCATCTCTCAACTATGTGCTCAACTCGTTCATCTTCGCCACAATGTCTGTGTCTATAATCTTCAGCATTTTGTCTAGTGTACAATGACCCCTTGTCAACATAGTTTCCTCTCACCTGTTCCTACTACCTACCAGTCTTTCTCCTCTCTCACCTTTTTTTTATTTTTAAATCCTAAATAATACACTTGACCTCTGCTTTAATTCTAATTTGCATATCTGGTTTCTTTCTTTAAAGCCCTCTTCGCCAACTCATTCCCGCTCTCATTCGTCCTCTCATTCCCACCAACCCATACATGTGCTGGAACCCCACAGGAATTTAACCTGTCCTGCCTGATTAGTTTATTCCTGTGACTGACTGAATGAATTCATACAGTATCTTAAAGGCTGTTTGGATGAAAATACCTCAAACTTGCTAGGGCTTAAGATGAGTTGGAGCATTACAACACCTTTTCCTGTCTAGGTTTTTGTACCCATCATAGTGCAACTACCACTGCCTGCATCTGTGTAAAAGCCTAGGTTATTGAATGCTCTTTTGTTGATTCCAATTCCTTTAGCTGGTCCTGCTACTCCATATCCTATCAATGCTTTCTCGGTTCTTAGCACCATCCATGTAAATCTGTTTATAATCACTATACTCTTTCATTACGTAATATTCAAATGCACTTACCAAATCAACTTTATCTTTTTATTTCGTTTTGACCTAACAAATACCAATCTATACCAGGCCGCACAAGTGCCCATGGAGCCCCTGGTAAACTATTAACAGGCTTATCCTCAGATCAAACACTTTTCTCATGCTATGTCATTGCCTACCTGACCAAGGTTATCCCTCTGACTCACCCCATTCTCCCAGACCACCTGCAACATTCCTTTTACAGGTTGAGAATCATTGTCTCCCTGTAAATTAGCCCGTAGTTTGCCATCGGCTGCTTTCTCCTTAAATCCAGCAGCATTTCTCCCAATTCTACCGGCAGGGAGTGTTGGCGATGTTTTTAGATGCTCCACTCTTAATGCCTGGGACTGATTTACATCCGATTTTCCAATGAGGTATTTGGCAGCTGATCCATATGCAATGCGGGTGTAATCCAACACTGTTCTTATGGTTTTTAATGATGAACAACGGTTTCCCCATTCTCGACCACTCCCATATCACTTTTATTACTTTTTTGAATTTTTCCTCTAACTGTAAATCAAAAAGAACTCCAAGAAATTGAAATGTCCCATCCCTTTCTAAGTCTTTCCCATAAACCCATAGCTTCATCATGTCCTTGCTTCTTTTTCTGGTTAAAAAGACTGTTTTTTCTACTGAGAACCTCAACCCTGAATCATATCTCGCCTCCACCACCTCATCAATTGCTTCTTGTACTTTTCTAACTGCGTGTTTCATGTTCTTTCCTTATTTACATAATGCCCCATCATCAGCAAACAGAGACCTACTAGTACCTTTGTGAATATGTCGTTCATCATAATGATGACTAATTGCAAAACCTTAAGGCGTACCATTATCAACTAGAAAATGCATTTCCTTCTGAAAATGTGTTGGAATTATGAAAGCTGAATATAAAAATAAAAATGCTGAAAATATTGAAAAGGGAAACTACATGCTGAAAAGTGTTGAAGCCTAAAAGCATTGAACTGAACTGCTGAAAATCCTTGAGTTGAAATGTATAACAGGAAAAGTTGGAAGCAAAACTGCATCATCTAAATAATCCAAGAGATGAATTACAATCGAAGAAAAGCTGGAAACTATACGATTTTACTGTCACAGTAATTGTAGTAGTAGTAAAAATAACTGGAGTGTTGAAGATATAGTTGTCCTTCTGAATGTTCTCCTCTCTTCAATGAGTGGCCATCGTGTTCTTGGTCTCCTCCCTGACTAAGGCCCGTCTCCCCCCCACCTCCTATTGCTTAGTTTTTACTTTTTTCGTTAGGACTTTTTGACTTACTATACAATTATTCTTTATACTTTTTTTTTACATGTTATACTATAACTTTTTGTTATACTTTTTTCGGCATGCTATGCCTTTTTATACTTTTTTCTCTACTGTCATTCATACGGATGAAATCCCAATCACCCATAGGATAATCCATAGGAGTTAATTATAACCACCTGCTTTCCTTTCCCACACTTCCACCATGCATATAATATCTTGTTTGATGAATGGTTAGTCTTTCCTTAACACTGAATCTATGTATCATAAAATCTAAAGTAGGCTTCAACCAAGTTTCCTGTACACACAATACATCTGGTGGTTAATTTTTACTTTACTTCTGCTGTACTGTTAATCACTCCTGCAATGAATTTTACTAAATAATTGTAGTCCACATATATCCTGTAATGTGTTTGTTTGCCATCATTTCAGACCTTTGCTTTATAATATCTCCCCTGTCTTACTTGCCAGAGCTTTCGCGAGCACAAACTGGTTTATTTTCTTCATGATCCATTGAGACTTTTCATTGTCCCCACTTTGTTTCTGAGATATCAATATTGGCTTCTGTTGGTAATTGCTGAGGCTTGATCCATCTACTGAGAGTCAATCACCAGCAGCTGTCTGTCGTTAACTCGTTAAGCTCTGATTGGTCAGTTCTGATATCAGGTTACTCTTATAACCCTCCACATTTAACAGCTTGTCATGCATTGTCCTTCAACATGATGACTGCACGGTTTGTCTCATGGTAAGTAGCTGGAGGTTCCTCAAGTTGACGTTTACTGGTAAACAATTGTTTATCTTACATATGTTTTTGTTAATGTTTTCAGGGCTTCTCTCTTTGCTCTGCTGATTGTGGACATTTGCTGCTTTCCTTATAAGAAAGGTAAAATATCATCCAATTTAGTAAAACATGTTTCAGTTTAATTCACTTCTGATTTAAATTGTGCTTTCTTGTACCCAGGCTCTAATCCTGGCCCTTCTTATGGCAGCAGTTACCCAAAGGCTGCTCCTGCTTTGGATTTGGACTCGAACCAGGGAGCGCCTTCAACATGGGTCCCCACATCTCATCAGGCTCAACCACAGCCAGGGCCCAATGTCCCTCAGCCCACTGATCCAAGAAGACCAGCACCATCTGTCGCCGGGTCTTCTGGACCGGCCTTCTCAGGATACAGAGAGCCTGCTATGAGAAAAAACCCTGCTAGTGCTGCACAACCAGGCGCTGCTATTCAACCTGGCCCTCAAGGTGAAAATATAATTCTTATTCTGCAGCTCTACAATTTGTTATCTTTGTTCAAGGCATACTGCCATAATCACTAGCAAGTCTTGGCTTGACCATGTCTTTAACAAATGTGCGTTTCATACTGGTCTCTATTCCTCTTCTCAGACATGAACTGGGCTTCTCCCAGCCTCTCTAGTGGTGAGGAAATGTCATCTGGCCCTCCAGTTGGCTCCGGTTTACCTCTGCAAATGAGTCCAATTTTCCCACCTGGACCACCTGAACCAATGTACCAGGCGGGAGAGTTGTCCCATTTTGAGAGTAGCTTTGATCATGGCGACAACGAGATGGAGACCGAGGAACAAGGCAGGCTTGTGCAGCCTCCACCACCATTTTATGGGCCAGTGTACGGTGGCCTAAGCTTCACCAGCCAACCTATGCTGGACGGCAACATTGGTGGACTCTGGGGCCCTTACCCTTTCCCAGTCCCCTACCCTGGCCCCTACCCTTTCTACGACTTCATGTTCCTGACTGGCCAGTATCCTCCAGGCACAGTCAGTCACGCCAGCAACAGTTACGAGCAGGGGAGAAACTACGGGGAAGACGTTCACTACGAGAGAGACGGCCAACCTGGTCCAGAGCGGCAGATGGAGCCCATCACTAACTTTGCAGCCCCCCAGAGCATTAAGGACCCCAATCCTGTGATGGCTGGTTATGGACAGGCTGCCTATGGACAGGCTGGCACACCGGCTTCTTCTCATGGAGGCTTCAGGCTGCCAGCTAAAAGCAGAGCTGGTGGCCAAAATCAGGTCAAGGTATGTTGACGTAATGTATTTGCACAAATGATGACTATTTTGTGTAACGTTTCTTTTCTTGACTTTCAGGTTTCATACTGAGATTGGATCCTAGAGTGAACCTTATTTTAATAAAAATGTTGCGCAATATTGTCTTAAGATGATTCTTACTGAGCCATTTATACCTTTGTTGGTTAAAATTGGTTCTCACATATGTCCTATTGGGCTGTCTAAATTTATAATGTATGGAATGCTCATAACTTTATAAAACATTTGAAGTAAATTCAGCTGGTGTCAAAAAGTGAAAACTTTAAATGTGTACTGAAAAGTACTCTCACTCCACCTCTGTAGTGGTTGGGTTTTTATCATGACCTTTGACTTTATTAGCAAAACAACTGTCATTGTCACAACCCTATGGTAATTGGTCACACAAAGGTGCCAAAAGACTGCATAGCAAAGAATAGTTATCAATACATTGCATTAAACATTGGCCTTAATTCATTAGTTGTTTGTACTGCTTATACTTGTAAAGGCTGCACCTTTAATCAAGTTGTATCAACTCAAGAAGAAAATGGTTGAAGTGATTATTGGGTCCACCACAAAATTGAAACCTTTTAAAAGGTTAAACAAAGTTTAAGAAATGTTCAGTCTAATTTGTTCAAGCTCTGCTGGAATAGGCTCCAGCTCCCACAACCTTAGACAAGATAACAGATGGATGTATAGGAAGTATTACAATGTTGAGGATTGTGTTTTATAAGTCACATGTGCCTCATCTTTCTCTCTCACCACAAATGTTATTTTTACAAAGGAGAAGTACTGAGTGAAATGGACAAAGATCCTCGTGAGTTGACTCTGGCATAATTCTTTAAAGCACAAGTTGAACAATGACATCTGTCCATAAAGACTGCTGATATTTGCACTTGTGGTTATATAAATGCACGCACACAAATGCATACCCAAGTACTTTTAAAAACATGAGTTCCCCTAATGGGATAATACATTCCCTGGAATATTTACATTCCTGAGAAATAAGTCCATAATGCTTCTCATAAAAAAACTTGTGGGATGTCTCTGCAAACTCATCTAACCAGAATAATTACATTGTTAGAGACACACACCTTGTACCTTTTAAAGATACAGCAATGCAAGAAAGGTTTTCCACAGAGCCCAAATCTCAAATTATGTCAGTTTTTCTGCATTCTGCTACTGGTCAGGTATCTTGTCAACACATTACTTTTTTTTGTTTTCTTCCAGATATTGAAACTACTGGGTTTTTTTCAAGGCCAGTTCTGTAATGTAAGAACATGTAAGCCAGTGCAACAGTATGTCTTTCATGTGTTATAGCTTCAAGACAGTAATGGAGGTACACAGGACATGTTGATACAAGTCAAACGATTAAATCACTGGTGTCAAACTTGAGGCCATCCGCGGATCCGTTTCCCGTTCGTCGCGGACCCGTTTTCATTGGGTCACGGGCCTTTGTGCTTTTATTTTGAAGGGAGTTTTTAATGCAGCAGAGAGGCGTCTATTCACACAGTGCTGCGTTCACAACACACTTTACTTGCGTGAGTTTACACACCGGACTATTTGTGATAGTTCACTTCATTCCCGACCTTTAAAAAAAATGTTTGTGCATGAAAACACTGCTGAGTCTGTTAAAAAGGCTGAAGTTATAAAAGAATGATGTGTGTTGTATTACCTTGTGTCCTTAAGATGCACTTTTGGGTTTTTAATTGAGTGTAAAAGGGATTTTTGTGTGTGTGTGTGTGTGTTGGCATGTGAGATTCTGTACATTTCAGGCTCAAACTGCACCATCTTTTCATTAAATCAATTTGAGAAGTTGAACATGTTCCTCGCTTTGGATCTCAGTCATCTCAGATCTCGGTCATTCAGGGGTGAGGTGCAGCCAGACCAGTTGAGAACCACTGCCCCAGACCACATGCATGTTCTTATTTGCTCAAAAATATTTGTTGGACCAGAGTTATGTATTCTCAACTGTGACAAAAAAGCTTTGAACAAAGTTAATATAATAACGAGTGTTTTCTTTTCTTTGTCTTTGTTATTTTCATCTGTTTTAAGTTTGATCTTTGAGTAATGTGGGTTTATGTAAATAAATGGATTTATGTCATAACAGAGACATTTGCTTATATACATTTTATATAAATGCATGTACAATATTTTTACACTTGAATAAACAATACAAAGATAGTTATTTAACAATATGTTTTGGTAATAGTTAAATTTATACAGTGGTATAGTAACAACCGGCCCTTTGAGGGCGACCATGATGCTGATGTGGCCCGCGGTGAAAATGAGTTTGACACCCCTGGATTAAATGATGTCAGCATTATCCTTTCAGATATAGCTAATCTGCATTGTAGTTAGGTAGAAGTTATGTGTCTCGCGGCCTTTGCTTATGATCTGTGGAGTTAGTATCTGCAGGCTCTATCTATACATACGCAGAGAAATGTTGGGGGTTGATGAATTTGGTAACACTGGGTCATTGGTTTTAGGAAGTGGGTACAAGCTTGTTTGTGCGCAATATCTGTCTTGTGATCAGGAGACGATACGGTTAAAACATAGGCCTCACGAGTGGTGTTGTATTTATCACAAGACTTCCAACAATGATGTACATCTCCGCCCTCAGTAGTGAGGTCTCCCTGGACCTTCTGGTTCCTACTGAAAAACCAGCATCATAGTGAATACGCCTTATACATTGTGTAAAGTATCTGGAACGAATAACAAAATAACAATAGATGTCATATGTACAGAATGAACAACAGAGTTACAGCATATTCAATGCATATGACAGAACGTATTCATATAATGAGAGTAGTAAACATGATGAAAAAGTTATGACTACCAAAAATAGCAGCAACAGTGGATGTAATAGAATAATAATGATAATAAAAGCAGTAATGGTATTGGCAATACAAATAGTCTACCTTGCTAGTATGACATGATTCCTTAAATGATGACTGAGTGACTGACTTTACATACAGGATGTAGCTTAATAACATGCTGACATGCCAATGTCAGTTGATCTTATGTCTGTTCTGTTGTTGCTGGTCCTCTGATATCATTGTCATGTTGCTGTTTGTCGTTGATAGTGCCAATAACTCTTTTTAATTTGTGGAATTTGTTCAGAATAATGTCTATTTAATCATCAAAAGTGTAACATGTCATGTGCGCAGCATTTTAATGCAAGACGGATTTCCCTATGGGAATAATTAACAATATTGTATCGTACACTGCTAAGAAATACACATCCAGTCTTTTGTTTTCTCCCACTGTGTCTCTGTCCACAGAGTAGTGGCTGGGGTTTGCTGATGCACTCTGTTATCACTTCCAGCTGCGGGACGGTTAAGAGAAGTGATTGAGGAGTCGGTAGGCAGTCAATGTCAGTATAAGACAAACAATGAAAGGTGTTTGAAGAAAGTGTGAGTTACCACAACCATGTGCACTCTCTCACTGCATGATTCTCCTGATGGAAAGATTAATACTTCAGAATTGAGAGTCAGTGAAAAATATAATTGCCGAGCTGACATTAAACATATATCTCACAGACTCATTCTATTATTTAAGATCTGAATAGTTCATATGGTATAGTTTAAAAAAAAAAAGGTTTGTTCCCCGTTTGTTTTATTCTACAGACAGATACATTTCATTCAGTGGCAGCTTCACTGCTGTTTGGCTCTTGGAGGAGGCCGGAGTGTTTTTTTTCCAGCAACCTAGAGGTTGCTCTTGCACTGCAAGAAGAGAGAGAATGTATCTGCTGCACATTGAGGTGGGTTGAGAGGGAGGGAACTGTTGAAATAGAGGAAGAAGGAACTTGCCAACATAAATAAAGACAGGGGAGCAGAAGTAGCGAGGTGTGGTGAGATCATTTGCGGATACGCACAGAGGCTGAACAGTGAGTACTAGAGAGTAGTACACTGGAGAATAATACAACTTAACAAGTGTGTATTTTGTTTTTTGTGACTTCACAGGAGCTTAATCGCTTCATCCATGTTTGCACTTAGTGGTTTCTATTGTTGTTAAAATGTCTTGCTTGTGCAAGATTTTCCATTAAAGCACTTTTGACATGTACTGCAGTACATTTATTTAAAGGTGCAGAACAGGCTTCTGTCAAATGTATAACAATTACATTTCTAATTATGTACTTACTTTTTTTGGCAGGTGAAGTGAGAGGACATCTGTGTGTGTTCATGCAGGTGGACATTATTTGTGAATTCCCTGTGTGTGTGTGAGTGTGTGAGTGTGTGAGGGACCATGCCAGGCCTCAGCAACAGCTTGTCGGTGCGACGCTGCCTCACCTTTGCGACAGGTCTGGTGGAGTGTCTGTGTTTTGCTGGCGCCGTGTTCGGATGGGCTTCGCTTGTTTTCATCCTGAAGACGGAGGGCTACTTCAGCTCTAGATGCGTCAACGTCACAGAATTCAATGCAACGCAGGTCTTAGGTCAGTTTGAAATCCTCACCCTCACTGCTTATAATCCTTTATTCTTTTGCCTTTAGATAGTACAGCCAAAGATAGACAGGAAAGGGGGAGAGAGGGCTCCCCGTCACCTGGATTTCTATAATTTATTGCAAATCTAGATGTTTCTGTGTCATATGACCTTTGTCACCTGGTTGGCCATGTATTTCACAGCATGGTCCTCTCTTTCACTGTGTCGTATGTGTCTAGATTGCAGTGGACAGGATGAACAGTTCTCTCTTGTCTTCACCATCGCATCCTTCATGAACAATTTCCTGACGCTGCCCAACGGCTTCCTCTTTGACTGGTTTGGTACTACAGTGGCTCGGCTCTTTGGAATGTGAGTCCAACAACACTTGAATTACTGAGGAGTAAAAGGTCAATAGATTTAAAGGATTTCCTGTGTGATTTCTCATCAAAACAGTGGCTCTGTACAGGACTGAAATTCCACCAGTTGCGTAGTGAGGAGGAATGAAATAACAAACAGTTAGGTAGTAAAGAACAAAATGGGAAAAAGTGCTTCAATGTGTACTGACGAGGCGATGGTTTAATTCGACAGTTTGATTGGATTTTATTAAGCTAAGATTCATTGCATCATCTAATTCTACAATATCAAAAATCTATTCTGCCATTGAATAGTTTTAACATGGATTTGATTCATTCTGTCTGAGTCTGTTTGTGTCTAAGCTGTGCAGACAGTCGACTCAATTTACATACATATTCCAATCTCTTTATTTTAATCAGTTAAGGCTTGTGTATGTGTTTTTACACTTCTAGTAGTGACAGATGATGCTGCCTTTAAGAAAGTAACTTGTGCATGCAAAGAAAATACACTCTAAAATCAATGTTGACAGTTACCACCAGAGTATTTATACCCCAAACAAAAAACTGCAACCGGTTGTTTTTTTTTTTGCTGTAACTTCCAGTTATGGATGCAGATATAACTAAACAGAATAAAGAGTCGCTGCAGCCTGATGTTTTTAATAAACCAAACACATTTCTCTAAAGACAGATGGGCTCCTCCTTGCATGGCTGTAACTCCCTCTGCCTGTGGTGGCTAAGCTAATGCTACAGCGCAAAGAGGCAATGTCCTGTAAAGTTAGTTTGTCTGTATTTTGCTCTGAGGAATTTCCAAATATGTGTGTTGCTAAATATACTCTACGAGCACCCTTGAAGTAAAAGGGACACGTACTGTGGGAAAGCTGGAAAAGCGAAAGGCCAGAGTAGCTCTCTCTCTCAAGGGATGTTATGTAAAGTAGTTGAAGTCAGACAGCGACAAGAATAGAAATGCAGCTTGCATACCAGAGTCTGACACTTAGCAATTCAGAATGTAGAGAAAATGTTTTATGAGAAATAGCAGCAGTTAAGAAAACTAAGGGCAATGAAATGGTAAGAGTGAGAGAATGATTAAGAAATAGAAAGCTCAGGACCATGAATCATGGAGCATGGAGGAATGTCAAAGCAAAAGAATTTTAGTTATTTTGTGGAGGTGTTCAGACCCTGTGATGAAGAAGCCCTCCCTACTGCCTCAGAGTTAATATTTATCATATAACAATCCACCACACACACACACACACACACACACACACACACACACACACACACACACACACACACACCTACTCAGCAGATATGTCTAAATCCACAATAACAAACTGGTACTGAGGGCACACATGTTTCCACTAAAAGAGGGTGGAGGGAAAATTAAAGACCATGGAATGCAAATAATTGGACAAGATGCAGCAAGTGGAGCTGAGGATAGAAGTCAGCCAAACTTCTTCAAACAGCAGAAGAACAACTTGCTTTTTTACACGTTTACTGGGATTTTTAACTGAACTTGTTTTTGTTTTTATTCATTTTAAAATCAATTGTAAAATATTGCTGCTGGTTACTGTGAAGCTCCCAATAAGTCAATAAAAACACTGGAATTTATTTTTCCCTTCTAGATTTCTGTACACCTCGGGTACTTTGATGGTGGCCTTCTCGACTGCAGGTGAAAAACATTTATCTTTTTTGTTTTGTTTTTGGGGCTTTGTCGGGAACCTATCTGTTAAAAAAAAGGAGTTAAGGTGTTACAGCTATGGATGCTCATTTTTCCCATGTTTTTTTCCACCAGCTTTGTCCAACATGCTGTTCCCAGCACTCTCCCTGCTGGCAGCAGGTGGCATCTTGTTTCTAATAACAAACATGCAGGTACTGAAATCGTTCAGATTAAAACAATTTAATATTCCGTTTTAATCCTAATAAATTTCTTATTAATTCATAGATGATTACTATGTAAAATGTCCATACATTTTGAAAGCTATCAGTCACATTTCCACATGGCCCAAGTTTACATAAGTCAATAGCTAATTTCATCCAACCAAGAGTCTTAAAGCCAAAATATTCAATTTATAAGTTTATAAAACAGTGAAAAACAGCACAACTGCAAAGTGGAATGGAGAATTGAACAAAAATTGTTGTTGATGAATTTTGATCGACTAATCTATAAATTGTTTTAGCTCTAAGTCACATTGTTATATCTCTAAATCAGTAGATGGTTAATAGTTGCTCTAAATTGGAATTGAAAAATTGTTGCATGGGAAAGTGAAAACAACTAAATGAACGCTTGTCCTATTAGTCCAGCAAATTATTCTCATTATTTAACATTTGGTGGCACATCTTTTTATTTATTTAACTATTTCTGGATGCCTGTATGTGTGCTCTGTCAGTGGAGTATCAACTAAAGTCACTAAACAAGAACACAAACAAAAATGCTGCCCGCAATGCACTTGTGTTGGCTGCAGGGCTTTTCTCAGATCAAATATGATTATGGTGAATAATAATAATGGTGAAAACACTATTTCAGGGAATCCTTATGTTCAAACAAGTAATTCAGTAAGAACACATTTTACACCGAATTACAGAAAATTAGATGTAAAAAAGCAAAGAAAGGCCCCGATATGTACTCACTTATCTGTTTAAAAATGTCCCTCCTTAAGGTAGGAAACCTGTTCGGCTCACGTCGTTCCACCATCATCACTCTCTATAACGGGGCCTTCGACTCTTCGTCAGCACTCTTCCTAGTCATCAAGGTGAGAAACATACACACACACATTCACAATTAAATATATTTATCCCATCTATTTATGTAGAAACAATCTTGATGTCGTCTCTTGCAGCTGTTACACGAGGCTGGCGTCTCTCTCCGCTCCTCTTTCCTCTTCCTGTCCGCCTGCGGCGTCATTCACCTCCTCAGGACTTTCTTCCTGCTGCCCAGAGACCACATTCCCTACCCGCTGCCTGATGACTACACATACGGGTACAGAACGGCAAAATCACACGCGCATCAACACCTCGGGAATAGTGGAGGAAAAAAAGAAAATCAATGAATCTTTGTTTGTTTAAAATATGATGATTAAACATTGCAATAGTAAAAGCAATTGTGCAAACATACAAAATTAAAATTAGGTTTTATTTAATGCAACTCAAGACTCGGCTCACTTGAGAGTTCATAATATGTGCAGTAAGAGTGGAGCAGTCTCCCAAGAATAACATAAAATGTACATGTGCACAGATAAATGGCAAAGTTACAGGAGTTAAGCTCTAGCTTCTCATTTAGGGCTTTGCTGGAGAGGGGGACTAATGGTTTATTAAAAAGTCTGCACTGGGAGGCTCTGGACTTTCAGCTGTACACTGAGGTTGCAGACTCAGGCTGCAAAGACCCTCACCCTAAGGAGGAAGTGCAGCCGCTGCTCTACCCGAGTGCAGAGAGTTTCAACGTGTCAATCAAATAGTTGGGTATCCGCTCCCTTTACAAAGAACTGCATTATTTCAGCATTATAAAACAAAATTACTTTTAATTGCAAATATTGCATATTTTTTCAATCTTCAAGCAGCACATGTTCACATCATCTTGCCACAATCTATGAAACCATTCTTCATGTGCTGTTATGTGATTGTAGGGGTGAATTAAAGTAAGATGTCCTTCAATGCTCTCATGCTGTTGTTGACCTTGTGTGACCTTTTACCTTTGTCAGGATAACCTGTTCTAAATCAAAGACTCTGAGCTTAGAGCAGACAACAACAAATGGTAACAAAGAGACAGCAACAGAGGAAACGACCCTCAACAAGGACGTCCCGGTGAAACACGGTCTGTTCACTCTACTGTGACATGGATTGATACATTATAAGATGTAAATGAATAAAATAAAAATAATCATACATCCTATTTCTCTTGATGTTTGTTCTTTCCTTGTCTTATTCAATCTTCTTGTTCCCCCTTGTGTCACTCAGAGAAGAGTTTCCGTGAGTGTGTGATGTCCAGGTTCTTCGTGTTGCAGATGCTTTGGTTATCGATTATGCAGCTCAGACATTACCTCTTCATCGGCACCCTCAACCCCATGCTGCAGCGGCTGACGGCGGGGGAGCCTTCACTGGGTAAACTCACACTACATTGTGTCTGCCCGTCTCTGCAAATAATTCCTAATTAGGTCCATGAAGTTGCATGAATATTGACCCGTTAATCTGTAGAGGACGTGACTGAAGTAGTTATATATGAGTAAGAAGCTACTGTTGGGTATAAAAAGTAGCTTTTAAATTGTTGTCCGCGCTGTGTGTCCCTGCAGTGAGCCAGTACATCAATGCCTTTGCTATAACGCAGCTGTGTGGCGTGCTGTGTGCTCCCTGGAACGGCCTCATCATGGACAGGCACAAGGGCAAACCTCGTGCTGCAGGTAACGTACTAATACTGATATGTCTAAAGATATGATACATATTCATTGAAAAAGTCCCATTAATGACTGGTGGATAAACAGCAGCCCAGGTGCCTTAGTCACCAACCTCATGCTTATTTTAAAAAAGTTATACAAAGAGAATTGTGCAAGAAAACATATTACTTCATTTTTTTCAATTGTGTGTGTGTGTTTCTGTTTATAGGAGAGAGTGAACAGGAATCAGACCTGCGGGCCTCGGTGCTTTCTCTCTTCCTGACGGCGCTGCAGTGTCTGATGTTCTCAGTTTGTGCCTCCATCCCGTACCTGCCGCTTCAGTATTTCACCTTCATCCTGCAGGTGCTCAACCGCTCCTTCCTCTATGGCGGCAACGCAGCCTTCATCAGTGTGGCGTAAGTACACATTTTACTATGTGTCTCTTGTGTGCACTTTATCTGGCTACCGCTGTAATCCTGCAATTGCCCCACTGCGAGACTAATAAAGAAATATCTTATCTTAAAAACATGCAGCACACATGTCTTTCTGGACTACGCTTCAATTTTCTAATATCTGCCTATGATGACATTGTAACGTGTTTTATTGTGTGTGTGTGTGTGTGTGTGTGTGTGTGTGTGTGTGTGTGTGTGTGTGTGTAGTTTCCCATCATGCCACTTTGGGAAGCTGTATGGTCTGGTCATGGGTCTGTCTGCAATGTTTTCTCTGCTGCAGTATCCCTGCTTTGCTCTGGTGAATGGACCTCTGGATGGAAACCCTTTATATGTGAGTACAACCATAAATCTTACTCTGGTCCTTCTCCTCAGAATCAGAATCAGAATCAGCTTTATTGGCCATGTGTGTTTACACTCACATGGCCAATTCACTCACAATTTGACTCCGGTTACACGTAGCTCTCATTATACATATATACAATAAGCAAGATAAATATTTAAAAAAACATTAAAAATAAAAAGTAGTCCGATTAGATTAGATCTTCATGAACTCTCCTCTCACTGCTTCCTGTTCTCTCTCCCTTTGTGTGTCTGCAGGTGAACATTGGTCTGACGCTGCTCAGCCTGCTCGCCTTCATCCATCCCCTCTCTGTCTTCCTGCACTGTCGAGGTCTCGCCTCCCAGCGAGCCATCAGTACCTCCTCTTAAAGTCTGTCGAATGACACTTGCACTTAAAATGTCCTTAATATCACCAGTGAGACTATTTGTTTGACGGTTTGTTTTATTTAGTAATAGTGCTCATATGTCTGTGTTGTGTTGCCATATGTATCATCATGTCCCGGTAAATACATTTCTGATTGCAGTCAAGTGTGGTTTTCGGTTACCGTTCCTCAGACTCTCGGATCATTTTCACAGCCAAATGTAATTCATCCATAATAATGTATAATGAAAATGTAGCTTTAGCGACTACTGACTTTTTACAGTCAACATGCTGGCTGCGTTACACGGCTGTTATATGTCTTTTGTTTCTTCTTGTATGTAATTTTATAATTTAACATATACTCTTGTATTGTTTTATTCTCTGTAATACTAGCAACCTATCACACAATGGTTGGATTGAGTGCTAAAAGATGACAAACTTTGTGCTGAAAATGTTACAGATAATATCTACCTATACCTATATCAGCGTGGAGCTCTTTAAGTTACCTCTGTATTTGTATTTTATTTTACCATAACAGTAGAGTATAAGACCAACAAGTGTTGTGGGAAAAGGCTGAATGTGGTAGAAGTGTAAGGGACGGTTGTGAGTGAGAATCAAAATTACCAGGCAGTGTTATTTGATTAGTGAACAGCTCTGCCACCTGCTGGCCTCTCAGTTAAGTTGTTAGCTTCTGATATCAGTTTTGTGCCGAATGTCTACCAACAGTAAATAGATGTTCTCGTTATATCCAACATATAAAGTCTCAGGTGGTCAGTGTAACTGTGAAGGATTCCGTTTGTTAAAGAAAAAAGGGAAATATATGTACGTTTCTTTACCAATACGTTTATGTTTAAGATTGGCTGTATATTTTTCTGAGGTGCCAAGACTGTAGAGATTGCAATGTTGTTTAAATGTAACTTTACAAACTCTTCACAAAAAATAAATGTATCTTTCAATATGAACTTAAACTCACTTGTGGTAAAGGGAATTATTACTTTTCAATATGTACTACCCATTTGCCTACTGTAAGTACTGTTTAAAGAGATTTGACTCATGTAAGATGACGTGTGTGAAAGTATATCATAGAACATAAGGAAACAAAAATTCCCAACAATAATCAAAAAGAGCTATGCACATCTGTGTGAGTGTGTAACAACACAAATTTAAAACATTTTCACTTGAAGCTTGTTGAAATGCAACTAGCTCGCTAAGGAATACAACAAACACGAAGAGCGTTTACTTGTTTTTAACGAAGCTAGCTTTTATACCATTATTAATGTATGACTAACTAAGTAAAAATATACTGGTAGCGTGGTGTGTATTTAAGTACAGCATACACAGTATACAAGTATTTGCATTGAACAATGTGAAAAAGAATCGGCTCACTGATCCCAGATGATTGCCGTGTGTTGCCGCAGTGTCCTCAGTTCCCCACACAGTGTTGAGTTGTTAGACATTGAGACATACAGAGGGTTGGCCTTTTTCCCTGGGACGCATGTAGACTAAGACTATGACGCACTGCTCCATCTACAAGGCACTGAGGACACAGTCACCAGAGCACCGGAATCGAACCCGGGTCTCGGGTGTTTTTGGAAATTCAACATCAGAATGTCATAATTATCTCTGGGTGACACCTTGAGGTGGTCTATTATTAATCTGAAATGGAATTAGCTTGTAACTAGGGACCTTTAAAATCCAATCTGAAATTAGACATAAATTGCCTCCTGAACTGATCTGAAGTTAACTCATGGAGATTTTGAAGGGCTTTGATTTTGAAATTCAACATCAGAATGTCATAATTGTCTCTGGGTGACATCTTGAGGTGGTGGAATTAGTTTGTAACTGTGGGTAAATTAATTTGAAATATAATCGGAAATTAGAGTTAAATTGGTTCATGAAATGTGATTTGAAGTCAGCTGATTAAGGAGATTTTTAACACATTAACACCATTGTTTGGTACAGGAACATCATAATTATAACATTGGAAATATCAACCTGCATGTACTGCAGAATAAGTCTACACCCAATCCACATGAAATTTTAAAGAGATGTACAATGTCTTGCATAATATACCACTACTACACACAGTGAACTGGACTCATTTTCATGTGTGACATTGACTGAAAGTAAACAATGCTAAAATACAATAAAAACTCTGTAGCGGTTTTGTAGATATGTTGAATAGTGGTCTTAGCTGACTTCTTATCATTGATTGATCGAGAAAGAGAAAAACAATGGGGAGGGAGGAGAGGGAGGAAGAGCTTCCCTATATAAAGAAAGAGAGCAGAGAGGTGTGGCTTGTAATGGTGTATTCACACCGAACGTGACGCGAATTATTCGCGCGACCAGATTACATGTAAAGGCAATGCACATACACGTATGGTTGCGACAGACGCGAATTTAAACGGGGGGCGGCGCGAAAGCCAATCGGCGTTGAGAAGCTCTGCGCGTCATCACTGCCGTCCTGTCGGTGCTGAATCAACCTGCTGCTGGTCCGCCTGAAGCAGCGCGGCCGTCATTTAGAAGCTGTTGTGCGGCTACAGATGAACCGGGACACGGGAGCGTTTGATGGTCCGACATTACAGGGACTTCCACAAGAAGTTTAAAGCAGAACTAGTGGTTAGTTTAATGGTGGATGGCGGAAACGGTACTGTTTTTACGGAGATAAACCACGGAGATAAGCCCCGCCCCCTTTCAGGCGCGAGTAAAGCCAGTAGAGAATGACGCAAATTAACCACATAAAGTCGAGCGACTAAACTCACGCGAGTAACGGTGTGAACACACCATTAGAACATTAGTGGAGACCTACAGAGGCTGAACTGTGAGTATTAAAGAGTAGTACGTTGGAGAATAATAACAAGTGTGTATTTTTTATTTTTTGTGACTTCACAGGAGGTTAATTTGGTAAAAAGACATACAGTATTTGCACATGTTAATTGTTTCTATTATTCAAATGGTAAACGACTGACCTCACCGCCTGAACTCAAGCAGCACATTTTATACCCAGATGTTTGTCTTGCTTGTGTCACTTTAAGATTTTATATTCAAGTCATTTCAATGTGTCATGCAGATTGGGTTCTTTTTATATGAAAATCTGGATCTCTGTCTCATGGGATATCTCTCTTCCATGGGATATATTTTGTATATATTGTGTAGTTATTAGTGTGATTCATTTTGAAATGCTGTTCATCATCTTTTTATTAAATACATTTTTATTATAACTTTCTGCATCTGGGACTTCTCTTCGCACAACCGCCCAAAGATTTTTTAACTTAACAGTACTCACAAAGACGTCTAAAATGCTCTTTCAGAGGTCCACATTAAGGCCTTTGATCAGTTGCATTCTGTTTGGACTAATGCATGTCTTTGACATTCAGAGCTGCGATCAGCTGCTGTCTTCCCCACCAACTGTTGTCCTCTCCCTCTTGAGACTTTTTTTCTCAAACTACATCATGCAAGGTTACTCCACATTTACAAGTTTTAGGGCAATAAAATAAAGACGCAAAACTCCTTTAGTGTATTTTTCAAAAGTTTACTTGGCCATTGAAAGTTTGCATTTCCATAATTTTGGGGAAGTTGTTAATATAAAAAAAAAGCATTATTAAGGACATTTTAAGTGCAAGTGTCATTTGACAGACTTTAAGAGGAGGTGACTCGCTGGGAGGCGAGACCTCGACAGTGCAGGAAGACAGAGAGGGGATGGATGAAGGCGAGCAGGCTGAGCAGCGTCAGACCAATGTTCACCTGCAGACACACAAAGGTAGAGAGAACAGGAAGCAGTGAGAGGAGAGTTCATGAAGATGGTTATTAAGAGATAAGGACCAGAGTAAGATTTATAGTTGTACTCACATATAAAGGGTTTCCATCCAGAGGTCCATTCACCAGCGCAAAGCAGGGATACTGCAGCAGAGAAAACATTGCAGACAGAGCCATGACCAGACCATACAGCTTCCCAAAGTGGCATGATGGGAAACTACACACACACACACACACACACACACACACACACACACACACACACACACAGTGAAGACATGGCAAAGAGAAAGACGAGGTAAAAGATAAGTAGGGAGTAGAAAAGGAAAATCCAAGAATTTTTAAGCATTAGATTATTCCTGAAAGATAAAAGATTAACACTTTAACCTATCCATATAGACCTATAATAAATAGTTTATAATACAATATGATGTAGTTAAGAGCAGATTTAAGAACACTTTTACATGTTTGTTAATGTACAGTATTTTACAACAATTATAACATCTCTTGCAAAGACTATTCATAATCAGAACTGTCATATACATCAATCGTCATTCATTACCTCTTTTACACCAGCTTCCATTTTTTCCACAATTTATAACAGGAGTTAAAAAATGTATCAAGTCCCTCTCCTTATAGTTAATTAGCGTATCTTTTAGTCCTATTGTGAACAGACATACAAACATGCATCTCTTGCACCTGTGACATATTCATATTGTTACGTGATTTATGTCTTGCTAGGACGCAGCAGTGCACGCTGAGCTGAGCTCTGTGGCCGTCTCAGCCTGGGCTCTGAGTGCAAGTATGCAGAACCAAAATCATTATATTGGTTTGATGAAAATGAAAAGTTGCACTAAGTGTCAAAGTATGGTCTAGTTTTATTTCTGAAGCTTGTCAAATTTGAGAATTTATCAGAAGTCTTTTGAAAATCTACAGGAAGTTTAGCTGTCAGACCGAGAGCAGAAGGAGCAAAATTCTAAATGTATCTTGATGAACTGATGATCACAAAAAAGTCCTCTCCGTTTAAAGTTACTATTATGTGCGAGGTCTCTTGTAGGTTTTATCTGGAGGTTCAGACAAATACTCACACTAAACTGATGAAAGCTGTGTTGCCGCCGTAGAGGAAGGAGACGTTGAACACCTGCAGGATGAAGGTGAAATACTGAAGCGGCAGGTACGGGATGGAGGCACAAACTGAGAACACCAGACACTGCAGCGCCGTCAGGAAGAGAGAAAGCACCGAGGCCCGCAGGTCTGATTCCTGTTCACTCTCTCCTATAAACAGACACACACACACACAATTGAAGACACTCCAAAAACAAAAACAAATATGACATGTCCATACAGACAATACAGAGTACCCAACGACACCTATCCACTGCACTGTTTGTCAGCTTTTATTCTAACTAAACGCTAGAGATTTGGCCCAAGTGGTTCCCTGGGTAATGTATGCACATTTGCTATCATCAAACACACATTTTTCTTATTTAAAGTTTATCCAGTATGCATAACACTAATGTAAAACACTGAACACTGACTTGGATAGACATAGATTTTTGTAAATGATTAGACATTTGGGCACCACTTTGTAATAAGGTATATCTTATGTGATAGTAGGTCTGCCATGGCTGTGGCCTGTTGGATTCATTACTAGTCCTTACCAGTATTAGTACGTTACCTGCATCACAAGGTTTGCCCTTGTGCCTGTCCATGATGAGGCCGTTCCAGGGAGCACACAGCACGCCACACAGCTGCGTTATAGCAAAGGCATTGATGTACTGGCTCACTGCAGGGACACACAGCAAGGACAAGATGGTTTGAGGCTGGTATATATTGAGGCTGGTATACATTGAGGCTGGTATGTATTGTGATGCTAGGGCGAAGGAGCAGAAAGTGAAATGCAGAGTGAATGTGAAATTAATTCTGTACACATGACATCTACTGCACTCTGTCCATCTGGGGTGAGGGATCCTCCTCTGTTGCTCTCCCGAAGGTTTCTTCCGGGTTTTTTTCACTGTGAAAGTTTTTTTTCCGTAATTTGGGATACTGGGCTAGACAAAATAAACTGAATTGAAAGTGCCAGCAAACAATCTATTGCGACGTTTGTCCACGGACTGTTGTTCTCCTCGATGTTGACGTCCATGGTGCTCTGCCAGTAGTTCTTTCTATCTTCTAAAGCATCTTCTTGCTTATATAATAGTACATGAGTCACATCCTTTTAGTAGGGTGAGTTTACCCAGTGAAGGCTCCCCCGCCGTCAGCCGCTGCAGCATGGGGTTGAGGGTGACGATGAAGAAGTAATGTCTGAGCTGCATCACTGACAACCAAAGAATGTGCAACACAAAGAACCTGGACATCACACACTCACGGAAACTCTTCTCTGAAAGAGACGAGGGGGAAACCAGAGAGATGGATGAAGAAAAGAAAAGAACAAAGATGAAGATAAATAGTTTATATGTTTATTTTTTATTCTGTTGTATCTTTCAATGTCCATGCCACAAAAAAGTGAACACACCTTGTTTCACAGCGGTGTCCTCGACTTCCTCTGTCGTTATCTGTGCATTACCATTTCCAGTTAACTGCTCCAGGCTCAGAGTCTTTGATTTACCACAGGTTATCCTGACAAAGGTCAAAGGTTACAGTGGGTCCGCCACAAATTGAGGGCATAGAGTACTTTGATATTATTTTCTTCAAGTCATAACTTGCTACAATCACTTAACATGATGTGAAGTTTTCTTCTGCAATAACCCAGGTGTATAGGTATATAGATCCACCAGATCATTTCTTTCAATATTTGAAACAAACAAGCCTTATTTACACTTGATATATCCCTGTGTGAGGTGTTGATGTCTGTGTGGTTACTTGGTGATTTGTACCCGTATGTGTAGTCATCAGGCATCGGGTAGGGAATGTGGTCTCTGGGCAGCAGGAAGAAAGTCCTGAGGACGTGAATGACGCTGCAGGCGGACAAGAAGAGGAAAGAGGAGAGGAGAGAGATGCCAGCCTCGTGTAACAGCTGCAAGAGAAGATGCCAAGATCTTCGTGACAACAGGAGACACAGTAAATACATTTCATATATGAGATCAGTGTTGGAATGTCTCTCACCTTAATGAAAAAGAAGATTGCAGATGAAGAGTCAACAGCCCCGTTATAGAGAGTGATGACGGTGGAGCGACGGGAGCCAAACATATTGCCAACCTTTTAAGAGAGGAATTAGATGAATGTTGTGTACATGTCTGTGTGGGGCTTTTTTGCATCTGCTTTTCTGAACTTCAATGTAAAATGTATTCTCGCTGATTTGAATCACCTATTTGAATATGATGATGCAATTTTGGAATCACAGCTGAACCATCCAAACTCATTAAACATCACATTTTAGGGTTCTGTGATTTTACCCCACAATTGAAACAAAAGTGCGTCATGGGCAGACCCTCTGTTTTTAATCTGGCGAACGAAGCGGTCTTGAACGTTCAACCTTTTTCACTTCCAGGAAACCTTTCACAACCGTATTTTTCAGTCCAAGCCTTCCACAAAAATGGGTCATAATAGATGTAGAGGTAGTGGTCCTTGATCATGTGTCTTTTCTTCTTTACGTTTGGTGATACTTGACTGACAGATCATATGCACTCACTCAGAAATAGTAAAATAAATATATCAAAACACGCAATAACTACTGATTCTGAAACATATAAATTAATTTATAAATAATTGGTTTGATTCACGTAATCAGTTATAACGTTTTATTGGCAGTTGGAGGATATGCTGCTGCTTATTGTTTTTTAATATGATAAATAATACTAATCATGAAAATAATTGGAAGATTAATCAGAACGACACTAATCGTTTCAATCTTTTCTAATGTCTACTTCAGTACCTGCATGTTGGTCAGCAGAAAAAAGTTGCCCCCCGCTGCCAAGAGGGAGAGAGCTGGGAACAGCAGGTTGGACAAAGCTGATAGGAAAAGAAAACAACGTGCATTAACACTTGTAAGAGTCATTGTTACTTCTTTTCAGTATTCTTGAGACCATGAGGTTCACAAGAGAGCACAAATCCAAAAGATGGAGGAATTATTTTCACCTACAGTCGAGAAGGCCAACATCAAGGTACCCGCGGTGTAAAGAAATCTGGTGTGAAAAAGAAGTTGCAGTGATAAGATGTAATTTCTTTGGTATGATAGTGAGAGTAAAGCTTTTCAAGCTTTTACAAAACAAAGAATTTCAGATGGGAAAATTGGTCTTAAAATTAATACAAATCAATGCACTCTCAGCAAAAGGCTGGCTTTTAGTGGAAACATAGACTAGGTCCTTTGTACTGCTATTATTGTTGATTTAGATATATCTGGGGCACCAGATAGGTGCTAATCTAACTAATCTCGCTCCTTCATCAATGGGATCTCTGAGGAAGGGAGCTGGCATTTGTTTCCGGGGGAGTGGCAAGCTTATCCAGCTAACTTAAGTTAGCCTACGCTGGACCAGGTTCAAGTATATCAATGTGTTGCTATGGTGATTTTGCCAAACTTGCTTTGTGGAACCGAAAAGCCTGACTCATGTAATCTTATCCTGAAAAGTATCCAGCTAACTCAGTTAGCCAGGTACGAGGAACGGGGCCCTGATGAGTGTGTGATGTTGTGGTGTTTTTGTTGCTGTCTGGAGACCTCAGCTAGTTTTCATAATATCCCTCGAGGGAGCAACTTTATTTCTTCCTTCTCGCTTCTGTCCATCATGTCTCTTTTACTTTGCAAGAGATTGTACTTAACCTATAAACATGCAGGGTAACATTTACCACAAACAATATAATTTCTTCAACTCTCTATGACTTCCTCTCTCTAGAAAAGCCAACATATCTTCGACTCTTTGCAATGTAGCATTAGCTTATCCACCATGGGCCGAGTCATGTGCAGCCACGCAGCAGATAAAGAGGACAGAAACCCATCTGTGATGACAATGTGATTGGTTTAGTAAAAATAGTTTTTTAGGTTCAATTTTATTGTCGATTTAAAAAAAGGAAGTTTCAGAGAGCAACCCATTGCCAACACAAATAATTCACTCAAACAAGTTGCTGTACTTTGTTTCTTGCTATTAAAAATATAGTTAGCAAGCTTTCTTGATTTCTACAATGAATTATGTTTTTATGTTTGTGGGTTATGGTATGCATTACTAAGTTTAACCTTTTCAAAAACTGTGTAATAGCATAACACCACCATTAGTTTCAGGTTGACAGTAAACTCATATTAACTTCAAAAGTCTTCCGGTATCCTCAGATCACCTGCTCTCCTTGTGTATTTAATCTGCTCTCTCTTCATCAGTTGTCAGGTTGCCTGCGCTTGTTGCTTGTATTCCTCGTAAATTTTGTTATTGGAACCAGCTTTTGCCTGATGTTATGCATTTAGGTCCTCTTAAAACTCAAATGTCTGACAAATCACACTAATCAACAACCTCCCCTTGTTGTTCTTTACTCCCTTACTGTTTTTTATTTCGGGGCTGCACGGTGGTGTAGTGGCTAGCAATGTCGCCTCACATTGAGAGGGACCGGGGTTCAGATCTCTGTCTGGGTGGGCCTTCTGTGTGGAGTTTGCATGTTCTCCCCGTGTTAGCGTGGGTTCCCTCCGGGTTCTCCAGCTTCCTCCCACAGTCCAAAGACATGCAGGTTAGGTTAATTGGTCTCTAAATTGCCCGTAAGTGTGAATGTGAGCGTGAATGGTTGTCTGTCTATATGAGCCCTGTGATAGACTGGCGACTTGTCCAGGGTGTACCCTGCCTTCGCCCAATGACAGCTGGGATCGGCTCCAGTGCCCGCGACCCTAGACAGGATAAGCGGTTCAGATAATGGATGGATAGATGTTTGTCATTTCATTCCACTTAACTACCCGACTGATGGACTTTTAGTTCTCTACTGAGACACTGTTTTGATGAGAAATGAGAAACCTTTAAAATGGGGATGCACCAATACTGGTATCGGGTATTGGGTTTGAAACTGTGCTAATATAGTCTTACTTGTAAAACTCAAGCTCACTTAAGGTGGACTGACCTTGAAGGTGCACCAGCTATTCTCCTAAAAGTGACACGCAGGTCCTCTGAGTTTTGCTCAGCCTTTATTTCCTTTTATATTTCTTTTACCTGTTTAAACGATAGCACAATACATTTGTAACACCCCTACTGAAAACTATGCTCTCATTGTAAAACAGAAAGTTGAATACAAAATGTAGCTTGTTAAAGTGAGAAACATCTGTTGAAACCAAAACATGTTTTCAACATAATTGTTAGAACTGTAATAATATTATAAAGTACTCTTTTAGGCACTTGTATCGGTACTCAAATGTAACCAAATGTACTGTAAAGTGGTATTGATGCATCCCTAATTTTAAATCTATTGACCATTAACTCTTTAGTAATTAAAGTGTTGCTTGACTCACATTCCAAAGAGCCGAGCCAGTGTAGTACCAAAGCGGTCAAAGAGGAAGCCATTGGGCAGCATCAGGAAATCAAAAATAAAAGATGCGATGGTGAAAACAAGAGAGAACTGTTCATCCTGTCCACTGCAATCTGTAGACACTTAAAACACAGAGGAAGAAAGAGCCAAATGGTGAAATACATACAAACAGATGACAATTAGGATCAGGAGTTTCTTTACATCTTTTAGATCAAAGGGAATGAAGGTCAGTGCAGTTTTGATTATGTGAGTTTTAATTAATTTCAACTCTTTGTGCAGGCCCATCATTGACACCTGTGGTTAAAGAGGTGTCAATGATGCTTGGTGAGTCCTACATAAAGGTTTGAATACATTTTGTTTGAATTGAAACTGACCTAAGACCTGCGATACACTGACTCCTGTGGTGTTGACACATAGAGAGCTGAAGTAGCCCTCCGTCTTCAGGACAAAAACCAGAGAAGCCCATCCGAACACGCATCCGGCAAAACACAAACACTCCACCACACCTGTGAATAAGGTGAGGTAGCGACGCACCGTCACGCTGCTCACCAGACACGGCATGGTTCCTCACACACGCAGGAAAACAATGCACAAACACTAATTTTTCACTCAGGTGAGTCCTGTCCACAAGCAAAACAAAGAAAATAAATGTGATTATGAACCTTTTTAAAGCAATGTAATTTCCATATAAAAAGAACCCAATCTGCATGACACATTGAAATTACTTGAATATAACATCTTAGCCAGACAACAATCGGGGCATAAAATGTGCTGCTTGAGTTCAGGCAGTGAGGTCAGTCGTCTTCCAAAAAACGTTCTGCATAAATTCAGACGTTTGAAATAAGTTAATAAAAAAACTTTTAATAAAAAGGTTGACTTCAAGGTGCTGGAAAATCAAAACATTTTCATTTGAACAACAATAGGAATCAATTAACACGTGCTAACATGGCTTTTTACCAAATTAACCTCCTGTGAAGCCACAAAAAATACACACTAAATTATATTAATACTCACAGTTCAGCCTCTGTTGGTCTCCACTAATGTTCTCACAAGCCACACCTCTCTGCTGATACTCTACTCTCTTTCTTTATATAGGGAAGCTCTTCATCCCCCTCCTCCCTCCCCAGTGTTTTTCTCTTTCTCAATCAATCAAAGATAAGATGTCATCCAATGTCACACGTAAAAATTAGTCCAGTTCTAGCAGTGTGTGTAGTAGTGGTATATTAGGCAGGACATTGATTGGGTGTAGACTTATTCTAAAGGAGTACAGGTTGGTTTTTCCAATGTTATAATTCCTCTTTTACTATGTTCCAAAGAATTATTGATAAACAACACAAATGATCATATTAATCATCTAAGTCCTTAATACTTTATTTGCAAATGGGCAATCCCTCATTTATAAAGTATGAAAACCCAAGCTTATTAATCAAGAATGAAACATGTATAATTGTGTTTATGAATTGCATACTAATGAGTTACTAATAAGTGTTCATGTTGGAATAATGCTTTATAAATGATGAATTCAGTGTTTATTCATGCTGGGAGGAAGAGTTGGCCTATATAGAGAAAGAGAGTAGAGTAACAGAGAGGTGTGGCTTGTGAGAACATTAGTGGACCCACAGACCCACAGCATACTACTCTTTAGTACTCACATGTGAGTACTAAAGAGTAGTATGCTGGAGAATACTACAACTTAACAAGTGTGTATTTTGTGTGGCTTCACAGGTGGTTCATTTAGTAAAAAGCCATGTTTGCAGATGTAAAATCAGTGGTGGGCCGTTAGGGCCAGCTAAGCCTTCTCTGCTGGCCTAAACAGAATCACAAAGTTATAGCTATTTTATAATTGAATTGTTTTTCACAAATATATATAATATTATTATAATATTTTTTCCCTATTGGCTTATTTTCTCATTGCACAGCTTCTGTCTTCCTCTGTTGCTCTGCTTCCAGTGCAGCTTGTTTTGTGCTTTTATCCAATCAAATTTCCCCTCCTATGTCTCTCTGGAAGCAGAGCGGCTTCAAGCTGGCCTTTGCAGATTAAAGTACATGGGGACGTTATCATTGATTGTTAAAGACTTCAGATCTTTAGTTTGACATGCTGGGTGTATTCTTTGATGTCCAGTGCCTGCAAGAAGGCCCTGGACATGTGATTGGTCAGTGGGCCAGCGTGACTTTAGTCAACAGAAAGCTACCTAGTACTAGCAGAACTCCGTAGGTGTCAATGATGGGGCTGCATAAAGAGTTGACATTGATTAAAACTCAGGGCTTGCTGACCTACATTGTCTCCTATGATCAAAATGATGTAAAGGAATGTCGTAGAAAAATGAATTCTGTATAATAATAATAATAATATAGCTCGAGAATAATGACATTTGCCAGATGTGTCACTCGAGACTCAAGACTTTGCCAATCTCGATTCCCTACCCAAGCCTAAACATGACCTTTTGGGATTACAACAGAGTGTGCCGGAGACAAAGTGTTTTGTTTCACATGACCGGTGAGGAAGAACATTCTGAACCATTTGGCTAAATGTACCATGACTTCTGTTTGTACTATATAACACCATGTGTGATGACTCGTAACCTTGTTATAATCTTACTATATCTTATCTTGTGATAAATTGTTCAAAGACTAACATGCTTAAAGTACTGTTGATTTCTCACAAGGAACTATATTAATTTCCACCACAAGGAACTTCCGTATCAAAAGTCATATACGTCCATACAACTCTTGATACAGGAGTTATGCAGGCTCTGGTCCTAATAGTCATCTGTTTGTATGTATTTCACCATTTGGCTCTTCCTTCCTCTGTGTTTTAAGTGTCTACAGATTGCAGTGGACAGGATGAACAGTTCTCTCTTGTTTTCACCATCACATCTTTTATGTTCAATTTCCTGATGCTGCCCAATGGCTTCCTCTTTGACCGCTTTGGTACTACACTGGCTCGGCTCTTTGGAATGTGAGTCAAGCAACACTTTAATTACTAAAGAGTTAATGGTCAATAGATTTAAAATTAGGGATGCATCAATACCACTTTTTCAGACCGAGTACATTTGGTTACATTTAAGTACTTGCCAATAGAAGTACCTTTATGAGTACTTTATAATATCATTACAGTTCTAACAATAACGTTGAAAACATGTTTTGGTTTCAACAGATGTTTCTCACTTTAACAAGCTACATTTTGTATTCAACTTTCTGTTTTACAATCAGAGCATAGTTTGCAGTAGGGGTGTTACAAATGTATTGTGCTATTGTTTAAACAGGTAAAAGGAATATAAAAGGAAATAAAGGTCGAACAAAACTCAGAGGACCAGTTTGTAGAGAATAGCTGGTGCACCTTCAAGGTCAGTCCACCTTAAGTGAGCTTGAGTTTTACAAGAAAGAGTGTATTAGATCTGTAACAAACCCAATACACGATACCGGTATCGGTGCATCCCCATTTTAAAGATTTCTCATGTCATTTCTCATCAAAACATAAGAATACAAGCAACAAGCGCAGGCAACCTGACAATTAATGAAGGGAGAGCAGATTAAATACACAAAGGAGAGCAGGTGATCTGAGGATACCGGCAGACTTTTGAAGGAAATATAATTTTACTGTCAACATGGAACTGTTGGTAGTGTTATGGTATTACACTGTTTTTGAAAAGTTGTTTAATATAAACAACAAGCACAGGCAACATGACAACTAAAGAAGGGAGAGCAGATTAAATACACAAGGAGAGTTTTAAAGTGAATATCAGTTTACTGTCAACCTACTGATGGTGATGTTATGATATTACACTGTTTTTGAAAAGCTTAAACTTCGGAGGATCGGTGGTTCGATCCCCAGCTCCGCTAGTCCATGTCGCTGTGTCCTTGAGCAAGACACTTAACCCTAATTGCTCACCGTTGCTGTGTATACGGTCTACTGTATATCATGTAAGTCGCTTTGGATAAAAACGTCTGCTAAATGAAATGTAATGTAGTAAGGCATACCATGACCCAAAACATAATTAATTGTAAAAATCAAGAAAGCTTGCTAACTAGACTTTTAAAAGCAAGAAACTAAAAAGTACAGCAACTTGTTTGAGTGAATTGTTTGTGTTGGCAATTGGTTGCTCTCTGAAACTTCCATTTTTTAAAGCGACAATAAAATTGAACCTAAAACACCTATTTTTACTAAACCAATCACATTACATTTCACTGACGCTTTTATCCAAGGCGACTTACATGATATACAGTAGACCGAAGACACAGCAACGGTGAGCAATGAGGGTTAAGTGTCTTGTTCAAGGACACAACGACTGGCTGAGCCGGGGTTTGAACCACTGACCCTCTGATTGAAAGACTGACTTGCTAACCACTGAGCCACAGTCGCCCCACAGATGGGTTTCTGTCCTCTTTATCTCCTGCATGGCTGCATCATATTGGGTAGCAAGAGGTAAAATATAAGTAGGGAGTAGAAAAGGAAAATCTAAGAATTTTTAAGCCTTAGAATATTCCTGAAAGATAAAAGGTTAACACTTTCACCTATCCGTATAGACCTATAATAAATGGTTTATAATACAATATGAGGCAGCACTTTATAATAAGTACACACTATTTAGCATTAGTAAAGTATGAATAAACACTGAATTCATAATTTATAAAGCATTATTCCAACATGAACACTTATTAGGAACTCATTAGTATGCAATTCATAAACACAATTATAAATGTTTCATTCTTGATTACTAAGCTTAGGTTTTCATACTTTATAAATTATGGATTGCCCATTTGCAAATAACGTATTAAGGACTTAGATGATTAATACTATCATTTGTAAAGTGTTAGTAAATTATAAGAAAAAGTTGCAATTCATGATTAATTCAGGTAGTTACTACACGTTAGTTAAGTATTAGATAAGCATGTTCTGTGACCTAATCTAAAGTGAATACTATCTATGCTTTACAAAGCATGTATAAGCAGTGCCTCAAAGCTAACACAAGTCTCTATCTTTTCAACAGAATAATGCTTTATAAATCATGAATTATGTATGGTCTGACCATGGCGCTGTCTGCAGTGTTTTCTCTGACCTCTGGATATTAACAAGTTACGCAAAATTATGGAAATGCAAACTTTCATTGGCCAAGTAATCTTTTGAAAAATACACCAAAGGAGTTTTGCGTCTTTATTTTATTGCCCTAAAATGTGTAAATGTGGAGTAATCTTGCATGAAAAAAAAGTCTCAAGAGGGAGAGGACAACAGTTGGTGGGGAAGACAGCAGCTGACCGCAGCTCTGAATGTCAAAGACATGCATTAGTCCAAACAGAATGCAACTGATCAAAGGCCTTAATGTGGACCTCTGAAAGAGCATTTTAGACATCTTCGTGAGTACTTTTGCATTTGTGAAAAAAGTTCTTGGCCTAAAAAGTATTTTGTGGATCCAGAGGGAGCGCTGTAAAATCTGATAAATTTACTCATGTGACATCACTGGAGGCACCGTTGGTTACTGCCAACCAACTGAATCCATTTCAATCCAGGTTCAGATCTCATCACAGCACCAAATGAACACTGTTCTGCTTATCTGATAGCAGCAAGCAGACGCTTCAACACCACACAGGCTATATCTCTTTTTCAACTTTGCGTTGAGATGGAGACTTGTTGCACCCAAATGCAGAACGTCGTGGCAGTAAGACGATTTCCGTGTGACCAGGAGGCAGGGCAAGAAGAGAGGGGTTTTCTCTGCTGAGCAGAGGTTGATTGAGAGAGAGAAAAGCATTGGGATGGGAGGAGAGGGAGGGACCTGTTGAGGAAGAGGCAGGAAGAGCTGGCCTATAAAAACTTGAGTAAGAGCAGAGGTGTGTAACATTTCGATATTTTGGGTGATTCACTTTGTTGTTATATGGGAGTTTCATGACCTACCCATATCTCAATAAATACATTGATTTTCTGTTTTCCAATATCTGAATTTATTTAAGTTCATGATCTTTTGGAAGAGGACTGACTAAACTGACTGGACTCAAGCAGGGCATTTTGTTCCCAGATATTTTAGTGCATTTGATATATCACAGAGGTTGTTGGTTTTTTTTATATAAAAATGCCATGTTTTAATGATGCATTATGTTCAATATGTAGTCCTCGCTAATGTTTTTTTTTCTTTTTCTTTTTTCTATTGACTTTGATTTGCAGGTGCAGTGAAGGGAGACACCTGTGTGTGTCCATGCAGGTGAAAATGTCGTGTTTGTGAAAGGTGCAAGTTCATTTTCTTTTGTTGGTTTGTGGAGTGACAGTTTGTGATTTATAATCAGTGTGTGAGAAACCATGCCGGGTCTTGTGAGCAGCGTGACGGCGCTTTGAGTGGTTGGAAGACTGAAGTGCTATACAAGTACAGGTCCATTTAACATTTACATATGTGACCGATCGCAGGATTCTCCTGATGGAGATGAATCTCCGGTGTATATAATAATCATCAACCCTATTATTTCCTCATCTCTGTTCCTTCATTGTCCATCTCTGTGGTCTCCCCTTGTCTCCCTCAGAGAAGAGTTTCCATGAGTGTTTGATGTCCAGGTTCTTTGTGTTGCACCTTCTTTGGCTATCAGTGATGCATCTCAGACATTACTTCTTCATCGGCACCCTCAACCCCATGCTGCAGCGGCTGGCGCCGGGAGATTCATCTTTGGGTAAACACACAAACACACATATTGAAGAGAAGAGGACAGTGTGTGTGCATTACAAACTTAGTAAGAGAGTACCACTTCAGGAAATAGAAGTTGCAACAGAATGCCAGAAGAGGATGCCAAAGCCCAAGGAAAATACTGAAGAGGGAGAACTGAAGGCTTGAGAATGAGAGTAAAAGGTAACAGGATGGAAATTGAAATCCTCAAGAAAGATAAAGCTGATGTAATAAAAGAAGAACTATTATTTATCTTTGTAAAGTTATTTGGATAATTGAAATAGCTTCATGCAAAAATATCACCTCCTCTTGAAGATGAAGAAAAAATCAGTGCACGCATAACGAAAAGAGCAGTTGGAGTTGGAGGCCAAGATTGCTGCATCAGACACAAAGGTGAAGGTTTATGCAGATTATGAATGAATATTGTCAGTCAAAAAGCAAGTAAGCTCCAGAGCAGAGTTAAAGGACACTTGTTATGTTTGATATGAAGCAGCAGCCAGCAGCACCTCCAGACCATTCACAGCATTTCTAATAATGCAGCGCCACAATGAGATAACACAAACTCTAGTCCAGCAGCAAAACATTTCACAGCTCCCACAGAGAGATGTTTCTACATGTTCAGGAGATCCACTCGTTCATAAGGGCATTCAAACAGACTATTATGAGCCAGAATTGGTCAACAAGATAGATCCATGTTTGACAGTGTCTGAACAGGATTTAGTTCTTGTGGTAGCCGGAGGGCAACTTAATGTCACAGCCAGAGTGCAGAGGTTGTGTGCATCGGTTTGGAGCAACTTCCTTCATGAGCTGTGGCTCATGTGCACTAAGGACAGCTAAAGGTGGAAGAGTTAGGTCTGTAGCTGTTGAGACAACTTTAGTGTTGACAACAACTCAAGGGCATTGATAATGTAAATATATGATTACTTAACAGCCTGTGCTTCAACTAATTGATAAAAGATTTGACGTCATATAATGAGCCAGAAGGTGCCGTGAAGTATACAAAGTACTGTTTTCTCATATTCTGGCAGACTTGTTGAACTGTGGTTTCAGACCTTTGTCTCTCACCATCTTGTCCTCGCTGTGTGTCCCTGCAGTGAGCCAGTACATCAATGCCTTTGCTATAACTCAGCTGTGTGGCGTGCTGTGTGCTCCCTGGAACGGCCTCATCATGGACAGGCACAAGGGCAAACCTCGTGCTGCAGGTAACATACTAATACTGGTATGAACTAGTAATGAATCCAATGGGCAACAGCCATGGCAGACCTACTAAGGATTTAACGTGTTTTTAATTACTGCAGAAAAAAACTACAAAATAAGTGTGTGTTAGATGAGATGATATATATTTTAAAATGTGCATACATTACTCAGTGTGTGTGTGTGTGTGTGTGTGTGTGTGTAGGAGAGAGTGAACAAGAAGTAGAGCTGCGGGCCATATCGCTTTCTCTCTTCCTGACGGCGCTGCAGTGTCTGATGTTCTCAGTTTGTGCCTCCATCCCGTACCTGCCGCTTCAGTATTTCACCTTCATCGTGCAGGTGCTCAACCGCTCCTTCCTCTACGGCGGCAACGCAGCCTTCATCAGTATGGCCTAAGTACAGAAGACACATACATACACATTCTTGCATGCATCAATATTGCAGCATATACATATACATATATATGCAGGTTTCTGCATAGAACACTGTTTTATAATTTAGTTTATTTATTTAATGTTTTATAATTATTGTGTATTGTTTATCACAAGAATGCCACAAAGTGTTTACGTTCCTCAATATACACTTGTATTTGTTAAGTGGAAAAATAGGAAGACACTGGAGAAAACAAATTGTAAAGGTTGTGACAAAGAAGAGGAAACATTTAAAATTCATAGATACATAAAATGTATATAAAATGCATCTATAAACTCTACTAAAAAGACAATAATTAAACAATATAAATACGTGGTAGTTTGGGAGTAATTGAGGCATGCCTGGCATTTTTTATTTTGAGGATTTCTTTTTATGATTCTGTCAGTTCTCCTTGAATACACTTCTCTTTGCCATGTCATCACTGTGTGTGTGTGTGTGTGTGTGTGTGTGTGTGTGTGTGTGTGTGTGTGTGTGTGTGTGTGTGTGTAGTTTCCCATCATGCCACTTTGGGAAGCTGTATGGTCTGGTCATGGCTCTGTCTGCAATGTTTTCTCTGCTGCAGTATCCCTGCTTTGCGCTGGTGAATGGACCTCTGGATGGAAACCCTTTATATGTGAGTACAACTATAAATCTTACTCTGGTCCTTATCTCTTAATAACCATCTTCATGAACTCTCCTCTCACTGCTTCCTGTTCTCTCTACCTTTGTGTGTCTGCAGGTGAACATTGGTCTGACGCTGCTCAGCCTGCTCGCCTTCATCCATCCCCTCTCTGTCTTCCTGCACTGTCGAGGTATCGCCTCCCAGCGAGCCATCAGTACCTCCTCTTAACCACATAAGCCCCATCAGTTCCGATATCGGAACATTGGGTTCAGTCTCTTGGACTGAGCATATCAAAAAACTATAAGAAAAAATCAAATAAATACAAAATATTTTTACATTTTTAAAATCCCTGCATCACAAGTCAATATAAGTTAATTGTGTCATGTTTATAACACTATTACACAATACATATAAGCATAAACCATAAGAATGACTCAAGGTGACTCAAAATGACCCCAAACTTTACTCAATATGCACCCCGAGTTTTGAAAAAATGCTGATTAAAAAAGTTAGGAACTAGCAAAAAGTCAACGGTTTTGGAGTCCTTAAAGCCGCCAATACGAACCATTCCACTCTCACACAAAGCATCGCAAAGATACACAGAAGAATGTCATTTGTGTCCAGCAAAAAATATGAAAATTGACTTACTTATGGCTGAAATATGAATATTCCAGGCCTTCCTTCTCCCTACTCACAGCTAAGGCCACGGAGCACCATGCTGTAGTGAAACGAGCACCGTTCAGGGACCACCGAGGACTGTGGGAACTTTCAAGCTTGAGCGGAGTTAACATGAGTTTTTGACATGTCTGAACTAAAATAATTATTAGAAATACTTAACTTCACTCAATCAAAGCCAATCTTCGCACAGATACTCATACAATATTGAGCTATTTTATATTATTTTAAGAAGTGTTCATCTATATGTGTAAGCTAATAATAATTAACCTTTAATTCTTCTTTTCAAAAAATTCTTTAAAAAAGTGTTTTGTGTACTATCATAAACCAATATACCACTAAAACATACATGGCCTTATTATCTATCTTCGCCAGGGTTTCCTGTATATTATAGCTTTTAAAAATGTTCAAATAGACCTTGTGAATGAGGAGATAATCAGGATATAATAAGAGATAAAAGCATCTGCACTTTTGGCTGAAAAATGGCTAGGGGGCTAGTCAAATGAGACTTGCACTTAAAATGTCCTCAGTAACGCTCTTAATGTCTAATGGAACAGTATATATTGAAAACCACGATTACATTAAAATAAACATTGTGATATTTAAAGACCAAACCCTGAATTGCACTACTTGTTTTTACAATGAGTCCATGTTTTCAGTGGATTTTTAAATGACTGGTGTGTTTAACGTAACATCAACTGCTCACAGTCTTATTGTCAAAATGCAGCATTTATTGTGAGTTTGTTTTGAACTTGTTGACAAAGAAAAATAATGCATGATGTATCTGGTTCTGCTGCTGCACCGATTTCATCCATCATGAATTCAACAACGATCCAGCACGGAAATGTTGTTGGAAAACTTTAAAGGAACGATCTGATTTCATGACTGAGGTCCAAACCTGCAGGATTTACAGCCGCCTCAGAGGCCAGTCTGCATCTCCAGTCATGAGACTCTTGGTAGCCTGGGGAGGAGCTGCCATGTTCCTAGTGTAGGCGGGCTCTTTGGGGGAAAAACATCGTCTTTCTGGCAGGGTTCAAACCTGAAATATCAGGGACACAACAACCCCCACAACAGCCTCTCTCCGTGCTCTGTCGGCCTGCTGTGTGACAACGCAGTGAAAAAATGCAACGGTTCGAAGTCTGTCATCTGTGTGTATGTGTTTGTGTGTGTGCAGGCAACACGTGCACGGTGACAAGTTCCTCCCGTTCATCTGCGTCATCGTTCAAAACCTCAGTATCTTGGCAATTTAAAAATACAGACTTGCATAAACAAAATGTGTGACAGAAATAGGAGCGAAGGCAGCAGGAGTGGAGGACAGATACGCCAGTATGTTAATGAGCTGATGTGTTATGTGTTGTGCGTTGTTTTGCTTTCTTTAAACAGGCTGAATCAGTCGCAGGGTCTGAAGAGGTCTCTGTCACCCGTATTTGACAGTCTCACTAACTCACGTCTGTTCTCTTTGATTGGAGCAACAGAAACACTGTAATGATCTCACTTTATCAGCTTTAATGTGTTGCTTTCCATCTGCTGTGGAGAACTGGTGGGAAAACAAATTTTCTCTGACACTGAATGACTGAACAGGCTACAATGTGAGCTTATTGTTGGTCTCAGTTATGGGTTGTATCCAAGTGAAAAAATGAATTATGGACAAGATTATTAGGACATGTTGCTCATTCTTGGTCTGGGGTTGATTTTTATGGTTCGTCTCAGCAGATGGAAAGTCACCTTATACATTTACTCAAGTGCTGCACTTTGTTATGTACATTTTTTAAATATATTTGTGTTCCAGTTTTACGCTACTTTATACTTTTACTTCAATATTCCCATCCATCTATTATGCGAACCGCTTATCCTGCTTATCGTGGGCACCTCAATATATTTCACAGGGAAATATCCTGCTATGTTCCATTAATTTGCCAGAAGGTTCCTTTTCAGATCACAATTTTATAAAATAGGAATTGTAAATTAAACCGTAGTTAGATGAGCATCACCTGGACCAACCATAAATGTTATTTACACATGAATGCAACTATAATAATACATTAGTTATTATTAATAATAGTAATGATCTAATGCTCACAGGGGACACTTTTATTGGTGTGTCTTTATTATTATACTAATACTTGTGAACTTTTCCTTAAATTAAATTATTATGAAATAAGTATTACCCACATTGTATGTTTTACAATGTGGGTTTTACTTTAGTAAAGTACAGTATATGCTACAGCATATAATGTAAACAACAGGCCTCTTTCACCAAAGACATTTTGACATGTTGCATTAGGAAGATCATGTGTGTAAATAATTATAAAAATGAATAATGGCTGAGTTCCATTTAGTGACTTCAGTGTCAGGGTCCTGTATTGTTTACGCCAGCTTACTGTCACACTGTTGTGGCTTACTGGAACACACGTGAATAGCACAGAGCCATGGTTAATATTAGCAGTAACAGATATCAGATATTTAGGTCAGCGAAAAGAGGATTTGAGACTCTGAAACATCAGACTTAAATAAATAAAATTGACTTGACTTGAATGAGATGTTCAACCCTCATGGTTTTGGCGTTCACATACATCTCACTTTTTCTCCCCTTAATGTGTCTGCTTGTCATCACAAACGCACCAACCACTCACTTCTCTCACTTTGCCTCTCCATGTTTGTAAAACACAATTTGAATAGGACCATTCTGGATATGTGATTTAAGATTTCAAGTGAAAAACAAATAGAAACATGGCTCAAATGTATTGAAAAAAATAAATGAATTACCTCATGAACCCCAGCTCCCTCCAAATTGGGGGCTGAATTCTTCATCAGGAGCTCTTCCTCACTCTCAAAGTCCTCCTATTGCCATGAATCAATACCAAAGCCACTGATGTGAGAGATCCAAAAAGAACTACAGAGCCTGTAAGGCCATTATACAGGTTTGTAACACAATTCAACCATAAATATTAACATAAACCATAAATATGACTCAAAGGACTCAAAAGTGACACAAGAGAGCTCCCCAAGTTATGAAAATAAAAATTTGTATACACCTAGCTTGATGCCACACATGATTAGCGCACCTTTCTGGAAAGCGTATGACCTACGGAAGCGCCAAAACCACTGTCAGACAAAGCCTCATCAAGATATTAACAAAAAACTAAAAAAATATTTTTTATGTTCTATAATCAACCAATAAACCAGTAACACATATACTGATGTATTAACCTATTAACTAGTTTCACACGTGTTTTCTGTATATTATATCTTTTGAAAGTATTCAAATAGTCCTTGTGGTTGAGGAGATATTCTGTATTTAGTATGGGTATGCAAAACCATTTGAAATTTTTGAGAAAAATGGCTCCACTGAGGCTAAACGAGTTGTTAATAGCTCACATACAAGAACAATTTTGAAACCCTGACATTTAACAACAATTTTGAGAACCTCAGGGCATTTATTTAAATTGGATGCACACAGAAGCTGCTGCAACTAAATATCAAATGATTCATTATCTTGTTAAAACAAAGTCCTGTCGACCTTTACTGTCCCAAATGACACCCACATTTTGTCTGATTTATACGCTTCTACACACATCAGCCTCACGCTGCATTTAATGGCTTGGATCTGAAGAATGTGGAAACCTTTGGTATTTAACTACTGTGGAGATACGGCTGTTTTACCATGCAGCCCCATTTCAAGTTCTGTATCACATGAAAATATCTCAATTGGTGTATTTGTGAGCCGGCTCGAGTTCTATGAGGAGTTAAATAAAACCCCAAAAGCTTAAACTTCTGGGTTTTCGCACCTCTCGGCCATGATGTACCCAATGGACAGAGTGCATGTGTGTGACTGTGAGTTACTGGGGGTTATAAACGGAGTCAGCAACACTTTTCTTTTTAGAATCAGGACAGAGTCCTTGAACATGCTGTGTTTACACCGGAGTAAATGCCAGCGTGTGTGTGATTCACTTTGACACAGCAGGCTAGTGAGAAGATGTAAGAGAGGGGATCTGGGAGTGGAGATGTGCGTATGTGTGTGTATCTTGCCGGTGCCAATGCATTTGGGTGGGTCATGATCTTAGCATCACACACACACACACACACACACACACATATACACATGCAGCACAAGGATTAGATAACATGTGTCTACAAGTCTCAAATCAGAAACAATGCAAACACACAGGTACACACATGTATCCTCTGTGCCAGCCTGGCTACGTGATCAATGGAAGGGGCCCCAAGACCTTCCCACACACACACACACACACACACACACACACACTCCCACAGCCTCCCTGAAGATGTAGTCTGGTTGGTGAGCTGGCTGCCTCCCCCTGTTGCCCGGGGGCCAAGAACAGTGTGAATACATATCATGTACCCCCACACACTCACACATGTGACCTTCTGTGTCCCACAGACCCCTGTGGAGGCTAATGCCTGACTGTTGAGCTGTCTGCCTCCACTAATCACTAATAAGCCAAGAAACAGTGTGACTCCAGACGCCCATCTTATGCCCTGCGCGGCTCACAGCTTGGCTTTGCAGATGACCTTCTGTGGAGCAGGTGTTGGTGAGTGTTTGTTCACTTTTAAACAGACGTTGTGCATCATGGCCTTGACCCATGTTATGGAGGGAGGAATCAGTTGTGAGTAAACCCTGCCCACCTAGTACTGCACTGAGACCACCGCCTCCTGCCCACATTACATTACATTACATTTCATTTAGCTGACGCTTTTATCCAAAGCGACTTACAATAAGTGCATTCTACGGTTACATACAAGAATCAGAACAACAAGAATCAAGAAGGTACAATTTCGTCCAAAAGTTCAACTACAAAGTGCTATCAGTAAGAGCCATTTCAGTGCTACTAAAGTGCTACATCCTTTATTCAAGGTATAGTCGGAAAAGATGTGTTTTTAGTTTCGACGGAAGATGTAGAGACTTTCTGCTGTTCTGATGTCAATGGGGAGCTCATTCCACCATCGAGGAGCCAGGACAGAGAACAGTCGAGACTTTGTTGAGTGTTTAGCTCGCAGTGACGGAGCTACAAGGCGATTGGCAGAAGCCGAGCGGAGCGCACGAGTTGGGGTGTAAGGTTTTACCATGTCCTGGATGTAGACTGGACCAGATCTGTTCGTAGCACGGTACGCCAGTACCAATGTTTTGAAGCAGATGCGGGCGGCCACCGGTAACCAGTGAAGGTCGCGGAGGAGCGGAGTAGTGTGGGTGAATTTCGGGAGGTTAAAGACCAGTCGAGCTGCAGCATTCTGGATGAGCTGCAAAGGTCGGATGGCACCAGCAGGTAGACCCGCCAGGAGGGAGTTACAGTAGTCTAGACGCGAGATGACCAGAGCCTGGACGAGAACCTGTGCCGCCTTCTGGGTGAGAAGTGGACGTATTCTCCTGATGTTGTGCAACCACATGCTGCACCGCACCTTCCCCAGCAAACCAAGTTGACAGCGTCCTCTATCGCATCCTTCGTCCATGTTACCCCTTCCCAGCAGGACTTAAATAACCTTTCATTGCTTTGATATAAGCAAAATCATATTTGTTGATGATACGTGTGATGTACAGTGTAATCCCACAGATAGGTGTCTATGTGTGTCACCTCTCCACCCCACACAAATGTATTCAGTCCATATGTTGTGTTGTATCGTTGAGCTCCACTGCTGGGTTTCCCCTTCATGTTCATCTGTTGTTCTGAACAGTAGGCCGCCTACTTCTTTCCAAAACCTACACGAGAGATGATTTTTTGGCTTTAATGCCAAATGAGTTTTCCCGCCTCCTCCTCCAACCACACAAACACTCTAATTAACTAATAGTCATGCAGTCAGTTTAACCTTTAACCCGAAAATTCCAAAACTTTGTTGTCACCACAAACCTCCATCCATCCCACTCCTCAACTAGCTTTTCTCCCACACACGAAATTGAACACCTAAAAGTAAATTCAAGATATAATCCTAAAAACAATGGCAAACGGTAGATGAGCATCACCTGGACCAGAATAATGGTAGAATACTTTGTTCGTGTTCTAACATGCCTCCTGTGGGCTAATACACTGTGTTGTGGTGCCATTTAAGTGCCTCATCAGTATGAATATCTAGTAACAATCTGTTTGACAGACAGTGTCTTCTTAGGTAACGCCACAGTGAAGACATGGACCAAACCCGCCCCATCGCTGCCTTTCTTGGTGCTTCCTCCGGAGACTCCCCCCTCCTCCCGGGCTGACGTAGAGAGAAACCTCCGCTGCCCACGCCTGTGGGCGAAGACCCTGCCGCGGGTATAAACAGCTTCCCGGGACTCCAGGACGTCACTGCCTGAACCAGCAGCAACTCGTTCACCAGAGCTGAACCTCAGCAGAGATAGCAGCAAGCAGGCACTTACCCGCCGCGCAGGCTAACTCGCTTTCGGCTTTGGTTCGAGATGGTGACTCGTCGTTGCTCCGCGAGGCGCTCCAGCGCCCGCAACTTTAAAGGTGAGTTGCTCTCCATGATGCGCCTAAAGCTTGAATGCAATGCAGTGTTGTTATTTAGTACTCATTGCAGTTGTCTTTTTAACAAGTAGACCTAACACGTTTACGGAACATTCGTATTTTAAACTTGCATGAAAACTACTGAATGTATAGACTCTATGCTGCTTTTACGCGCAGTCATTTTGCATATAGGCATAATTTAATGGTTAACCAAGCTGTATATACGTGGTTCACCACCAATTTATATATATACGTTATTCATATATATTAGCGGTGCTAGGGTTATTGATATTGGTTCAATTAAAGGATGATCTGGCCAGAGGTGATTTATTATAAAGTCTTATTTCAGTTGGCAGGAATTTTCTCCTGTATCTGTCCTTGTGGCAGCGAAGATGAATCAGACTTGGAGAAAGTGCTCCGCTATTTACATTTAAATCATGTGTGGTAATTGTGGATCTTACACATTTAGAGAGATGTGTCACATAGAGGAAGATACTGTGCACATTTGAGGCATTTTAGTGCAAAGATTTGACAGTAAAAGCAAGAGCAGAATTTGCGGGTGAATTTATTTGATATTGTCATCTACAGAAAACTTAATTTACAGCACGTGTTCAAGTTAGTTTGTATGTTTTGGTTCACCTATAAAGTTTACCAAAACGTAAATCTCTCCATATCTCTTTTATGCATAAATATGTGAATTATGCACACACTATTCCAGACTCAAATCCTCATTTGATGTCGACTTTGGAGTAGATAAGACGTGCTAAGACTCTAGAAAGGTGTCTCGTTACACTGTAAAAGCCCAGTCTCCAGTTCTCCCTCAGCATCCAGCTCTGCTAATAGTCCAACATGTTCAAAGGTCAAGAGGTGAGCCACTGGAAAATCTTGCGCACAACAGATGAATGGGAACCTCATCATTATTACATGTATGAGCATTTCCCTCGGGGGCCACCTTTGTATGCCGTTATCCGAGCTGTGCCAAGAAGCTGTTGCAATATTGATAAGATCCGAAACTGATCCGGATCGGGTTGCCGGTTTTACGCGTGCACTCTGTGATAAACCCCTCAACGGAAACGTTCTTTTGTTAACCTGAGGTTAAGGTAATGCATTGAGGCACGTGTGATTGACGTGTATTGTCCCTTAACAGTAGATTTGTGGAGATGTCCTGTTCTAAAAAGCTTAAATATAGTTATGTAACAGTTTCACAATGGCCATGGAGACCTTTGTAAAGTGATCGGGTGGATATGAATGGGTGAATTATTTCTTTAATGTAACCTGGTGAATTATACATGAACCCCAAAGTTCCAGGAGCCATCAACAAGTTACGGGCGACAGCACAGCAGTGCTAAAAATAATCACTGTTGACAGCAACAGGTTTGACAGACAGACAGCGAAGAAAGATTGGTGCCAAAAGCTGAAATCAACCTCTCTTTCTTTGTCTGTCGCTCTTGTCAGGACTATCTGCTGCAACAATGGTCATTCGCTGCTAATTGTGTTCCTTTCTCAGGAGAATTAACGTCCTCTGTCTCTCTGTAGGTGGACTGTCGCTGTGGCTGATTCTGTGGCTGGTGGTGGTGAAGCCGGGCGGGGTATCTGCATGTCCCAGGCTGTGTGTGTGTTACCCCACGCCCATGACGGTCAGCTGCCAGTCCCAGAACCTCACCATAGTGCCGGCCGGTGTGCCATATGACTCGCAACGTGTTTTCCTGCAGAACAACCGCATCACAGAACTGCGTGCAGACTCTTTTGGCTTCGAGACACAGGTAAAAATGGCTCAGTGTGTGTGTGTCCATCTGTTGAATTTCCCAGCAATATTTGCAGACATCATTTGTTCCCCTCTCTAATCCCATCATTTGTTCTTCATTCTCTGAAGGTGCTTTGGCTTTATGGCAACAACATCACATGGGTCGAGGCCGGGGCCTTCAGTAACCTCAGGGTGCTGGAGGAGCTGGATCTGGGCGACAACCCGCTACAGCGTCTGGAAGGTGGAGCCTTCAGGGGCTTGGAGAAGCTGCAGAGCCTGCACATGCATCGCTGCAAGCTGGCCGCTCTCCCCCATGACCTCTTCCTCAAACTGTACAGTCTGCAATTCCTCTACCTGCAGGTAAAACCAGTGCACTAAACACACACATGCAAAAATCCATATTTGATAGTCGTGCATGAGGACATGATGCTTGCAGGAATACACACGTTTGTTGCAGAATTGATTTATGGACACATCAGTTGCCAACAGGCAGGCAGACCACCCACACACAAAGAGTGACTTTTACACTGTGCATGTTGAAGAATTGTATTATGTATGTTCAGTGATTATGATTATGATGTGCACTCAGCCCATCATAATATGAATAGTTCAAAGAGTACAAATATGACTGTGTATTTTATCATTTCTTTTGTTGAGTATTGATTTCCTACTTTTCATGTCATTAATGTCTGAGCATTATGGAAATTAGCTTGCACATGCCTTTACAAGGCAGCATCACGTTTTGCCAGCTGACAGTGAGTCTCAGCTGTCGGAGTGTCATATAAACATATTAAGCTCTGTTCCAATCAGACCAGTCTCTGTCAAGAAAAATCTCTCCCACGTTTAGTTTGGTTCCAGTTATTAGAGATCAGTTAACCACTGCAAAGCTACGTTCAGATCAGACATACCCTGGTGTACATATATGGTCGTACTTAGTTTCCTTCTATCACAGTTGATAGTTATCACTGAGGATATTTTTCTTACTAGAACTAGAACACCACAGCCTTCACTTTCCTGCACTTTCCACAGTACTAACATCTTCTTGTGTTTTGACTTTGCTCCAGGAGAATCAGCTCCACTTTCTGCAGGATGACCTGTTCTCAGATCTGGTCAACCTCACCCACCTCTTCCTGCATGGAAACCGCATCCGTGCCCTCTCTGAGAATGTGTTCAGAGGCCTGGTCAACCTGGATCGCCTCCTTCTCCACGACAACCGTGTCAGGCAGGTCAACCGCCGAGCTTTCCGTGACCTGGGCCGCTTGACCATCCTTTACCTGTTCAACAACTCCCTGGCCGAGCTGCCAGGCCAAGCCATGAAAGACACCCAAGGCATCCAGTTCCTCCGCCTCAATGATAATCCCTGGTCCTGTGGCTGTGAGGCTCTTCCCCTTTGGGAGTGGTTCCGCAAGGCACGCATCTCCTCCTCTGAGCTCATGTGCACATCACCATCCCAACGTCGCGGCCAGGATCTCAGATTCCTTCGGGAGATGGACTTCGCCCTCTGCCCTCTGCCTGACCCCGGCTCTCTGGCAGGAACCACCACGAAAACCTTCAGCACCAAGACTCGCTGGTGGTTCTCCAAGCACAAGCCTGCATCTTCATCCAAGGCCTCGTACCAGAAGAGCACTGATACAGTCAAGGCCTTCCCCTTCTCTGCGGGAAAGCCTCAGTACCTCCCCAAAACCCACACCGAAACCTTCTCCTCCAAGTATGAACTGTCGGAGGATGAGGTGGCCCTCCCCAAGCTGGACCAAGAAGAATACTGGGCCAACTACGGAAACGAAGACGCCTCCATTCCCTGTTTCGAGCTGGAGTGCCCCCCAGGCTTTAACAACCCAGCCTTCTCCTCGTCCTCCTCCTTACCCAGCACCCTATCCCTTCTCTGCCTCCTCTGCCTCTCCATTATCACATTCTCCATCCATTTCCTTTTTGGCTGAGCTCTTCTCTCCTCCACTCCTTTTTTCCTTCTGATTTCTCCCTCTGCTCTTTCCAACTCTAAAAAACACCTGGATCTTGATTCCTTTCAGTTACCTCCTCAACTTGCAGGAGGTGCTACACTGATGCAGGAGACAGGCGAGGCAGCAGGGAGCTGTTGTAAAGAGCAGGGATCAGCTGAGCTGATGTAGAGCAGGGCAGGATTTCAATGTTGAAGTAGCTGCTGCTGATTAGTACAGGCTTGAAAAAGCACGGCTCAGATCATGGAAACTGACTCCGATAGTGACAGTACCTACAACTACATGAGGAAAGGATAGATACACAACACACAGAGACAGTTGGTGATGTCTCCAGAAGTTTTTTAAATATAAACTGTAAACAACGCAGGCGTTGTGGATCGGTGAGAGCTATTTTCTATATCAAGTGCACACCATCCACTCATCGCTTACATCGTTCCTCACTGATTTCTCTCTTTTATCGTGAATAAAAGTGATGGTTAACTATACCAGAAGTAGGATAAATATGGGGATTCACACAGAGACCTAAGAGGAAAGAAAAGAAAAAGACAGAATTACAGGAATAAATGATAAGAAAGTGAATTCAATGTGTGTAATGTGAGCAGAGTGAGGTTACGATGTGCATCTAAAGGCAGAGAAGGATGAGAGGATCATTGGAATTGCAGCCAAGAGCGGCTCTGATCTCTCCTTCAGATTCAAAACCTTGTGTGATCCCAGAGATGCCAGCAAACCACCACCACCCACACTTGTACATACCACGCATCATGGCTGTACTTACATGCATCCTAAACTACTCTGTGTTTTAGACTAGCTGGATTTTTACTTTTCATTTTAGTACCATTCATTTAACGACAGCTTGTGGTGATCGAAGAGATACTTAGATTATAAATGGAAGACAAACCAATGAAAAGTGGAAACTCCTCTCTCGCCCCTCGTGTTCTTTGTCTCGTCTTCTCTCAGGCCACCTACAAATGTTGTGCTCCTGGTTGTGTGTGTGGGATTCAGTTGTAGACTAATAACCAAAGTCTTAAGAAAACCAGTTTGATTAGGTCTTCTCTTAAAATGCCTGTGTATGTGCCTGTTTTTCCTTTAGAAATATGGCTTTTGTCTGTATTTTTGTCTAAACTGACACAGAACAGGGCAAACACCACATCGAGGCTGAATCCTTTACAGCCCTTTGTGTTGTTTGAAGCCTCAGGTCTCTGTTCCTGCTGGCTCCTGTTACATTAACATTGGCCTGTAATTGGTTCTGTCAGTGTGACTGTGTGCGTATGTAAAAGGATGTGTGTATTTCTTATCAGCAGATTTCATCAGATTTTTGTATTGTATGTTACTACAAACCATAAACAGAGACCACAAGGACAATCAAGCTGTCATCATCAAATCATCTCTGTCATATTAAAGCTGTACTTTATAAGAGAACCTTTCTGACTCCACTGTGTGTTTTGGGATAATGGGCAATCTGTTCAACACAATACCAGTATAATCTGATTGTGATCTGCATTATTCATCCTGGTCATGAAGTTCCTTATCAACCCCAAATGATTGTAAATCCAAACCAATCAACCCAAACAATGACTGTGAGTTTCTACACATGAAGGAGACTGACACTGAGAGATTCAGTATTTTTCAAAAACTTGTTGGTAAAGTGTTTTGCTTTATTAAAATGAAATAAAATACAACAATCAAACAGAAGTGTGTTCAGTGATTCACTGTCATCTTTGCCAGAAGAAATTGAAAGAATGTGCAAAGGTTAGAGAGCTGGCACATAAACACAAACACAATGTATACAGATAACAATAGATAGTATAAATTGATGATGGATGAGCATCACAATATTTTGTTGAATCAGTAGCCTTCTATATAGAATTTGAGAGGCAATATTTTACACTTTCACAATAAAAGCACAGTAAAATGCAAGAATCACGAGAAGAAATGTGGTCAGTATCATGAGATATGAGTATATCATGAGTCTTTAATTTTGACAAGTGACGTGTGACATGTGACGTGTGACTGTGTGTGTGTGTGTGTGTGTGTATGTGTGTGATTGTGTAAGATGTGAAAATGTGGGTGTGTTTGGTGAAGGTCACTGGTCTCAACTGTGTTCACTCCTCGCCCCAGTCACTTTTCTCACCATGTGCAGAAGCAGCTATATTGGGCCATATTAGGATGAGCTGTCGAAGTGTAGTGTGTGTGCGAGTGTGTGTGTGTGGTGTGTCCCTGTATGATTCAGGGAAGGGGCTGAATGGGGAACACGCCAGGATGAAAATGTGACGATGTGTCCCGTAATCAGCACACCCCCTCAACAGATTAACTCTCACCGTGAAAATGATGCATAACCTCATCTGTTGCATAAACTTATATGTGCAAATACACTTACACACACACACGCACACAAGTTATAAAGTTCAGAGAAGTTTGGCGGAGCGGCCCTCTAATCTTTTTCATCTTCAAGCTCACAAATGATTCATCACTTTCACACCTCACTTTTCTTCTTCTTTTCTTTTCTTTTCTCTGTGGCGAAAGCTTCCTCATTCCTCCCAGTCATAGGTCACAGCATCCTCAAACCCACATACATTATTGTCCTTAACAGCATCTTTCTTTCAGAACTAACAATAATTTCCTCAAATAAAGAAGGTCAATTAATGCATGAACCAGTGTCATAAAGGTTTGATTGGTTCATTGTCCTGTGGTTTTCTGCAGAAGCAACAACTTGCAGCAATATATCAGTAAAAGTTGCTATTTGTTGATGTAACTAAAAGAGTCTGCAGACATGCTCCTTGCTCTGTCGGGCTGCATTTAGGAAGAGTAATGTTTTGAGACACACATAGTGGTGTGCTTTTTGTGTTTCTGTGGAGATGCATGCATGCAAGGTATGCAGTAATTTCAATATGTTGTCAGTACAGTTACATTACATTACATTTAATTTAGCTGACGCTTTTATCCAAAGCGACTTACAATAAGTGCATTCCACGATTACAAACAAGAATCAGAACAACAAGTATGAAGGCAAATCACTGATTTGCCTTCATTTGCCTTTGACTTTACACCTGCACTCAAACAATTTTGAACTGTCTGCACTAAAAATTTAACATTACACTAGTCTAGTAACGTTAGGCAGCTACTGTTTATTATTATGCACTATTTAACGTTCACTCAATCTGTATTACTTAACTTATCATATGCCCATTTGCCTTTTGTAAATTATGTTTATAGTTCCTGCTTATAGTCTACCTACATTTAATGCACAAATCAACCTGTATAACATGTACATATTACCGCAATCAATCAATCTGTATATCCCGTACCTATATCACTAACTTATTATCTGTAAAATACTTATTATTATCTGTATATTGGTTTTAACTGCTATTGCACTTCTGGTTGGATGCTAAACTGCATTTCGTTGCTCTGTACTTGTACATGTGTAATGACAATAAAGTTGAATCTAATCTAATCTAATCTAATTAACAAGAATCAAGAAGGTACAATTTCGTCAAAAAGTTCAACTACAAAGTGCTATCAGTAAGAGCCATTCCAGTGCTACTATAGTGCTACATCCTTTATTCAAGGTATAGTCGGAAACGATGTGTTTTTAGTTTGCGACGGAAGATGTAGAGACTTTCTGCTGTTCTGATGTCAATGGGGAGCTCATTCCACCATCAAGGAGCCAGGACAGAGAACAGAAAAAGGTTGCAGAAACATCTCCGGTGACAAAAGATACCAAATTTCCATCAAGGTACAAAATTGTAACAGTGTAACAAACAATGCTGGATTTCGATAAAACCATATTTGTCCCCAACATGCAACTATATATAGTTATCTCTCTTTTTACCCCAAAGTACTGACGGTAACACGTTCACCCGCAGGTGCTTGCCAGCCAGTATTACAATGTAAAACAATCCGAGGATTAGAGCTTTTATTTGACATAACAATGTTAGCGGTTTGAAGGGTCAGTTGGGCATTTTGGGAAATCTGTTTCTGCCATAGAGTGAGATGAAAATATTGATACCACTACAAAGTGAATAAGTATAATTCCTAAAATGACCACGATTTGTGGCAGTCAAGGCTTCAAACTTCATGTGGGTTTTGACTTTTCATGGAAATTATTTGTGAAATAGGAAACAAAACAAATATATCTACTGTCCAGAATTGTCAAAGGATACTGGTCAAGTCAAGCTTTTGAGGGACGTTACATGCAGATTGTGACTATGCTCAACTCTAAGAATCATAAATATTTAACATTATGGCCAGTGGCATGCTGAAAGGTCCAAACAGCTTTGGAGGCATGCTTTGAAGTTAAGAAAAAAGGACTCTGGATCATAATTTCACAGAAATGTGCAGAAGGCAGTAATGGACGACTGACATCTTATCCCGCCAGGGTTAAGCACCTCGAGAAATGCACATCAAAAACTTGAATCGTGACTAACGTGCTTACTCTTCCTGTATTTCCAAGTTGCTATTTCATGGCAGAAGAGTAGGCGTCTGCTCTCTCTGCCTGTAAGCAGCTTCCTGGATGGCCATGGGACATCTTTGCTGTGTTTCATGTGCAGGAACATAACCAGACCATTAGCAGAGAGAATTCCTCTGAAGTCATCAGACTTTGATGATGAACGCTTTTTCACAAACTGTGCCCACTCATTCTCCCCCAACTCTCTATCACATTTTGTCTTGCCGCTGCCTTTCTTCCTCTCTTTTGTGTGTTTGCCTGCTTTTCATATGCTGTCATTCAGTCTTTGTCTGAACCCCTATCATTCCAACACATATCTGCCTCCCTCTCTCTCTTTCTTTCTCTCCCCGCCTGTCACACTGTCTCCCCCACAGGACTACGCTTGTCTTGGCCAAGCCTGTGTGCTTGTGTGAGTTGGCGGGATTGTTTGCGTGTCATTTGCGTGTTTGCTGACGTTCACCCTCACACATGTTCTTATGCGCCAAGGAAGAACCGAGACTCACGCCCTGACGTCAGCGGGCCCAGGACGAAAACAAAGAGGCTGAAAGAAAAATTCAGAAGGTTATTCCACGGGGTTATTACCCGGAAACATTTTAATACAATACAATGGTCGTCTTTTCTTGAAACTTAAGAAGAGAATAGGTTTAAATTACCATGTGACAATGCAGTGCTGCTTTTAACGTGACATCCATAATTGATGAAAATAATTTGCAGCACCGTTCCATTTACCAGCTCACTTGTCCAGCGCGTGGAAACATGAGCATCCGGAGCGGCGAACCTCTGCTCCTGATTACTCACCAAACGGAAGAAGAAGGAAACGAGTGCAAACAGAGAGATGAGGAGGTCTTCTGACTATCTGAATAAATCATGGAAACACTGACTGTTCTCACTACACAGGGAGACTTTGCCATGAGTTCACCTGCTGAGCAAATAATGAGCCTGTTGCTTGTGTGTGTGTGTGTGTGTGTGTGTGTGTGTGTGTGTCACTGGATAAAATACTACCAAATCATCAGTGCAAAGCAATATTTACAAAAACAATATTTACAAAAAGCCCAAAAGGAGACTTTATAACTGACTTTAGCAACTAGTTTTGAAATGGTTTTCATAACTCCCAAAAGCTGATGTTTTTTTTTAAATAGCAGCTCTTAAAATACAACGCAAATATAGTTTACTCTGATCTTTTATTAAAGTAAAAGTGCCAACAATGTAAAAATACCAAAGTACAAAGGTGTTATCAGCCAAATGTACAACAATCGCTTTTTACGTTTTTTTACTACAACTGTTTCATGAGATATATATGAAAATATATCAAATATATGAATGTATAAAGTTTCTTTTCTTGTATGTTTTTGTTTGTTTGTAGTTTCAGTAATTGGTCTTTTGTGTATTTTGTGTGTTTCCCTGTTTCAGTGTCAGGTTGTGGGCCTTGGTTGTCGGTTTCCAGCCTTGCTCCTTGTATTTATTTTTTTGTTCAGTGTTTAGCATTCTTACGTTTTTGCATTGTCTCCTGTTAGTTACTTTTTTTATTATATCATTGGACTCCATTCTGCCACCCCAGCTCTTCTTCAGTGTTTGGTTGTAAACCTACCTGAGATTGAGACCAGACCAGTGATTCTTATCCTGGGGTCAAGGTTTTCTGCAAAGCGTCACATTGTTTATGTATGGTTCAGTTAACTTGACCTCAAGTTTTCAATTAACAAATTGGCAATGTTTCACACTATAATGTTACAAAATTTGTAACAGATTTACAGGACGCATTGCAGGAGGGAGATTCATTTGATTTAATTATCTTAATTTAAAAGGGACCATGTACAGTTCAAATATGTCACCATTTGATGCACTGTACCAGATTATAGCTTCAGCTAATTTGCATCTGTTGTCCCTTGGCAGGTCATAACAAACATAACACAATAGCAAACAGTACAGGATGAAAGACACAAAATCCACTGCAGGATTATCAGTCAACTAAACAATTAAACATCAGAATATATCTTCACGGACTGGAGAGTCCTAAAGAATCAGAAGATACAATGCTGTAGCGTAGAGCAAACATACATTAAACAAATGGATTAAGATCTGCCTTCTGTTGTGTACTATGTAATATGTGGGTGCATGAGAGTGTTTGTGTGAGTGGGTGCACATTGTGCTGCGTGGAGGCAACCAGGAGCTCTGTGGTCTTGAGTCAGTTGGAAGCAAAAGAGGAGAGCGGGGGGAAGACAGGGCACATCTGTCCTACGGTCTGTTCGCTCTTGGAGCTTTACGCACATGGCTAAAAATACACTGCAACAGACTGAAAAGACAGATTGGGTCCCAAAGACATCAGAGATTTGCTGCGTCTTTGTGTCTGGTCTGTTTCAGAGAGTGACACGCTGAGTGATAGATTTAATCATACGGTAAGGACAGCAAGAATAAAAGTGACAGCACGGCTGAGATGAAGTGTGGGTCTTCGGTTGATTGCGAACAAAAGAACCGTTATTGTATGAGCGCTTGTGAGTCAGTCACACCGCCTCAGTCTGGGAGGTTGTATAGCCCATGTTTGTTGGCACAGACGCAGCTTGTGACGTCTTTTCAGACAATTCAGTTTTTAATGCCCAAAAATGTGACCGCCACATCCTCTACTGAAGACACGTGTATTCTGTATTGCTATTCCGGTAACACCATATTTGTTCTTGACTTTGGAGTACTCAAACACATCCGTCTGTGGCTCTGCAGGGTTTTCTCTCACTTGTTTGTTTTAGGTTCTGTCTCTCACAAGTCAACAATATGGAATCTTATAGAGAAAAACAAAGGAGCACACCCCTTGAGGCCTGCACTCATCTGTTTGCAGAGGCCATTACACAGATCTCCAGATGGAATAGCCAGATGGGGACATTGATCTCAAAGTGTATCTTAGTTTTAGCTGAATAGTATGACGCACATATGAGGCCCAAAAAACATACATTATCCGATACACCATCTGCGTATAAAAATTGTTTAATTTAAAATGTAAACTTGTTTAAAATGTGTTACAAGATAACAGCCAGAAACACATGCATTGGTGTCACATAATTCAACATAATCTGTAACAAAAACGTTGAAGACAAAAAACACAGTAAACTCTATGTCTGTATGTATATGTGTCTAAATGGAAAACCCCATCCTTCCTGGGAATGGTTTCGTCCGTCACACTGAAAATCCTTTCAGACAAATATTTTGGTACAGTCCACGAGCGCGCGAAGACTTGGAAACTGCAATGGCGTCCAAAGCAGGTAACAGTTCGGTGTGCAACATCAGTATACATCTTACTGTAAACAAATTAAGTCCGAAACGTATCAACATGATAGACACGTTGTGTATATTGTTTTTAGTTGATGGGTCAGACGTCCTCTTGTAGGCTGCTAACAGTTAGCTAACGTTAGAGGAGCAAAGCATCCACACTGGACGGGTTCAATGACACAAGTCATCCGCCAGTTTCTGACTTTAGTCACAGAAGTGTTTAATTGTTCTGCTTCCCTGAACAAACATTATCCTGAGTCTGAAATGTCCCCTTTCAGTCGGCATCGAAAGCACAATTCGGGTTATGAAATTAAACGCAACGTGTGTTTCAGGTCGTCGCGGGACGAAACGCAAAGCGGAGGTTGAGGCCGAAGAGGAGAAACCATCTGTGGGGGAGAAGAAAGACAGAGAAGAGGAAGAGAAGGGCCAAGGAGGCCAAAGGGTGGTCATTGAACACTGGTGAGAAACTTAAAGGGGGTCCAGTATTTTGCCTGTGGGGGAATAAACACTGAACAAGTTAAAGGCATAGCTCGGTCGGCACGCCCCCTTTGCAGAAGCAGGGAAGTGTCTGTGCCATTTAAGGGTTCACACCCAGCATAATCATAACAAATGCAGGAGTAGCAGAGCTTTCCACCAAAATAGGCCTAATATTTCAGAGTTCGTTCCAAAAAATAGGCAGTTGTTGAAATATATAGCTAAACATAATGGATAAATGGCTGAAATAGATAATGTGTAACTTTAAGTAATGCATGTGTGTCTGAAGAGATCAAAGTAATGGATTGATGGTTGAAAGAGAGTTGTGAGACTTCCCCAAATGTACTAAAAAACCCAAATAAACCTGCAGTTTCAAGATCACCTCGCGTTTTCCGGATTCAGACATGCATCCGTAGATCTACCCCTGTATTCTCTGCAATAAATTACTATGGGACTATTCCATTACATCTATTGAAGGGGTATGTAGGCTGTTCATTTGCACAAAACAAAAACAAGCATCATTTAATAAAAGAAGAAGCATCTCCTAATGATGGACATGCATTGTAGACCTAATTCACTAACTGACTTATTACTACAACATGACCCTTTTAAATTGTATTGCATACATTGAAAGTGTGCCGGCTTCAAGTTATTGTTTTTTACTATCTAGTCTATTTACCCTGAAAATGTAGTATAAAATGGTAGTACTTAAGGAAAGTACCTTAAAGTTGTACTTAAGTAAATGTACGTAGTTGTTTTATCATATTTGATGTGTTATTTCTGGCAGTAAGAGCTGACGAGTGTATGGGCGTAATGCTGAGGAGGTGAAATCTGCCCTCCTGGCTGCCCATCCTGAACTGACTGTAGTCTTCAACCCAGAGAAACCCCGCAGAAACAGCTTTGAGATCACTCTGCTGGATGGAGGCAACGGTGAGGAGGAAGAAAAGGGAATATCCCAGAATAACTGCCATCTTGACTACCCAATGGGTCATTATCTCAGCTTTGGTTTATTAAAGGTTTTGTTCACTAAAATTACAAACCACTAAAACATTATATTTCTAACCACAGTCTGCCATCCACCAAGTTTGGTTTTATTTGCTGAGGTTACGAGATGCGTTGGACATCTTCACATTAAATAATTTCCCATTAAAAACCGTTTATAGAGAAACCTGTGGATCATTCAGAGTAAACTGGAGTATTGTGGACAGATTATTAAGGACATGGGGTATTTCATCAGGTGTGTGCATATACAAGCAATGTGTTCAGAAAGTTGCAACCATTCAGTAAAAACATTTCATACAATGTAATTTAATTAATATAATAGATTTAGTTTTTTAGATTAGATTAGATTCAACTTTATTGTCATTACACATGTACAAGTACAGAGCAACGAAATGCAGTTTAGCATCCAACCAGAAGTGCAATAGCAGTAAATACCAATATACAGATAATAATAAGTATTTTACAGATAATAAGTTAGTGATATAGGTACGGGATATACAGATTGATTGCGGTAATATGTACATGTTATACAGGTTGATTTGTGCATTAAATGTAGGTAGACTATAAGCAGGAACTATAAACATAATTTACAAAAGGCAAATGGGCATATGATAAGTTAAGTAATACAGATTGAGTGAACGTTAAATAGTGTAGCTGTAAATCTAAAACAGATGTGGAGAAAATATAGTCTTACCAAATCTTTCACTAATGGTACAATGGATCATAAAATTTGCGGACCGGAACAAATATCTGATCGACACCAGAGGAAAAAATAGGGAAGCAAAAATGACTTTTAGAAGCAGCGATGCAAGTCGGTCATCAGCGATGCGCAGATGACCGACGCGCATCCAAAATTGAAGCACTGAAAAATAAAGGTCAGAGCATAGAACCCTAAAGTCATAGAACCTTGAGGTCAGAACATAGAACCCTGAGGTCAGAGCATAGAACCCTGAGGTCAGAACATAGAACCCTGAGGTCAGACCATAGAACCCTGAGGTCAGAGCATAGAACCATGAGATCAAAGCATAAACCTTGAGATCAGAGTGGTTTAATAACCACTGATAAAGTGAAAACATCTCCTTCATACAACTGAATTTATTCAAGTTTCTCACCAACATTACATTTTATGAGATTACATGAGAACCCATAACGTCATATTTTATCGGCCAATACTGATTTTCACTGAACAGAGCCTGAACGTATCAAAATGTAACTGAACGGAACCTTTGTTCTCCTGTCAATTTAAACACAGATTAGTTTTTTATTAGAGATCTAGAAAAGCATCCATGCCAATTTCCTGATCACATATTTTACTGAATATTAGTGAATAACAATTGTCAGTAAAACTTTATTTCACACTGCAGTGGTTAACATTAAACTTTGTAATTAGTCCACAGTTCACGTGCATGCCGAACCGTGAAAGGTTATCAGTACTGATCACGTTACGCCCTTATCTTTCACGCTGAGAGACGGTCTCATTAAACCTGGTCCAACAGTCAACAGCAGGCTGTTTACCAGACCTGCAGAAAAGCCACCAGATGGATACAATTTGCAGAAAGAATGTGTCACATGCAAACACACAATAACCAGCAATCAAAATAAACTAGACATTACGTTTGTGTTAATATGTATGATTGTTTTTCTCCAAATATAAGATGTTGATAAACCACTCGCTCTTCACTGTTTGTTTTTGATTATCAGAGTCAACACATCTGAAATTGTCTTGATAGTCTTTTTTATTTTTTGCTGTTATATTCTAGAGACTGTTTTACATTTAAAATGATTGCGTATCTTCCAAACTGTTCCTTGAAATGACACTGTCTCCTTATGTCGCATCCCTATAGAAACGTCTCTGTGGACTGGAATAAAGAAGGGTCCACCTCGTAAGCTCAAATTTCCTCAACCTGATGTTGTAGTTGCTGCTCTGCAGGAGGCTCTGAAGGCCGAGTAGACGCCCAGTGAAGGTTTGTCATTTCAAAGCAATCGGACAGAATAATACAATACATAAAACTCTCGATTCAGCCGTAATAAATAGAGACGCAAAGTAAAATGATACCTGCAAACTGTAATTTCTATTGGAGGTAAACATTACAAGGTAAATTTGTTGTCACCATATTCTCCAGTCTTGTTTGTTGACAATAATTAACTTTTTTAAAGTGTTTTTGAAACCGTTGCAATTTCTATTCCCTTTGAAAATGTTCATTAACCAAACTGTATTCAAATGTGTTTATTCAACGTTAAAATGTTTTACCATAAAATTATTTGGCTCAAAAGACGTTTACTCATCGCTCATTAGTGGTTTTTACTAAGATACTTTTTAAACCTTTTGATATTGTTAAAAATGGGTCTGGATTCATGGTTCTCTGATGTATATTTACCCCCCAGCCATGTTTCATAGCCTGATCTTAGTATTCTTTTCATGTCTTAACATTTTATGAGTCACCAGCCTCGAGCAGACCAACTGCTCGTTAGTCAAGCTCATGACACAGCCGTCAGCCATTATAGCTCACTGACAGCCTAAAAAACAAACATTGCAATAAATGGTTCTGATTCTGAAATCAGATACAGGACTGAATATCACAATCCCACCACTCTGGCTCCAGCTGCATCCACACTCGCCTCCGGAAAGAATTAGTATCCATTTCTCTTAATCTTCATCATCCGCTCACAAAGTTTCTGACTTCCTCTGCACACCAACTTAGAAATTAATCCGTAAACCCTGATTTCAGTGGCCTCCACAGCCTAAGTTGTGTGAACCCCTAAAAAAAAAGGAATATGGTCCACAGTTTGCTTTCATAACGGAATACTAATTTCTGCACATGTGGAACAATGTTTTAATAAACCATTTAATTGTATTCCTGTGTTCTCTATAGATGTCTATACTGCTGCTTGTTGAGACTGTGCTGTATTACACAACAGTGGTGTGTTATATTTCAAAGCGGAACTAAAGATATTCTTTGTCTTGCATGTAGCCAAGAGTTCAGGAGGTGTAGTCCATGGAAGCGGAATGAGGAGGAGTGACCAATGGGATGTTCCCAGTTTCTACTCTGATGCAAGCTCCAACAGCTCACGTCTCCTGGATGCATGGTGACACCTAGTGGAGCGTCTCTGTGCCAGTACAGACGCACTGTGCTGCTGTTTAGAAATGCTTCTTATTTATCAATGTTTTATTGTGCTTTTAAAATCTTGTATTTAGTAAATAAAGTATTTCTTGTTTTTCAATTATTCTGTGAGTTTGGGTGTTTTTTTTTTTTTTTTTACTCTAACCAAGCAGTTATTTGTATCTGGGACGGTTTTTTATCTCACAACAACAATTTTAAGGTATTTGTATTTTTGTTTATTTTTGTTATACTTACTACTACATTTTAGAGGGAAATGTACTTTTTACTCAACTAAATTTACAAATGGAAAGAACGGTTATGAAGAGCTTGACCATAAGATCAACTCTTGATAATTGTATTTCATATGAAAACATTTCATAGTCACACTTATCAAAAATGAAGATAATCATTCACATGTATATCTTAATGTGACGGTGTCACTCTGTGCTCTGGGTAATTTTGACTATTTTTCTTTTTCTTTAAAAAAAGTTGAGTTTCAAACCGATATCGAACAAAAACGTTTCTTGATTTATTTCCAAGTTCTTTTTTTTTTTTTTGCTCGAGCCTCCCAGAAGTTGAGCATTGGTTGAGAAGGACGTGACATCATCATCACGCGACCAACCACAGTGACGGCTCCTCGAGAGTTGGGAACCTAATTTTCAAACTACTATAGTCTTGAATTTAGTCCGTAAGTATTGCAGATTAACACAACTAACCAGTAGACTTTTTACCTGACGATATGGTAGCAGGTTACTACATTTGAGGTGTTTGTAGGATATTAACTGCTAAAATGGGGCGAAGTTACGGCTACGCCATGCTAACTGCTAACTAGTTAGCTGTTTTGTGTGTCTCATGAGCCGAACTGTGCTCACACTTTGACTGTGTGGGTGTGATTAAATAAAAACGTATATCTTTTTTTAATATAAAAAACAAGGTGAGAAATCTAATTTTAATTTTTTTTTCAAATCTTTATATTGCTAGTTTGTCCCTCATGCGTAACATTATTAGCGATAGTCATAAACTGGGACTAAAGTTACTCTTTCATACCTCGGGTAGTATTTCATCTTTCTCTATGTGGATATAGCGTTAGTTAAGCGTTATGTGCCGGTTAATTACACTGCTGCCATTTTTGCCTTGGTCTCTAGTAACGTTAACATAGATGGTATGACTAAAGACGTCCTGTTTAAATCGACTTTTTATCTCGGCGTTTGTGACGACTTGTATATGATTGTGCTTTTCTTTCCAATAAGTCGTTATTGACGTGTATTTGTAACATAGACTTGCTCTTGTCAGTCATGGCAACAGAGGGTGTGGAAACGACCAGTGAAGATGTTCCAGTTCCGGGGAAGGTCAGCACCAGGTTTGACCTGGAGAAAGAGACTGAACTTCGGTTTGAGGTGGAGGCAGGCGAGGCAGTAGAGCAAGTTGAGCTGGAGCTCCTGACAGGAATGGCTGAGGTGTTTGGCTCAGAGCTGAACCGCAACAAGAAGTACACATTCGGAGCAGGCTCCAAGATCGCAGTTTTTACCTGGCAAGGCTGCAGTGTGAATCTTTATGGGAAGCCAGAGGTGAGCACCATGTAAATGTGTGAGAGTTTTTATGTGGGTTCTGTTTTGGCTTATTTGATGATTCAATTCACCAGTTGTATATAGTGTCCCATTTAACCTTGTGTGGCTTTGTTAGTTTGACATTTGATTAATGGGAGAAATAACCAGCGTCTACCCCTCATCACCACAGGTAGCTTATGTGTCCAAGGATACTCCCATGCTGCTCTACCTGAACACGCATGCTGCCCTGGAACAGATGAGAAAACAAGCAGAGAGGGATAATGAGAGGGGGCCGAGGGTAGGTTTGAATAAAATACTGTTTTCAGAGGCCTTTATACGCAAGGTTACCGGAACAGTTGACATTGTATCATTAATTAACCTGCAGGTGATGGTGGTAGGACCTACAGATGTGGGAAAGTCAACAGTGTGCCGCCTGCTATTGAGCTATGCTGTGAGGGTGGGCCGGAGGCCAACACTGGTGGAACTGGATGTTGGACAGAGTGGGGTAAGTTATCATAATATACATCGGCACAGATTACCAATATTAGAGGAGTATGAACATTTGTATTATTTTATTGCATCATGTCCCATGGACTTATCATCTGGAAGTGTTGAAAGACGCCAGTTTAAGTGCCATCTGTCAATCAAATGAGCAAATGGCAGGCAGAGTCGTTATTCATGCCACAGTTTGTAATTTACCAATATACCATCAAGTCAAATGTATCGGTTGTTGTTTATTGTCTATTGTATTTACTACCCGCCAAGACAAATTCCTTGTATCTGAAACATACATAGAAAAAGAAAAAAAAGAAAGCCCTAAAAACCCACCTCTTCAAACTTGCCTTCACCTGCAAAGCCCTGCTCCCTATTCTCCACTACAGGACTCATTACACATAGCTTCTCCTGTTTTATTTTTTATATATCAAAAATATTCTGTTTTTAATTGATGTCTTGATTGTTTTCTAGTCATTCCCTTTTTTTCATTTTGTTGTATGTTAAGCGTCTTTGAGTGGCTTGAAAAGCGCTATAGAAAATTAAAATATTTGTATTATTATTATTATTATTATTAATAAAAGGATTCTGCGGTTGACATTTAGTTTATTCATCCATAAAATCATGATCAACCAGAACTCTCAAAGTTGTTTTTTATGTGCCAGAGCCCACTCAAATCTTATCGGGTCAATTTGATTCTGCTTCACAGGTGTCTGTACCTGGTACAGTGTCGGCACTATGCATTGAGCGCCCAGCAGATGTGGAGGAGGGTTTCTCAGTCCAGGCTCCTTTGGTCTACCACTTTGGCTCTACAACCCCTGGGACCAATATCAAACTTTACAATAAGGTGAGAAAAACATATTCAAGCAATGCTTAACATGACAGTATGAAGCCAAAAGCCCACTGCCAGACTGCAAATATAGTCTGCATTGTCATAATTTTTGTTTTGTTTTTCTCAGTTTAATCAGTTCTTTTCTCACAACATGTAGCTGACGTCATGCTTAGCCGAGGTGTTTTCCCGGCGCTGTGAGGTGAACAGAAAGGCTAGTGTGGGAGGCTGTATCATCAACACCTGCGGTTGGGTGAAGGGCTCTGGATACCAGGCCTTAGTCCACTGTGCCTCTGCCTTTGAGGTGGATGTGGTGCTGGTGCTGGACCATGAAAGGCTCTACAATGAACTCAAACGAGACCTCCCTCACTTTGTACGGGTTGTACTCCTACCTAAGTCCGGAGGGGTGGTGGAACGCTCAAAGGAGTGCAGGCGGGATACTCGGGATGAGAAGATCCGCGAGTATTTCTACGGCTTCCGTGGAGTGACCTTCTACCCTTTCTCCTATGAAGTGCGTTTCTCAGACGTCCGCATCTACAAGATCGGAGCTCCATCCATCCCGGACTCCTGCTTGCCGCTGGGAATGTCTCAGGATGACACACAGCTAAAGCTTGTGCCTGTAACACCAGGGAGAGACCTCACGTATCATGTCCTAAGCGTGAGCAGTGCAGAGGACGGAGAGGAAGGTGCCAGAAAGGGTATAGTAGAGAGCCCTGTGTGTGGCTTTATAGTGGTAACTAATGTGGACACGCAAACACAGGTGATGAAAGTGCTGTCCCCAGCGCCCAGACCACTGCCCAGGCACACTCTACTTATCATGGACATTCGCTTCATGGACATGAAATGAAGTGTTACACTTAATGAAAGAGCCCTTTGTTATAAAAGAAGTGAGGGTCTTGTTGTGGAGGAGTTCTGTAAAGAATAAATGTTGTTTCTTAGTTGTCTCTTTGTAGGGACGAAAAAGAAAACGTTTCAGTACAGTTGCTGTAAATTAGACCCCTTTGTATAGACAAACACACTGATGTTTTGGCAATCTGTGGCACGGGATGTTTTTATCAGTGCGGGAATTATTTCCGTGATATGTTTTATGAACATTGTTTTTCTTCTCTTGCGTAATAAATGTTTTAAATGTAAAACATTGGGTGTCAGATATACTAAGTTTAATGGTTGCATATTGTCCTATTCTACATAATGCACTGCATGTCAATTCACATTTATTTAAATTTGTACATGTCCGTTAATTTAATGGACTAGTTATAAAAACATTTGTTACCAAATAACCAAACTTATTATGAATGTGTCTGTGAAGTGGGAGACGTCTCCTGTCTTCTGTTATATACATCCTATAGTGTCCATGTCTGTTTGGACATAAGTGGGGTAAAGCTCACTAATGTGTTGGTTATATCATAACTGATATATTGTACCAGTATGATTTGTTGTTTATGCTATAAACACCAACTCATCAAATATGCCACAGGTCTACATGATGTTATATTTAAGTTGGACACCATTTCCTAACATATAGTAACAATATCTCAAATTGAAAGAACAGACTTTGTGATGCCGAGACACATGCTGAATAACTTTTTCTTGATTTTTATATTTAGCTTTTCTTTTTACCATTATCTGTGTTGTCTGTGTTATTGTTCTAAACATTGGCTTTAATATGGTGACCCCTTCCAAACAAGTAGTTTCTACCTATAACCCATTGTCATGTTAATTAGGTCTCTGAGTTCCTTTGTTTATACTCTCAGATTGTTTAACCTTGCACTGGCCAAGGCATAGCTTTTGTTAGGTGGAATTTGGCTTCTTCTTGACAAATTGATTGTAAATAATTTGCATGTGGCTCGGACAAAAGCTGAATAAATGTAAAATGATCCAGCGTTTCACAAAAGAAAGAAAAGACTACAGACTTTTCTTGACATGTGAATGTGGAAATGTCCAAGAAGGCACAGCAGTTTGATTTAATCATCTGGCTAAAGTATACTGCATTACAACCCACAACAAATACATCTGACTCTTTGAGTTTCTGAAGTAAAGTTAGAGATATATCTTCATAAGTGGGGACATGAATGAAGCAAATGTTCTTCCTCTTGTTGCATAGTGAGCCATTTGAGGAAATTTAATTTACATTTAAATGTAATGCAAGGATGCTATTTATGTATAACTTTAGTAATTTAAGAGGAAGCCGGTTCATTATGTGGTAATAAACAGTGTGGCGGTTAAAACAATCCGTTTTGCCGATAGTGAACTAATACCATCAGTCGTGATTGGTTCAACTGTTCGTCCAGACCACACCTGCTCGCTCTCTGATTGGCTGCTCATCCCACCTGGGGGACGACGGGCCAGTTCCGGGATTCCGATGTCGGCCTAGCAAGCGAGCTAACTAGTTGGCTAGCGGCTAACTCAAGGAGGACCGTAACGACCCACACCCTACTGGCAAGACAGCTCGCATGTTCCGTGTTAGGTATGTCCTGCTGCTTTCACCTGCTCTTTGTGGTGATTATTCAGCTGAACGTACGTTAATTTATCCCGCCAGCCGCTAATGAAAGCTACTCCGCGAGTGTAAAGCTCCCGATACTCGCCAGGTAACGTTAGCTAACTCTTCGCTGTGGTAAAGGACTGAGCATTGTCGCAAAAAACTTTCTAGGCTAGGTGAGAGCTAACTGATGATGAAGTGTGGGTCGTATTTAAATGTGTCATAATTTAAATGAACGTTCACACAACGGGCCAAAACATTGCATCGTGTATTATTTAGTTGACGGTAGGTTAGTGAGGTGCGACGTTATTTTAATGAGGTTCATTGTTGTAACGTAAGTTGTCTTGGTTGTCTCCTAGCACCGCCATGGCCTGTTGTCGACGTCCGCTTCAACTTAGAATCCAAAGATGAAGTGATAAGTCAGTTAAATTACATAGATTTAAACAAGATGTTAGCTGGAAACTCCTAGTGTGTGACTGTTGCTGGGAAATGGAGTTCTCGCTCGGCCATTTATTGATGTAACGCTAGCTCGGGAGACGGTGACATGACAGGCTTTGGACACGGAGATTTTAGGATTAACATCCGTTATTATAGTCTTGGGTGTGTTGTTGTGGGGCAGGTGAGGCGATTAACTGCACTGCCTGGCGATTGTGGAAAAGAGGGGCGTGTCTAAACTCTCAGGTTACACTGTTACCCCTGGTGTCACACCGCACGCACTACCTTTTAATTTTGAGGTGTGTGAGAGTTTCTCTGTGTGTGTGTGTGTGTGTGTGTGTGTGTGAGTGAGAGTCCTGTCTCATCACGGATCCTTGTCTCAGGAGTGTTTTCCATTTCTAGAAATGGGAGGTGTTTCATTTGAAATCCTGAGGACATTGATGTGACAACGGTGTGTTTAACAACAGCAGACTGTTGAGCAACTTTGTTTATGAGTAACGATAATGGTGAGAAATGAATAGGTTCACAGTGTAATGCAAGCTTTTTGGGACAGTAAAGAATGTATTAGTCAGACTTTGTTGTGAGTGCATCCTCTGCTTCTCTGTTGGTTATTTCCAACAAGGATATTTACTTTTGACAGTAAGCTTAAACCGGCTAAATGAAACACTGATCATATCATACAAGGTATCATTGTAGGTACCTTTGTTGACCACAACTATTTATATTTGACTCAATGTGCTTTTATATCAGTGGAAACAATCACATTTTTAGTGTTTTTGCTTGGAAATTGTATTCATGATGGACATGATCCAAATAGCGTGACATTTTAATTATATTTTTCTTTTACAGGGGCATCCAACAACTGACCCACAGAGCCAGTGGGTAAGAGAAGACAGTGGGAGAAAGAGAAGAATGGACTAAAATGCCCCAGACTACATAACATCACTTCTGCACATGGCTTTCTTTAAGAGATGCAAAATGGGAAAGGAGGCCTATCTGCAGAGAATTTGGAGGTGGGAAAGGTCTCTACACCCAAACCCGGCCAAGTGTGGAGATAGCTCGATGACACACACAGGGCTTCTTTTTGGATTGAGTTGATTTTGTCCCCATATTGAAGCAAAGACTGAAGGCACGGGTCTCGCACAAACCAGGGGACTCTGCTTGGCTGTTTGAGCTGTTGTACTTGTAAAGGCAAGGCTGGACATAATTTTGTAAACCGTTTTTTTCTTCATCAGCTTTTTGAAAATATATTCCAGCTGGATTTTTGTTTCATGCAGCTTGCAGCAACTAGTTTATAAGTGGATGTGTTTTAGTTTCCCCTGTTGACTTAGTTTGAAACGCTGGAACTGTTCCTTCTGCCGCCATCCTCCGTTTCTTCCACCCACCCAGTGCCTAAATACGCCCTCTCGGGACAATCGCAGAAGTCATCAGCAGCTGCTGCGCTCAATCCTCTGCCTGTTCTCCTCTACGTGCTTCTGCTCTCGGCCTGCTGGCTACCCACCCACTACCTCTTTCATTTTCTGGTCTTTTGTTTTTATATTAATTTTTATCAGAACTCAAGCACAGTGGCGAGCATTAATGTAAACACTGAGTTTTAGGAGTGGAGAGAAACACAAATTCCTCCAGTTTTAGTCGTGTGTGAGGTTCTGTGATTTTGTGTTCAGGCACACAAGTGTTACTGTTGCACTGGTGGCAGGGAGCAGTACAATTAGATTAATTTATATTGTTGCACCAAATACAGTTACATTAAAGCCATACAAAAATATTTATGAATTACCTACACACATATTTTTGTATCATCTTGCTCTTGTAAAGTTTTGCTTTTATAAACCTCTATTATGCACACAACTTAATTAACATTACAACAAGCTGTACCCATGCAAAGCTAAAGTAAAGCTGTATACTGCTTTATAAAAATCCTCTGATTTTGAGTGACATATTAGTGCCAGGGGACATTTAGTGTCTGGACACAGAGAAACCCTCATGTTTCCATTCAGTTGCTGCTTTGCATAGTGTTTTATTTTTCCTAGTCTGTAGTCATGGCCCCGCCTCCAAAACAAACCTCACATTCGCCATTTTGACCCGTAAAGCACAGTTTACTGTAGGTAGACCGTAGATACCTACCCCTCTCTCTGTCTTCCTCCCCACTCTGTGTCTCTGATGCCGGGCTTCAGTGGTGGGGGGGTTGGGGGAGGAGTAGGTGTCCCTGCTTCTGCTCCTCCCCGTCCATTTCGTCCCAGCCGATATGTCCCAGTGTCTGCAGCCACCACTTTCCTTGTTGGATCCACTACCCTCTTCTTCTGCTTCACGTAAGTATCTCTTTCTCGATTTTGCTCATATTTGAACTCTCACATGGTGCAAAGGGCCGGATGTACACACAGTTGTGTCATTGCCTAACTAATAATGGTTGCACGTATTTGTGTGTGCTAAAGGCACCCCTATGCGTTATGTTTGATATGAGGACAGTCTGTTGTTTTGGTTGTTTGTTCAACCTTTATACAAAGAAGGTTTACTGAGCAAACCTGTCCTTATCAGCAACACTTGTATTCACACAGTTCCTCAAGATCATACATGTGAGCTGGCAAATTACAATTACAGTCTTCTGTTTCTGGCCACTGAGCAGCTTCAATGGAGCTGTTTAGCGGTCAATTGCCTTGCACAAAGGCTTGTCAATAGTTGTTGATGGCATGTGGAGGTTTCCCATCTGTATTACAGAAAGTGCAGGGATTTGAGCTTGCTTGTGTAATATATACATGCTGCTCTTGACTAGACCAAGAACATGTATAGTAGACTAATAGTTATGTCCATAATATGTCAAACTGTAATTTTATTCCATCCTTTTCCATGCTGTCCAGGTGTCCATGGTTGTCGGAGTATTTCTCCTCTGTCATTCCAATCTACATTGCTGTAATCTTCCTCTTCACCCTCGCCAACTTTTGTATGGCCACTTTCATGGACCCTGGAGTCTTCCCCAGAGGTAAACCCATGTGAACATTGTTGCTCTCCAAGTTTTTGACAGAAAGTTGGTTATCACACACCAACATGTGCAACCGAGTGCTTTTGAGATAAACTGAGAATGAAAAGAAGCATCAATAATGACTTGATCCATTAGAAATGAAATAGTATAACACAATGCAGGGAGACCGTAGCATCAGGTACAATGATGTTGGTACAGTCTCAGTGTTTGTGTCTGTCGTGTTTAGCGGAGGAGGATGAGGACAAAGAAGATGATTTCCGTGCTCCACTCTACAAGACGGTGGAGATCAAAGGGATTCAGGTGCGAATGAAGTGGTGCTCGACCTGCCGCTTCTACCGTCCGCCGCGCTGCTCGCACTGCTCAGTCTGCGACAACTGTGTGGAGGTACACACGCACACTCTGTATTATGGGCTCGTATTGTGAGACCTAATTAGAAATGTATATATTTCACACTATTATACAAACTGAGTGAACGTTATACAGGGAAAGCGTTGTGAAACAGGGTGACGTGCCTGTGCCTAATTTTACCGTTAATTTTAATAAACTACTGTGTGACATGACCTTTATGTCATATTTTTAGTTTTTCATGTGTGAGACACAAATATAGTTTGTATTTGTCGTAGTTGTTCCTTGTCATCATTATTCTCCTGTCGTATCCTTACTGGTGCTTGCACATTCTTGTTCTTTGTGCTTTCTCAGGATTTTGACCACCACTGTCCTTGGGTGAACAACTGCATTGGTCGGAGGAATTATCGCCATTTCTTCCTCTTTTTGCTATCACTTACCACCCACATCATTAACATATTTGGCTTTGGCTTGGTTTATGTGCTGCACCACCGCCAGCAGCTGGACACGCCACATGCTGCTGTTGCGTATCCTTCACTTGGCACACTGCAGCCATAAAGCTGCAGGACAAATGTTGTTGTGACTTTTGGCCTGGTATTTGTGTTGTTTTTTGCTGGGTTTGCATTAACCTCCTTGACCCTCTCCTCCCAGTATGGGTGTAATGTGTGTGGCTGGCCTTTTTTTTGTCCCAGTCGCTGGCCTGACTGGGTTCCACATGGTGTTGGTAGCCCGCGGTAGGACCACAAATGAACAGGTACGTACAAGAGCTGGTTGTGTGCGTCAAATCCTGCATCACTGAATTAATCCGGACAGTTCAGGTTGTGTTGTTATCATTAATGTTGGTGTCCATGTGAGCTGGAACATTTTCCTGTCCTCCCTCTCATTGTAGGTGACAGGGAAGTTTCGGGGAGGTGTTAACCCTTTCACCAACGGCTGTACGAGGAATATTTCTCATGTGCTGTGCAGCTCCCAGGCCCCCAGGTCAGCCTTCCTCTCTCCTCTGAACTCATCTGTTTACTCTCCTCATTTAACACTCTGCTCCGCAATTATTATTTCTCTTTCCATTGCTCTCTCTTTCCACTTTTCCAGCGACCCCTTTTATTGTTCTCCCTTGTCTGTTTAGCTATGGAATATATGAGAGCAAGCCTTCAGTGAGAGTGGCTTCTGGTGTTAGATCATGCTTTTCAATCGAGCAACATCTTGCTAAGCCTGTTTAGTGTGTGTGTGTGTGTGTGTGTGTGTGTGTGTGTGTGTGTGTGTGTGTGTGTGTGTGTGTGTGTGTGTGTGTGTGTGTGTGTGTGTGTGTGTTCCTTCCTCACAGATACATGGGCCGGTTGCGGAGCCCTCAGGCACTGGATGTACAGCCACCATTTCTTAGACCGCCCCTCACTGAGGCCCAACTAGAAGCCAAGGTCCTGGACAACGGCATCCAGAATGACCGACACAGCACCAGGGTGAGGGATACTAAATCTAACAAATGCACAAAAAAATCAATGTGTGAGTTTAGATGTATGAACTCTAGAGATTATCAATGATTTTCAAACATTATTAGTATATATTGTAGACATTACTATGTTGATGCAGGATGATTTAGTTTAACAGACATGAGCTCACTCCATGAACATGTTTTGGTCTGCAAAACTTCATCAGGCAAAATTCAAGCAGACAAAACGACCATAAAGGAATTCTGTGAGTTAAATTGATGGACAGTTTTCTTTTCATATTTATATACTGAAAGTGGAGGACCAACATAGAAAATGCAACTGACCAGGCAGCTGATGTGTTGGCGCTGCAGCTGCTACCATGGATAACCGTGCTGGTTATAATTCTGCTGACTTTCCGTTAATATAGACAAAATAACCTAATCACAACTCCCAGTTCAGTCTTGCTCTCACTATTTGAAAAGCCTCATGTCCTTATGTATATTTATCCATTTGAAAAATTCTTAAACAGTCCTTTGAAACACTCTTACAACATTACATTACATCACATTTCATTTAGCTGACGCTTTTATCCAAAGCGACTAACATGCTATACAGTAGACCGTAGACACAGCAACGATGAGCAATTAGGGTTAAGTGTCTTGCTCAAGGACACAACGACATGGACTAGCGGAGCCGGGGATCGAACCATCGATCCTCTGAAAGTCGGACCTGCTAACCACTGACCCACAGTCGCCCTTGATGATAAAACGTGGGGTTTGGTTAGTCTGCAGCTATTCTACAAAAGACCTCAATGTATTAACTGTGATTCTTTCAGAACAGAAAAAAAGCATAAACGGTCAGTTAATCGTTAAAGATATCCACAGCTTTGTGTAATATTAAGCATGGTTTTGAATAAATGTTAGAGACATTGATTTGGAGAGAATTTCAGCAAACAGATTGCTTCTAATGCTCAGCATTTCAGGTGAGCAACGGGTTTGCAAAACTGGGAACGTGCAGGACAGAAGATAATAGTTAAAAACAATTTGAATCCCATTTCTTTCTTTTTTTCCTCCGCTGCTTAAGAAACACGGTATTTTGCACATGGTATAAGATTATATTATACAAGAAAACCCTACCTCACCTGGATAAGGAAGTACATGTGTTGGAGGCTGTTCAGACTAAAAATAGTCAGTGAGTTTGAACTGTTATCAGATGCCAAAACTTTGAACAATGGTTCATGAAACAAGACATTATATTTCCAAGAAGTTGTTATGGCATCAACAGTTTCATCCTCTGTTGCAACAATTGCAAGGTTAAAGTACAACGCTCAAGTTACAAAGTAATATACTTGCAATGTGTGTGCATTGGCAGATGCTGTTGCAGCAAACGCTGAGTGAAACCTCTTTACCGGATAACTGTGTTCTAATTATTCATGGCAATGCATGTTTTTTTGTGTCCCCTCCAGTCCAAGAGTAGTCTAGATCAGATGGAGAGCCAGTCAGCTGATGCAGAGCCTCCACCTCCTCCAAAGCCAGAGCTTCGTTACCCTGGCCTGCCCCGTGCTGACACGGAGGGTGAGACAAGCGCACTCGCACACAATACACACATGTACATCTGTAGTAACGGTTATATCACCTGACATGTTCACATCTTCAGTGTTGACCATCAAGTGCAGCACACTTCAAGGGTTTTACCTGAATAGTTGAAGGTTTGTTTTGTAATCACAAACCATCTCTTTGAAATGTTCCTTTTGGTTTCTTGTCACTCAGAGAGCAGCTTATTGACTGAATCTCCACGTACGCCGTCAATGTATAAGTACCGACCACCTTACAACAGCCCAGGAAGGAACCACACTGCCCTCACACACCCCAACAAGGTATATGTCAATATACACTTACACAGACTTCAATATATTGGGTATAAACTGTTCATCTAACATTATTCAATACTGTATATTAAGAGTATTAAAGGAACACAGGGTCAGCTAAGAGCCAAGTTAACCTCATGTCTTTGCCTGATTGGACACATGCAAGACTCATGTAAATCTAAACATATTGTTTTAAATAGCCATTTTTACTTAGCAAGCTTGTTTTAGCACTTGGAAAATATAAAGTAAAATATAAAGGGATGTGGTTAATTTATTAGATTTTTCAGAACAAACGATATCCGATTACTGTAACAGATGATCTGGTGGCTGATATGCCCTCGTGCTTCTATTTTCTTTTGTGGTTAATACCATGCCCCTCTTTTTTGTTTTTTTACTTTGAATTGATCATTCAGTGGCCATCGGTCGATCAGTAAGTCTCAGCTAGTGTCATCTGTGTGTATCCCTTTGGCTGTCTCCGTGTGTTTGAGTGGATCTATCCTTTACCCTGAAACTGCATTGACTGGAATGTGTAGTTCATGTACCGTATGTATTTGTATTTCCATTCATGTGTTGATACACACAGTCTTTGACATGCGGTGTCAGTGCTTGTTTAAGCCAGTCAATGTTTCCAATCCAGTAGTGTGATGATGGAGTAGAGCACTGGTCAAGCATCCAATTTATCCCCACCACTGTTTTTTTCTGTTATAATAAATAGTACAATTATTGTTTTTGGTGTTATGTTATCCATTCCTCAAGTAACATGGTGATTTTCATCTTTCTCCTCACCCCCCTCTTTACTCCTGTCTTCATCCTTATCACACTCCCCCTCTCTGTCTTTTGTCTGTTTCTCCCCCTCTCAGATGATCCGCGGGGAGAGTCTTGACTCTCCATCTCCCTCCATCCTCCAGTCCAGCCGTCAGCCTAGCTACCACTCGGAGCCGAGCAGCCTGGACGGGACCACAGTGGTGGGGGGAGGTGTAGGGGCGCGCAGAGGGGGAGGGGAGAGGGGTGAGGGCCCCGGAGGCCCTGGCGGGACTGCTGGGGTGATACAAGGGGGCATGTCAGGATACTCCCTGACTGGGCGCTCCTACACCTCCTACCCATCCTCTCTGGTTCTGTCCACTGGCGGCTCTCGCTCCTCCAGCGTGCGCTCAGCTCACGCGGCACATAACCCGCTGGCCACGCTCCAATCAGAGGGCACCACAGACACCAGCTACAAAAGCCTGGCTAATCAAACTCCTCGGAATGGCAGCCTGTCCTATGACAGCCTTCTGACACCATCCGAGAGCCCAGAGTTTGAGTCAGCCGCTCATGAGCTGTCGCCGCAGAAACCTCGAGCTCCTTTTCCTTCAGCGACTGTAACAGGCCAGCGTGAGGTGGTGTCACCCAGTAGCCCGCTGCAGGGCTACACGTCGCCCTTCCTCTCTGCTCAGATCGCACAGCAGAGGGAGGGGCAGCTGCTCCAGGGCTCTGCCACTTTCTCCTCCCCCCACAGGGCCTACCTGCGTGCCGTCAGCCCGCCCCCTCCCACTGGGCCTCCTGAGAACCAGCACCTGCTCCAGCATAACCACAACTCCTCTTCCCGAGCCCCTCGTAACCTTTCCTCCTCATCCTCTTCCCCTGGGGCTCGTTCACAAGAGCCCCCTGTCTTCCCGCCACCTCGCGGCCTCTCCCTTGGCAAGTCCCAGTCTCATGTTGGGGAGGCAGGGCCTCAGCACAAGCCTCGGGCTTCAGGAGGAGGCATTGTGCTGGGAGGGGGAGGAGCCGGAGGAGGGCAACAGGCTCCACAGTGAGTAGTGATCCATCGCCAGATCCGTCAGCACGCTTCTCTTCCTCTTCCGTTTCCTCCTAATTCTCTTCTTCTTCCTCCCTGGTTTGTGTCAGCCCTCCTCTTCCTCCCTGATCTGTGTGAGTCTTCCTTTTCCTCCTCCAAGGTTTAGTCAGTCTTTGCTTGTTTAGCGCTCAACAGTTGTGTATGGATTTATTATTTGAGTGGTGGACTATGTGGATAAGTGCTAAAAGCATGTCGGAATGTGTTTAGCTCTGTGAAAGCATGCCTAACAATGGTGCTGTTTACGTCTGTCTTCTAGCCTTTTTTTGTCCCTGTGCTTTTCTCACTCATTAAATATAGTTACCAAATGCCTTAAAGGTTTGATGGTAGAGAAACATCTCTGCTTGTTTGCTCTTATTTTTTTAAGTAGGACCACTCACTCCCACATCCATGTATCCTCTGTATTTCCTCCTAATCTGCCTCCCCTCTCCTTCCCTCCCCTTCCTGATGGCTTTCCAATCAGATCCACCTCTCGTCCAGTCTTGGCCAATCACACATCATCCAAACCAGGGGGCGGAGTGAAGAAGGTGACAGGCGTCGGAGGGACCACTTACGAGATATCGGTTTGAGTGACAGACAACCTTCATGGTCCATCACAAAGAAAGGGGAAAAGTCACAAGACGACTCCCACTTGTCTCTGACCTGAGCTGAACATTATTCATGACTGCAGGCTCCTGAAAAATGACTGTTTTCCGCTGCAAAGGACTAAAGGAGCAGGCCTTTCTGGTACTCACTTTGTTATATTTGTAATGCCATCCACAGGCAGATTTGAACAAAGAGGAAAAAGGGACACTTAATTTTTCACCGGATCAAGTTGTCTCTATTCAGCCACTTTGTGAGCCATAGACGGATGTGACTGTATCATCATGGCTGGGGACAGATATGTATAGAACACCCATAGCTGTTCAATGATTTGCGGTTTTATTTGGTACATCAGCACACCAGTATTGCCCGCCGTGTCCAACATTTAAGGAAAGGATGGCCTTTATCCAGTGGATGTAGAAATCTAAGTGGGAGGATTTAGGACTGTTGACCAATAGCAACATCTTCTCCAATGTCTGAACGGACCACTCAACCAATTTATCGATAAGAGTCATGGAGAGAAGAATCCAACCTATAAACACAGTATCATTTTAGTTTTCTAAATCTTTTTTTAAAATGTTTTATATAAATGTATACAATCTTACAGATTATCATTGGGTCAACTTGTCAGGTATTGAAGATGACTATGGATAAGGGTGACAGATGTACTGCGTGTAATTATTCATGAAAGCGATCTCAAATCAGTTGCCTGTTTTTATTTTAATGGCTGCATCAGCCACTCATGAGCTCGTGCTGGAATTTTCATCGTCCAAAGAGAATGATGATCGTTTGGTGGCCAGCCGAAGTGGTAAATAATTGAGCTTGATTTTCTGAAAGCCACAAAGACGTTCTTAAACACGACTGCAGCACAAGTATCTTTGTGGAATGTACGCTTGTAATGTTTATGCTAGAGACATTATGCAAAATCTGTTAGTAGCTTTAAGATCATTGTATGTATTTTCTTTGTCTTCTTTTCTGTCAATCAAGATGCTAGTAGAACCTGAAACCTTTAACAGGTGGCCAGCCAAATAGGGGCAGCGAGGGAAGGGCTTATTTATTTGACCAGACAAGACAACCTTGTAGTTTTGGGCACAATTTCAAACCAGTCTCTTCCAGATTGTTCTTTTTTTTTTGTTGAGAAAAGAAGAGTAAGTATGAATATTTTTATGAAAAAACTTTATAAATGAAATTGTAAAAGCGCTACGTCACTGAATAGCATTTCAAGGAGGGACTGGTTTGTAGTTATACTGTTTGTTTTTTCTGCCTTGAGACCATTCATAGTGAAGCATGCACATTTGAATTTTCTTGCTATTGGTTTGTATTTTTTACACTTTTCTGAGGGAAAAATGTATGGGATAATAGATTTTCTTTTCTGATTGGCTTTTAAAACTTCTGTAAAAGTACAGCCATATTTTATTTGTTTTACCCACTGCCATATTAAGAATATAAATAAATTAGAAGGGAGATATGTTAGTTTCAAGACCAGGCATTAAAGTATAAGTTTTATTTATTTAATTTTTTTCTGTTAAGGACTCCAGCGGTGTTTGCAGTAGAATGTGAAAGCTGGCTGAATGTAGCTCGTCTTTGGGGGAGAGTACTTGCTTGAAGTATCATCATTCAACCCAAATGACGTGTTACTACTTTTCAACCCTCCCAGGCTGTCTTCGGTGTGCATGCGGTTTTTGTTTGTCGTGCTGAATGCTTCACTGGTGTGCTAACTTGAGAATAATGGCGATGTGTGGGTGATTACAAGTAAAGAAGCATCATTATTAGCACAGGCAGCCTGCATAAAGAGATAAAGAGAACCTGCGATACTTTTCTTCCCGCTCTGGCCATGATTGGTGGCCACTGAACAATTTGAAACTATGTGAGTATAATTCTATGTGAGATAAAATATTACTATTGTGGGCTGTGATGAATGAAACGAGTTTCACAAATATCTGTAATGAGTACAATTAAGACCTTTCCAAAATGGCCTTATAAAGAATTTTTCAAAAGATGTCTTCTCAGAATAAAAAGGTCAAACTGAAGAACTAAATGCATCATGAATCTTAACTGCACATTCTTTTTATTTATTTCAGCTTCACCTTTTACTTTGGTTGAGAAACAAGGGACCAGTAAACACGCTAGTTACAAAATACAGGCAGCGGAAGTTACACACAGTGAGCCAAAAAACATTACAAAATGTATTCTCAAATAACTTAAAATGTACCAAAATCATTGCTTATCTTTTGCATAGCTGCATTCAAACCACACTTAATCATACCCAGCCAGGAAAACCTGGTCCAGCTTTTGGGGTATTTATTTGCCACAGTGAAGACTTGTAGTAGACATGACATCTAGTCGTGGTTGAAACCGTTCTCCTCTCCCCGTCCCATCATATTCTGGACTTTGGCAACCACGTAAGGCAATCCTCCTCTTCACTGGTCTTTCTTGCTCTCTGTGGGCTGCTCAAGGTTGTTGGTTTCAGGATGGAGCTCGTCGCTGACCCCCTCTGGCTGAACGCTGTTCTGCTCTTTCAAACCACGACTTTTTTCCAGCTTCTTGGATTTTTGGAAGAGTTCATTGAGATTAAACTCCCGGATAATGTTCTCCTATAAATAAATAAATAAATAAACTTCATGTTAGGCTATCTTTGAGGATGTGACGGTTCCTACTCCACCAGTTAGTTACAAGACTTGCCTCATTGAAGGTCCAAGACACAGCTCTCCCTTTATTGTCCACCATTGGACGTCTTATGAGCTCCCGTCCTTCTTGGAAAAGCACCAGTGAGGGAAGCTGCTTGGCCAGTGGAGAAGTACTAATCCTGAACCTGTTCAGAAATAATTCCTGTGACCATCAATTTTCTATGCTCAGAATCTGTCAAACTTGTAGAAAGCATAAACAATATTGTGGCATTAAAGCAGAGGGGCAAAGTGGAAAAAATGTCCGACCTCTGAGAAATATCTCCATAGCGTCCGATGTCCACTTTCCCAAACCTGAGTCCAGCACAGTTGTACCTACAGTACACAGGGGAAGATGCACGGGACAAGTATCCCTTGAGTCAAAACTCATGTCTATTTTTGGAGAGGAATTGACTTCGATAGCAGATTACTGTTATCATTATTATGAAAAATGTACACAGCAGTTTAATGTAACTAAATTCCATGAAAATTAATATTGCATATCTAAATATTATAAAATAAATACAGTATGGAACATGAAAGGGACTTATTAAGCCAAACCTCCACTGAATAAATCATATAGCAGAAGGCTCTTGTCGGTCTTACTGACACCAGTGTCTGCAGCTTAATAAATACAATTATTTTTATGATTCATATCAAAGACAACGCCTTCACAGTGAATACAGAACAGATGTATATAATACTCACCAGATTCAAGAATGTTTGAGTCATACGGTTTATCTTCTTAGCAATAAACGTTATACTTATTAATAGATATCATGGTTGCATATTTAAGCAAAGGTACAGTATGACTAGTGATTTGTAGGTTTATAGTCAAAAGTGTGTATTTGTCTAGTATTTTGTCTTGAAAACAGCTCAGCCAATCACAACTATTTACGTTTTACCATCCATCCATCCATCCATTTTCCACCGCTTATCCGGGGTCGGGTCGCGGAGGCAGCAGGTCAAGCAGGCTGACCCAGACTTCTCTCTTACCCGCAACATCTACCAGCTCATTCTGGGGGATCCCGAGGCGTTCCCAGGCCAGCTGGGAGATATAATCCCTCCAGCGTGTCCTGGGTCTTCCCCGGGGCCTCCTACCAGTTGGACGTGCCTGGAAAACCTCTAAAGGGAGGCGTCCTGGAGGCATCCTAATTAGATGCCCGAACCACCTCAGCTGACTCCTTTCGACACGAAGGAGTAGCGGCTCGACTTCAAGCTCCCTCCTGATGTCCGAGCTCCTTACCCTATCTCTAAGGCTGAGCCCGGCCACTCTACGGAGGAAACTCATTTCGGCCGCTTGTATCCGCGACCTCGTTCTTTCGGACACGATCCAAAGCTCGTGACCATAGGTGAGGGTTGGGACGTAGACCGACCAGTAAATTGAGAGCTTTGCCTTTCGGCTCAGCTCCTTCTTCACCAAGACGGCCCGGTGCAACGCCTGTTTTACTGCTGCAGCCGCACCGATACGCCTGTCGATCTCCCGCTCCATTTTACCCTCACTCGTGAACAAGACCCCGAGATACTTGAACTCCTTCGCTTGTGGTAGTTGGTTTTACCATCAATGACTAATTCACCTGAAGGAGGGTCTGACTCAAACAGTTCAGCCATCAGTATCTTGATTACAAAAATCTTATTTACTTATTTCTTACTTGAGTGAAAGGTCGGCAAAGACGGGAGCGAAAGACTGGCAGTCAGAGGACCAGTTGGCGTAGAATTCAACAATCCAGGTTACACGACTGTCTCTCTTCAGCTCTTCCTGATGACACAATAAATTAGATTAGACCAGATTACACAGCTGTATCTGTCATACACACCTACTCAACTCCAAAACCTAAAACATCTCCAATAAGGGAGTTCCAACATTTAAATTTAAAATGTCTGACATTAAATGAATATATTATATAATGAATTGGCATATTGCTATTACAATGTGGCTTCCATTCTTTTTGCATTGTGCAATATGAAGCTCACATCATTATATAAAGTATAAATACTTGATTACTTCATTATAATTCCCACCAGTTGTGTTGTTTCAAAGCTGGTACTTAACACAGCAGAGACCTGAGGTAGAGCTGTAGTTACAAACGTTCATTTTACATCATACATTTATTTACAAGCATTTAAACAACTGCAATGCTTCGCAGTCTGTAGTGTATCACTCACATCTATGGTCTTGTCACTGAAGTACTTGATGTACTCGGGGCCCATGTAGATCGGAGGCTTACAAGTCATGACCAATGCTGGAGACAAGATACAGATAAACAGACTAATAAGTTAGAGTGGATGAAATCAAAGTCCAAATGCAAGTTTGACATTTTCTGAAGGTATGAAAGTCTCAGATTAGGTTAATAATAAATATACACTTAAACCCTAAGAGTATTTTTTGGGAGTAACCTCAGTGGAAAAGGTGCTTGATACAAAAAATATATATAAATACAAAAGAGGAATATAAATAACAGGTACCCACATTGTACTCGTCACTGTCGCGAAGGAGACCAGTGTTAGCTCAAAACATCTGTAATAAAACAGGTACTCCAAATGCTGTTTGAAGGTACCTTTCTTTTGTAATTATGTTTATTCAATTTCCCCAAATGTTGGCACATTTTATGAATATCTAGCAATAATTCCATAGAAACTGTCGGGGAATATATAGATCCAAGTCAATATTTGAGAGTTTTCGTGCAGTGGTTTAATGTCAAATAAAGACTACCTCATTTACTAAGAGAACTGATTAAAATACTAAATGCACGAGAGCTCTTGAACAGTTTCTTGAGTGACGCCATGCATCTAGAATGGTGTCTCTAAACAGCAAAGGAATTACCTTAACTGTACCACTTTGAAGTGGAGGTGATGGGCTACAATGGGTCCCTCGTAATGGAAGTCTTCATAAATGTCCTTTTCCTTAACTCAAAGTTTGTTGAGAGTGCAACGGTATTTGTAACAAGGGTTATAAGGCCACTGACCGACACACAATGCGAGGTAAAGGATGCCGAGCCGAATGTCCAGCCTGAAGAACAGCATGACGTTGGCCACTTTACTGAACAGGAACAAGTTGCCCATGTGCTGTTCCAGTGTGACTGAGAAAGAGAGAAGAGAAGAAGAGAGGACAAACATTGAATGCACCCGGGGAGAAACCTTCCCACTGTTGGTACAAGGTCACAAGAAGGCGGGGCTACACTGCAATCGAAATGTTTACACAACAAAGCAAAGTTTTTAGCAAAGCACTTCCTGGATGTGGCAAGCAGCAGAGCTTCTCGGGATATTAAACAGTCACCCATTAAGTCACAAATACCTACTGGGTTGAAGTTTAACCTTACAGACACATTGGATTTTTAACACAGTCACATATCTGTCTACATTTAAGTTAAAGACACACTTCTCGCATGAATCAACATATCGCAGATGGGAGAAACTTGCCTTTAGGTCAATGGTTCATTTTAATTAAAACATTATATTTTCCTAAATCTAACCAAGTAGGGTTGTTGCCTAGACGGAAAGAGATTTGTGGCAGAAACAGGCTTTTGTGCCAATATATCCGGATGGTTCCCTGATCACCTGCTTAATGCAGATAGGCCAACATGCTCGATGATGACTGTTTACAGTGTAAACCAACACTTACCATGTTGGTTTACACTGTAAACAGTCATCATCAAAAGTGAGCAACTGTGAGCATGCGTGTGTGGGGGGAGGGGTTGTACTTACTCGCTCTCCTGTTCTTCATCATAACTATTGCACTAAGAAACATGAGAATCTCCAGCTCTCTCTAGAAAACAGAAGAGACACAACTTTAAACAACTTTGTGATAAGTGTGTAAATTAAGTTACAACTCATCTCACAGGAACTATATTTATATAAATGCATATATACAGTATAGCGGCAGGTAGCACTACAGCGCCACACTGTCCCCGCCATGCTCACCCAGTCAAAGTCGCAGGAGTTGCCGTCCTCTCGCTGGGTCGCCAGGTGCTCGCACAGACCGGGAGCCTTTCGGACCAGCAGGAAGGCGACGGTCATGAAAAGCGAGGAGATATAATACGGTTTCAGAAGCCATTTGTAGATCTGAGGTAAGTGGTACAAAAAAGTACAGATTCCTGTGATTATAGCCATGTTGGTAAAGACGACAGTCTACCTCAAGGGGTCTGAGGAGGAATGACAGCTGGAAGTAACTGACTGACGGACTTGTCGGCCATCTCGAACTGCGCATGTGTCAGAATAACAGATTTCGTCGTTTCTGGGCGTAGCGACTCGCCGTAGATTTGGCGGGTATTGAAAAAACGTAAACAGAAGCGGAAAAATGGAAGAGAGCAAAGAGACGACACAAAAGGAGACTGTAGATCAACTTTGTGTTAAAACTGCAGCTGTAAAGCAAACGAATGAAGCCAAAGGAGAAGTTTCCTCACAGATAGCCACAGATGGATCAGTTAGTAAGCCGCCCGAGGAGACAAAAGCTCGGTATAACAGGCTGAAGTTGTTGGACAAAGTGATGCAGAAGAGCCTGGAAAAGTTCATCGACCATGCCAGGTAACGTGCCACTTGTGTTTATGGTGGAAATCCGCCCCGAAACGACAGTATGGATTAGTCCCAGTTTGTAGCTCGCTTGTTATGGATCATCGTTACTCTAAATTACAGTATAATTATATTACATGTATATTGGAGGCACAAATCGAGGTGAGTTATATAGGTCGCGTCATGGTGATTATAAAGTACAGTAGATGAGCTACAAAAACAGTGTGTGACTGTGGATCTGTGGTCACAGATGTGTGAAGGACTGAGACTCAGAAGTATTGTAGATGATGACCATGACAGTACAGCATTCATCCGCCATAGGAAGTTAGACCTATGACTTCTGACATACCTATTTTAATACAGTTAAGTTAAAGTGTAACTCAAATTATTGAAAAGATGTAGGATCATCATGTTTTTTGAAAATAATAAAGAAATAATAATAACTGCCTTATTTTCCTAGCTTTCTACACGTTGTAAAATCTCACAATGTGTCTTTTTGGGCAGCATAACATTATTTTGTTTTTCCATTATCTCTATTATTCTTATATTATAGATTCTTAGGTATCAGAAAATATAGAACAAGTTCAAGGTGATACCTTGAAGTTGCTTTTGTTTGTCCAAACAGTGACATCACAAATCACTTGACATCTTCTCTTGATACATTTCTTAACAAGTACTCAGTCATTTCAATTCTTGTCTGTTATTCTCTATCGAAACATTTATAGATTAATAAAATAATAATTTCAGTACTAGATTGGTTAACTGAGAAAACCTTGTGGTGTTTTTGGAAAAGACACAATTTGCTTCAATTTTGGTTGACACTGCTTTTGCTCACAGTTTTAACAGATTTGCCAGCACGTTTCGGCCACTGTACAAAAAGAACCCACAGAAAATGGAAAGCATTCACAAGCAGTTCATTGAGGAGCTGCAGAGGGCCATACAAGTATGTAGCACACCACATATTAATTCCATGTATGAAAAAGTAAAAAACAAATGGAGGGTATTATTCCTTGTTTGTGTTGTACTTTTGTACCTGCCTTTTTATTTGCTTATCTCAATGCCTGTGTTTGTGGATGTGAAGGAGGACTTCAGCAAATTGATTGAAGAAGGTCAGTTAGAGGTCAAACTGAATGAGCTGGACCAACTGGAGAGTGCTGCAAAGAACAATGCAGACCCTGCATGGTCTGTAAACCACTAAAACCCTTTCACCTTCCACCACTTTCTGCTTTCTTTCCAATTAAATGATCAACTGGTTACATGTTAAGTTTTTGCTCAGTTTCCCTGTAAAACACTTTACCCTCTTTGACAACATCTTAAGACTGAAATACATCTGCTCCTATTACCACCACTCATTCAAATACTTAATAACAACTAGCAAGCAGCACTAACAACCCTGTAATATAGGTGCATTGCCTTTCTTCATTGCACTTGGTGTCACTACTGTAATATTTCCATTTTGCAACATGATTCAAATACAAAACATCTTCATCCTTTACCCTGTCACTTGTTTTGATAGGCGGCCAAGTGGAGTTCCTGAGCAGGACTTTTGCAGCTTTTTGATGCCATACTATCAAAAGCAGGAGAACTACATGAAACGGGAGCTGAAAAAGATTCAAGCAGAGAATGCTGCCCTATCACAGAAGGCCCAGGCTGGTAGAGAGAGCCTTGCTCAGACTGAATCTCGTATTTCTACCACTGTTGATGAGTGGAAGGTGAGAGAGAAACAATTGGCCAAATAAATATTAGAGCTACTCAGGATATAATTCACACAAAATAAAAAATCATATTCAACATGTCAAGAATATATAAAATAGACTTTTAACAATTTTCTTTGTATGTTTGGTTGTTTCCCTTTTAGGCATCGCTCACAGAGTTTAAAAAGCTGGCATCTTCTCTTCACCCCGCTGATGTCTTTGATATGTGATGTTCTAATAATTTGCCTTGCAGATATATCAAATAAATTAACTGTACATTTCGGATTTGTTCACTATGCCTGTTTTTCTGAAAATAAACTTGAAATCCTGGATATAATAAAATGTTTTGTGACCTCGGTAATTATATCCGGGTGAGCTTATATATACACCAACCATTACGGTAGTGTGCGTGTTTATGTCTGGTTTTACGGCACATGCAAATAATGCCACAAAGAAGTGAGGAGTCGAGTTCACACACGGATGGATTCTGGGTGAACACCCTGTCAAACAACAGGCCACACGCTTGACGAAACTACATTTTTCTTTCAATATAAATGTATTATTCGTGATAGATATGACGGAAATGTTTTCAACTCTGTACGGGCAAAACGAAGCTCAGGGACCACCCGGCTCGTCGTCTCTGGGTTTCGGACCGGGGAAGCCTCCGCCGCCTCTGCCGCAAAATCAAGGATCCATGGCGGGGCAGATGCCACCGCAGCTCGGGGATGAAGGGCCTGCCCTGCGGAAGCCCGGAGCCATGAATGAACCTTTCTACTTACTGCGGGAGCTTCCTGGTACAATCTGGCTGTTGTTAACTACCATGCGTTGTGTGTTATTTGTCTAAAAAATGTAATGCTAAGGAAATTGTTGAGCTGCTATCAAAGGTTACTAAGCAGTTTGTAAACAATGCTACCTGACGTTAGCTAACACGATAAGTGTTACCGAAAACATCTAACCTACTAACGTTAAGCTAATTAACGGTACGAGCCCACCTGTATTTTCATAGGTTGTTGCCGTTTTTTAATATAACGCTATATATCTCGTTTGCGTGACACAGAAATTACCTGAGTTTATTATGTTTTAACTCCGCTCTTGTGTTTCTAAGTTTACCTTGATGATAAGTAACAGCTGCTCCAGTCGGACCTTTTAGTGATATATTGGTGATATATGAAATTGCATGTATTGATTGCACGAATTACACTGTGTTTAGTGGGAAACGAGTTAACGGGCAACACCAACCTCATCACGCACTACAACCTGGAGCACGCCTACAACAAGTTCTGTGGGAAGAAGGTGAAGGAGAAGCTCAGCAACTTTCTCCCAGAGTTACCAGGTCGGTTATGTGTAGGAATCAAAGGTGGTGTTTAAAAATGGAGACTGCACACATCTCATTAGAAAAAAACCGATGTAGTGAAGATAATGATTCGTGTGAAGTACAGGACACAAGTTGCCTAGCAGCTTTACTATTGATAGCGGTTCTTTCTATCACAATTTTCCATTTTTCCTCCCTCATTAGTGGTTGGTGATATTTGTTTTCTGCTCTGTGTAGTTGTGCCTAAAACCTCCCCTTTAATAAAGCTGTTATCCTAAGAACCACACCAGTCTTCTGTAGATGTTTAAATATATGTAACTCACATATGAATATATCAGCTTCATAAAACCCCATACATATTCTTGCCAACCAAATGTCTCCTGTCTGATTGTCTATTTAATGTTAAACACAGCTGATCACATTTCTTATATTTAGATCTCGGAACTTCCCCCTCGCTCCAAATTGTCTATTCTTTTCTGTGCTGCAGGTATGATCGACTGTCCGGGCACTCAGGACGGCAGCTCGTTGCGCTCTTTGATTGATAAGCCTCCAGTGTGTGGGAACTCCTTCAGCCCATTGACAGGCGCTCTGCTCACAGGCTTCAGACTACACACAGGACCAGTACGTACTGAATATATCGATATAGTAACATTATAAATGTGTATATATACAGTATGGCAAAGTGTCATTAGTTAGCATATTCTGGCCTGCAGGTGTTCTTCATTTTATAATTATATAGTCCATTATTTACATGCATGCTTGTGTTTGTTTTTCCCAGCTACCAGAACAGTACAGATTGATGCACATACAGCCTCCAAAGAAGAAGAGCAAACACAAGCACAAACACCATCGATTACAGGACCCGTTACCGCAAGGTATGACAAACTGTACATGTCCAACAACTCAAAATAATCCAGCATGTTTTCAGGCCACTAAGCAGCTTCTTTTTGACATCGCAGAAACTCCATCAGACACTGATCCCAAGAAGAAGAAGAAGAAACGTGATGACGATCCTGACCGCAAGAAAAAGAAGAAAGACAAGAAAAAGAAGAAGGTAAGAAAATCTATCCAGTGACCAATAATTCATAAAGTTGCCAGTTAGGCTTGATAATGGGTTCTGGTTCGAGACTATAATCTTAAACCATATAACGAATACCAAGTTATATAAACCCTTTCAGTTTTGTTAAGGCAATTATTAAACTTAAAGCTCCATGAAAGGAACAGCACCTTTGGTGGTATTATTTATTAATCTAGATTTCTTGCCTGTGAGTTGTAGATATCCGCCGTACAGATGTCTGCTTCTCCCGAATATAAGGGGACTAGATTGCCCTCGTCTTGTGGTGCTCTGAGCACCAAAAGATTAGCTTGAATAACTCAAAATCAATGAAGGTTACTCAAGATAATCCACAGGCCTTGTTGTGAGCAGTTTTATGTAGGAACTGTTTTCCTACACTAGAGTGTGTAAGAGCTTAAAAACTAGCTGGCAGACAACAGCTATGACTTAATATTACTTTCTAAAGTTATGACTTCTATCTATTTGTAAACAGTTTCCAACCCACCCAGTAGCTATTATCATTATGTTTGTTCTGCCGCACTTGTGTACATTTGCACAATTTAGTATTTTCTCAGAACTTGTCTTTTGAGCAAGAGGTTGTATTGTTTATGATGTCTTTTTGCAACTAGGTGCATAATCGCCGTGGGAGGCAGGCAGGTCATATTGCACCAATATATGAAACAAATCCTCATCAGGTCCCTCTCAATGCTTATAGAAAGCTCATAGGTTCCCTTCAGTATTAAACAGACTCCAGACTGAACTCGGCAACAGTGAACACAACAGCTGTGCACTTGGCTCAGATCTCTGATTCACAATATATTCATTCCCATTGTCCACACAAGTAAAAACAATCTGTTTAAATCTCCCTCTCCCTCTAGAACCGCCACAGTCCTGACCACCCCGGCCTCGCTGGATCACAACCCAACAGCAACAGCCTCAGATAGACAGGAGCCCACTGTGTGCATGCCGGTGTTTGTACGTGTGTGTACGTGTGTGTGAGACTGTGCATTTTGTAAGAGGATGCGTGTGTGTTTTACAGATAATTGTATTATTGGGAGTATGTTTTAATGAGAGATGAATCATGTAATGCAAATGGTTGTATGATGTGTGCGAGAGTGAAAGGAGCAGCAACACAGTGGACGTGTGTGATGATGTAAAGAAACGTTACAGAACAGTATACAAGGCAGAAAGCCGCTGGTGGGCTGTGTGGTGTTATGGATGACTGAGCAGGCACTGTATCTATGTCCCTCTTTGATTTTGTTGTGATATCTTTTGACCATATTGCCAAAATCAAATAAACCTTTGGTTATTATCTTTGCTTGTGTCGCCTTTTATAAGACCTTGTGGGGAAGCGGAGATCATGTGATCAGGAACATGGTTTAAAATGCAGCAGTGTAGCAGCAACAATGACAAACATGGCTGATGCTGAGGTATATTGTTGCTGCGAGAGAATCTTTTGCATGGTTGGCAGAAAAAAACATAAGTACTATACGTTGACAGTCATTTATTTATCAAATGCGCAAGCTGGATATATTGATTAAAGGCATATATTTAGCAACTCATACCAACACTATACCCAAAAGTGAAGAGAGAAGATTAGACAAGCCACTGTCGAGGATGGTCTTTGCAATACAGATGAAGCAAAGGATGTTTATTTTGTTTGTTAATTAAACTTTCTTCCAATTATTCAGGCAAGAACTTTGAATCATAATTACAAAGGCAAAAGGAAGCCACAGGTCTGACAACAAAGAGATACAAAGAGGTCCGATGATTTTCTTTTTGAGTTGATTTCTGGACTATTTTAGACATTACAAAATACTGTAAAAGAGGAAAGCAATGACATATGCTAAACTGGGAAACCTTGGCAACACAGATTGTAATGCATTCGCAGTATTAACCACCCCGACAGCCTCAGAAATCACAATCAAACTGAATCAACACCTGTGGCTATCAGCAAAAACCAAACTGTCCTTTCCTGCAGGACCGATGCTTTTTGTTATCCAGCAGGAAAGTGCTGTACTTAACTAATTTACAATTCCTCCTCATGGCTTTGATTTACAGAGAAAGATGTTTGGCAGAGGCATTGATCTTAAATTCATATATATTGCAATAAGACCAAGATGGCAGACAAAAACAAAACACAGAATCTCTCTAATGGCGAGAAAGCAAATATGCATGAAGCTGAACATAGTTTAAGGACAAAGGATAACTAGAAAGCAGAAAAATTGACTAAAGCTATCTTGACACTGACATGGATTGAGTCAAAAAAAGAAAAGGATTTGATAAATCTACAAGATACTGTTGCTGTGAGCAGAACAAACATACAGGATAGACACATTGTGATTTGTAGCTGGCTGAAACAGTCTTTTTATTGTGACAGAGCACAGCCAGTGTCCCCTCACTCATCAATTAGGCTACTGTACACTAATACAGTTTACTAAGTAAAGCAAGCAAGCAGATTATGTAATAAAATAAACAACACACCTCAGTTCTATTTACAAAATAACCTATTTTGATGGAGGTGTGCTTGCTCCAAAATCCATACATGACACAAAAAGAAAGCAAAAAGGCAAAAAGCGGAATACACAGCAAATCATATGAGCTTCATTTATAATTAGCACACTACACAATAGCCGTGGATACTGAAACAAACGCTTCCCTTTTTAATGCTACTGCAGCTAGAGTATAAAAATACACTTAAATACATATTTTATACACACACACTAGTTCATTGATGTGCATAAAGCAGTACAAAGTGATTCATAACATTGACACAACCTGTGTGCTTAAAAGTCAGTCTTATTTTTCCTTGTGAATTTTCCATAAAAAAATGTCTTTCCTACATATAAAAAAAAAAACAGAAATGTAAGGGCTGACTCAGCAATAACTCTAAAGAGCATTAATGCACAAGGAGAAATGATGTCGTGATTCAATTTTACAATTTGGGGATTTGACAATTAAAGGATTAGTAGTGAAAAGAATTCCTTCGATGGACAGGCATAATCGTCGGCAGCAGAGACAGTAAAAAAAATGGATAAAGAGGAGGTAGATATGGTGTCTCTACAACCGGCCTATCTGTGCGTGTACATGTGTGTCTGTGTGAAAAACTGGACTCTGAAAATACCCCAAACGCTTTTTTGTATCTACCAGAAGTTTGGTATTCAGATGCTTTAAAATTTCTTTGATTGTCGTATGCTTTGTTTTATACATTTTATGGTTTTGCCAGCTGAATTATTAGACAGCTAAATTAGAATTAGAAACAGCTAAATAAGGCCTATTAAAATGTTGCTTCATTAAGCATATTTCTGAAGCAATATAGAGGTAAAAACTGCAATTCTTTTTTTTATCTTTAAGCTGTTCTTTGGTCTTAGCGACTTTATATTTGAAAACTATTTAACAGTGTTTCAAGTACTGTGATATCCGCAGTCTGACACTCAGGCAGTACCAGGGTGTGCGCTTGTGAGTGAAATCTATGGCTTTAAATCACACTAATTCGGCTCTTTGACACTAAACCAAAATAAATAAACAAATGATGATGACATATCTTCTCCCGAAATCACAAGAAACTTAAAGTCCAACTCTGAGTCATAACAAAACATGAGGAATCCTATTTCCTCGATGGTATGGATTGTGATGAGCAACATGTGCACCAGCAATGAACAAAAAAAAACAACTGGAAATATTGAAACAAAAATATATATTGATGCTGGTGGTCATTTTGCAGATAAGTACAAATACTACGATTCCCCCGACCCTCCACTCGGTGTCGCTCTACGCCTCCACAGCAGCGAGGCCGTTGCTGTGCGGTTTGTAGCCGTTGGCCGCGCCGTCGCTGAGAGCCTGCATCTCCTGTCCGGCCGCCCGCTTGTCTCTGGCCTCCTTTTCCCTCAGCAGCTGCCGGCGGTGGTAGTACAGGTAACCCGGCAACAGGAAACCAGCCAATGAGCAGATGATCAGGCTGAGGTTGATCTGAAGGATATTTGGATGACAAAGACGGAAAGTTTCAGTCCTGTAGTTTATTTTGTCACCATCTGCGAGCGTATTGCGTTAGAAAACGGGGTGTGCGTCCTCACCCAGTAGGGGTCTCCATCCAGCGTTCCGACCATGACGATGAAGAGCGGCTGCTGCAGCAGAGCGATGAGAGCGCTGATCATGGACTGCAGGCCCGTCAGAGTGCCAAAGTGGTTGGACGGGTAGCTGTAAGAGAGTCACAGAGCCCCAGATTATAAAGAAAACATGTAATAAAACAATGAGCTTCTTCAGTGGTACAAACTTGTGACCAGCTGAGAATTGTTGGCATTATGGAGTAAATGTGCCTTTTCAGTGAGTTATTTTAATATTTTTCATTGGAAGGACGTCTTCATAATGATGCGGCTCTGAAGTGCACTTATCGGTCTGTTGTAGAGGTTCTTTTTGTTAACCTATGCATATATTGTTGTGTACAGGCCCACACACTGAAGATGGACTAGTACAGACATACAAAGTATTCAAGAAACAACAGGAGATATAATATACTGTACTCTAGATTAAAAGTTATCAATATTGAATCAAACAGTTCTTTAATGTAGTTAAAAGAATATGTTAACGGGAGGCAGTGGTGTTGTCGTTTCACGCACATGATGCAGCATCTCCTGCTTTTATCACTGTAAAGCTGTTTTATGTTTGGTGTTTGTGTGGTGCGGGGAAACAACTCTAAACTCTGTATTTCTACTTTGTTAAAAAAAGTATTCAATCATGACGCCACTTTAAGGATTGCTTTGTAATTTAAGTGTGAACCATGAGACCCCTGATATAATGTTTTCCCCCTTTCCTCTCAGATGAGAGTTTGTGAAACAAAGCGTCAGACGATGAATGATGATGAGCTGATGAATTAGCGGCGCAGCACTCACACAGCAGCATAAAGGCCTCCGCAGCAGGAGTGGATGAAGCCTCGGACCATAGTGTGGAGGATGAAGGTCAAGATCTGAGGGGGAGAAAAGAAACAACACAATCAATGGATCTTGTTGTTTCCTTGTACTCTCTCTGCCGTGACATGTGTTTGTGTGTGCGCGCTACCTGTAGAGGCAGGCTGTCGATGAGGCAGCAGCATCCGAAAGCGAACAGCAGCATGTTGGTGAGGAGGAAGGCCCTCATCGCGTTGGTCACTTTCTGGATCTTACGGTCTCTTTTGGGCACGGTGATCTGCCTGATGGGACACAGTGGTAGTAGTTTTAGTATTAGCAGTATGCTGGCCCACTCCTATTGTTACAATTATATCAGTATTGTTGCTTCTACTGCTTTTAATCAGCTGTGGCACGCTGTGTGTACCTCTGCTCTGTGCCAAAGGTGACGGTCTTCTCTTCATCACACTCCTTCATCTTCCAGTCCATGATGTATCCAATCAGAGGACACGTGGCCAGGCACAGCAGCTGCAGCGTCCCGAAGATGGACGAGTAGAAACTCACTGTAATCAAATAAAGTTGAAGGAAAATGAAAAGACATGCCAGATAAGTTACATAGAGTATATAAAGTTAGAGCTGAAATATGACACTGCTCACCTTTCTCTTCTGACTCTATCACGAGCTGCTCGGATGCTGAAATATAAAAACAAAGACCCTGTCAGCAACTTTGAGATGCTCTCGAGAACAAAAGAATGACACAATGCTTTGACACTCACGATGCTCTTCACCGTGGGTGACCATAAACTCCAGCATCTTGTTCATCGCCCCCATGAAGAAGATGATCCTCAACTGGGACATCCCCATTGTGACCAGACTCCACAGGAAGATGGGAGAGAATACGGACCGTCGGAAGGTAGGAGCATCTGAGAGAAGAGGAGACGGTTTGTTTTGTTCAAGTGCATTCATTTTATTTCTACATACATATGAGAGGAGCTTATGACAGGTGATTTCTAAACTTGTAAGACATCCAGGTGGTCAGTCTTTCAGCAAAGTTATGTCATACAGTATAAATCCCACAGGGGGAACCCCTTTCCTTTCTTGAGACAATTCAAAACGATATACTGTATATCTGAGCGGTCACAAGATGATTAACAGGATAGACCAAAAGTACGTCTGTAAAACCAAATGTTTCTATCAAGACATTTCTTGTAAATTCCTAATTGTATCTGTTTACGTCCGTTAACAAAAATATTTAAAACAACAATATTTTGTTTGAACCCTGCTGACATATGCAAAAAAATCGGGAATATATTTTAGTAAGTAAAGCGAGTAAGTAAACGGCCGAGAGCACAGCGGATGTGAGTGTGCTTGTTGACTTACTGGGCACAGCGTCAGATCCATTAGGAAGTTTCTCTGTAGAGTGTCGGACGTCTCCATTTTTCTGGCTCAGTCGCTCTCCAACAGTCTTCTGTTCAGATAAAGGCAGCGCTTGCAGTGTGATGATCTGACTGTTGGATAAACACACACACACACACACACACACACACACACACACACACACACACACACACACACACACACATGTTGAGGTTGGAACGAAGGAACGATGTTGTGACTTGGTGTCTCTGGGACAGAGATATGGCAACAGGCCGGCGGACACACTGACCTGTAGTCAACCTCGTCAGGTGTTGGGAAGCCTTCAGTGGGCCAGTTGAAGAAGCAGTTGAGGAAGACAAACCCAGCAAGACCCGCCCACATCCACATGATCACCTGGAAGGACACACCTGCATCGTAGATCAGCTGGGAAGAAGAGAGAGGGGGAGCAAGAGAGTTGTTATACTTTTTCAGAAACTTGTGCTTTTAAAGTGGTAGCCAGTGATGTCTTTGGCCACTGGGGGGCGACAGAACACGTTAACACACCAGTTATGATGAATGTGTGAATGTAGCACACATGGTTCATTAGCTGAAAGACAGCTAAAACAATCAAAAAAGTGAACCAGTCAGGGAACAATTTTTTGTGGGTTTATCACCACAAGAGACCACATTCATATGATTATTTGGTCCATTGTTAATACAAATATATTCATTTGAGCGACTTTAAAGTTTAAAATCAAAGGGATTTGAAACACTGGTTTTATTTCTCACCCTGTGGTTACACTGAAAATCAGTTGATCTGCCACTTCGGAGGTTAAAACCTCATTGGCACGGACATATCCAATAATGCTGATGCACGGAATGCTAATTTTACCCATGACATTGTTTGTATTCCATAAACTCTGTAAGGTGGTGCAAAGGATATATAATCATATGACTTAGCCTTTTTGATTTACCTTGACTCCAGGGAAGGTGACAGCAGAGGAGGCGTAGGAGCCAATCATCAGAGACATGATGGTGGAGCTCAGAGCACCAAACATGTTGGGGAGCTGCAGGGACGGAGGAGGAGACACAATACATGTCAGTCTTTACACTAATCAAACCTTTTCACCTTGACCTCAGCAATGTGACAGACATTACGCCCATACGTAGTGTTTTTAATCTAGACGCAGACTGTTATTTTGACCAGCAGATGGCAGACAGCTGCTTGGTGTGAGCAGAATAAACCAGCCCTTTCTCTGTAGTTTGCACCCAGTCACACTCCTCTCTCCCCACAGAGCAGACTCATTAAAAAAATATTAGTTTCCATGTCATGACCCAGTTTGTGTCCTGACCCCATCATTCAAACGCAGACTAAGCTACACTGAGACACACGGCCACCGTCTTCATTCTGGCTTTTTCAACACATTCTTTTGAGTTTGGATTAAAAATGTGGAAGCCAATCTATAGCCAGCTCTCGATGAACTTCAGAGGGCTCAATGGGCCGAGCATGAGGACACCCATGACACACGCAAAGGGAACAATGTGGCGGGCACCAGGCACTAACACATCATATATTAGGTCGACCTATTTACAGTAGTAAGAAGCTTAGCGAACACAACAATGATCTATTGTGCTGCCAGCACCTTTGATTCAAGTTTTAAATGGGCCAATCACGATTATAAAATCACATGGGTGGGATTTTTGGTGTGCTGCATGACAAGCTCAGTATTCTCTCTCAACACTGACCACGGTTTTCCAAACTTCTGCTGGCATCACCTAATCCCTCTGCTGGGTCAGAGTTCACCGTGTGGGGTCAGAGCCCCCCCCCCCACACATTTCTTCACTGAGGCTGGACCAATAGATGGCATGGTGACAATGATGCAATCCAAGCAATTATTTGAAACAATGAAACCCTCTAATTCACACATTTATTTATTCATAAGATTATTTAGGACTTTCTTGGACAGACTGCCGATTCAGAGGTGGGGTAGCAGGAATACAAAATGCATTCAGGTTACCTGGAAGAATGGTGGGTGGAGAGATGGATGTGTAGAGGTGAAAGGATGTGGACTGGTGACAATTACGACTACTAACCTACTAACCTTGCTAAAATGAAAAGGGATTGTAAAAAGCGTTTCTTCTATTACGGTGTCCGTTAACGGGCCTTCAAACGGCATTCACTGATTTCAGACCACTGATATGGACATCAGCATTTGGTAAGAGTTGTGTTTTGGGCCACCTGATTAACTTAAGCCCGTTGCTTAATCTCCTTTTGGTCCGACCCTCTACTGAGGGAAAGATCTGGCTCTCTCGCTGCTCAATGCTCTACTATGATTACCAGTTAGCGGCTAACTTTACCGTTTGTGGCTGGATAGGTAGCATAGTAGTGGGTTTCTTTGTTGAAAAAGATGAGAGCAGCGAGTAAACCAAATAATGATGTGAAAGAGGCAATACCATTTTGTTTAGTTGAGGGGAACTGAAGAGTAAAATAATAATTATCTGTGGGTTTGTCGCCAGCAGCAACCATTGGATTATTTAAACTAAAAATATCAAATATAGTAGCTTTTTATGTAAGGGCCAAGCTGATAAGTCATTATGTGTTTTTATCATGAATGTTTGTTGTTTACAGCTTTTTTAAAAATAAATAATACGAGTGTGGTTTAAAACAAAGTAAAACAGATTTGTCCCATTTGTCTGAAACTATGAGATAACTTCCACGAAAGGCTTTCTAGGAAATGTATCACCCTATACAGACATTCCTGTAGCTCGGTCACGAGGCCAGCAAGACCCAAAGGTGGAAGGCGTAGGTGAGAATTAATGTGTGCTTTTCTTTGAATATAGATATTCTTTCTGTGGGGGGGGGAGCTGCTGTGTGGAGGTTAGACTAACATTGGCATGTGCGTGTGTTGCAGGGGGATACATGAGGCCACTCAAGGCTGACATAACAAGGTCAACAGGTAAACGGGGAGTCATAGTGAGATGAGAAAAAATAAACCACGAGATCACCCGCACTTCGGAGAATTGAAAAACTTCACAGCCCGACTACAATCATGAGATACACAGCGCCGGACCCTCTGGCTGCGGACGTTTGTTGAATGTAAGGGAGAGGGTCCTCTGAGCACACAGGGGAGTTTGCATCTCTAAGTAACGTTAAAGCAAAGCCAGCCATTGGAGATGTCAGCGAACTGATGTTTGCTTTCACGAGTGTAGGAGTGATTTGTGTGCGAGGCAGAATGCGAAAGCAAGCGTGAAATATGTCTGTGCACGCACGTGTACAGTATGTGCATGTGCATGTGCCAGCAGCAGGCATGATTCCCACCTCTCGTGTTTCGGCAGTTCTCATTAAATACTTGTTTCAAACGGGGCCCTCCACCTCATTTCTCTGCCGCCCTTTCTCGCTCTTCATAGATTTGTCAAACCTTTACTCCTCGTTGGCACAGCGCTCGTGTCCAGCTGCACTACACTTACTGTGTATACCACAACAAAAGCCGTCTAATGTGGAGGCGGTGGTTCAACTGCCCTCTATGGATGGAAGCCTCAAACCAAGTTGTGTGACTTTGTGGTTTCTTTGTATCTCAAAGAGTCATCCCCAATTCCCTGTCGTGGCCTCTATTTATTGAGCAACTTGAAAAGAAGCCGCGCCTCTCTCAGTGACCTATGTTAACACTTAGAAGACTGACAGCTCTTGTATTAATGCAGCGAGTAACAGCGTGGGAGACGGGCGTCAGCGCTATTTGAAGAGCAATCATGCAACTCATTAAGAGGACCGTCCTCATTCCTCAAATATTCATTTGATAGTGTAAGTGTAGAAGGTAGATGCAGCGACATAGTGCTGCAGGGATAATCATATAGTGCATTTACTGTGTTGCCCAAAATATGCAGTTTATAATCACACAATGCCTCATGTTTGTCATGTTTTTATTAAACTATTAAACAAAAAGGAATTATTATAATAATGATTTGAAGCCCTTTAGTAAAACAGTCACAAACTACATATTTATAGGTTTTCAAAGAGGACAATTTGAGAAAATGTTATTTTGCACAAAATAAATTAGCTAAACTGGTGCTGAATTACTTATTTATTTAAAATGTGCCCCCACCGCTCCTTAAATTAAACTTGACTTATGGGCTCCTTCTGAGGAATTTACATTTATTTCCCAATTGTATGCCCTTGTTTGCAACATGGCTTGACGTATTATTACTATCCACATAGTAAACATGAACACAACACTGTACAGTTGACTACTTTGTCAAAACAGGTAGAACTCTTCATCAGCAATGTTCAAAACTTATTTTTGTTTAAAGGTTTCATTCATATTTTGTTACTGTATAAATTGCCAAATGTGGTTTTATCAAATCATGTGATCGACCTTGAGGGGATAGAAGGTGTCCTCATTATGTGGAACTGACAACAGAAGGACAACTGTTGTTTCCTTCTGCAAGAACAGAGCTCTTGCTCTCAAGCACATGATTTAAATCAGGATGGGGTGAGCGCGTATGTCTCTCAGTCCTTGTGCTTTTCACAACAACAACAACAACAACAACAACAACAACAACAACAGTGTCAGTCACAGAGGTCAGACAGGGACAGAGGAAGGGGGTGGGGGGATGGAACGCTACCTAAGTGTAAGTGTGTGTGTGTGTAATATTAATCCTGTGTTTGTGAGTGATTAATCGAGTAGAACGAGTACAGTGCCTCCGTGTGTGAGAGCTATGTTGCTGCTACCATGACTCAATCGTGCATTAAGTGCATCATTAATATAATTATTGTGATCTTCTCGATCGACTAATTGAATAATCAACTAATTGTTGCAGCTCTTCAAGATGTCTTATTCCTTTCCCAGGCCAGACATATCTGTTTTGTTTGGTAAATTTGGTAAGACAGTCACATTAATATAGCAGAAAACAACTCTTTGCTATGTAGAGGTATAGTTCCTGAGCTTATTTATAGAGCACCTCTTCCTGATTCCAGTCACAAAGTTATTCACAGTAAAAAAAGATTGTCAGCTTTACATTTAGCTGACGCTTTCATCCAATACACTGTAGACACAGCAACAGTGAGCAATTTAGGTTAATTGTCTTGCTCAAGGACACATCGACATAGACTAGCGGAGCTGGGGATCGAACCAACGATCCTCTGATTGAAGGACAGCCCGGCTAACCACTTAGCCACAGTCAGCTCTGTTGCAATTGCGTGCACTGTTCTCAGAGTTAGCACTGTTAGTGGCCGGCTGAGCCATGTTGAGAGCCGTGTGGAGTCAATCCCTAACTCTGAACATGCTCTGAATTTCCTATGTAGCTCCTTAAAGGGTATTAAATTGCCATCTGTATATTAAAAATTAAGATAACTTGTGCAATTGCGCTAAACTCCCAGCTTAAACAAATGAACATGGATGAACTAAGTTATGTTATCGTTTCCTTCTAAACAGTGACGTCAGCTGTTTATAAACTTTGTCAGCAGTTTTCAGTGAGTTACAAACGGGCACAATTGGCTGTAAAAGTGTAGAATATCAATTTAATTTAAGACAGGTGTCACAGCGTTTCTTTCCTACGGAGCCAGGCTGCATTCATCATACAAGGCTAAGGTCAGCCGTCCTCTCAGCTTTATTATCCAAACATTTGTTTCATGTCCGTCTCCCTGTGTGTGCATCCACATGTGTGCACAGTCATGCAGAGTTGAAAAGGTTCTGCATTGATTTTCTGCTGACTGCTGGGCAGAACAGAGAAACGGGAGAGAGCGGGAAGTTGGCAGGCCAAGAAAAAAGGAAAAAGTAAGGAAGTGGGAGGGAACAGCAGAGACAAGAGGATGAATGGCCTTGAGTGTTTGGAATAGAGGTGAGTGGGCTGGGCCCTGGGGAGAGGGTGTGTGGTACACTGCTGTTCGTTATTGGTGGAAACACAAATGGGAGACTTTCCATCTGGAGAAACCACGTGCAGCTCTGACGGAAACACTGTTAACATGCACGCACACAAACCTTAAATACTTGCCATGACACAGGAGGCAGCAACAATAAAACAAGCTTGATAATGTTGGTACCAGCTGACACATCACAAGCACACACACATGCCCGACATGAGTGTAAACAAACACAGCTCCCAGTCACAGCACACACTGTTTCCTCAGCTGACACAAATAGAGGCCCCGGCCACGCTGAGACTCTCAGCTACCAAAACGGCCCTGCTCATTTGTTCCAGGAACACAAACTATACATATGTACTTTCTCAGAATAGAAGTTATGTAACCACAGTAGAGCCTTTCAGAGCTGGAAGAAAGAAAGGCTAATTTTGGTGCCAATTTGTGACCAAAACCCTTGAAATGTATCTCGACTGAAAATGGTGTTTTTCCTTTTGGCTCAGAATCTAAACTGATTACTTAAATCATCTTCAAAATTATTTTTACGTGTTGTACCTTAAACAACTGGCCCTGTTCCTTGGTCATGTCTCTCTTTGACAGCTTTAAATACACTATGAATAGTCCCACAGACAAGATGTTGGAGGTGGTTAGGGACACACATATGACATAGTGTGAAAGCAAAGGTTTTCATAAAACAAACAAGTTAAGCTCCCAAAACAGAGGTGAGTTGTCATCTTCATCATCTCGTTTCTTTCCTTCTCTACCGGGTCAGAACAGGGCCCCGTTCCTCGTACGTGGTTCAACTAAGTCGATCAAATGTCCTGTTATCCAGCTTAAATCAACCCGATGATTGACATCAGGCTAACTCGGTTCCTCAAAGGCTGATCCGCGCTCAAACGGTCTCGTTAATTCGAACCAGACGTCAGTAATCAGGATGACTGCGCGTGCCCGTCCTACTTCAAAAGGGGGAAGCGACGATCACCGAAACCATGATTATTTAACGGTACAACGGCAAATAAACTCAAAAGAAGAGCCTCTTTTTTTCTCTGCTGACGAGCAGGAGACGATCATGAATGCATATGAGGAATTCAAGACCATAACTTTGGCGAAATCTAGTTTACAGCGCCACCGCTGTGAGGGCTAGACAAGACGCAGGGCAAAATATCACACGAATTAAATGTGTAAGTGTTGGGAAAATGTATCGGCTAATTTTAATACCTCATCACTCCAATCAATCAGATTATATTTATTTAAATGTGCCTGCTGGCAATAGGCTTAATAATATGCATCATCAAATGAGATCTTATAGCGAAAATAATTATCTCAACTCTTTCAGAACAAGTAGATAAAAACGAGCCCAAAGAGGATCTAATTGATACGAATTAATATGAGGATATATGTACTGTATGCGCTCATGTAACATGTACTATATGTGTAAATTATATACAACTGGGAGTTTGAATACGTGTGTGCGAATCTGTTTATGGGCGGATCAGAATCTATGTATGTATGTATGTATGTATTTATGTATAATCAGAAATTCAATCAATTGAAGCAGTGAAAATAAATGGTGTGTGATTCTCTCTATTCTTATAATGAGTCCACCTAAATCATTTTCTACAATAATGATATGCTGTGGTGTACTAATAACAATAATAATAATAGGTTCGAGGAACGGGGCCCAGCTCTCATGTATAGAAGTAAATAACAACATGCAGGTGTCACTGGGCATGTGGACAGGACCTCATCCATCAAAGCAATGAGAAGAGGCACAGAGAAGCGTGATTGTCTCCTTAGGGTTGAAACGATTCAAAACGAATCCGTTAACTGTCAGCACCAGGAAAAAAACAACCTTCTGTAAAGCAGAAGCTTTTCCTGAACCTTACATCTGTTTTGAGTAACAACCAACCATCGTAATAATCAAAGACGATCAATTGTTTGGCCCCAGATGTCTCAGTGAACCAGGAGATATCATGTGTAAATATCAGCATCATATTCATATATATATTCTCCTCCATTGGTAAGTGATAGTCTGTATTTTTCTGCTTCCTGACGGTTGTGTGTCTCACCGTGAGTGAGGTGAAGGTCAGGCAGATGCCTCCAAAGCCATTCAGGGAGAGACCCAAGAAAATAAGTGGTGACAGAGCTGCAAAGAAAAACATAAACACAGAACAGTTAGAGCCCCAATCAACTATCTCAGAATAAGTCCATCAAACATTTTCATATTTCTTTTTTAGCGACTAGAAGATGGGACGAGAGTTTGTGTGTCATTTGGTTCAGTTAGCCCACTGATATATATATAAATAGTGTTGCTCTTCAGATGAAGACCTGTTTGTGAAATCTTTAAGTAAATCATGACCTCAGCTGGTGTGCCACAAAACTCTAAAATAACTGGAACACATGTACAGATTTCTTATGCCACAGTTTGCAGTTGTCCAGCACATGTTTATTGTTCGTGTTTGTACTCACAATGAGGGTCGTAGGCAGACATGGCCATGATAACACAGGACAGACCGAAACACAAACTGTAACAAAAGAACAAGGGGTTTTATAATACTTTCATTCTGTATAATATCTTAGCACAGGGACAGTCTCGTTTATATACAACACATATAGAAACTCTCAGAGGGACATGATAGAAATACCACAGGACTACTAACTACTATGTTTCACAAAACAGCAGGTAAGCCGTTGGTTATCTGCCAAAGACTAAACTGTCTGTGGTTTAACAGCCTGCAGCTGCAGATAAACTTGTTATCTTCCATTTACTATCAACGTTCATCCTATTACCAACGTGTCTGGCTACTCACTGTCAAAGCTGCTGAAATTGTGAATGAGAAAGAGAAAAGGTGCTTTTGTGTGTGTTTTACATTTGACTGTGTCTGTGCATGTCCACTCCATTCAGACCGAGACTGTTGGTTCCCATGTTCCACACCCAAGTTGGAGGACTAAATGTACTATGCTATGTACACACACACACACACACACACACACACACCCACACACACACACAAACACACACACAAACACTCTCTACTACCCCACCTATTATTTACACACTGAGAAAAAAAAACATGGGTATGTGACCTGTCTGCTTTACCTATAACCCCAGTTACCTTAGAAATAGTTAAGGAATTGACTTCCACTACAAATTCTCACCATCGTCACATGTTTAAAGACAATGTGAAGAATTGAAACCTCCAAATGACAAAGCCAACAAGCTTTCAAAAAGCAAATATAAATCTTGACAAAGAGAACCTAAAATGTCAGTTAAACACCCAGCAGACGTGCACACTCCTTCACAAATGTGACCTATTTTAAAACCATTACCTGCCCACCAGGCGAATTGGGCGTGGCCCAAACCTGTCCATCAAGATCCCGAGTGGCAGGGTGGTGGCGCTGAGCAAGAATGACCCGATGGTGAAGCCCAGATTCAGCATCTCTTCCTGATCCACGCAGCTGAGCCACTCCAGCTCACCGCTGGTGGAGTTGCCCGAAGACACGACCACGGACTCATTATCTGTGTGTAGAGAGAGAAGAGGTCAAAAACATTTAGATTCTTGGGTCAAAAGATGTTTAAGGGGAAAGGGACCAGATTCTCTGCATTGTTTTCCCCCAGACTATCTGTTATCTTTAAATGATCTTGCATGCCTCTAAAAATAATTGATCACAACTGGTAGACATATGCAATCAATTAATCAATGAATTACTACCTCATTATTTAGGATTGCACAGACCCTCAGTACAGTGTGTGTAAGACATATTAATGATGGCTGCAAAATTAACCCTTTGTTTAATTAAATCTTTTTTTGATATACGTTTGATATAGTTGCCAAAATACTGACTCATATACTAAATAAAGCTCAGATGTTACACTAAATACAGCAAAATCTCATGTTTTAAAAGTTATATGGGGTATCTAAAAATAACTATATACTCTTTTGGGTTGCAGGGTTTGAGGTCAATTAGACCCTCGGAAAATAAATTGTTCCAAAACTCCTCCAAGGAAAATTGACCAATTTCGGATATGGGATCTTAAGGCTGCAAAGAAATCAACATGTACTGATCATAGATATAGAGAATATAGCTACTCTCTGTATTATTTTGTAGCTGTATCAGACGTATGAAATATGTTATCAGTTTAAATCATATTTAGAGACAATTCTCATAAACTTACGAGACATAAAGTGTCAAGGCGATAATACAATGTTACGTTTGGAGCTGCGCTAAGAAAACAAACAAACAAATATCAGCGTCATGTGATGGAGAGCTGCTGATTCTACCTGTGCACAGGTGGTAGTAGAAGCCTTCTCTTTTCAGCATGATGAGCAGGGAGCCCCAGCCCAGCAGCACGGCCGAGCACAGCAGATTTTCAAACACCGCCGTCACCGCCATCCACCAGCGCCTCTTGTAGGCCTGGAGGAGAGAGGGCGCCATCGCTGCTGCTCTGTGAAGACAGGAGAGACGAGGAGGGAGGGAACATTTTAGATATTTTCTAACATTTGAGATGCATTTTGAGATGTAAGGCCATGTTAGTGGGTTACTGCCACATACCACAGCATGTCTAATAAAAGGTTACTCTCATTAATAATCAATCTTCCATTCGTTTTCTTGATTAATCAATTAGTGTTTGTTATTTGTGAAAAATGTTCATCACAAGTTCCAGAGCTCACGGTGACGTCTTTAAAATGTTTTGTTTTGTCTGATCATCTTCAAGCTTTTTTTTGTCGATTGACCAATTTTTGCAGCTCCAATACAAATGGCACATACAATGAAGCAATGAAATAACCGTGACTGCCAATTCCTTTGAAAGCTACATGTGTTTACATAATGATCACAAGAATAGAGGAAAGATTTACCAAAGGGCATTTTTTTTCTTTCTTGACTTCCACAAAATCCATTACGTTTACTTCACTGGGGAGACCTGATGGAGCCCCTCGAGACCGGACATTTGTGCCTAATGAACCCTTGTGACCAGTCTTTGTTTTGTAAATCCCAGTTGGGGACCTGACACCTTGCACTGCATTGTCCTCAGATATCCTCCCACTGTGCTATCAACAGAGCCACTCTTTAACTCTTGATTTTGACCGGAGAAACAATGCTGAGTGCTCAATGTGACTGCTTTTGTTCTGGGAATAGGGAAAGTATCTTAAAGGGGCAACATTTCCATCTGAAAGTCGGATTAAAGGAGTCTTTCTACAACATGGTTGGGGGTTTATCTAACTGGCATTAATGGGTTGAAGGTGAGTGGCGATACAACTTTCATGTACACAAACAACACTCCCACGCTAGTAGAATGCTCCAACTTATCACATGACTGACCAAATAAAGTCAGGGTTAGTCATGACCATTTGGAAAGTAGCCATACACACACACACACACCAACAGGACAGGTCGATGTAACCTGGGAGTTTAGTGACCAAGAATCAGTCATGACCGCCCTGACAGGATCACACACACACACACACACACACACACACACACACACACACACAATTTGGGAAACATTTAAGCAAGACATAATGATCCAAATACAACCAGCTATTTAATTTGACGGATAACCAGAGAAGAAGTGGAAAAGAGCCGAGAGAGAAAGTCTCAGCCACTTGATTTGAAGAGACTCGGGTGGTGGTGGTGGGGTGGGGGTGGGGTGAAGGGGTGGCTACAAGTCAAGCTCTCAAACAGGAAATCCTTTCAGTGGCTGCTAATGAGGGCACCTCTTCAGCATGTGAGTGTGCGTTTGTATGGGAGAAGACGGGAGGATCTAATGGGACAGATTTGTCTCTGCGTGTGTCCGTGGGTCTGCATATGTGCTGGTGAGGCGTTCATGTAATGCGATTAGCCAGAGTCCACTGAACTGCCTTTGTGCTGGAAAGAGAGTTTGAAAAGGGGGCTTTCTATGTAACTGACACCCCATGCTGAAAACCCCTTAAACACACACACACACACACACACACTCAACTCCCCAACTCCCAACAATGAGGCGACAGAGTGAGACAGCTCTTATTCACTCAGTCCTGAAAATGTAAAATTCACAAATGAAGCTGTTAATCAAACAACCAACTTGTTGCCTTTGATCTTAAAATCAGCGGGAAGATTTTTAGACCATTTAAATCTTAAGAAGATTAAAACATTCAGTACATGTCCTTCCATGTAATGTTTGTTTTTATAGCCGTTTAATCTTCCTCTTAAATTACATTACCCTCTCATATCTATAAACATATATCAAGTCTCCATAATGACTCACAGGATATCAATGAATTGTCGAAACGTAACCTTTACTTGTGAACTTACAGTTTAAAGAAGATGTATTAGCAACATTTTAGTAACTCCTACCGTTGAGTCACACAAATTAAAAGTGGAAACTCTTTTTCTGTCAGTGCGAAGAGATTTTATCTATTAGTGTTTGATCACTCAGCGAGCAACTGCTGCTAACAAATGCATAATAAAGATGACGCATTTCAACTTTTTTCTTGTAACACCATGACTTTAAAGGTAGGGAGTCAGAAGAGCAGAGTGGGCCCAAAAACCACAACATCTGCATTTTAATTACACCGCTAATGCAGTGTGGTGCCCGCTGTGTCCCTTTGAGCCGCATTAATGCTCTGCATGCCCCCTCTGTCTGACAAACACACTGATAGGTGCATTCTTGTGTATCCCTAATTGTTTGATTTTGTGTTAATCCGTGGACAGACGACTCTTTCAAACATGAACAGACACAGTCTATTAAAGGCCTAAGTATAGAGGCGGCTGTCACATGGATTGGATTTACAGCGCTATGACTGCAACACACAATGAATGCACATCGCATGCTCACACATTGCTCAGGAGACAAGGTTATAAATGCAACACAGAGTCAAATGGTGTCGTGAAGAAAGGGCTGTAAAAACAAAGGTGTCAGTTGCTCCTCTGTGTGTATTCGGTTTCAGCTCATTAGAGCACGTGGACTGATGCAAGACACATAGGCAAAGTTCAGCCAGTCCAGCTCAACCATTTGAGCTGCTGCCTCCACCTCTGGGTCTCTCTGTTTCCCGCCTGTTTCGAGCAGCCATTTATAGCAGCAATTACTCAGAAATGGCTTGTTGTCATCAAGGACAAAAGAGTGCTCTGGTGTTGTGAGGCGGGAACGCTAACACACAGGTCAGACAAGTCGAAACACAAGAAGGCAAAAACTCTTTGGGCATGGCAGGTAGTTGTGAGCCCTCATCATAGTAGTGTGAAGTGTGTGTGTGGCAGGTGAAGAATGCACTTAGCTGAACACCATATAAGGAATATTCTTCCTGAAATACCTGAGCATCCGCAGCTGATGCAATGTTGCCATGACTAACTCCACTCTTTTGGCCATATTGAGTTTTGGTATTCATAGTGGAGGCTATTATATCACATATTGGAGTATTGTGTCACAACAACAAAAAGTATCCTGCTTCTGTATTACAATGTGAGTTGGCCATGTCATATTTCAATCATCACATGTCCTGCTTCCTTTCAAGTCTTTCTGTTGATGCTCCCATCCAGCCCTGCTCTTTCCCCCCCGCGGGGTTGTTTCTGACCTTGTCCAGCCGTGTTTATCAACCTCTGCCGGACATAAAGGACCGCAGGGCAAACTCTTTATCCTCACAAGTTTCCAAGAAAATAAACCCCGCACGCTAGGAGCCTCTGTTCCCCGAGGAGTCCAGAAACGCAACCCCCGAGGCTGCCCGGCCGACGAGCAGCTGTCTCTCCGCGTGCATGACCTCAGACCCGGCGTCCGGTTACCGGGACGGCGGGGCGGCCGCTGAAGAGACCCGTCCCAGAGCAAATCTGCTGCTGCGTTCATGTGCTGTTCAAAACGTCGAAATTTTGAATAGGAAGAACCCCAAAAGTGGCGGATAGCACCTGGTTCCAATATAGCCTACACCACACCTGCCTACAGGTGACAGTGGATGACTCAAAGGCATGAGGCAATAGATGTTTATATTCACAATCAGATCAGAATAGTTTTTATGGCACTGTTAATTTAACCTATTTGGGTTTGGACTGATGGTAAAAAAAAATCACCTTGGGTTCAGAGAAAATGACGTGTACCTAGTTTTCACTAATTTTTAAAGACATGTTTTAATCAATAACCCCCAAAAATACTTTTTTAAAAATAATATATCCTCACCTTTGCACAAAGTTCCTCTTCCTCTTTGCACAAAGTTATTTTTGACGCTTAATCATAAAAGTAATAAGGCAACAGAGGCTGTGTTATTAATAAAAACACATATGCAACAACTGCATGTTATTAACAATTAAATTAGAGCGTAATAAGATATGTTTGTAGTTGTAGCTACGTGCTTATTATATGCTTACAAAAACACATATGCAACAACTGCATGCTATTAACAATTAAATTAGAGCGTAATAAAATATGTTTCTAGTTGTAGCTACGTGCTTATTATATGCTTACAAATGAGCCCCGTAACATAATTTGGGAGTTTACCATTCAAAGAAAGATGAACAAATACACGTCTGCAACAGCATGAGCGGTCTCTGTATGGTCCCTTCCGACACAGGCCTTCAGTATATTACTCACATTTTGAGGTTTCTCCCGACACTTTCTCCCTCTGTGTGAACGCCCAACACGTGAAACTTTCCCCCCATGACACATATTCGCAAGCTTAATACAAACTGTAGAGTGCCTTTTGTTTGTAACGTAAAGGTTTTCCGTTTCATGCCACGTGTGAGTATCTGCAGCCGGTTCGTCCTGCTGCCGCTTCATGCCGCTAGTTTACAGGTTATTGCTGTTAACAGGGGTCCTAACCCACAGAAGACCCTTAGTGAACGTCTCAGGGAAAACCCATTTACTTACTTCAGTTGTGCGTCTTTTCAGAGGAAACAAAATGCTTGAAATGCTTTTTTGTTGCTCACTGAGTGAAAAAAATGAAGGCTTTAAAAAGAGTTCTTGTTGACTTTAGGCAGAAACCCCTGAACTAACCCTGTTCCTCTCTCTGCTTCCTTTCTTTCTCGCGTGGGTTTCCTGCTAGTCCTTGTGAGTGTCCACGCTTCTATTCTTTCTCTGTTTTCATCACAGACTCCCCCTCTTTTTTCCCAATTTGACTTCTAATTCCCTCCCTCTTTCTATGGGTGGAGAGAAGCACTCACCACCACACGCGAATGTCTTTACTCCACTCACATTTCCTGAATGGAGCATGCAGCTAACACACCTGATGATGACTTAAAATGTATTATTAAACTCTATAGCTGCGATATTTCATATCATTATTTATTTTTTAAAGAAAAAAAGATGAAGGTGAAATAATCCTTAGATCTTTTATTTGAGTAAAAGTAGCAATACCACACTGTAGAAATACTCAGTTCCAAGTAAAAGTCCTCCATTCAAACTCTTACGTAATTTGATTTGCATTATAATACACCATAAGTAAAAGTACTTGTATCACAGCATAATTTGTAATGCAAAATTGTAATGTTGCAGCTGTTAGAGGTTGGCCTAATATGAATTACTTGATATACTATATCTGCTGTTGTGAATTTTCCTCCTTCATGGAAATACTCAAATAAAGTCCAAGTACTTCAAAACTGTCCTTAAGTGCAGTACTTCATTACTTTCCATCACTGCAAATACAGGTCGCCATGACAGCAAACACACGTTTCATCTCCAACATCTTATACCTGTTGTTTCCCACGACATTTAATGTCTTATGTATGTTGATTTACATTTGATGACACATCTACAGAAAAAAACGTTTTTGTAAATAATAAAAGTATTCAGCGCGCTGTGCTCTGTTCACATAGAACAATACACATTTTATGACACACATTTTACAGAATAAGTTATCTGCTTACAGATCATACATCTGTTATTCAACGTTCAGTGTCTCTACGATAATGACATTTGAAACCATCAGGAGTCCATACACAAAACAAAGAGCAGGCATGGCAACAATGATTCATTTTTTTGTCATGCAATCATGTATATATGTGCCCAAAGGCTTTACTATAAATTAAATGAATGTACTCAAATAATTAAAATGTATTGTGGCATTTGCCTATATGTTCTTGTGGCCTTCAGCAGGCAGTTTTCAGCAGAAAACACTTGAAATTCAAAGCAGTCCTTTTTAAAACATCAAAGCATATCGATTGTATCTTTGAGACGTGAAAAACTGTGTGAACACATAATTCTTCAATCAAAAAATATTAGTTTATGAAATATTTTATCAATCACCTTACCTGCTAGCAGTCTTCTTATTTGTTGTATTGCTTGGATCATCAGGATACCTGTTGGTCAGAGGAAGTTTGCAGCACTTTTTAAAATATTTTTACCAACTTATTTCATCTTATTTTATCTGGTGATGCTATACTTTTTTATGTTGTCATTTTGTATTATAATTTTCTCTTTTACTGAATTCTACTTTCACAATATTATTCTTATTATAAAGCTTTGCCAGGAATATGATTTGGGTCACACGCGCCCTCAAGTGTATACACAAAAACAAATAAATGGGTAAAAATATCACTCCATTGTGCTACTATTCGTCAAAAACTCTACAGGGTACCTTTAAACTTAATATTTTAATAGAGATACACACATATAGGAGGAAGGATTGCATACAGCGACAGTGGCAAGACGTTTAAATATACAATAGATCTGTGTCTCTTGTCAGAAGCCCTTAGTTTAAGTGGGGAAGCCAACGTTGAAGTTAGATGACTTTGCATCGTATGAAGGCTCTCATATGTATAAGGTACTTCCAAGATACCAAACTCCTAATTCAAACACTCGTTAGAGACAAATGATTGAGGCATCCGGTAACAAATCACAAAATATCAGAAAATGACTTCCTTCAAAGGGAAACTACAAACAGGGAAAAGCGGGTCTTCAGCTTAACGCTCCTGTATGAGCAAAACGTTCAGCTTCCATCTTTATTACTTTCTTGGACCGGCAGCTGAGCTCTAATATTTTTCTAGTAATTCTGGTTTCCATACAAAGCATTGGTCCTGCTTATTCATTCAGTCCAACGGTGCTCCCGTCACAAAGGAAAATCTGCACCCTGCTGGGCTCTACAGGAAAGTGGTCAATTTTCCATTTCAAACGTACAGAAATGTGCTGAAGTCGGTTCCTGACAGTCACAGTTCTACAGTTGGCCGAGGAACATTTGTTCCAGCTGCAGGGATGAAAAGGACTCTGGGCCCCAATTTCTTAATAAAATAATCCCGTTGGAATTTGTGTGAGCTCTCTCCAGCTGCGTACACCTGTAGATGTCACCTTTGACCCCACCTGCAAATTGCAATGTTCATGTGAGCAAGTAGAAGTCAGGTCAATTTACACTCCGGTTGACTATGTTGCTCTGCACTCACCTCACAGTGGGGAAGCCTGACAGAAATATGTAGCTGAGTGATACGATGCAGAAAGACATACTCAGGGTTATTACGAGTGTATTAACTATAGTGAAAAATAATTTCTTGTCCGCTGCAATACTGAAATAGTGAGCGTGGTAGCAGTAATTATCTCATTGTTAAAAAGATATCTATTGAAACTGGTGGGGTGGTTTTAAACAATTATCTTGGGGCGACTGTTGGCGCAGTGGTTAGCAAGTCGGTCTTTCAATTAGAGGGTCGGTGGTTCGATCCCCGGCTCTGGCAGTCTGTGTCGTTGTGTCCTTGAGCAAGACACTTAACCCTCATTGCTCACCGTTGCTGTGTCTACGGTCTACTGTATAGCATGTAAGTCGCTTTGGATGAAAGCGTCAGCTAAATGTAATGTAATCTTCTTGAGCAAATCTTTGAGAAATATGATTTAACGTCATAGTGAAATATTTGTTTTGATTGATCTATATATTCAAATTACGTTGACATAACTTGCGTTTTGTTTGTACGGACAAAAACATTGGTAGTTTTTACAAAGACTAGTCTTGCTTGATCTACATAACAATAATTCAAACGAAGGAAGGAAATGCAAACATTGGACTCCTGGTAGAGGGCTCCCCCTGCTGGACAGGCTGCAGTACTGACGATGGATTCAGGCAACCCCCGGAGAAGGATGATTATGTTTCATGTAGGTCCTCATGGAGGAGCCTGAAGATTGATGAAAACACCTTTTATTTTCAGCTTGTAGTGATTAAATAAAAAACGTAATGTGGGATTAAAAAAGTATTTGTTTTATGGAAGTTTCTCTGGATGTTTTAGGGGTCATGATATTGTTTTCTTTATCGTCCGCATCACAGAGAGGTCAAAGGTCATGTCAGCGTTAGCACAGCAGTCGTGTGGCGATGTGTGTAATTATTTAGTCAACAGAAATCCGTCACCTTCAAAATGTATCTGCCATCCATCCATTATCAGACACTTATCTGGGATCGGGTCGTGGTGGCAACTGGCCCAGCAGGCTGACCCAGGCTTCCCTCTCACCACAACATTTTCCAGCTCATTCATTTAAATGTATTAATGAAGCATCTCAAATAGCGAGGATGAACACATGCAGCATAATGTAGCCGTCTATTAGTGGCATCAAAGGAACCATAATTTACTGCCATAGACTGGTCGTCTGCATGCACAGACATGGAAACACTCTTTGATTCTTCTCCAAAAATGTCTCAGTGCAGAGGATAGCATAAATTGTTTTATCACTATGAGCGACGGGCAAACTTTGGACAAACAGTAGAGTGTGATGATGAGCACATGTGACGCCCATGCAGAGACTGAATAGAGAGATGGACTGCACAGAGAGCGTGTTTGGACTGATTTATCGATGAATTTACATCTTCAGGACTCTGATGTGTCTATTTCAGCTATGAAAGTGGAGAGCAAATACTGAAATATGACATGTAATACATTACTTTTGAAAAAATATCACCTATATTTATTGATTCAAAGTGTCTAAAAAGAGGTTTTAGTTTGCCACAGTCAAGTGGAGAAACAAGTTCAGAGACTCCTCTGATGGGAGCCCTTCAAAGTTTTTAAAGAACTGACAGATGATCATGTATTGAAAATGATTACTCAAATACTTACAAATAAAAGAAAACATCTGAGAAAATGATCTTAAAAGAGAAGAGTTACAGAAGTATGATAAATCGCATGTGTGCAAGAAGATGTTAGTATTGATCGATGGCAGCAAAATGTGCATCTGAAACCCAACAGATGAAATTGATGTGAAGAGTCGTCATAAAGAAAGTTACTTCTATGCCAAAACATATTCAGTTACTCACAACATAATCACCGAATACATTTCAACTGATTGAAAGTGTCATTCTTAATGTGTGCCAACTTTCTGACCAGAATCTCTCCACATGCAAAATAAACCTACGCCTGATGAAATATGCCAAAAAGTGTCACTGCGCTCAATCTTTGCCTCCTTTGCAACACAAATGTGTCAAATTTCTCTAAAGAGCAGCTACAACATGGGAACTAAAAACCCCTTACATTCAAAAAATATTTACCACATTTAGAAATAATCCTCAGAGCCAAATACTTTCTCCGTCTCATAGTGAGCATTCCTCTCACTCTTGAAGTCAGAATGGATTCAACCCAAGAGACGTTTGTGGGTTGAGAACATGAAGAGTTATTTTAGTTTCCAACATTTCAGTGAGTACAACGGCCTTTTTCACAGCAGAAATGTTTGACATGTAGCAGGAAAAGCACAGGTGAAACGTTGTAAAAGATGATTATATCAAGTGTCACTTTTCTATGAAGTAAAACCATTCACTATTATTAGTAAAACTATAAATACTGCACAGTAAGTCCTGCATTCATTTTTTACTTTATGCTTTATCAGCACCAGATGTGCTTACCCAATTTTGTTTACTCTTTTTCCTGTAACGTAGTTTCTCATAGTGTACTCGTAGGTCTTTTATTTTTTTCTTATTTTTTTCTTTTAAATAGTAATTTAGCCTTTACTTATGTAGGCTAGTATTGTACCTCACTACATTTTTGCATCTGTTACAAAAATCACATGGAAAAGGTCCTGAAAAAATAAGTGAGAATGGAACAGAAGAAGCAGAAGCTGCAGAAGCTTGTCTGTATGATGGAACTGTGTCATGGCAGGTGTATTACTGAGGACCGAAGCAATCGCAGTGTTGAGTGTTGGCATAAACAAAGTTAGAAGCTTGAAGTTGGAATTACTCCAATATGATGTTAGATATTGTAACTTGCAAACTTTCAAACCAACTTATAGCTCGAAGAATCCAGATGCAATGACAATGCAGCGACTACAATAACCCTTTTATGCCATGTTTAATTATATACAGTATATATATATATATATATTGATATTGTTCCTCTGCCATAAACAGCAGGGATTTTGTCATGAAGCCTGCTTTATGTGTGTTTGCCAAAAGTTTTCACTCTTAATGATCACCAAGGTGCTTTTTGGCAAACTGCAGACAAGCATTCATTTTTCTTCCCAGTGAGCAGTGGTTTTCCATTTTGGTACCCGGCCATGAATCTCATTTTTCTCCGGTTTCTTTTTGATGGATGAATGCTGACCAAAGTCAAGAACAAAAAGGATCCTGCAGTTCCCTGTATGATGTATGTTCTTTTCGACTTTTTGTATGATTTTTATACATTGCTCTTGGAGAGATTTTTGGCAGCACGGTCTCTTCTTGGAAGACTCATGAGTGTCTCACCACCAGTTTCTCCACTTGTACGGCATGTAGTTGGCTGGGATTCAGTGGAGCCCTGCAGCTTTTGGAAGAACTTTGGAAGATTTTTTAGACTGACAGGCATCTTGATATGTTGAGGGATTATGTTTGATTTTGACGTGGCATGGTTCTCAAACCAATATGCTTTTTTGGTCAATGGTCTCAAGGTCAATGTTTCTCAAATGTGTCAGGTCTGCTCCAAATCATAGAGCACAGCTGGCACTTTTGGGAAAGAGTTGAGAAACAAGGCACAATATTGTATTTTCTCTGACTCCCACGCATCTAACCAATCTCAATGTGAGAAAATGGGGTAACTCCAAAGGAATAGTTTATTAAATTCAACATTTTTGGAAACACACTTACCGATATTCCTTTCTTGCTGGGTTTAGGAGAAGATTGATATCTGTATGTTAAATGGAAGGATAGCAAGCGGACAGGTAGCTTAGCTCAGCATAATTTGCGGTAGCAAATTAAGACTTTTAGCCTAGGATTGTTGATAGCATATTGATAGCCTATTGCGTTTGTTTAATCTGTACCAAAACCAATGCTATTTTAGGAGGGTTTTTGTGATAATTACTTGAGTGAGCAGTAATTTCCTGGACTCTCTGCTGTTTGCCCGGCAAGACAGTGTGTTAATAAGTGAGCTTCAGAGATGCTAGAAGATTCTCCTTAGAAAGAGCCAGCTTAGCTATTTCCTGCTTCAAATCTCTGCGCTAAGGTAAGCAGCTGCTGTACTATAGCTTCATATGTACCATATCCCTAAGTTTCTGTCGAAACACAAAATGCATGTTTTCCAAATTGTCTAAATATTCCTCTAAGTAAGCCACAGTTAGCAGTTTATTAGCTTAGCTTAGCATAACGCCAAGGGGAAAACAGCTGGCCTGGCTCCGTCGGAAGGTCACAAAATCCTCTTACCACCACCTCTAAAGCTCACTATTTACTATAATACTGTTAAATCTGTACACAAATTCTAGGGAGAGTTATGTGCTGGACTATTTCTTGCCAGGTGCAGTGACTTCCTGATGTGAGGGGAGGCAGAATCTGAACAGAGCCAAGCTAGCTGTTTTCTCCTGCTTTCAGTTTTAGCGCTCAGCTAAGCTAACCGGCTGCTATCTGTAGCGCATTTATCCAACAGACATGAGAGTGGTGTGGATCTTCTCATCTAACTTTTGACAACAAAACAAATGAGCACATTTCCCCAAAATGTCCAACTATACTTCAAGCTAGAGTTATCAAAGGTCTCATATGACTTTTTGTGCCCATGTGTGTGTGGTTCCAATTGACCTGAAGCCCCTTTAAAAGCAGCCCTATGATGCGGCTGCTGTTTGACATATGGAAATTCCATCTTATTAGACCTAATTATCATTCTTCAATCTGTTTCTACTTAAATAAGGTCCAGACAGCAATCAGTGAAAGCACACACATGCACTCTCCAACTCAATGTGGTCTTAATTTTCATGAATGTAAAGAAGGCTAGTGGGTTGGCAAGGAGTCTCACGATACCTGAAACATAAAACATATCTAATCCTGTGATTCCATTAGCAGAAGACCATAACACATAATTCTTCTCAGCTTAAAACTACACGCAGGTGGTCAAACGCACTCCTGAAGAGTCATTGACCGCTATAGTAACGCTCACTGCTCACCACAGGAGGGCAACAGAGGCCTATAAAAACAGCATGTGGCTACCTTTTACAAGAGAGGTCCATTTAACCTCTTTAACTACTGGCCAATCATTTAAGAAACTGTTCTGTGGGCTGAAACAAAACAGTTTCCAGTGAGGTTATTTACCCTCTGGTGAGATTTGTTGCAGGAGTTGTATACTTAATGTAATCCAGTGTTCTCCACAAACACAAAAAAAAAAAAAAACAAAGCATGAATACATGTTTTTGAAACATCGCCATGGTTTCAGCTTTTTGTTCCCCACAGTATTTTGGAGGCTTTTCTACTTCTACTCTGTCTAAAGCCATATAACTCTTGCCGTAACCAACTTGGAACAGGTTTTCCCTTCGTTCTCCATTGCGCTGATTCTCATCAGTTGCTTTATTGCAGAACTTCATATATATATAACATCTTCCACAAGTCGGTGCAGCCCGTTAGTCCTGTAAGAATAATGGATTTACCAAAAAGCATTCCCACCAGTACGTGTTTTCATCACGCTAATGCACACTTGACATTAATTCATTTAGACAATGACGGGCAAGGTAATATCAAAACTGCATGAGAAACCGATCACTTTAAAATGTTTTTGAAGTTGAGCATAAATTTAAGTTAATTTTAATTCATTTCGATTAGATTCATTTTAAATCTCTCTCTCTCTCTCTTTCTCATATAGACCATAAGTGACTGTGAATATGTGAATCTCGATCTTGGTAAAACATTACAGTGTCAATAAACAGCTGTCAACACTGACAGCTACACAATTATTGTCAATTCAGTACATTTGAAAGGAGCTATACATTTATATCTGGTTTCACATGCTGACAAACTAAATACAACAAAAGGAAGGTAGGTAATTTAAGCTATTTATGTGACCTCAGGGTTGCGATTCAAATCAGAGGTTATCATATTTGTGAGTGTTGAGGTAAAAAGGGCAATCTGGAGCTATACATTTTGCCATCACCCCATGAAAAAGAGACATTTAAGACCCTGCATTTGCCATATGTGGGACAAATACAACACTTTACAATGGCATTCAACGGGTGTTTAAATAACAGCAAGTAATAGGAGTCAGACTAACTATTAAGCTACATATACAGGGCCATGGCATGATGCAGTCAGTAGCGCACCACTAAAGTTGACAGTGCGTCTCAAAGCAAAGTTGTCCATAAGATGTCAGTCAGCTGCGGCTGCAAAGAGAAACTAAGTGAAGCTTTGAAACTAGTTGTAGTGGTTTTCAGAGACATTTCCAAAACCAGGTTTTTTTCTCTTTTGAATAAAATGTCCACACTCGCTGCATTATATTTCCATCTCCAAAAAGGGAAGAGAGTATAAATTGTTTCATTATCCATTATTACAGATCAAGCAGGTCCAGGGAGGTTTTGAGTTTGTTTTTTTGGAGTGAATAGCCCGGTATGCTGGCAAGAAAGATATAAAGAGATTTATTATAAGCAAATACGACTTTGGTCAGAATTGAAAGAAGATGTGAAAATGCAGTCCAGGTTGAACGTGGCCCGGGCTATGCTCTCGAGAGGCATTTGGACCCTCAGGGCATTCGGTGTAGACCGTGATTACCCTCCCTGCTGGTTCTGTGCACGCTCCTGCTCTGAAGCTCAATGGGCAGAGCATGGCACCAGCGGTGCTGTGGTTAGGGGTTAGACTCCCACTGTGGCTCCTCAAATTGAAACTGTATGTTTGCGCAGTACTGAAAGACCAATAATAAATTGTATCCTGCAAATTGCCTATGGTGCATTTGTACCCTGTGAGGCGATGCCTTAAAGTAATTAGCACATTCATTGTTTGTCTGAAAACGACAGCCTCCACTGAGAGCGGTGAAAAATCAAAGAGATCCTGCTGTGCCGTTGGGCCCGTGGGCCAATCAAACGTCTCCCTCTGGCTTGAATTATGACATGAAGCTTTTCAAGCCAGGAGCATGGAGTCACAGGAACCCTGAGTGCGCATAAAACCAATGTAGCGCTAGTACAGGACAGGCATATTCATATAAATATGAGATAATTACACGACAGCGTCACAACCGCCGGCGACAGGCCATGATGGATGAGCCAGGGAAAGAAAACATGTACAAGGCGAGCGGAGAAAGAGACAGGGCTACTGGTGTAACACAAACTGTGTTCGGAGGGATGGGAGTGAGAGGCAAAACAAAAGATGGATTGAAGAAGGAGGAGGGAATGGTGGAGGTCTTAGTGTCTCAGGCCTCAAGTATTACCCCTCTTCTATTTCTGCCTTTTAAGGAACTCCATAACTTCAAGTAGATAATGAGTGCCTTGAAGCAGGCTGAGTAAATCAGGCAGAGAACCTCGGAGGGAGAGAAAAGGTGTGTAAGGGGGGTTGAGGGTGGATTGAGCGAGGCTATGGGAAACAGTGGAAGGAAGAAGAAGATTAGAAGTGATAACAAATGGAGCGAGAGAGGCAGAGAGAGGAGCTGAGCGGAGTGGAGATGCGTGATAAGATCTTGCATTAACTTAAAAGCATACTTTAATGAAACTCCACCAAGAGCTTTAGAGAGGGAGAAGCCAAGAAGGTTAGGAAAATACATGTCCGCAGTAGATGTTTTCTAGTTCCTGATTTTTTTGTTTAACCCTGAATCTTCCTCGCTCCATTCTTTTACACTCAGCACATTTCTCCACTCACCGGCCGAACAGCCACAGTTGGATTCCCGTCTTTCTTTGCCGTTCTTTTCCAAATTTGCAGAAAAAGCAGCCTTGAGAGGGCACAGCTAAATTCAGGATTCAAGGAGGCTGCGACCTCTTCACTGGGTTCAAACCAACAGTAATTGAGTCAACTTTCAACTTTGACCCTTATTGGAATCATATGTGTCAGAGTGAGGGTCTCAGTAGGCTTTCATTCATGTACAACCTTGTTTATTTCTTAATCCTTAAAGCTGCTCTAATCAACATTTGCTTGTCAACAATGGGGTTGATGACTACGTATATTTTCCCCTCAGCTTGTTGGAGCATTTTAGTGTCTTTTGGCGCATTGTTGTGATTTTTTGAGGCCCGCAATTTCACTGTTTTGAAAAAAGCAAAACATAAACAAATAATCAATGCCAAAGACGCTCTAGTGCTTCACCTAAGTTTCTGCTGATGGGATCTGAAACTGTTAACACAACGTCATGTTAAACTGACAGTAAGCACTAGAATAAAAGGCCTTTCTTGCTAGGTCTGTTAGACTTTGAAACAACTATACATATCTGTGGTAAAGATCAATTTCCTACTATTCAGTCACCCTCCCTGTCAAAAATAACAACAGTCAGTATAATAGAAAACAAATAGCACCCAAGCTCCAAATAATACTCTCATTTGACGTCAAGGAAAAAAGAAGTCCCCTTCTTTACCCGTATTTCAAGCTCTGTCTCTGTTTTACAGTGTGTTTCTGTATTTAGCTTTCCCATTGGTTCACTTCTCTGTCCCTAAACCACAACAGTTGTGGGAAATAAGTCCCAGCTGTCAGCACTTTGATTTGATCGTAGAATGTGTCAATCAAGCCGGGGCACGTTGCGCAAAATCTGATTCTACTCGCTCGTTATTTGGGCCGAGGGATTAACTTTGACTGTCGCACAGAGCCGAGGAACCCGGGGCGAAACTGACCAGCGCATCTGATCTTTGTTCCATCGACAAGCAAACTGAACATGAAAGCACAAACTTATTCAAAACAACTTGTTCTGGATCCCTTTGAACGTCCTTGCTCCTAGCAGTAAATACTTGCATGGCAGCTCTTAGATTATTCTTTTTATATTCAAGATGTTAAAGCTTTCTGCATTCAAACTGCCAGCACTGAGAGAAACAGACTCAGAACTTTGTGAATCCTTCCCCTGGATATGTGGTGTGGTGGTTTTGCAGGTTTGAGAGTTCAGATCTCTGTCAAACATCAAACTGGTGTCACAAATAGGATGTGAATCAAAAGTGCTCAGACTCATTCATCCGTCTGGTCAGAAAGAGAAAAAAAAGCAGAATCCTGGCTCTCTTTTTCTAAACTTTTCTTTCTTGCTCATCCTCGTCCCTCCTGCCCGGCAGACACAAGCATGCCTTGTTTGTTTTGGTCCAGTCTTGTCTGAATGTGCTCAAATGGTAAAAGACCAAAAAGGAATTAAATGAAAACTCAGACAGCGTGACGGAATGAAGAAATAGTATTATATTACCGTGAGGTTCTTAAGAGGACCGTAAAAAGATATGCACTGTGAACTTTCCAGGCCTTGAACGGGAAAAAATTTGGTTCTGCCTTTTCCTCCACTTTTGAAATGGTGCACTGTGGGAGAGGAAAAATAAAATGGTCCAGTGTTTGTGAGAATTTTAGGAGGAAGAAAAGAGGAAGCTGTGAACTAGTGTGCGTCTGAGAAAATGTGTGTTATGTGTAGGTGTGTATGTGGCATTGTAGAGGTGTGAGAATCAATTGGTCTATGAATGAATGTCTTTGTGTGTTTTTTTTATTTTTTATTGTAACAACAAAAATGATGTCACGTTCCGGACAATCAGATAAAAAAAAATCAAAACTCATACCATTACATTTTATAGATGAGGTCTTGGTTAAAGTTAGGTTAATGCTCGCACCAAGCCTGATGATTGTTCCTGAAGATGCAAATCTTTTGAAAACAGGTCAGAAAAATATCTTTTGATTCTTTAAAAAGGCTTGAATTCATTTATTTTTTGTTAACTGGGCACTTTTAGCAAACTCTAGGACTAAATAGTGCATTCTTTTGGGAGTATTTAAACACATTGGTGCTCTGCACTGCAGGAGCAGGCGCACTGATCGCTCAAGTTGCTGGACATTCGTAGAAGAACTCTTAAAAAATGCTAAATAACTCCAACTAACTGTAAGATATCACACAAACCGCTGTATGAGTCCAGTGCAACAGTGGGGCTCATTGTGTTTTTAAGACAATAGAGGTGTACAAAACAGAGAAATAAGATATCCAGATTTGGCTACACAGACAATGGTTATTAGAAGGTTGAATTCAATATTGGTTTTCTTAAGATTGGTTGACAATAACAAAAATGTAGAATATTCCTTGAGTTATGTTTTGGGGTTAAGGTGGGGTTGTGGCATGTAGAGTTGAGATTGTAGGGCAGGTCTCCAGGGAATGAATGTAAGTCAACGTCTCTTCCTAAGTGACAAAAACAAGTGTGCGACTGAGTGTGTATGTCTGAGGGAGTCTGTAGTTCTTCTATAATCTCCTGTCTTTGTGCGACCCGCAGACAGTTTAAAAGCTTTCTATTTACCTTTCGCACCATTCTCCCATTTTCAGGTCGCAGATAGAGGTGTGTGTGTGTGTGTGTGTGTGTGTGTGTGTGTGTGTGTGTGTGTGTGTGTGAGAGAGTGTGTGTGTGTGTGTGTGTGAGAGAGAGAGAGAGAGAGAGAGAGAGAGAGAGAGAGAGAATGACAGAGCGAGACAGAGCACTGTAAAGTCCTCCTGGTGCGGGTGGACAGCTGGTCCAAAACAGACGTTTTAGTCTCTAACAAACCGTGACACGTCAAAGATATAACGTAGACCGCAACACAGCAACATGTATAACGCCTCATTGACTCCCGCCCAAAGCCTCGGGGAAACGAAAAAGGAAAAAAAATAATTCTTGCTCACACACAACTGCAGCCATTAATCATAAATTGTTTTTTTATGAGTGATGGGGAGGAATATGATTGTCATAAATTGAGCAAAACAAATGCGCGGCGGGAAGTTCCTGGCTACAACTGCTGGAATCACCTCAGGATAGCTTGGCTCGGGAACAAAAGGGCTGAGATATACCTTGAGTTGGATGAGCGTGTCTACCCCCACTGTTTTGAGTCCGTGCGACTGTGCTTTTGCCAGGATGCATGTCAGTTATCAGACTTATTAGATGCCATCAAACATCTGCTCTATCATCTGCCTGTCATCTGGCTCTGCTTTTTTGCAGCCTTCCTCTCTCCTTTAAAGTAGCTGTTTTCTCTTTTTGTCACCCTTCCCATATACACATACGAGCACATGTTGAATGCAAATGTTGGCAGACAAGCAAGAAGAAAGAGAAAGAAAACCACGAGCACAGATACACAAAACTACATGAAAAACAAACATTGCTTCTCTGAAGCTGAAACGTCTGATTTTCTAGATTACACCGAGTTACAAACCGCATGAAGAGTCAACACAGTTTGTCTCGTCATATGTGGATTTCATGTTTGGTTCAGAACAAACTGAGCAACAATTTCATCAAACATTTTATTGGACCTGAAGCAAGACAAATCTGAACATGATACTAACATTTGAGGTGATTAAAGATGTAAATCTGTACTCAGTGTAATTGTGCATGACAATAATCTGCAAACGTCTTTGACATCATCTCTCATCACCCATCAAGCAAATGAGCCAAAGGTATTTTTCTTTGGCGCTCACAAAACCATTTTGTCTACACCTACTATGTGGATATGGGGCAGAGTCTTAACCAGTGGTGAGGAAGACCACTCCAGCAGGATGTTGAGTCTGCTGGATGTGTAAGTCATGTTGAAAAGTTGTTTGCTGTCACATTGCCCATAGCGCGTTAATAAGTTCACGTCAAAGCTTGCATTTGTGTCCGAGGCCAAGATTTACCTTAAAAATGTGTCATGTCATGCCGAGTCTTCTGTGAGACACCCACACAACCGTACACGAACATCCACCCACACAAGCCATTCAACCATCAGATGAATGAACACCAAGCCCCATTTCTCCCTAATTGCTGTGGAAAACATGTCGGGGAGCTGAGCAACATGGGCAATGACAGCTCCTGATGTTATCCTACGGGACTAAGTCAACAAGCACAGACAGTGACATGAAAGAGCTCACCCACCTCTGTGGTTTTGCTCACTCACACGGACGACCAATTGATTAACTCATAAATCATCCTCATTCAGGCCCCGGGCCCTGGAGCGCCCCTTCACCTCCCCCCCAAAAAGAAAAACGGCGGTGAGAAGCTGCAGCCCAACCCTGTGCCTTGCAGCTAAGTAAGTGGAGGCGGGATGTTTCAGCTCATGGCAGAAGCCCAGCAGGAGGGAGAGGCCAGGTGGGGCAGGTACAGTGGGTGCTACTGTGGAAAAAAAAAAGAATTAGGGTGGGGTCATGGAAACGACAGGTAAAGGATTAGTTTGTGTTATTATACAGACGTGGAAGGGATGAAGAAAGAAAACACAGAGGGGCTTACAGAGGGATACAAATGTGTTAAGAAGACAAAGGAGAAGATCTGAATGAAACGCTGTGTAGTGCTGCCAAAGCAGAGAGAAACAGGGGGAGACAGAAATGGAGAGAAAGCATAGAGGAATGCAGTAATTCCCAAAGCGACTGAACAATCCTCTGGAGAAAGAAAAGAGGAATTTTTATGTGCTGCAGGTGAGCAGAACAGAGAGGGAAGAGGAGACGAGGAGATAGACAGATGGAAAAAGAGGGAGAGGACGCGGGGGTGGCCGAGGGAATTTGAGGAAAGCTTGAAAGGGTTCGATTGTAGCAGAGAAAAAGGACACATGGGGTGAAAATGAAGCAAAAGTGGCAAACGATGACACAAAATGGCTACTCGTGCAGCTAGAGAGAGGATGGCATGTGGTGAAAAAGACAGAAAGACATATGGAGAAAAGATTGGGAGACAGAGTGTGAACAAAAAAAAAAGAATAAATAGGAGAGAGATGGGGAGGAAGTCCGAAAATGAGCGTATCTGTGAATCCTAAAGGCATACACAGCTTTTTGGGAGATTGGTCAGCTTCAATGATGAGATCGCACGCACCTCAATGATCACACAACACAAAAATCATGTTGAAAGTTTTCACGGTATAAGGAAGATTACCTTCGATGCATTAGATTCTTCATTCGTTTGGCCTTCTCTGATGTTTTCAGGTGCACTCTGGTACATTTCAAACTAGGCTGTGTTTGTTACTTTCTATAATATAACGTACATATTTTGTTCTGTGATTCGCAGTTACACAAACACTGAGACCTTTCTAAAGTGGTAACAGGTGTTTTACCTCTGCATCCAAGCAAAAACGCTTTTAGCAACTTATTTGAGGTTTTTGTTTCATTATATCTTCAACGTTTCTCAACATTAAAACAAACAAATCTTCCGTATAGATACATTAAAGTATAAGTTTACTTTTTGGCCATCAATTTGAATTATATACACCCTCATTTTAATAGCACTGAGAATAAGTCTTTCAGCACTGTCTTTCAGCACTGTAACTAATTAAACTGCCTCAACATAAAATAACAAAATACCACAGTCAGCAAGCTCCTTCAGCTTCAGATTATTTGCTTCAGATTATTGTTGCTGTATATGTGCAAAAACGCACAACTTGCAAATAGATGTTCTTCCCGAAATGCTGGAAATTCATTCTTATCTATGACATTTATTCAGATATATCAAATAAAATAGTCTCAAAAATTGAAAGTGAAAAATCTCAGACTGAAGTATTGGCAGTTGAGTTACCTTGTGGGTAATATAGGTGCCAGGTTTTCAAAGCACCGGGGACAAGAATTTCACAAAAAAAGGAGGTGAAGTGTAGAAGAAATATCAGAAGAGGTGCACCGCAAGAGCAAATCAAAGTTCCTCAACAAGATGGCGCGCACGTCGACTCCTCTGGAGGTCATCAGTCCTGTATGAGGCCTGCTGGAGGGACCGACAGGCCTGTCTGTGTCTGGGCACCAGAGCCTTTTTCTGTCAGCAGCTGCTTTGATAGACCGAACAAGCCAATAATGTTGATGCCTGTCACTGACAATATGCATGCATTATTATCGCAGGACTCGCCAGCTGAGTCATACAAACGGAGCTTGACAATCCTGTTACTTATTAGTTTCAGCAATTTGTCTGTGCTCAGCTGACAGAGAGAGAGAGGCAATGCTGAGTGATGGCTGTTCGATAGCTATGACAAGCCTTATTCCAACAAAGTTCTGACACATAGAGATAATGATTCACACACGTGCTGCGCTTGCAAGCCCACACAACAATACACACACACAGAACAAACCCACACACACAGACCATACAAAGCTGCCTTTGTTGACTACTGGCGGTCCCTCAGTCTTTGCTTACTAAATGTAAAAAACATACAGCGTCTTGTGTGAGTGTGTGTGTCTGTGTGTGTGTGTTAAGTCACGTCCCTGTCAGCGTTAACCCTTTCCCCCACTTAGTGAGAGTGTGTGTGACGATGTGTCAGCGTTGACACAGTCAATCTCCTATAGAAGTCACTTCCTGCTCAGCTAATGCTGCTTTTCAAGGTTCATGAGGGCACTGGTTTGCCAGCACATGGTCCACATTTGTGTGTTTGTGGTGTGTGTGTGTGTGTGTGTGTGTGTGTGTGTGTGTGTGTGTGTGTGTGTGTGTGTGTGTGTGTAAGCCAGGGCGGGCATGTCCTGTTGTGTGCAGGTGTGTACCTCGAAGGTGATGGAAAGGAGATTCTCATTGATCCTTTAATAACCGGCCTGGGGCGAAGAGAGGGAGCCAGTGAGCTGCAGAGCATGTGGGGGGGGGGGGGGGGGGGGGGGGGGGGGGAGCAGTTGAGAGAAATAATGCCAAATAAGAAAGAAAGGATAAAAGGTGAGGAAGCGATAAAAGAATCGTTGTGTGGTAGACAAGAGCAAAGATGATAAGAGGCCGAGGCAGTGACAGAGACAGGGGCATTGAAACACAGACACAACAAGAGGGCCGAGCGGTTGGTGGGATTATGCGGGGGTGGACTTGTACCTGTGCCTGTTTCATGTAAATCCCTCACTGTCACAGGGCAGGGAGATGTTTTTTTGGGAAAAGGAGCTTCGTGAGATAATGTGATGAGAAAAGAAAGCAAAGTGGGGGGAGGAGTGATGCTGTGGGAGGTGGGAAGAGAGAGATGAAAGGAAAAATGAGAGATCGTAAATTTTCACCAGGACAGACAAATAAAAACTCTCATACTCCGCCTCTCCTGCTTTACTTTTTGTCATGAATGTGAGCCAGCCTTTGTTTCCCCGACCCCAAACTCCTCTCCCCTTGTGCCAATCACCCGAAACCAGCCCTATAAAACTAAAACCATTGCAAACAAAACTCCCGTAAGCGTTTTTTTTTTTTGTCTCCCCTCCCAATGGGCTCCCAAAAGACCAATAACACCACGCTCTGTACAAAAGCTAGTATTTATTCTCTCTTGAGTTACAATACAGTATATTCACACCGCGGAGAAAAATAAATAAACATCTTTTTCAATAAATATTATAGAGATACGATTCATAACCTTTAGCTACATCATCCAAGGCACATTGTAGAGACATAACACATTATTTATTCTGGAAAAGAAATGAAGACATCTGTAAGTTGCCAAAGGAGAAAGTGTCTGATTTCATGTTTTAAAAGGCACAAAAGATTCACATCCATGTGTCCAATGTTTAGTGTGAAGTTACTGAAAGGAATAGTTCGAAAATTTGTGCGTTCTTTCTGAGGGTTAGATGAGAAGACGTATTTCCACTCTGTCTTATGGACATGACATGTTAAATCTTAAATACACACAACTCTACACAAAATTACTTGACAGAAGGAGTTACATGCCACAATCATCTGTTCAATACAAGTGTAAAAGTTACAGACATTAGTAGTTTTATGGTTTTATGTGCCGGATTGTTTCTTAGCTAAAAACAATATGTTTCCCAGACTGCAACATGCTGATGGTGCTTCCAGTCTTTATGCTAAGCTAAGCTTACCATCTATATATTTTATTGTGCAAATGTGAAAGTGGAACAGATTTTCTAATTTCCCAAATGTTAAACAATACTTCTTTTTACCGAAAACACAAAACTGTGTTATTTGTTTAGGGGAAATAATTATATTCTAAAACATTTTCAATTAAATATTTGTTGTTATGGAGTTAAATCATTTAAAAAGTGGCACAAATGAGTGCACACTGAATCAAAAGCAGCATAGAAGTGAACGGTTAGGGCGCCAACAACCACAATAAGTGTGTGTGTGTGTGTGTGTGTGTGTGTGACAGTATGTGTAGCGCTGTTGTAGAGTTACTGTAACTGACCAGCTGACGTCTGATTACTCAGCAACACCCCTCTGCCCGTTATTCCCAGTGCTCATCTCCTGACTCACGCCTCCTCCCGTCTTCCTCTCCTCTCCTTGCCTTTTCCTCCCCTCCTCTTCATCCCTCTGGCCATTTCCTCCACTCCTTTTGTCTTTTACCCATTCAGAAGTTTTCTTCCTTTTGAGAAAGTTTGCTGATTCACACATCTGGAGGTCACTGAATCGGTTTTCACTCAATGGCTGCACTGTTTGTCTCTCTGCCGGTCACTTGGCTTACCCCCATGTGCAGTGTGTGTGTGTGTGTGTGTGTGTGTGTGTGAGTGTGGTGTGTCTAACCACCTACAGTGGTATTTCTGTTGATCTATGAGCCGTGAAGTCCGGTAACTCAGCCCAGTCTCAGTGTGTCTCGCTCAATGAGCTGCTATGTGCATCAGGCGGGCGACAGTGCTGGTAATGTTTTGGCTTTATATTCCATTAATGCTTCTGGCGTCCTTCATTCATTTATTCCAGTACAGTATGAATGAATGAGTCAAGAATGTGTTTGTGTGCTTTTGTCTGTTTAAGCTCTCAATTTGTTCAGATTTTATGCAAATATGTTTTTTCCGATATACTGCACTTGTGTGTCTCAGTGTCTCAGCCCCTGAGTCTCTTCTTGAGGCGGTTAAAGTCCTTTGCCGACCGCCACAGCCAACTCTGCAACTCCCTCAATATCCAAAACCCCTCCACCTTCCTGGCAAAGTCGTTCATTGTCGGCCGCACCGACAGCAGCGAGGAGGAGGCAGAGGCGGCAGAGGAAAGGAGCGGATTTAGAGGAGGCGAAAGGAGGGAGGTGCCCCTTTGTAAAGACAGAGGAACTGGCTGGGAGAGGAGGGTGTGCTCCTCACCTGCTCCAAACTGGTAGAGTAAGGAGAGGGTGGACAGAGGAGGTGGGAGGGTGGGAGTGAGGAGGGAGCGAGGGGGCCGACGCTGATGATGGAAAGTGGAGTAAGGAGCCTCCATGTATGTTTGCTTCTCCTCCTCCACCGTTAACCCTCTGCGTCCCTCCACAATAAAGCTGTCTTCTTCTCTGAGTGTGTCAGTGTGACGTGAGTTCAGGTTGTAGCTGTATTGATTCTTGTGGGTTTGGATGTTTGGTAGTCCAAGGGATCTGGAGCTGTCTGTGCCCGGGTACGACACCTCTACCCTGGGTTCAGGTTGACTCTCCTTCTCCTCTCCATCCTCGTTGATGCTCAACAACCTTCTCCTCCTCCATCCCTCCTCACCTACTTCTCGCTCCTCATCTTCCTCCTCCCCTACTCTCTCCTCTTCGCTGGCAGACCATTTCCCGATCTCCGGCTCCTCCCTCCTCCCTCTCCTCCCTCTTTCTCCTCTTCCCTTCTCCCTCGATCCGCCACTCCCTCCTACAGCTGCGGTCGGTTCCGCTCTCCTCCCCTCTCTCCCTCTCCTTTTTTCCACCAGGTCTACTCTGACGCCGTCCTCCCTCTCGCCTCTGACCACCGTCTTCCCGTTCCGTTTTTGGTTGTTGCGCTGAGCGGACTCGGTCCTCGTCCCGGCTCTGGACCTGTAAAGGCTCTGGCTCATCAGGGGAGCAGGTCGGTCGCTCCCTGCCCCCCTCAGAGGGTACTGCAGCGCTCCAGCGTTACCCCTCATGTTAGCAGAGGGAGGAGGAAGTGCGTAGCCGAGGGTGGTCATCAGTGCAGATATAGAGCCCAGCAGCCCATCTAAGCCTGTGCAGAAGTGCAGCAGGGAGGTCTTGAGGGAGGGGCAGAGGGTGGAGCGGGCCAACTCCCTGACTGCGGCCAGCAGGACAGAGTAGGCCTTCTGGTTCTGGGCGAGCCGAGCTTGGTTCTCCAGGCCGTGCCACAGCTCCAGGCGGGTGGCGGCGCTGGGCAGCAACAGAGCGGTACTGTTGGGTCGAGGAGGGGAGAAGTCTTTCTCGTTGAATGGAGGGCCTAGGTAGGTCAGCTGGAGGAGATCAGAAATCAGATGAAAGGTTGAGACGGTTTAATGGATCATTCTGGTTTATTACTTATTTTCAGTGTGGGCATTCATCATAACACTTTCTTCAGCTTTCTTGCTGCTGTGATGTAGCCCAGAAACTTTGTATCAGGCAGTTTGTCAATTAGCCAGCAGTTTAGTTAGATTATCTAAACAACTTTATTTGGAGGTTAAACTGAAAGTGAGTGATTCTGTCATGTCTGTAATAATACATCAATACACAGGATAACTGTGGTAGGTCACGTACAGTTGATCATCATTAAACCAGGAAGTCGACTTCTAAACTGTGATTGATTTTTACAACAATCACTTTGCAATTTGTCTTTCTGTTCTCTTTGGAAATAGTTTGGCGAAGTCCAATATCAACTCTCTTTCAGCTCTGTTTTTGATCGCTAACTCCTGAGGACAAGATCTGCCTCTTTAGCTGCTAAATGCTCCACTCTGTTCACCAGCTAGTTGCTGACTGTATCAGTCTGTTTGGTGCTGAGCAGGTTTTTAGAGGTTTCTCACCGAAAAATGACATAAAGCAGAGAGAAGCTGGGGATTCAAGTGATAAGTTATATAGATAGATTTTAGTAGGAACTCAAAAATAGATCTGAAACAGAAAGGTGCACAAAACACGACTCACATATATGTCTTTGATTTCCTTGAGCTGATACTCCAGGTATTTGGTCAGCTCGTACGTGCTTTCTATCGAACTCCTCTCGCTGGCCAGGTTGTGTGAAGAATCCAGGGCCGCCGCCATGACAGCAGCCAATAGCAAGATGAGCTGGTGTTGATGCGCTGTGGACAAATTAAAAATGATTCAAACTCAGGCAGTATGAGATGTTTCTTTAAGAACAGTGGCGTCATGGTGTCCAAGTAATAATTAACACACAGTGCCGAGGTATTTGTAATCATAACAAGGAGGTGAACTTTATCTCAGCCATTATTTTCTCAACATTTGGTGATTTATAAAAAAACCTTGAATGTTTGGTTTTTAATTAATATGATGATTTGAGGGCTCAACAGACAAAAATCACCTCCAGCTATGTTTCCAAACGTCGCTCCGGTCGCTGCACTGTCACACACTGTTTATAGTATTTTTTTATTTTTTACAATATTCTGGTTTATTTCTTTGTCTCTATGGCGATGGCCTCGTCTGTTTACATACTGCCAGGTCAGAGTCATCTGACACTGCCAATAAAGCTTTTTCCGTTTCCAATCTAATTTTAGAGGTTTCTGGCTGTCGGAGGTTTATTCTGGCTTCAAATAAAACCTCACTTAATAGCTGCAGACAGTCAGACAAATGGCTCCTATGTTCAATGCACCAGCCTGTCGGGCAAACAGCCGCTTTAACGCACACACACACACACACACACACACACACACACACACATACACACATACACACATACACACACACACACACACACACACACACACACACACACACACACACACACACACACACACACACACACACACACACACACACACTCTCACACACACACACACACACACACACACACACACACTCATAATCATTGTATAAACTTACAGCAATGTGAAGTCCACATATAAAATTACGGCTACAAACATTCTCACAAACACTCACACAGTAACATTAAACACCTACACAAACACTCTGGAACCTAAACAAGAAGTCCACAGCAAACACACAACCGATACAAACACATTAATGTTTGTGATTGTAAAGAAAGCCACATGTCTGTGTTGTTGGCATATCAGTTAGGAATGAACATGTGTGTGTGTGTGTGTGTGTGTGTGTGTGTGTGAGTGTGTGAGGGGGGGTGGGGGGTGGTGGAGGTTTTAACACTGGAAACCTTTTAGTCCCCTCATCTCTGATTTCAAACAGAGTAAATTGGAGCTGAACGGTGGTTTTCAACATTAAGGAACCTCATGTACGTCCACTTATCTTTGTCCCCTGCCTGCTGTCTCGCCTTCCTTTTCCCACTCCCTCCTTAACTTTCTCTCTCTCCCTCTCTCTCTCGACGCGTCTTTAGCCCTTCACTCGAGCGCGACACACATTTCTTTCGTTTGTCTCTGTTCTCCGTCAACCTTTTCCATCCTCTCTGCACTCTGTCATCCTCCTGACACCCAGACGGTAGGCAGTGATTCATGCTTGTAATTATGGGCAAAACATGCTGCTGTTCAACAGGTGGGAAAAAATTATTGCACAATGTGTGTCAACTTTCTTTCTATCTCTCTGTCTCTCTCTGACTCACCTCGGGCCTCTCTTGCTTCATCAATGTAATCCCTCCCTCCTCTTAAACTAGTCACTGCACTCTTTCCTTTCTTTGTCATCATACCTTTCTCCTCCCCACTTCTTTTTCCCCGACGCTTTTATCTCTTTTCCGCTTCGGGGAAAAATAACAGCTGCCAATTAACCCCGATTAGCTCTCCTACTCTCCCTCTATTGACCTTTTTTTCTTTTTCTTTCATCTATCCATCACGCAGGGGGCCCCACAGGATGAAAATTAAATGGTTTTAACATTCGACACGTTTTCAGTGGTTCTAGGAAAACAAATTCTGAACTGAAACAGTCGACACCTTTTTCTTCTGACTCAACCACTTACATTTGACGCATCAGTATGCATGGGTTGGGTAGAAACCTGAACTCTGTACTACTTAATACACAAATATGTGTAGTCTGCTGTGTTATAATTGCAGTGAGCATTACAAAATGTCTCACTGGAGAAGATTTTAACAAATGTGTTGCCATATATATTTTTTTCTGTGTCTTTACACAAACATGTAAAGTGACCAGAAAGAAAGCAAATTATCAGAGTACATTGACGTTAACCCCTTTGATTATGTTACGATTTGCAATGATGACATGGCAACAACGAGTAACTGTCATGACAATTGAATCCTAACAAGCTCAAGCTTGCTTGTTGTACTCATCAATTGACTCGACAGATTGAATGACAGATTGGGAAACCGGCAGTTTGAAATTAAAACAGGATTAGAAATGCTTGTCATCGGAGTGACACGGACAAAACCTGCTTGATTTAAAGAAGAAAAGAAGTGCCTCATTCATGGCTGCTAGGTCTTCCATTACCTGTTGATCCCGAGTTATCGGCTACATCAAAGCTTTCTCCCAGAATATTTCCTGGCTGGACTCAGGCAGCTCTCACATGCTCCCACACACACCTTGAAATCAGTGAACTAGGACAACCCCCGACAGCCAAGCCCTCTCCGATCTCCTCACCCTCCAAATCCTCGTCACCTGTCAGAAGCAATAAGCATCTTTCAGCGACGCCTGAACATTTGGAGCTCATCAAGCCACGGGCTCCTCCTCCATTAGCATCTAAACACTCCGAAATCAACACGACATCTCTGAGTAAACAGCCCTGAAGGGAAAGGACACACACAAGCAACAAGGGTTGCATTCAGAAGGAATAAACAGGTACCCAAAAAAAAGGAGCCTGGGACGCAGAAAGAAAATTCTCCCGAGCAAAAATCAACCCAAACTGTTCCAAACTGTTTCCTTTCGTCTGCAGCCACATGTTCAGAGATGATTGCCAGACGCGAAAACCTCTTGTTGTTGTGATTGAGCGCTGACATGTCTAAAGGCATCCTCCACTGTGGCTTAAAACAACCGCTCTTTTGTACCAGTAAACTGAGATATCTCAAACCCATAGGGCCCAGTTGTCGTTATATAACATTACATTGAGCAATATACATTGTAGTCGGCGTATAGCCCGACTTCAAGGGGATCCCTGCAGGCGCGGGGCCGTGTACCTGGCAGTGGAAGCACACTCCGCAGGGTAGGGTTGAAACCAGAACATTCTCCGTGGGAGGATTGCATTACAGCAACAGGGGTTCCCTACAACGGCCGACCATGAACTGCCTCTCTGCACTTATGTGTGTGTGAAACATATTTTGGCACACATAACCATTAGGGTTTCGCAAATTATGCACACACTGGGAAGCTCCATTATTCGCAACAGATCATATTTTTAACTAAGGGTTTGTTCGTTGGTTTTAAAGTCAGCTCTGGCACTCTGGAGTCTGGCTGCCATCTGCATTGCAGAGCACGAGGTTCGGGCGCCATAGCTTCTGAGCTCCTAATAGGTCAAAACTAAACATCAGCACTGTGTCAAGGTTCAGAGTTGAATTATAGGGTGTGAGGTTGCGCTCAGGGCAAACAAAGCCTTGTGACACACTTGACATTTACACTCCAGACGGTGTTTTGGTAAACCAGCGACCCAGAGTGTGAGGGCGTTGTGCTGCCTCCATCCAAGTGGACTAGTATTTCATCTTTTCCAACATGCACCACCACTTGAGGTTTCAAACAAGCGCTTAAACAGAATTTGGTATTGTGGGAAAACCATGTGCAAGTTAATCTCTCCAGTCTGGTCCAGGAAAAACTAGCTCCAGAGCCAAAAGAGGTTGCCCTTCATTGCTCTAACCACTTGAAAGAAGTCTTAAACAGAAAGAAAACATCAGTATCATGTCGAAGATGTTAGAATTCGGCACAAATTAAATGTTTAATTGTTACGTTTTCCAGTGCAACAGTTCTTAGGATAACTACAGTTTATTGTCAAGCCATACTTTTGGTGAGCCTACATTGTTAGACGTTGACATGATTTAACATTAATCAAGCAATGCAGCCTGATTTTGAAACTGCAGCAGGTTTTCAAGAACCAAAACAACAAGCTGCAGGCTACGTCCTCTCACTCCTTCACCCTTTAGTGTTGTCTACTATTCAGGACTCCTCTTCTACATCATTAGACAGAGAAGTGATGTATCCAGCCATGCTTCATGCCACATTCACGTTATATGCCATGTTGGGAATGATTATAAAGACATATTTGAATTAAATCTTAAATTGAATTGAATTCAACCAATTAATCAGATTTAATCAGATTCACGTGTAATGTTTTTAATGTGTGTTTTTCAATCCAGACTGAAAGAAATCTGATAATAATTGCTGCAATTCTGTTCAGTTCAGTTCATACCATGAGTTCATCTCCAAACTGCGACATGTTTAATAAGTTGCTTATTTAGGCAAATTAGATGATCTGCCTTTCAGTGGGTGTGAATGCACCAAAACTCAAGCTTTACTAGCTTTTTCCAGAGGTTTAAGTTGTATCCCAGACTCTTCTTCAGTGGTCACCAACCAAAACTCAGCACTGACACCCAGCTACACCTGGAACATTTTCCAGACTGCGGGACAAGGTTGAACAATCCATAAAAGCTAAGTGAACCAGATATTTAAGATAGTTTAGCACAGCTTTGTGTTCCCAAGTTTGTTACTTTTTTGTTGTCTGTTTCCTTTTTAAAAAAATGTTTAATGTATGTGTCTTTCCGAGAATGTGCACCCGTCTTTCATATTTGTTGTCATGTAGTTATCTTGTCAGAAACAGAACCGGAGGATCATTGTGGCTCGTTGTGGCTTTGTTGAAAGAAATACTCATCGCAACCTAACTCAGAGGAGCTGTTTGTCTCTTGCATAGTTATTTAATTATTCGGAGTTGCTGTACCTAGTGGCAATTTGGCCTTCTGTCACAACACTTATCCTAAACATAAACACACCTGTGCCGGACGCCAGGGGCATAAAAACACCGGCAGGCTGATGTGAGGGATGAGCCAAAGTGGAAGTGGACAGACACACGTTGGATGGGGGGGTGCGGGTGGTGGGTTTGACAGTCTGGGGTCAGGGTCGGTGTTTTGTCTGTGTACAGTTATAGGCCAGATTTATGTGCAGTCTGTACTCAATCAAATGTGCATTCCTTTACTAACTCAACACACACAGACGTGCACACACACTTGCATCCAGATTGTGCACTGGAGCTCCATGTATGCACAACCTTATCCTGAATAAATGCATATAAACAAAGACATTTTCCCATCTCTTGTCCCATGAAATTCCTTCCTCTGGAGTTTGTTCATACTGAATTTAAAATTGATCCTCTTGGCAGCGGTCAGACACTGGGATAGCCAAACAACATCAATGATCCAAAAAACAAAGATGAAAGAAAACAATTAAAAAATCCAATAAAATTGTTGTTTATGCCCAGAAACTCTCTGTGAAACTATTTCTCACTGGTCGTAAAATCAATGTCCTATGTTTACTTCCCCTTCTTACCCCGATGTCTGTCTCCCTCTTCCCCTTATAAACCAATCCATCCATGTATACATATATTTTAATCTGTGGATTCCAATCGCTCCAAGCTTTATCGCCATGTTTGGTTTCAATTTCGTTGTCCCCCTCTCCCTCTAAATCTTCCTGAAACATCAAACCTCCTTCTTAAAGTCTCCTTCCTCTCTCTCCTAATTACCGTTACCCTCTCTTCGTTTCACTAATTGGCTCCACTCGTTCCCTTCATCTACATCTTTCACTCCCTCCTTCCCCTTTTTCAGACCTTCGGTTTTTAATTTACAGCTTAAACCCCCCTCGTGTCCCAAATCCCTATCTTTAACTCATGCTTTTAGCCTAAATAGTTCAAAATAGAATCAGACAAGATTTCATTTTGGTTCACAGAAAGTAGGAAATAAACTAAGTAATGTACCTACAGCTCTGAGGTATAATGAAACAATTAGTTAAATAATTGTCAGTCGACAGAAAATAAAATAACTACTATCCTGATAAGTTACATCCTGTCGAATTAAGAGGATTTGTTTCTTTGTGTAATTTGATATTATACTGAACATATGTGAGTTTGGGACTTTGGCGGACAAAACATGGGATTTGAAGATCACTTTTTTCTGGCACCAAAGAACTGATTGGTCAAGGGACAAAGGCATCGGTAGAATAATTGTTATTAAAAATATTTTCTAAGTTCTAAAATATTTGTTCAAAATTGTTAAATGTTTTATTTAATATTCATCACTTGTTTTACTAATACATTTATTTAGGTGCATGAGTTATGGTATTTTATTGACTTAAACCTACTTTTAAACATAGATAAAAAAGGAGTAGATAAAAACTTTAAATTACCTCCACCATGACACCGTCATTCTTCCGGCATAATGAGTACTTTAATGCTTTTAGGGTATTTAGCTGAAGCATGAATCAATGAGGGACTTGAGAGTGTTTTACGTTTCGGGATCTGAATCAGGAGAGTGAGGAGAGATATTTTGGGGTCTTGAAGGATAGAGACAGCAGAGAGGTGGAGGAGGAAGGAAGGATTGAAAGGAAGGAGGGAGAGGAAAAGGAATTGGTGGAGGGGAGAGGGAGAGTTTTCTGAAGCGAGGGGCCATGTTAATTTGGGAAAAATGTAAACAGCATGTGTAACTGTTCAAAGCGTGACCGACTCATTTTATATCAGTCCCCCCTACTCTCTCCTCTCTCTTTCCCTCTGGGTGCTGCTAACTTCTGTCAATCGTGAATCTGCACTGCATTAACCCCTCTACCGCCAGTTCCTCTCTCCCTCTCTCTCTCTCTCTATTTACTTTTATCTGTCTCTACCTCTCTTTACTCTCTCTCACCCCAACACACACCCAGCCTCCACCCCCACCTCCACAAATCCTCCTGACATCCATATATATACCGTGAAGAATTGAGGATGGTGCTGAGCGAATCAAAAGATGTGAAAGGTTCACTTTTTCTTCTCTTTTCCACATCTCCTGCTCTTTCTCTCTCTCTCTCTCTCTCTCTCTCTCCTTTCACTCTTCCTTTGTTTCCTCCTTTTGGCGGGTGTGTTTTAGCTCGCTATTCCAACACACTAACGCTTTTATCTGAAACACACCGACACTAATTCAACCCCCCCAGCAATAACAGGCCTTGTCTGTGTGTGTGTGTGCGTGTGTGTATGTGTGTTAGAGATAGAGAAAGACAGAAAAGGCGATGTGTAGAAAAGACATGTGCAATAATGCGTTGTTTTGTGCGTCTACCTGGTGAGGTGTGTGTGTCAAAGGTAGAATGTTCTTCAAAAGTTGAGCTCTCTGTGTATTTATTTGCTCTGAATATCAGAGGGAGCAGCAGTTTGTTCTGTGCTCTTCCTGTAGGTGGTCACGTCATGTGAACCGGCCGGCCATCAGCAAATTCGGCCTCATGGTGTGACCATCTAGAGGAGAACAAGGAAGGGAGGGAGGGTGAGGGAGTGGGGGGAAAGGAGGGAGAGGGGGAGAGTGGGGAGATAGACAGAGGAACTTGGTGATCTTCAGTTCAGCGCATCATTTCATCACGCAGCCATCCGTCTGCATTGTCTTTCTTTCACCTCCTTTTCCTTCCTTTCATAGACATGGAGCAGCAGCCGCTCCAGTCCCATGAGGGAAAGGTGTGTGTGTGTGCACGTGTGTGTGCATGTGTGTGTGTGTGAGTGTGTGTATATGTTCACACCCTGACTAACGTGAATCATGTACTTTCTCATATCACTGACAGCTAACTAGACAGAGGCTTTAGCCGCCTCTGACCTCCTCAACCCCTGTCATTTTTTACTGGAGCCCCCCCACCCCTCACCCTCACTCCCCTCTTTTTAACACACACACTTTCTTTCAGTCCTTTCACTCTTTTGTCTTTGTTGTCTGTTAATCTCACATTCCCCCTTCACATTTTGTTTAAAGAATATATATAAAACAAAATCTCTAAAACTAACAAAAGTGTTGAACAAGTCTGTTCAATCTATTATTTATTTGCTAACCTTTAAGGTTTGTTAATGAGCCACCAAACCATGTGTTTCTTCATCATACATCTTTTAATGTAAAGAAAGTATTTGCCTCCATATTTAAACTAATTTGGTATGTTACAAACATTAATAAATAAAATGATTTTCAACACTTTTGAATTAATTTTTTTCTAGATAACAAAAACAATTTGAATGGAATATAAGACTATTATTGTAATTAGATAGTTACGTTCTAGCCGCACAATGCGCAAATACACCACACTATAGGATCATATATAACTAAAAACAGCAACACATAACTGTCTGCATCCAGTTTTTTTCACAATTTACTAAATTAATACAAATGGAAAAATCTCAATATTGACGAACGACAGGAAAAATGCAAAAATAATAATAACGTAATTATTAGTGCAGGACAGATGACTGAGGTGTTTTTCTTATTTCTTGATTGATGTACTTACCTCCGCAAAGCATTTTCATTTATCCCAATCCTTTTATTCCGTTCAGTTCGCTCTCACAAGTTCATCCACTGAAATAACTCGATAATAATGCCTTCTTTTCTTCTGTGGATAAGTTCGCTGTCTTGAAACTTTTCATCAATTAGATCTGTTCTCCTTCCTCACACAACGCCGCATGAGCCGGAGGGGAAATGCAGGTGATGTCGATTAAATCTCATTGATCAGAGGGTGAGGTTTGATGCTCCGCGGACTTGGTGTGTGGCGGTCTGTGCGACAGACTGAATGACGGTGGAGCCTTTATGTACCTCCGCCTCCTCCTCTTTTTCTACCCCTTTTCTCCTTTTCCTCCCCTCCTCCCCATCTCCGTCTCTCCTTCTGTCGTTATCCTCCTCCTCGGTGCTGGTGATTCACCGGGTTGACGCATCACAGCCCAACTTGACAGAGCCGCTGAACCACGGGACTTGTCACAACTCATATCTGTCTCTCTCGCTCGTCATCCTCCTGAACGCAACCTGATTGCGGCCGTTTGATCTGTAATCCGCTTCCCTTTAATACGGTGCGAGTCTTGCTGGATCAGATCCCTGCAGACTAGCAGGACCTGGCAACCCCTTCGACCCTCAAATCATCCCGAAAAAAAGGAATTACATTTTCTCTCCATTTATCTGACCGTTGTCTCGCCCTTTTTTAAATTGCCTATAATTGTTTTTCATTTTCCACCAGTAGCTTAACTGTATTATGCTATTCGAGAGCCTTTCTGTAAATAAATAAAAACAATAAACAATTAAGAGCAATTTTTTTGTCCTAGTCTTACGCAAAAGAAGGCCCAAAGTAATCTTAAAATAATGTATAGGCATATATAAATCAAAACTTTAAAATATCATGGAATATAGGATAAAAAGCCGTGTCAATATATACGGTTCAGAAATCGGGGTAAGATTTCATTGAGCAGCCTGTGAATAGTTGTCGACAGGAAGATTACAAGGACGCTAGGGCCTATAAATTTAGAGGCCTCTCATAAACTGTGTTACGACACAAGTTATCAATGGAGCATTAAATACACTTAGTCCCCATTCGGAAATATTCCGTCTGCTTTTTCTGTCTGTTTCTGAGAAAAGGGGGAGGATGAAGACAAGTGTTTGCCTGCTCCACGGCATTTCTTTCCTCTCCCCTCATTCCTCGGCTTTTAGTTTTTTATTGACACGTGGATTAGGGTGATCTTCTTCTCTCACCTCCGGCTGTCACTCAGCATACCAACAGCGCTCACGCCGTGGCGCGCGCATGTTTGTGTGCGTGCACGAGGTGAGAAATTTAAGTAGAAGCCTCAGAAGCCTCACTGTAGATGACAATTTGTCCTGAGTCCAAATTAAATGTTTATTTGGTTTTTCTGTAAACTGGTTTGGTTTGGTTTAAATTTAAATGGTGTTTGGGCTACACAATTTAATTTGACATTACATTAGATCATGACTTAATATACTGTGGCCCTGTTCTTAAGATGATTTCTTTCATTTCAATTTAAAATGTGCTGTCTAGTAAATTCAGATCCCACAAACTGTAGACTGTACACAGTGTTAGGGGCTATAGGGCCAAACTGTTTCTTTCTGTCAAAAAGCCCAAGAAAGTTAAAAGTCCAAAAGTCATGTTAATCAGGACATGAGGAGGCTATCCTTTGATGTTGTATTTGATCCAGGGCCTTGCCGCAGTCACATTACGTTTTCTCTGTATCATGCGGTTTCAAAATCAAAATAACTATTTAAGCTGTGACTTAGTAAATTAAGTTATATCCACTTTTCACTCTAATAAACAATTCGAGATAGATGACACCTGTACTATGGTACTGTGTTATGTACTGTTGTATGTTACACTTTTCATATTAAAATAAAATATAATGGAAATGCATACACTGTAAACTACTATACCAATATATACTTCTTCATTAGATGTGTCGTGTGCCACCCAAAGGTGATGAGTGGTCACTGCAGTGTGCTCTGCAACAACTTCATGCTTCAAAAACAGAAGTTTCCAGGAGCTACTTAAATACTTAAATTACAATAAACACAGCTGTGGTGAAAACACGTTGCAATGTGGATGTTTTCAAGTGTACGTTTTTAATGACAAAAAGAGAAATTATTCACCTAACCGGAAGTACATACAAACCGCTCCTGATTCTTTCCGGTGACGTAGCACTAGCTCCCGGTGCTACACGCGGGAAACAGGCGAAAGCTGCTCATCACATTGACAGTAAGACATGAAGTTTAAAATTGTATTGTATCGCTTGTTTAGGAACTCAGTTGGATGTACGTGTATGTAACAATGGACCATATTCATCCCACGTGCTTTACGTGGAGCTATCTCGTTCACAAAATTAACTCTGAATATCACTTGATGTCTTTTCACCGGCCTAGCTTCAGTTTGAGCGCTCGATTTAATGTACGCTTTGTCTCCAGTGGGGCGGTGCCTGTAGTCGGTGTCGCTTACTACTCTGCTTGCGGAGTTGACTGAACTCAGCGTTACTATGTACGAGAAAACAAGCGCACCTTGTGCAGTTCAAGTTAGCCTAGCTATTGTTAGTGGCGCAGCATGGACGTTACTTACTGTTTTTATTCAGAAACCGCTGGATCGGACCCATCGATTAGTGATCGATTGGCGTGAAAAGGAAATTACGATCGACATGTGAGCACGCTGGATCTCACTGCTCGCTCACAGCAGGCGGGAAGTGAGAGCTGAAGTTAGCTCACAACACTAACCGGTGCTTTAAATTGTTAGAGTTTGCTAGAGTCAATGTTAGCTAGCGTCAGTCAAACATGCATTTGTGAATAAAAAGCTAAAGGTAACGGAGGTAACCACAACACTGTGTAGTATCGACAACATCACATCGAGGCTGCTGTCTCTCTTCAGTGCGACTCGGTGCTCAGCCTCCAATTAAGTGTCCAACAAGCATCATCGTTTCATCAATTAAGAAACACACTCCTAATGTTACAAACTCTAAAGTAGTTGTTCGCAAACTTTTTGCATTGATATACCCCCTGTGAAATATTGTTTCAGCCAGTGCAAAGCATTTTTGTCTCATGTACCCACTGGGGTGCCTTCACGTACCCACATTTGAGAACCACTGCTCTAAAGAGTACAGTACATCAGCCCTGTGGATCTTTGCTTCTGTGTAATTCCTGTTCTTCTGTCTGTAGAGGACCAGTCGCCTGTAGCTGAGATGGGAGACACGCTGGAGTTCAACGACATTTACCAGGAGGTCAAAGGCTCTTGGGTTAGTATCCTCATCAACCATCTCTGCTCTCAAAATGTGTAGACAGGAACCATTCACAATATTTCTAAGACACAGACTGATATACACTCATAATAACTATCATTTTTACTCTCAATGTGTCTATGTATAGATTTAAAGATTGCTTTTTTTAATATATCATTGTAAAGGGGAAACATAAAACACTGTCATCTATTTAATGACCTAACAACTGTATAAAGGCACAAGTCTGAAAAGAGTGACCTGCTTTGTATGTGCTGTAACTCATACAACATGATAGATACAGTTAAAACATATCGGTGCATTCCTGTTTTACATTGCACTATGCTGAATATAAAAGTGAATCAGATTAGGGGGAAAAATCGATTTTGTATTGCAAGTTGGGATGACAAAAAATAATTTTCCTTGCAAAATTATTATTAAGTTATCCTTAAGAACTAGTACAGCAACTAACAGCCATTTTCACTATTCATTCATCTGCAAATTATTTTCTTATTTTGTTTTCTTATGTTGAAAAAGGGGGAAATTACATATCACATTTTTCCAGAGCCCAAGTTGCTTGTTTTGTCTGACTAACAGTCCAAAACCCAAGAATATTCTTAATGTAGAAGACTTAGAAGGGAAGAAAATGTTCACATCTGAAAAATTAGAACCAGTGAATTTCTGACATTTTTGCTTTGAAAAACAAACAACTTAACAGTGAATATATTGTCAAAATGGGCCAATTACATTTTTGTCACTTTTGACTGTTCATTGTAAAACTGAAAAGAGATTAATTAAACTCTTTCTTGAGGCTTTAAGTCCCAGCATTTCAACACATGTCCAATGTCTGTTTGTACCTCCTCCCTTTGTCGCTGCAGAATGATGGACGGCTGCGTTTCGGCAAACAAAATGTGGTTTATAAGAGCAGCAAGACGGGGAAGGTGGACAGCATCCCAACTGGTGACCTCAACCTGGCCCAGTGGAGGCGAGTGTGTTTAGGTCACGGCATCAAGCTGGGCACCAACTCGGGACATGTCTACAAATATGACGGCTTCAGGGACACGGTGAGTGTGTTTTAATAAAGCTGTGGTTTTACAGTTTTTGAGGTGTATTAGGCAGATCAGGCGCTCAAATATTCTGTCATAATTCTTCCAATTGGGATCCTTAAACAGACTCTAAATCCTTTTTCATGGTTCTATTTCTCTGTTTCTGGGAAGTAATTGTTACCTTACTCAGAGGGGAACAAGGCAACAGTGGAATATTACAGACTAGAACACACACTCTGCTGGTTTGTTCAGCACTGTGTTTATGGCGATGTAACACGAGCAAGGGGACCACCGGTAAACAACTTCCATCCCGTGTCTGACATTGCCTTGAAAAAAAGGCTACCATCTTGCAAAAAACAGCCAACACTTGGAGTGTGGCTTGTTATCAAAAGTATGTGAATGAGTCGACTCTTCTCTCCAAAGCTCCTAATGGGATTAATGAGGGAAACCAGCGCTAGCATGTGTGTTCCATAAACAGTGTAATCATCGGCTCATGTGAGTCAGTGTTTATATCAATCCACTGAAACAATTTGGCTCAGAAGACAGACAAGAAAAAAATGGAAGAAATTGTGGTCGTATTTGTTTTTTTATCACCCTAGTTTTTTTTTGTATCCTTTCCCCCCGCTGCTCTGAGTGTATGGGGAATGTCAGCACGCAAGTATAAAATTGGGATGGAGGAATGGGTATAACCTGGATTCTGTGGCTGCGAGCGCTGGCGTCTCCTGGGGTTAATCAGCGTAGTTTCTTTTGTAGATGGATCCTCTCATCCCGGAGCACTTGGCATGATGTCATTGTTTATTATCCCACAGCCAGTGTCGGTAATCGGGAGTTGGCGGGAGGTTTAGCCGCTGGCGAGCCATACAGGAGCTTTGATGCATCTGTCCTTCTGAAGTGTCCTTGAGCAAGACAACAAATCTCTGCCAGAGAGGCGGTTATGTAGCTAACTTGTAATTGTCTATTTGAGGGTTGAGGCTGTAGAAGCACGTCTTCTGTTCATTTTGCATCAATGTTTATTGGCCAAATACATCAAGGCTGTCGATAAACACACTAAAACCAATAACGTCCTAACGTTACCCTCCCCATGACCTGTTGTATTATAAGAATATTATCCGTTTGGTCCCAAAGAAAAGTCTTGAAGAACCGGATCATTAAATAATTAATGCCATTCCTGTGTGTGGTGAGGCAACAGGAAGTTGGCCGGCTCTATTGGTCCGAAAATGTGGATGTTTTTTAAGAAATGAGGTTGACAGTTGTTGGGAGAGCATGGTTGAAAAATGTTTTAATAAAAGACAGACTGGAAAGACTGTGTGTGTCTGTAGTGGGTGGTGGGGGGTCTGTGTTTATTATGATTAAATGAGCTGAGCAACAACAAATCTGCCAAAACTGTAATGAGGAGTAGAGAAACACTCAACAGCAGGCCTGATGAGGACACTGGGAATGAACACACACATCGATAAAAACAGGCCACCTCTGCACAAACTCTTGATTTTCTTTTCTTTTTTAGTATGCGTTTACACATCTGCTCACACATGCTCTCGTATCTAAACGATGCCTTAATCCTGGCTAACCAACACGCTGATGAGTGTGCGCACACACACACACCCTCTGACTCTCTGGGCTCTAATTGGCTCTAATAACCTTATGGACAGGCAGATATCCAGGTGCGTAAACTCTGTTTCCCACAGAGTCTCTACCCTGGCCTGCTCACTCACACACCACAATCACTTCCACATGTGTGTGTACAGCTAGGACTGTGTGTGTGTGTGTGTGTGTGTGTGTGTGTGTGTGTGTGTGTGTGTGTGTGTGTGTGTGTGTGTGTGTGTGTGTGTGTGTCGCTGTGTGTGTGTGTGTGTGTGTGTGTCGCTGTGTGTGTGTGTGTGTGTGTGTGTGTCGCTGTGTGTGTGTGTGTGTCGCTGTGTGTGTGTGAGATTGAGCATGTGTTTGTCGCTGTGTGTGACTGTGTGTCTCCTTTCCAGTTGTAAGCGGGCCTGCAGGATAAATAAACAGGCTGATTTTCAGCGGCGCTGTGGGGGGGAGGAGGACACGGAGGGCAGATGGATTACCTTCACCTCCAGTGTTCCCAAGAGCCCTCGGCGGCGGGCGCGGTTCAAATTGCTTCGTGATTAATTAACCCTCCTTCCCCCACCCTTTTTGGAGGATGTTTTTCTAAGAACTGACCCATGCCGCAAAAGTGTGTTACTGCCTGACGAACATGAAGCCTTTTGTCCTTTCCATGTATTTACCGCTCTTCTTTTCTTCATGTTTTCTCCTTTCATCTTTGTCTTCTGCCCCCTCTCTTCTGTTTTGTCCATCAGGACTTTGAGAAGATCTCTGAGTTTTTCAAGGCTAACTACAAGGTGGAGCTGACGGAGAAGGACCTGTGTGTGAAGGGATGGAACTGGGGAACAGCCAAGTTCTCAGGTAAAACATGAACAAAACACTCGTAACAACCAACATGTCCTCACCAGTTGGCTCCTGAAGGATTGGTGATGTCACTGGAGTCATGTATACTACATTATTTTCATTATTGATTAAACTGCAGATTATTTAATTCATTATTTTGTCCATAAAATGTCAGAAAATTATTTTTTAAAATGCAACCATTAGTCTAAAATGTAGTTTACTGATTGATATGCCAGATAGGCATCATGTCTTCACATTTGAGAAACAGCAAATGTTTTGCAAAGATTCAAAATGTATTTGTATCAACCTTATTGATCTGTAACGAACATACTAAAAACGTTGTGCCGAGAACCCTGATGATGCGTGATCATTTTTCACTAAAAGGCTCTACAATGACAGCGCCTCAGTGAAAAAGATTTGAAAAATAAGTTGCCGCTAACATTTGTTTCTCTCCCCCCTCCACCACCGCAGGACCACTGTTATCATTTGAAGTAAATGACAGTACAGCTTTCGAGGTGCCGCTGTCCAACGTGTCCCAATGCGCCACGGGGAAGAACGAAGTCACGCTGGAGTTTCACCAGAACGACGACACCGACGTCTCCCTCATGGAGGTCCGATTCTACGTCCCTCCCAGCCAGGCCGATGAACGGCAAGACCCTGTGGAGGTGAGGAGGGATGGGCTTCTTCCTTTTTATACTGCAGGCTCTCTCCCAGTGAAGGGCCTAAAAGAAACAAAATGTAAATCTACGTTGATAATAAAGCTGTGTGTGTGTGTGTGTGTGTGTGTGTGTGTGTGTGTGTGTGTGTGTGTGTGTGTGTGTGTGTGTGTGTGTGTGTGTGTGTGTGTGTGTGTGTGTGTGTGTGTGTGTGTGTGTGTGTGTGTGTGTGTGTGTGTGTGTGTGTGTGTGTGTGTGTGTGTGTGTGTGTGTGTGTGTGTGTGTGTGTCTGCAGGCGTTTGCAGATAATGTGTTGTCGAAGGCTGACGTGATCCAGGCCACAGGAGACGCTGTGTGTATCTTCAAAGAGCTGCAGTGTCTCACACCCAGAGGAAGGTAGAAGATCAACAGTCACTCACAGATTTCTTCATTTATGTTATCCCATCAATTGATAAACAATCTTAAAAACAGAATCATTGGTAGTGTTGGCTTGGGAAGCCACTGGTTAGATGTCCAAACATGAGCGGGTCAGTCATACAGTGATGTTAACTTCGTTAAGACCGTAGCGAGAGTGCGATCTCATTTCTCTTTTTCCCACACTCAGATACGATATCCGTATCTACCCGACTTTCCTTCACCTCCATGGTAAGACCTTTGACTACAAGATTCCCTACACCACCGTCCTCCGTCTATTCCTGCTGCCGCACAAAGATCAGAGGCAGATGTTCTTTGTGGTAAGTGGACTTATGTGCCTTTTTATTCTCAGACCGTAGTTTTGCAGTTTCCTGTTGCTGGTACTCTCGATCGTTCTCAAACTCTTCTCCCTGTTTGTCATTTTTTTTGTTAGATAAGTCTGGATCCTCCCATCAAGCAGGGTCAGACACGTTATCACTTTCTCATCCTGCTTTTCTCCAAGGAAGAGGACCTCAGCCTCACCCTCAACATGAGCGAGTGAGTGACCATGTTTTTTCGGGCAACACGTCGCCATGTGCAATATGAGACGTGTTGAGAAGTTTGTATTAAAGGCCTGTTAGGCCTCTTATGCTGACGGCTCGATGATAAGACAAGCTCCCTTTTTGTTGTATCCACTAGGGGGAAGCAAAGGTCTGCATTGTTGCGCCACAAAGCTGTGTTAAGTATTTTCATTTCAAACCTGTCATTTCCTCCGTGTGTCGTCACAGGGAGGACGTGGAGCGCCGTTTTGAGGGCAAACTCAGTAAAAACATGTCGGGGTCTCTGTACGAGATGGTCAGCAGGGTGATGAAGGCCCTGGTCAACCGCAAGATCACTGTGCCCGGAAACTTCCAGGGGTAAGCACCCCGGATGCCTTCAGAACACATGTTCTCATATGTGTAAGTAAATCCAATTAAACGTGCCTAATTCTCCCACAGTCACTCGGGGGCTCAGTGCATTACCTGCTCATACAAGGCGTCCTCGGGCCTCCTCTATCCTCTGGAGAGGGGCTTCATCTATGTCCACAAGCCCCCCGTGCATCTGCGCTTCGAGGAGATCTCCTGCGTCAACTTCGCCCGAGGCACCACCACAACGCGGTCCTTTGACTTTGAGATCGAGACCAAGCAGGGAAATCAGTTCACCTTCAGCAGCATCGAGAGGTGAGGACTCCTGTCTCTGTCCTGTCCCATAAGATGTCTGACCAGAGAGGTGTTCTCACATTCCTCCACTGTCCGTGCACTTCCCGAAAATCTGAGATTCAAACATGCCTCATACATTTCAAAGTCAATCGCTAATGGCAGCATAGAAACCTGAAACCTCGAGCGCAGAGTGGACTTGTTAGTACGGAGAGCGAGAGTTTGCACGAGCGGAGTGAGCGTTTTGACAGCAAGCGAGTGTGACGATCCTGGATATGAACCTGACTCTGGTGGTCTCAGCCATCGGCAGTTACAAGCTAACAAGCCTTGTGAAAAAATAAAAATAAGAGATGACACACAGAAAACTCCACTTTCCATTCTGATACGTCTGCTTAAACAGGATGCAGTCTCCTCCTCGGAGACAAATATTTATGGCTGAATCATCTGTCCAATGTTTACTTAATTATTTTCCTTTTTACTTGATCATAATAATCATAGCAGTGCATTGTTTTTATACCTAATTTATAAATGTGTCTGGGGGATCTTTAAAGTTGCATCCATTGTTATTGAGATAAATGTGACAACTTATTGAGATATAGATTTTTATATCATATCATCCAGCCTTGAATCTTGAATCTGTTTGAGTTTCAGCCGAGATAACCCCGATCTTTCTCTTTTCCTTCAGAGAAGAGTACGGCAAACTGTTTGACTTCGTTAACGCCAAGAAGCTCAACATCAAGAACAGAGGGTTCAAAGAGGTAAACTCGTTTTGTCATTTCAACATCTCCCAGTTTGTGATCAAAGACATTACATGACTTTTGTTGGACTTCCATCCCAAATATTGATGCTTGTTGCCCTTCTCCTGTGTGTCTGTCCTTGTACCCCTGTAGAAGAAGGTGGGTACGGTCACGGGCGTCATGTGTGAACTAGACACTTTATTTCTTTTATCGGTGTGATTTCTGCTTGCATGGCGTGTGTATGTTACCGAGGATTGTTTCCCTAAAATCTTGCTTTTGGTTGGAGATTACAATACGATTGCTAAGTGATTTATGACTAATCATGGGACATGGGGGTGAAGGAGCGTGGGACTCTGATAACTGTGTGCGTGCGTGTGGATGTGTGTGTGGCTGGGTGCGTGCGTGTGCGCGCAGTTGTTTGCATCGTGCTGACTAATGTGTGGCCCGGGGGTTTTGGTGTGCTTTAACACTCGACACAGCGGCATGACCACTGCTCGACATGGGCAGGGCTGATTGCATTAATGCTGACATGTTGACATGTTGACATGTTGACATGTTGACATGTTCCCGGTCCGTCGGACAGCGCTGTTTCTCTGGGCCATCTGTTGCCATGGTGACGGGGTCAGGGGAGAAGGTTAATGAAAACGAACGGGCCTGCTCTCCGTGTCCTGTTGGTGTTTTAATAAGAGGCTCCTTGATTCATGGAGATGGGAAAGACCATGTGAGAGGAGGAGAAAACGGTTTGGTCTAAGATACCATTACAGTGCTGTCTGGGTGACATCTTTTGTTAAAGAAACTTGGCACAAATACTGAGGAACAGGAAATTAGCAAATCTCACCTGCTCATTAACGTAAAATGTCATTCATCAGGTAGCTATTTGTAATTTACTACACGGTTGTGCCGTTAAGAGAGTTTACTGAATCTGACTTGGAACAACCCCATGAGCGAATCACGGAGAACAAACCGTAAGAGAGCTATTCTGTAGGTCAAGAATATAAGAATGGGCTTAGAAATTCATGAAACATGGTGTGTTTTATATTAGTGATTTGTCAATTAATCATTTGGTCAATTGAAAGGTAACTGCGCTACAAAATTGATAATTAATACTTTTTTTTAAAGTAAAAAAATCCCAAATAATTGCCACTTTTCAAGTGTTCGTGTTTGCTGATTTCTGTAAATTGAATATTTGTTGGTTTTGTCCTGTCAATTTGACAAAACAATTGTGATTCGCATTTTGAGTATCTTTCTGAATCTCATTGACTAAATAATCAACAATGACCAAATAATCAATTATGAAAGTAATGGTTAATTGTAGCTCTGAAACTCTCCAAATGGCTAATGCTGTGTTGTGCATACTGTTGGGTTTGTGTCTGGTTTCTGACGATGCAGTTCACTTTCAGGGCATGAAGGGTAAGATTGACGAGTACAGTGACTCGGACGATGACCAGCATGACGCCTACCTGGAGAGGATGAAAGCCGAGGGCAAGATCAGAGAGGAGGGCAACGACACCGACGAATCAGACGGCGAAAGCGGTGAGCGGCAGCTCGGCGTGCCGGAAGTAAGCGATACATGTTGTGTTCATAAGACCAGCAGGTTTGAATTCTGGTCTTGTTTCACTCTTTAGATGAGTCGTTTAACCCCGGAGAAGAAGATGATGACATTGCAGAAGAGTAAGGGACTCTTTGTTTTGTCTGTCCGCCCTTTTTATTCTTTTATTCTTCAACCCAGCTGACCTTCCTGTTCTGTTTCTTCCCCTGCGTCAGGTACGACAGCAATGCGTCGGCGAGCGACAGCAGCGACGACGGGGACGACAGCGGCGGCGATGACGGCGGCACAAAGGAGAAGAAGGTCAAGAAAGTGAAAGTGGTCAAGGAGAAAAAAGAAAGGAAACCACGTAAACAGGTGAGAGCCGTGTGGGCAGAGAAAACGTGAGACATATTTGGTTGTTCGGGTAAAAAAAATAAAAAAACTAGAGTCAAGCAGCAATATTTCTCTCTAAAATTGCAAACTGATGCAGAGTTGGAGTTACCCAAGGATTTCAAATCCCGTCCTTTCTTTAATCTGAGTAGAAGAAGCCAAGAGAAGGACCCAAGAGGCCGATGAGCGCCTACATGTTGTGGCTGAATGCCAGCCGCGAGCGCATCAAGTCTGAGAACCCCGGCATCTCCATCACAGAGATTTCCAAGAAGGCCGGAGAGATGTGGAGACAGCTGGGCAAAGACGAGAAGGAGGTGAGGCAGGAGGAGGAGGAGGAGGAGATGACTTGGATTGTGTTTACTCCATTGCTCTCGCAACACTACATAATGAATGTTTGTGTTTTACATTTATGTTTTCTTTGTGTGGCTGTGACCATAGCATGACAAAAAAAGCAAAGTATGCAAGTTTTAGGTATGATCATTTTAATTTAGATGGATTTAGATGCACTAGGAAAGTTTTTTGTTTTTTCACGCAATCAATTTGTTAAAAAATGATTCCAATTTTATATTTTGGTGAGAATGGAGCCTACGTTTGTTTTAGGATCCATTTAAGTGGATCATGTTGTTTTCTTCGGGTCCTCTCTTCACTTTCCCGCTTCTCTATTTCCTCCAGGAGTGGGACCTAAAGGCGGGAGAGGCGAAGAGGCAGTATGACAAAGCAAAGAAAGAGTACAAGGAGAGCGTCGGCGATGGCGGCAGTGGAGGAGCAACATCCAGTTCCAAGAAGTAAGGCTTACAACACAGAAACTCAGTTTTTTTTCTTCTTTTTTTTCTTTGAAACCATCAGTCTAATTAATACGTAACTCATTTCTCACCACCCTTCACCTGTTAGGGAGAGTAAAAAATCTGGAGGTAAGAAGGAGGAGAAGAAGAGGAAGTCTGCTGGAGGAGACAAGGACAAGGAGCGGGGAGGAGGAGGCAGCAGCGGCGCCGCCAACGACAGCTTTAAGAGTCGAGAGTTCATCGAGACGAGCGAGGACAGTTCGTCAGGCACCGACCGCAAGAGCAAGTCCAAGAGGAAGAAGGTAAATTAATAACAAACAAAAGGATCAGCTGGACTGCAGCAGGATCAATTATCAGATCCATTTATCAGATCCCGCTTCTTCTGTGCGTTTCACTCGCTGTAGTGAGTCAATCTCTGGTTATGTCGTATACATTTAATTAATGATAGATACTTTAGGGTGCAACCTTGTTTTCAAACACTGCAGGGTTCATACGGTCTGGAAAACCTGGAAAAGTCATGGAATTTTAAAGTGGTTATTTCCAGGCCTGGAAAAGTCCTTGAAAAAAATTAAATCCCAAAGGTTTTGGAGAAGTCATGAACATTTGTTATATTCATATGTTTATGTCGTTCATTTACGCTTTTAAAAGAAAGACATATGCTGAGTATATCTATAAATCTTTATTCCTTTAATCAAACTATTGTCTCTAATTCATGTCATGGTGCAGCCTTGTAAAGCATTCGTTTTCCTGTTGTCGAGCAATTCTGAGATAAAGAAAATATGTTTCATAATATTCAAAATGGAGAAGCAAGAGGTATTTTTATTGTATCCAGATTTTTGTTAGTGTCAGAATATAGAGGTATACTTAACCCCTGTGTTTTATATTTTTTATCCAGAAATCGGAGGAAGAGGAGGAGGAGGCTGTGTCCACACCTGCCAGCTCAGCGGAAGATTCTGACTAAACATCCAACATTTACCCACCCGACACAAACCAAGGACCAGGCATTTATATGCTCCATGTTGATCTCACACAAATGGACTGACAGACAAATCAACATACTCAAAAATCCGAGTTGTATTTTTTTTTTCTACTACAAGTTTTGCTTTAAGAGTACAAACAGGCCTCGTGACTTCGAAAGCTCTTGTGATATTTGATATTCTAACTGGTTTTCATTGACAGCTTTGTGAAATGGTGGTATACTGGTGTACCACTTTACCCAGAATTCTTTTCTTTTTTCTCCATTTCACCCACAGGGATGGCTGTAGTTTGGTAGTACTGAGGAGTATAAGAATTATTAGTTGATTCAATGTCGATAACACAGAGGAGCAGATGTGAAGCGGTTTTGTTCTTCCTGTGTAGAGCATTTAAAACCGCAGTTAAGTGTTTGTTTGTGTTTTGCCATGTTATCTTTTCAAGCTTGAATTAATAAATGATTCATTTTTAATAAAGCTGCACTTTTCTGTTTTTGTTGTACACAACTTTTGGTATCATGCTGCTGGTTGATAATAGAAACCAGTTGCTTTGCTTTTTTTATTTTGTAAGCTATAGTTTCACTTTAGGGCGCCGCAAACTCAGAGTTCACCCACATGACTCACTTATCTGGGCTGTAAATACAGAATGTTTGCCCAAAAAAAAAAATGTTATGAAATGCTTTTTCTTTTTACATTTCTGAAGTGGTCTTGCTGGCTTTCAATACTTGTATGCATCTGTGTTATGGATACAATTGCATTAAGAAATAAGAGCCCAAGAATGGACTTTGAAGTTAAACATTTCAGCCAACGTGGTTCAGTGACCGCTGCCGAACTCCACCTGCTGAGGAAGATTATGTGACATGATCAAAAGCTCCAGAACAGTTATTAAATGTTGTTCGTCAATGTGAAAGTCAAGAAGGAAGTTTGAACCTGATTTTTCTTATACCACATAAAAACACTTCTCGTGAATAACAGCAGCATGCGGGTTAAAAATCTTTGTTCTTCCAAACTTGATGCACAAAGATGAATTCATGTTTCTCTGTTATTTTTCACCACCTGAAAGTGTCTACCTATCCACTTTAGAAATGGCACTGCATGTCAGGGAGATATTAGCTTTTTATGTAGTCTTACTCAGACAATTCCCATAAGAGTGTTGTTAAAATGTTGTACATCAGGCCCATTTAACCAGGCAGGGTGGTTTTGGAGTGTGTTATTACAGGAAGTTGGATGGCGACGCTGATGTATGTCGGAGAGACATTTCAACGAGAGGCCAAGCCCTAAGTACACAGCGGTTTGTTAAAGGACTTCTATATTGGGGCCGAACATGGTGGTTTTTAAGAGCCAATGTGTGGTACACTTCCGAGTGAACCGTGTTGATTTTGATTTTGATAAGATACTCTTCCTGCTGCAGTAACATGGACTGGATGTTCTTAGAATGTCCTCTCGACTAGTCCTTTTCCACAAAGTCATTTGAGTTGATTGTTGCTCAAAGAGTTCTCTAATGTCAGCATGCTAACATGCTCACAGCAACAATGCTGCCATGTGGATGTTTACCCTGTAGCTTAGGGTGTACCGTAGAATTGTGTAAAAAAAGAAATTGGACAAATTGAAATGTTGACCTGATTATAGTGCTTGATGAATAGTCAGGATTGTTAAAGTGATTACCCAGAAGCGGACATGAATATATAAACCAAATTACATGGCAATCCATCCGATTGTTGAAACATTTTACTCAACACGACAAATGTTAGGTGATCATAGTCATTGGGGTTAATCGTCTGGGAACTATGAATACTCAAAAGGTTTTTCCAATGCCTTGTGTAACTGTTGAGACATTTCATAGGAAAGCTTTGGCCTTATGGTGGCGCTACAGGAAAAGTCAGAGAGTCACCAAAATATGTAAGATTCATCCTCTGGGGAACATGAACGTCTGTGCAAAGTTTCATGGCAATCCATCAAATGTAAACGTTGAGATATCAGTTTGGACCAAAATGGTGGGCGGACCGCCAGTGCCTTCTGTTCGTGTCCTGGCATGTCCTAAATGTAGTGGCCAAAGACAGATCGAGTGGGAATGTGTTTACATAGATCCCTTCCTGTTCAATGATGATCCCTTTCACGATGGTGTCCCCTTTCACGAAGAAAATCCATCCGTCAATCCGGCACTCACTCGTGTGTCCACATTTACAATCTGACAAATGGTGTCTCATATTTGTAAATGTATGTGTTTCACAGTATCATTGGCCATTACAGGAATGCAAAGACTCTAATCTTAGGGCTCAGTGTTACAGTTGCATGCAGCCTGAAAGCTTGTGCATGTGTGTTTATCCTGTCTTCGATTACGTTAACAGTAATTGACCACAAACATAATGGACCCACTTAAGAAATGACAAAGTCTTCAGTCGCATGCATCTACACACACACTGTCATTGCATCGTTACATTATCTCCCTGATGTAAGAGCCAATAATGCTGCTGGTGCTCGTGAGTGTATTGAGAAGTGGTCGTATCATATGTCGCAATAATTGCACAGTTGTCAATAACACAGTTTATAGCTTATTACCGTGCATCCAGCCTCCCATAGGAGACTGTAAGTATAGAATCAGACTTGTTTTTTTCTATACTGTTGATGTATATGACAAAAAAAAAATATGTTTAATGGAGGGGTATTAAACATTTGTTTTTCTGAGTGGTTACATTTAAGAGTTATGACATTTTAACAGAAAATTCACAGATGAACTGATGATTTCTGTCCAGAGTTAAAAGTAGAAAATGTTTTATTTTCTTGTATTTGTAAAACATAGTACTTTTTTATTGAGCCAGAATAAATAGGAAGACACAATATGCAATGTACAGAAACATCTCCTCGATACCAATACAAGATAAGGAGAAATGTTTTTGATAAGGATTCCTTGAATTGTGACATGTAGTGAGCGAGGCATTTTACAGTTAAAGAAAATACAATCTATATGGTCTAACAGGACGGTACAGAGGACACAGAAGTTTGGGCAGCGCAGCAATCAAAGGAAAAGTCAGTTCTGCAGGTTTTAAAGGATTTTAATTAAACAAACACAAAGAACTCAAACGGAGCTCAGTCCAGAGCTCTATCAGCTAACTACAACTAAAGTATCTCAGCCGGGCCGCTAGTCGACTTACCGGCTCAAACTGCTTCATGAGGAGGAGGAGGAGGAGGAGGAGGAGGAGGAGGAGGAGGAGGAGGAGGAGGAGGAGGAGGAGAAGAAGCCTCTCCTCTCCTCTCCTCTCCTCTCCTCTCGTAGTATCTTCTCCTGCTCAGTTCCCCCTCCTTGGCGTTTGTTAACCTCCCTGACGAGGAGATCGGGATCAGGTGTGTCACGTCCCACACCTGATCTCAATGCTCTCCTGACGAGTGGGTGGGGCCTTCTGGATGGAACCTAGATGCCATCCATTACACCTCCCCTCAGGTCCTTACAATGGTTATGATACTTGTTATACATATTTCAATAATATTTTTTTGTCACTTATTAGTTGCTCGAGATATGTTTTTAATACGCCAATAATGGCCAATATACAGCAAATAGGCTCAGATTGTCTCAGATTGTCCATTAAGCCAAAACTGTCCAATGAAAAATGCCATTTCACTTTGTGAAGGAATATGTTGAAAGCTTAGACAGATGTTTGAAAATCTGTTGGAGTAAAACTAATATACTTGTATCTTGTTCCAGTAGCACTCTTCAGGGTGCTGTGTAACATCTGACCAGAGGGAACAGATGAAAAATAACCTTTTCACAAACTGTCCCATTTATAGTAATTCCTTATAGAGCTTTGCTGGTAAATACAACCAAATAAACAGGTAATGCATTGCAGAAGCCTTTATTTTCATTTGACAGCTTTCTGCTATTAAACAGCATTATCATTTAAATTTGTAATTTATGGTTCTTTGAGTGAAGTGTTCAGGGTTTGGGTTAGATTCCCTCGGAGTCTCTCACTAACACTTAACCATGATCTAAGTGACGTTAGAGTACTTCTAATAAAGCGTTCAAGAAATGTGAAAGAAAAAAAAACAAAAAGATGAAATAAATGAGTTTGGTGCCAAAGTGGATGTAAAGTATGTGATATTGATTAGTGTGCCTGAACAATTGTGTGTGTGCGCTTGCATCTGTGGCTTATTGTGAGAGAAAGAGACGTGGGAGACGGGGATTTGTGGTGAAGAACGAAAGAGGGAGGGACAGTAGAACACTTTCACATTTTCCTCTCGCTAATTTGAGTAAAGGAAGGGGAGGTCCAGTTTGTGGTATAAACCAGTGACAAACACAGAGAGAGACAGTGAGGTCTAACCATCAAATGTACAATGAAGCAGACGAACACAGGCCGCACCAAGTGAGCGCAGGACAGCACCAGAAGTTGTTTCTCTCAGTAGAATCAGGAGGGAGCTACAGTTGTACCACCGCACTTCCCAGAAGGCACCTGTTGAGGCTGGACAGGTGCTAAACTCAGACTCAGGAGGACCCGACTCAGGAGGACCTGACTCTTCGTCGTCGCTCGCTGACTTGCACTGACAAGCAGCCATGAGCTCCTTTGTGAAGAGCTTCATCACTGACTTCTTCACTTATGAGACCACCAAGTCCGTGGTGGTCAAGAGCTGGTGTGTGGGCATCATCAACCGGATTGTACAGCTGCTCATCATTACATATTTTGTCGGGTCAGTGATGTGTTTTTTGTTTTGTTTAGTTTTGTGCATGTTTAGTGGTTAAGTGTGATTTTTCCTTCTTTCTTTTATCTTGCTATGCAAATGCCATATTTTGAGATTTCCTCCTAACAGTTGTCCTTGCGACATTTTTAAATCATCCTAAAAGCTATATACAACTAATAAAAACAATAAGAACATAGAGCACACAGTCACACATTAAAAGCAGTTCTGAAGAGGTGGGTTTTAATTTGTGATTTGAAAATGGAAAGGTCAGTGCAGTCTCGGATGAGTTTGGGGAGAGAGCTCCAGAGGGAGGAGGCAGCTATGGAGAAGGCTCTGTCAACCCATGTCCGGTGCTTGGTCCTATGGGGGATGGATAGGAGGTTTGCATCAGAAGAGCGGAGCTGACATGATGGAGTGTGGTGGTGGAGCAGGTCGGTGTGGTAGGAGGGGGCCTGATTTCAGGGTTATTGCTGATGCATGAACCAAAAGGCAGCTTCTGATAGTTGCATTTGGTTGAGAGGGATAACATATTTCTTATTTATAAATAAAAGTAAAGTACAAATACCCCAAAATCGTGCAGAAAATTACAAAACCAGAGTAAATATACTAAGTTAAGTGCTGTACAAACTTTGTGATACAAGACTATCATCTTAAGTAGAGGGACAGGAAATACTGGGAGATATGCAACAAATGTCCCCGGTCAAAATTTTAACTGCATGGTGCGATTACAATTATTTTACATCTTAGACCAGTAGGCCACAGGAATCCCCCAAATTTAAAATTTGAAAAGTGCTTTTTAAGTTTAAAAAAATCTGAACGTGGCATCAAACTTTTGCAAATGAATATACTAATGAATAACTTGTATCTTTATCTGTGTAGTACTGGAATGTTCAGATTTACTTTCAGCCCCAGTTCGTGCCTCTCATGTATTTTCATTACATTCAAGAGTTCAGAATGCAATAAAGATAAAGAAAAATGTGATCTGTAAGGTTGTTTGACAACACTTACTGCTGTTCTGAAAGTATTTCAAGACTCCCTGAAGATGTTTTGTTCTACCATCTGGATGAAATAATAATCCATCTGCTGCAAAATACTATTTTTTGTTTTATTTCCAAACAAAGATGGTAGCCGGTGGTAGAAATGACCAAATGGCAAACATAACGTTTTTTAAATGTATTTGAAATGTTTGAAACAAAGGTAAAATCCAAACTACCTTTATATGAAAACAAATTTTAAGGCTGAACTTGATATAAAAAGACTGTTATTTGTGTCCAGAAATAAGACTTCATGTTCTCTACTTCTTTCACTTAAGTCTTGATCTGCTGTTAATCCTGTGTGTCCTGCAGCTGGGTCTTCATACATGAGAAATCTTATCAGGAGACGGACACCGGCATCGAGTCCTCTGTGATAACCAAAGTGAAAGGCTTTGGTGACCTTAACGGCCAACTGATGGATGTGGCCGACTATGTCTTCCCCCAACAGGTGTGTGGCGCCCACACAAACATAAGCGTGACATTTAAGTGATTTTCAATTTTGTCTGATGATCCCTATCAGACAGACTACACACATAAGGTGGACTGAAAGGTTTAGTGGTGGTTTGAGGTGCACATGAAGAACCCGACAGTTGACAATGCCATTGTTGATATCAGTTTTGTGATGAACAAGCTGTCTTTCTGTCTCCATGTGTGGCGCATTTTGACCGTTGAATAGCATTTAATAAAAATACAGAATATATTAATGATCTGCTGTGTTTCAGGGCGCAGGTATCTTCTGTATCATGACCACAGTCATCCTCACGGAAAACCAATCTCGAAGAACATGTCCAGAGGTGAGGACACATTTAAATCATTCAGTTTCACTGCATTTAACAATGCACTCAGAGGCTTGCATGACGATGTAAGGCTTGTAGACTCGGAAACATCTTTTAAATCACTTCTCAAAACCTTTTCTTTGAAGGCCCTTTATAAGTGTTTACCCTGTTTATTTGTCCAGTAAATGTTTTAACCATTATACTTGTTTATTTTATTCCTCTATATTTATTTTATTGTATAAATTCAAGGAAGGCAGTGCAAAACAAACATGGTCACATATATTATAGCGTACTTGCTTACTTCCTCATTATTACATTTGTTCTATTAAAATGTTTAATAATTTTGTACAAAAATACCTCTACATTCAGAATTACTGAAGATGTGAAAGGAATCTAAAGGGGGTTGAGTGTATGAATGATATCACGCTTTAAGTTTCTATTTTATGTGTATTTCAGAAGGAGAAAGGGTTTAATTGTAGCAAAGCTGAAGACTGCAAGAAGCATTTTGGCAGCGTCCTTTCCAACGGTGAGTCTAAACTTTCATGTCATTATCGTGGATTTTAAAGGGTATCTTTGTTTTTTTTTAACCTATTTCCATATGTTTTTGTAAGTCAATAATGGGCACAATCATTTCTGGAGTTGAGCTAGTATTGTGTGAGAACTCTGCATGCAGCCCCTAACCAAAGAGGCACAAAAAGACTGCAGAGCCTGAGTGTTCAATCCGTTAAACATGCAATAAATCCCAGAATACATTTATAACTTCCCAAGATTTTTCTCATGCTGACAGACCTCCTTTAAAGTTGATATATGTAGAGATTCTCTTGGTAAAATAGTATGTTTATAATGATTTTGTTGGTGTGATTTAGTTTATAGAAGAATGAGCCAATAACAGAGAAGATTGATGTAATTTTAAAATCCTATACATTAAACATAAGGTCAGGTGTTTACATGACCTTCAGGTTTTGTTAAGTTAATGTTAGGTCTACTTTGCCAATTTACACTTGATAAATATTTGGCCATATTTTCAAAACCTATGATTGTCTGCTAAGTCATATGGATCATTGTTCATTCTGATGACCAAGGAGTCAAGTCAGTCAAGTGAAAAAGTGACGTAAAAGCAGAAAACAAAGGACGTACGCATCTTTCCAAATTCACACACTCTGCAAGTGATGCACAAAAGATTGCAATAACTTGTATGGCTGCCTCTGTATTAACATATAAACCAGATCATCTCCCTTTAAATGACATTCCTGCTCTTTCTGTCTCACCCACCAGGGGTAATAACAGGTGTTTGCCTTAACTCCAGCAGTAGCACAGGTGGTTTTTGTGAGATTTCTGGATGGTGTCCAGCCGAGAATGACCAAGTTCAGACGTAAGATTTACACATACACATGCACCAGACAACACATCCACATTGAAATACTTGATTTTCATCCTCATATGTCCTTTTCTGTCAACATCCTGCCAGCCAACCCATGATGGATGTGGAAAACTTCACCATCTTCATCAAAAACAGTGTTCGCTTTCCACTGTTCAATGTCACCAGGTCGGTCACAACCATACACACACATTATGAAATTTAAGCAGCTGAAACAACTGTAAATAAAATATCTAATAACCCCACATAACCTGGAATATGCTCCTTTAATATAGTTTCTTATCATAAACATGCAATATTTTTCTCTCAGAGGGAACTTTATCTCCACAATGACATCCAATGATATCAAGAATTGTACTTACCATCCGGAGACGAACCCCTATTGCCCCATCTTTCGTGTGAAGGATGTGCTGAACGCCACTAAGCAGAACTTGGCTAACCTGGCACTCAAGGTCTCATCCTCTATCTCCTCCTTCCTCCTATTTTTCCTCAACATTTCCTTAACTCTTCATCCTCCAGACTAAAATGTTGTAACTGTGCTGGAAGCTGCACACATGCATGTTTTGTCGCATGCATAGGAGTAGGCAGCTCATTCTCATTCTTAATACTGATGCTTTGTCACATCCCTCAGTGTCTGATACCAATGCCCAGGGCACATTTTAGCATCTATATGAGATACACCAGGCTTTTAAGTAAGTGTTGGAGTATAAAATGTTTGATAAAAGAGCTTTCAGTTATGAGACAGTATTCGATTGTACAAATACTTCTTGTCCATTTGGCAACAGAGCTAAGCTAACAAGCTAACTGTGAATTAGAAAGCATTTAGCTTAGTTAGCTTAGATAGATTTATTTCCCCTCTTCAATTCATTTTTAATGAACAAACTGATGTTGCTACAATAGTGAACAAGCAGTAAACAGAATAGTTGTGAGACAATAAAATCAGAGAATCTCCAAAGTGTTGTGACTGACTAGTAACCGGTGCTCAGCCCGTTAGCTAGTAAGCTAACAGATAGCTCGCCAACAACAGCCGTTTACGAAGTAGTCATGCAATAACTCACTACGTCACAGAGCTTCTGGAAAGAAATATTTGGAAAAGACGCACAGATTGTTTTCACGATATTTCTTTCTGGTGTGACCTAAACCTGATTATTACTAGCCGGAGATTGGGCAAATAAAAAAGCAGGCTAAATTCTAAACACTAGGTTGTCTATGACTTAGAGCCTCAATGTGCATCTGTCTTTTTCTCATCCTTCTCTTTCAGGGTGGAGAAATTGGAATAAATATTGAGTGGAAGTGTAACTTGGACCATGGCATTGACTATTGTCTACCCAAGTACTCATTCACACGACTGGATGCACCATTTGCCAAGAATGATATCTCCAATGGCTACAACTTCAGGTAGTGAGGAGGTGATTTCTCCTCTTCGTGTCGAATCTCTTTATTCCTTTTAATTCTTTGGTAACTTTTTTTCTTCCTTCTCTTCAAATGCAGATTTGCCAAATATTTCATGACAGAGAATGGGACTGAATTTCGGACACTTCACAAAGCATATGCCATCCGCTTTGATGTTATGGTCACTGGCAATGTGAGTTGTGTAACATTGTCATGCGTCCCGGGTCACCGAGGTACTGGTAACCTGATTGTTCAGATCCTATGCCCTGACCAATGGACTATCCTGACTCTAACCACTCAAGGTTAATGCTAATTCCTGAACCTTATCCAATCGTCTCTGGCTCAACCAGCTTCGCAAGGCGGGTCTTGGCATAAAGAGCAGTGGGATTCATAACACCGTATTTTTTTGCAAAAAATAAAAATGTAATGTGTTATTAGTGAGCTTTAGAGGCTAACTGACTCCCTGTTTAAGCTAAGCTGAGCGAAACAGTTGCTAACTCTCAACAAGACAACAAATAACTGTAATATTTCTCAAATTGTCAAACTATTTCTTTAAAATATCCATTCATGACTGTGAAGTATTTCAAAATCATAATTTTTCAACGAGCAAGTTGTGCGGAACACTGTTTTGAAAAGTGAAATACAAGTATCATGTAATTTAAATGTACTATAGACTATTATACAGCATATTTGGTAGAGAGCACTCCTTTTGGGGGCTGTTTGTACATTACTTCACCTAAACTGACTCCATCTCTTCCAGGCCGGAAAGTTTAACACTGTCCAAACACTGATCCATTTGGTAGCTGCCTTCACCTCTGTTGGACTGGTAGGGAAATCTGATCATGCTAAAGACTCTTTTTTATTTGTTGCTGTCTGCTTTGATTACAATATTGTTTTTGTATCTGTCGGCAGGGTACGGTTCTCTGTGACATTATCCTACTGAACTTCATGAAAGGGGCAGACCAGTACAAAGCCAAGAAGTTTGAAGAGGTAACTAATGTGTTTATAATACAGTTGCATGTTTTTTGACTATCAATATAGACACTAACGGCAGAGTGAGCTTCACCAAAGCCGTGAGTCCAGTTGACCTTTCCTGCAGGAGCTTCATCACAGACATTCTTCATTGTTTTGTCCATCCAGGTGTCGATGGCTCAGATAGAAGCGACCCTTAGTCAAAGCCCAGACAGCCAGCTGTCACTCAAACCAGGTATCAAGAGCTATGACTCCGGAGCCATCTCCCTCTCTACCTCTGACCAACCTATCTGACTCACAACAACAATCTGAAGAAATGGACTTTCCTTTATCGTTCTCTTTCCCTTACTGCCTGATTACAAGAGATGTGTTCTGCCTTTTCTGGTTGTCATGATCTTGCAGTTAGTTTTAGTTTGGCAAGCTTATGGAATTGGATAAAAATGTGGCTGCACTCTTTGCAATTTAGCAACAAGATGTGCGAGTCAAAAGAAAAGAATAATGGCCTTTAGTTGATACAATAACTGGAGCCTTCTGGTTAGAATCACTCAAGGAAGATTTAAGATGAAACTCACAGAATGGTCTACTCTTTACCATTTAGATAATGCTTAGTTAATAGTACAGCAATTCAATTTGGAGGGAAATATACAGTAGTAAACATGTTATTTTATTGTCAGCAGTTTTATTTTACGAGACATTATCCAGCTACAATAAAATGCATCTTTATGTTTGTCAGCCAAACATATTAAAGCTGAATAGCTTTGCTCGAACAAGACAGAATTAAAAAAACATGTACAATATAAACATTTTTAAAAGTGCTGAGAAGAAACTCTTTGCATAACATTTTGGAGAATTTCTTTTTTGTCATGTTCACCCCCTCACCACGCTTCTTTTATAACACGCACAAATAAAAGTACTGAAGTCTCCAAATGTTGTAAAGACATGGTAAATAATGTGGTGTGTGTGTTATGAGAGGGGTTTTCAGAGGGATAAATGTGTGTGTGGTTTGAGGTTTACAAATGGGCCATTATTAGTCCACTTCTTGGCAATGACACGCAGTAGATGTTACTGTACTGACATTTTTCTCTTTTTTCAATCCGAAATGGCATTATGAGTCTCTGTTCCTCTATTTATTTCTCTGGTTTAGTTATTCTCTGTATTTCTTGCTTTCTTTGTCCCATACTGTACTTTTTAGTACCCCCTTGCTCCACTATAAACTGTGACCAGGGCACTAATAGACAAGCTAAAGAGCCTCTTAATGGCTCTGACAGTGATTTACGAGAAGAGATAGCTGTGAGGGGAGGCCACAGAGGAATTGACAGCAGTTAGCCACAAACTTTAATGTACTAAATTAATCACATAAATCAATACAACACATGTAATGGAAATGACTATGAAATAATCTATGAATGTTGCCTCTGGTCAATCTTTAAAAACAAAGCTGCAGCTCGTCTGTGCACAAAATGAACAAATGCGTTAACATCACTGGGAGGCCAAGAAGAATTGATAAATGTAACTGGGATAATGATGTAGCTGCAGGATGTTTTCTTTTTAAATAAGTGTTCTGCTATTGAGGTTTTACAGGATTTATGTACCAGACGAGCAGCCAGCAGAGACATTATTACAATATTTGTCTTGTAGCTACAAGATCTCTCAAATGCAAGCATCACTGTAGTACTAGTATGTAAAACATAACAGAGGCTGATAAAAAACAAAATTGTACCATCCTATAAGTGATGACTTCAAGCAAATGGCTTAAAAATAAGGTTTCAGCACTTCAATAGCTGAACAGAGAGCAGCAGACAATCAGAAACCATCAATAGTCTGCAGTCACTGCTGCAGCTCAAAGTCCCTTTCCTCCTCTGGGGTTAATTTCCCAGGATGGCTGGACAGGGAGCCATTACGGAGAGACAGTCTGCTGCTGGTCAGTGTGACATGGAAGGAAGGGGAGGAGGAGCACAGCTTTTCTGATAAAAGCTGGTGGAAGAATAAAAAATCGACTAAACACTTAATATAATTATATTATCCATATTGACATTATATAATATATGATCCAGTCTAGATAAGACAGACAGAGAGGAGAGCATGGACAAAAAAAAAAAAAACACTTTGAGGGGAAACAATTCTGGCTCTATAGTTGCAAAGGTTTGAAATACTTTCAACACTTGATCAATTATCATTTTGAGCGGTGCTGGTCTGGAGACGGATGAGGAGCAATATGACACAGAGGTGTTTCGATAGTATCCATAAAGAACCAAAAACAGTCGAGCAGTCTCTATCTGCGCTTCCTCCCTGTGTTCCTCCTCTTCAGAGCCTGTATCCAGGCAGGCAGAGCAGGCCGGCGTGCTGGTGCTGCCACCTCCTCTGTCGCCGCCTGCTCCTCCTCACACTCCTGCTCTGCCACAGAGTCCTCCTCTTCTTCTGAATCGTCCTCCGAGTCTGTAGCGTACGACTCTGGCTCTGGAGCCGCGATGGAAAACACCTCCTCTGAAAAATGAACCCGCCGGTTCTCCTCGACTCGCCTCTGATCCAGAGTGGGATGAACGGCACGAGAGAAAAGGAAAGATGGACAGAAAGAGGCAAAGAGAGAAGTAGTTGATAAAATGTCATTTTTACTTTTATTATTCTAAAGTGGTATATTTGGTCTATGCAATATTGATCACATTATATTTTGGGACCTAGAAAGTTTTTTACATTTCATTCAGCTGAGCATAAACTGCCAAAAACTTAAATTCAACATAATATGAAGTTTCTAAATAAAAAAAAGAATAATTAATTATTACTTACATGGGTTTAAATAAAGCACTATTTTTCTTATAGTTAGTAGCAAATTACATAGTTATGTTTAATAAACAGAAAATATACTGAAATGAAAAGTAAAGTGTTGCTAATAATTAAAAAAAACAGACAATTTAATCTAAGAATACATGATATTGTGTAAAAATGTTATTGACATCAAAATGTCAATAACCTCATCTGTTTTTCCATGAGATTCCTTTTTGCATTGCATACTTTTAAAATAATCAAATTTTCAAACCAAACCGTTGAGATCTGAAGTTCATCATACTACTTATATATTTAATACATTAATCTATAGTATGCAGTTTTTGCAGATAGAGTACAATAAAACAACATAGCTTACTTTTATAAAGAAAGTATCAGTGTTCAACACACTGCACTTCCCAAACTGTATCTTTACATTTTATACCACCAGGAGGCAGAGTGATACAAATCCACTTTTTGTCAACTTACCCTTTTTGGCACAGTTTCCATTGAGGAATGTGAATCCTGGGAGATGCTGTGTTTGAGGACACCCCGGGGTGCAGGAGCAAGAGGAGTAGATGGAAAGAGAGATGTGGGAGGAGAGTTTAAGTTGTATAAAGGCATGAGGCGAATACGCTGTGACTCTCCTGTCTCCATCATGTGGTTGCTTGTTGGGCTCAGTGAAGATATGAACCCCTCTGTGAGTCGAGAGACAAGAGACAAGACAATTAAGGTTTCAGCTCCAACTGACATAGCCTCTGTAAACTCTCTTGCCTGAAACATGTGACTAGAGCATTAAGTTGTTCTGACCTCTGTCTGCCTCTTTTCCATCACGTATTCTCTCCATGTGAAGCGCCTCGTCTCTAAGAGCTGAGTGATGCTGTCTCTTCCTGTTGAGGTGGACTCTGCTCTTCAGCGCTAAGTTTTCCAAAATAGCTTTAGGCTGCAAAGAAAATTAAAGTTAACATGGGGACAAACTCATGAGCAAAAATACAATACATTAGAGTTTAAGATATCTTTAGAGGAACATATTTTTAATGAAATGATACCCGACAAAATAGTAGATTATGCATTACAATTTAAATCTAACCTCTATTAACAAAGGAGGTCTGCGGGTTTGTCCATGCTCCATTGGTTCTGATCGATCGGCCTCACTGTAAAAGCCCCGTACTGAAGCTTGTCTTTCTTCCGAAACGTCCATGCTGACAGGTTGGAAAGCTTCAGGCGATATTTGTGCCCTGCTGAAATCTAAATCCGGGGATGTCTCCGTTCCCTTGAAGTCCCACTGGTTGTTCACACCTCCTTGTTGACTATCATAAGGATTTGGTTGGATTTTGAGTTCTGAAGGTCTCTGATTGGCCGAGGCAGCTGATAGGTTGGGGTTCAGGAACCTTGCCCACTCTTGACCGGTGACGATCTCCTCCAGCAAGCTGAAGGAGCCCAGGCCAAACTCAAAGTCGCTGCTGGTTGGTCTGGAACAAGAGAAGAGATTCTGTAAAGTTAGTGCAGCACATTGAATTACCTCAGCCTCCAAATCAGGATGAACGTTCAAGTCAAGTCAATTGTATTCAATTTGAATCAATCCCACGTACGCCTGTAAATACTCACTAAAGCACCAAATGTGTATCAATCAATTACATTTTGTATACATATACTGTATACATATAAAATGAATACAACGTGTAATGTTTTGTATTGTCCTTTCTTTATGTTGGATATAATCTGTATGTATTTTGCTTGTGTTTTCTTATTTAAATTGTATTAGTGCAGGAAAAAGATCCACACAGAGAATAGTTCCAGACACATACACAGTTTACTCATGTTTGAGTAACATTTGCTATAAACTACAGTGCTGAGCTGAGCTAAACCATTTAAACCACTAAAAGTATAGTCTTTGCAGCCGAAACCAGAAATCGCTGGTTTATTCCTTTGGCCATAGAGCTCTATTGTGGTTAAAAAACTATTATAAACACATCATTTAGCCTCTCTTTGTACTAGGTGACACGTTTCTTCATTATGATGAACATGATGGACACTGTGGTTTGCTTTGAGTCAGTCTCACATACACCTTGCTGCTGTAAATACTCACTAGTCCACCATGTGTGTATTAATCCACGGCTGAAAATAGTTCCCAACAAATGCTCTATTGAGTCCCGTTTGAGGCACATTTGCAAAAAACTACAGCGTCGAGCTGTTTAAGGAAATGACTGAGCATCTTTAAAAAATTTGAATTATACATTTGTAACCAACTTTTAAAGATTTAAAGAGATATAGAGTCTTCAGTCTGAACAAATAGGCTTGGTGCTGAGTGCAGACAGGGTATAATAAACATATTGAAAGACTCATCCTCCTCACCTTTAAGGGTGATTGAGGATATCTGTGTGTATATAAGCATATAGCTGTTTCCTTTAAGGCATGTATGTTATGCTGTGCAGTTGTGAAACTTATTAAATGTCACTGAAGATGGCTGATGACAGACGCTGTCAGTGACAGGGGTGTGTTTGACACATAACATAAATCACCCAAAACTAATATTACAGCTATGTTTGGAAACGTCTCAAAAATACCTAACATATCTCATCGCTCAGGGTGAGCGATGAGTCAACAAACACCTGACAGAGAACTTTTAGCCTGTGTCTGCTGACTTCAGTACTGGTTTGAGTATCTTCTTTTACATTTTTAAGGACAATTTGTTTGCAGATTACCTCATACATCCTTTGTTAGTGCCGTCTTCCGTGTGTGTAGGAGGAGTGTTACTGGCATCACTGCTGTCGAGCGTAGGACGGGTCCTGTCTTCCACCCTATTTGACGTGTTGGTGACATTTTCTGCTGCCGTCAGCTGGTTTTGAGGTGAAATCTGCAAAGAAATAAGTTGCAGTTTCACTTTTCAGTTAATATTCTTAATTTTGACTAGGAAACTAAATAAAATCAAAATCCAGTACTCACTTCAGGTCCTTGCTTGATCTTCTGGTCTACTGTTCCTCCTTCTTTTTTTCCTCTATTGCCAAAACTCCCTGGCCTGTTCCTCCATCTCTCCTTGATCTTCTGAGTCCATCTCCTCGTTTTACTCTCAGACGATAGTTGTTTTCTTATAGAGCCATTGTTTGCCGCAACAATCTGTATGTCCTTATGGTTTGCCAAAGCTCCAAATCCTCCGTTTCCCACATGCAATGCTTCATTCCCAATTTGTGTGGCAAGATTTGCATCTTTGGGCTTTAAGGACCACATGTAGACTTTGGGCGTAAAACTCTGGTCCTGGTTCTGATTCTGTCCCGTGCTTGTGACATCATCATTATTGCTCGAGATGTGCCTTGTCATCGCAGAACCACCAGAACTCTCCCTCATCCTATCAGTCTTCTCAAAGGAAGTGATATCAGCATCCTTAAGTGATTCAGCAGGAAACAGCTGCCCCGTTCCTGTTGGGGTGATAGCAGGCTGAGTGGCCTTTCCCAGCACCCTTTCCTCACCCGTGTCAGCGTCAACGTTGTCTTTCTGGGAGTGGGAGGAAATAAGCCCCATGTCCACTTCACAGCCATGACCTGGTGGTTGTATTTCCAGACTTCTGAGCATAAAATTACTTTCCGCACCAGAGATGCCAAACTCTTTTGAGATGATACCATTGGTACCAAGCTCACAGCCATTTACATGACTGCTGTTTACTTTCTGGAGGTTGGGGGCTCCTCTTTCTTCATCTTGCCCCCATGCAGATGCAGCTGCGGTAGGTACAGGTGTGTGCGAGTATTCCTGGGCCTCTTTTCCCGGCTGGAGCTTCAGTCTCTGCAGCATGGACTGCAGCAAGGCCTGATTGTCTTTTGTTTCATGTGACTGAGACATCTAACAGAACTGCTGTGTATCAAAGTAGGATTCACAGGAAAACATTTCAACTATGAAAGTAAACACAACAATATAGTCCTCTAAACTGGTATGGATTCAAATTTAAAAAGAGACTGGAGTCCATGACTGAATTAATTAGCTGTGTGCAAAATCACGTCAGTCCTTAAGATACCTGTGATGATGGGTTCCCTTTGTTTTCATATTCCAAACGTTTTCCATTATCTTCTTCTTAGTTTCTCAATGTAAAAGTCATGACAGGTCCATCTCTTACGGTTTAAATTCCTCAGATAGATTAGTAATTCTTCTCATGGGATGTTTCGCTTTTCCCTTTGTTTTCATATTCCAAACGTTTTCCATTATCTTCTTCTTAGTTTCTCAATGTAAAAGTCATGACAGGTCCATCTCTTACGGTTTAAATTCCTCAGATAGATTAGTAATTCTTCTCATGGGATGTTTCGCTTTCATACTGGCTCCAATCCTCCATAGTCCACAAAAGTTTCAGCTGTCCGTTTGTCTCTTTTTGTGGTGTTTTGGCACAAAGCTTAGCCAGACAAAACTCCTCCTGACTTTAGTCCTCTCGTGTGTTTTCTCTTTCACCAAATGTCTGTGGTTTCAGTACCCACATGTTGTTTTAGTAACACCTCTTCAGCAACAGCCATTTAGATCAACGGTGATGGGAGGAGAGACGATTCATGACACGTTCCTCACACTCTAAAGCGGACCAACGAGAAAGACCAGTGAGGTGAGATCCTTTTGCATTGACAATCTCTCTCTCTCTCTCTCTCTCTCTCTCTCTCTCTCTCTCTCTCTCTCTCTCTCTCTCTCTCTCTCTCTCTCTCTCTCTCTCTCTCTCTCTCTCTCTCTCTCTCTCTCTCTCTCTCTCTCTCTCTCTCTCTCTCTCTCTCTCTCTCTCTCTCTCTCTCTCTCTCTCTCTCTCTCTCTCTCTCTCTCTCTCTCTCTACCCCTTCCTTCCCATTTATCTCCCTGGCTCCATGTGCACACACCCTCTTTCTTCCCACCATAACCCTTGAATTGTAATCACAGGGCATTTTGAGCGAAGAGCTGTTTTTTTATATGTCTTCAGAATGAAAGAAATATTTAAAACAGATACTGTTATTTCGGAATCAAATATGACAGTTTAGTAGTAGTGGAGACTGGAAAGTACAAAAAATATGTTAAAGTAGAATACCACAATGTGAAAATGCTGTTACAAATTAGAGTACAAAAGTATTCTCTTCAAAAAGTACTCATTCATAATCACATTGTACATTACTGGATATTCATTACGGTTTCAGTCATATGGAAACAGTATTTTAATGTTATTGATGGAGGTGGATCATCATATATATTTTTTAACCAATCATATGTTTAGTAATTAAAATCGGCACAGTAATTTGTACGGCGGTCAGAAAAAAGAAATGGAGGTATAAGTAGGTTACAGTAAATATTAATTGTATTGTATTGTAAACATGCAGCATTAAAATCTTCATGTAGAAACATATTGCGCATGCGCCTTTACAAATCACGCCTCTTTTACTTTCAGCATCTCTGATTGGTCCTCAGTTAGGACGCGGGTAATGGCGGCGTAAACAACGCAAAATTAGGTCAAAATGCTGCTTAGTCGAACTGCTGTTGAATATAAAACGTACAAGTAGAGCCATAACTAAACGGACTATGTTTTCGGTACTGGGAGGATTCTTGCTCGATGTGCAAACTATTAATACCCCACTGAATCAGTCATTGGCGATGTTTAGCCGCTTGTTCCGGCTTTCCGTTTAGCCCACTTTACTAGCTAAAAAGAAAAGTAGTAGCTACATTATCTAACTTTAGTTTATTGAGATGGACTGCGTCGTGACGGGAGGAAACGTGAAAGGTAGTAAACATTTCCTGCCTTCTCAACCCTGTCTTCAACTAGAAATTCAGTAAACAGCAATAGTTAGCTATTAATGATCTTGTATATGTGTGTGCATGTACCGTCCAGTGCTGGCCAAAGCCATCCATTCTCTGTCCAGGATCGGGGATGAGCTCTATCTGGAGCCTCAGGAAGATGGGGTGAGCTGCTCTGATAATGTCATAGACACAAACACTTCCTCCTGCCATGCATACAGTCTTGTTACTTCCTGTTGGTGCAAACTTTGCGTCAATGGATGGTGCTGATTTTCATTTTTTCTCTCTCTTGTAGCTGGCCCTGCGGTCTGTGAACTCCTCTCGGTCGGCATATGCTTGCTTCCTGTTCGCACCACTCTTCTTCAGCAGGTGCAGACTGTGTGCTTGTGTATAAACGCCACTGTGTGTGTGAGTGGGTGTGTGTATCAGAGAGAGAGAGAGAGAGTCACTGAACATCATATTTATTGTGTAATTAAAAAAAAGGAGCTTTAAACCAACTTCCCCTCCCATTTTTGTGCAGGTACACCATCCCCACTGGGCACACCTTCCGCTGCAAGATTGCAATAAAGGTGTGGTGAGAGAAAGAGATTCAATAGATTTACATGGACTGTAATCATCTATGTCAGTGATTCTCAACTTTCTTTTGTTTGCCGTACACTCCAAAAGATCAGAGGAGCTCAAGAACTACTTAATATACACCAGCTTTGATATTACTATAAAGAAATTGAATATAAGACAAAGTGATCCTGAAATTGACTATGTGTAGTCTTGGTATAAGTTTGGTCATGTTTGCGTTCCCGTTTAAATGATTCAGAGCAGAATCTAATTAATGAATCAATATCTACTGTCTAAAGGCTATCTTTCCTGTTATGTCGTTACTGTGGTACAACCTTATTTTCTTTGTTCAAATTTCTCAAAACTGTGGTGCTTCCCCTTTTTTTACAGTTATACATGGCATGTGTCACTGAGCAGTGTCACATGTAAAGAATGTTGTGTAAACATATAGTTTTAGAGATGCAATACACGCCCAAAGATTTCCTTAAATGTGACTGAAATGTTGTTTTCATGGCTGCTTCATTGTAGAGTATTAGCTTACTTTGGTTATTACGAGAATATTTCAGTGCACATTCACAAAGTCATGGTTTTATTTTTTCCCCTTTCGTATGTTCCTCTACGTGAGTCAGAGTGTGCAGGCCGTATTCAGGTCTGTTGCGACTCTGGAGAAGACAGTGGAAAAGTGTCACATCGAGCTGGACGAGCAGAAAAACCACCTCACCTTCACCCTGCACTGCAAACACGGTATCTGTGCTTCCCTTCCTGCTCAGATGATTCACAATGCTTTTTGTGGATGATTTCAAAAGGATTACCCACATCCTATTTATACAGACACATATTTGAGTCATTTAAGCTCGTCATTCATTCTGTGCATAGCATTCTACGTGCTTGTGTACTCAAAGCGTTTGTGTTGGTATTTTCTCCTCAGGCCTCATGAAGACACATAACCTGTCTTTCCAGGACAGTGAAAGCTTACAGGCCGTGTTTGATAAAGACAGCTATGCAAATGTGTTCAGATCCCATCCTAGGTCTGTGAATTCTTTCTTACAAAAATAATAGAGATCTGATTGTTCTTTCTCTTTCTGACTTGTACTCTTTGTGGTTTGCCGATTGCCTTGTAAGTGGTGTTTGAGAAGATTTGGAAGCTGATACAGACTCTAGTCTTAGTCTTAGACTACAGTTGGTTGGTTAAATTAATTAATAATATTTCCAAATAAAGGAAAGTTATGTCGCTGTTAACTTCTTTTTGTCGTTACTCACTCACATCTTCCCTTGATCTCAGGCTGCTGGTGGACACAGTCTTTCATTTCCCGCCGTCCCTTGAAGAAGTGACAGTGTCAGTGAGCGATGAACGGATGTGGGTCAGGAACCATGTGGAGGAAGAAGCAGGTTACAAACTTACCTGATACTGTTTTTTAAAGTTGTGAACTGTGTTTTACAAAGTTATAACGCACTGTTTATATATACAAATTGTACTAACCTGACATTGGATGTTCAAGTAATTTAAAATAAAGAAGATCAACATTTTAGTGTGACAGAAGTTACTTGGCTAAAATCCAAGATTGTTTATTATTCATACTTTTCAAGTCAATCCAGCAGTAAACCAGGAACATATCTTACGTGTATTTAATTAGTTAATTACTAATTCCACAGCCGCAAAGAGTCGTTGTGCTTTTAACAGAGCTTTGTATTCCAAAAAACCCCACTATTATGTAAATTATATTCATTATTGTTAATGACATGAAGAAATAATGCAAAAAGAGGATGTATTTGAAGCCAGTGGTGCCCTTGTGTGGTAGAAAGGCAGAACAGCAGAATTGCACTCTCTAGTCGTGGCTGTCATTAGCCAATAGAGGCATTGCTAGCAGCAATGAAATATAAAAAGAATAATTAGTTTATTAATGTGGCTCTGTTTTCTCCCTCCATTCACTCTTACTTTTCTTTCTGCTTCCCTTGCTTCCTTATTTCCTTCTCAGACCAGTCTAAGGCCATGCTGACAGAGCTGTGTCTGGCTTCAGACGAGTTTGACCATTTTGCTGTCCAAGCGCACAACAGCGTCACTTTTTGTCTGAAGGAGTTACGGGTGAGATAGAGGGCAAAGGGAGGAGTGGGAGAGTCCTTTGAGGGAAATTACACTGTTAAAAATATGCTGTCGTTGATCATTTAAAAACAAAGAAGAAAGACTTCTTAAATTGATTAACTTATCAAAGAGGTTTTTCTCAGTGAGTTTTTGTCATCTCTCCTCCAGGGTTTGTTAGCATTTGCAGAGTCTACGGGTCTCCCTATTTCTATGTATTTTGATGAACCGGGCAGGTAAACAGGTTCACATACATATGTTAGTTAATCACTTGTGTAACCTTGATGTATTGACATTTGGTGTGTGTGAATGTGTGTGTGTCAGCCCTATAGTGCTTTCAGTAACGGACAGTGTACTAGAGGGGAACTTTGTGCTGGCCACGCTTTCTAATGACCCGAACCACCGTAAAAACAACACTAGACGGTAAAGCTCTCACAAAACCGAATGCATAAAATGATGTGGGGGGAAACATTGTTATGCAAAGTAAAAATAAAACTGCTTTATTGTTAATACAGATGCTTTCTTCGGTTCTTATGACAGGCAGGAAATTCTCAGCAGGTACTCTGCAGAGACATTATGACAATCTTTGACATTCTTGGAAGTCGATTTACTTTTGGCATCCTCTGAGTGGAATAGTCTGCTGACTACAAGATGCAGATGTTTTTTGCCAACACATCTGTCCAGCTGTAGCGCATTTAGTCTGTGGCACAGTCTATCTCCTTGATTTGACACACACAGACGTTTAGGACAGTTGAATATGGACTACATATATTGAATATAGATATTTAATATGTTGGATTTGGATTGTCTGCGTTTTCAATTAGGATTTCTTCCACTTGTCATTTCTAAAGCCTATTTTAAATCATCTGTCATCTGTGATTTATGCAGCTTGCTAGCCAGCCCATTCTGTATAATAGGGACATAATTTACAGAAGATTTTTGAAAAAATGTCTTTGTGTATGCCTCCACTAGTCAGTGTCACTTCTCCACATGATAAATGCTAAAGATTTCCTGCCCGATGTCAGGACTAAAGAAGCCATTTGGATGAGCAGTGAAAACATTATGATGCAGTTGATTAGTAGATAAACTCAGTTTTCTGTTCATACCTTCCATGAATTTACATGCAAGTGTGCTGTCAGTGAAGGTCAGACTTGTATTTATTTTTTACCTTTCTCTTCTTTGTTCATGTCATATTTCTCTTCCTGACCATTTTCCTCAGAGCATGCACGCCGCCGCCCCCTCCTGATGACTTCATGGATGACGACATAGACGCTTACCTCATCGCCATGGATACCAGTATTGCGCCAGGCCCCTCTGCCACAGGTCTGCCCACATCCCCATTAGCTGAATCTATATGTTCAAAACAGAGTGCTGCAGCCAATCACAGGACAAGGCTACACAGTGAAGAGGAAGAGGTGGAAGATGAAACAGCCGATTCAGGCAGACCACCTAATAAGAAGGTATGGTTTAGTGTTCACATTCATGCATTAACTAATTAAAATGCTCCAAATGGAAAAAGCTGGTCGATAAATATATATCAGATGGAGCTGAGACAAAATGTGTTTCTATATTAACAGCTGTTCATCTGCATATGGCATCGTGTTTTTATAGTTATTGATCCCAAACTGACTTTCAAATGATCAAAACAATAAATTGCTAAATGTATCAATAGTCCAGGTCCCAAGATGCACCACTTAGATTAGACCGCTGTGAGTTTCCATGCACCACGATGACTGAAGCCTACTGCAGACTCCAAGAAAAAAATCTCTCTTTTTTTCCTCCCTGACTAAAACAAGGTGTGCACGTTTACGAGCTTATTCCAGTTGGAGATGTCAATGACATGAGCAGATGTTTGGGATATTCATTCAAACCATGTCAGGACTCTAGGTTACAGTTGGCATTACTTGATAAAAAAACATTCTCATATTTTCTTCTCTATTTCCTCTCACAGTTCTGTTCCTTGTTCTTTGGATCGGTGCTTCCCCCGTCCTCTCAGATGAGCACTCAACCAGTGACAAGTCAGGAAGTGTTGGCCAGTGACAGTGAGGATGACGTACAATGAAGCAGAGCTTCACACACATGCCACCTCCAGCCCCTCATTTCCCATCTTTACCAGCCTGTACAACGGTCGTACAGGGATTGTTTTCTCTTTACATTGGCAAAGATATGCAAAGACAGTGAATAACAGGATATTCCAATGTTTTATTGGACTATAATGTTCATGATGGACTTATTTGAAATTATGTGAAACTGGACACGAAGCACTTCTGTTTATATTTGTTCAAAGTCTGTTGGGTTTGTGATCTAGGTGCAACAAAAAAGCTCTTCTAAATAAAAGAAACATACTTTTCAAATTATGTAAACATTATTTATGATTTATTTACATGTCAAAGGGTTCAAGTGTGATGAAGATTTTTGATGAGGGACTTCCGCACAGCAGAAAGACCAATGAGGCGGGATGTGGAGGTCTGAAGCACTCAGTAAAATGCCTCCTCATTCCTCTAGATCCGATAACACATTTCATTTTCTGTCAAAAGTAAGTTTCAGCATAAGAAGAATTATATCTGAGCGTCTGTGATCCAGTCTTTGCAGGTTGAGTCACATCACTGCTCCTTTTCTCTCTTTGCACCTGGAAACTCTGCCCCCTCGTCTGTGGTTTCCTCCTCTCTCGTTCTTTCTCCTTCCCCAGCTCCTTCTCTCTCTTCTTTTTCAATCTTTCCTCCTCTTTCTCTTTTCTCTCTCGGTCCCTCCGCCTCCTTCTCCTTTCCCTGGAGCTCAGTTTATCTTCTCCCTCTTCCTCAACCGGCTTCCCCGTCCCTGTGCCATCACTGTAGTCCTGAATCAAGATTTTGGGGATTTGCATTTTGGGTGCTTTTTTGACCTGCTCTCCTCTCAGTCTGCGGAAGAGACCGAACCGCTTCGGCTGAACCGCTGGAGTCACTTCTGCAGACGGGGACGAGGGGACCTCTGGAGTCACGTCAGAAGGACTTTGGGTTGGGTTTACTGCTCCAGGATTGGACTGTAACTGACTGGGTTTAACCTCTGGGTGATTAGGAGCGGATTGTGATTGGCTCGTTTTCTCTGACATGATGAAGAGATCTTCAGAGAGCCGACGTGCTAACCTAGACCCACGGGAGTTGGATGACTTGCGGACGCAGAAATCCACAGAAGACCTGCTGCTGCGCTGCCCGGGGGCTTGTGTCAGGCCGCTGTTCACCGGCTGATCCTGGTCCGTCACAAGGCGAGAATCTTTGTCTTGGACTTCTGGGATTCTGTCAGTATTTGGAGAGTCTGTTGGTTCAGTAGAAATGAAGACGTCGTCCTCTCCTACAGTGTTTTCTTGAACACTTTCTGTGCTTTCTTCCTCCTCCACGGCACTGATAGTGACCTGGCTGGGTGGTTGTTCAGGTGCAAGTTCTTCAGTTTCTACTGAACTAGTCTTCCCATCAGGCCCGGCTTGAGTCCTTGCTTCTGCCTGTGTTACGTCCTCCTCCTCCTGTGGAGGTGCTATCAAGGTATTAGTCTCTGTTTCTGTTGGTGTTTCCTCTGCTTGTGTTTGATCAACATGTGCCTCTGAGTGTTCATCCAAACGTCTTTCCTCTTCCTCCTGTGTAGGTTCAGATGCTGCTGCATCACACTCTTTGCCAAAAGCTGCACTTGACTCCGTCACTATGTCGTTTGCAACTAGTATTTCTGCTTCGGTCTCTGTGTCAGCTTCTAGGTCAGCTCCTTCTGGTTGAATGTATTGAGGTGAACACAGAATTAATGTTTCTGCTTCTGTCTTTGAGTCTATGTGTTGTTCTGAATCCATTTGTGCTATTTCACTCTCTGCATTTTCCTCGAGCTTTTCTTGAGTCTGTGCCAGTTGAATAGTTTCTGTCGCTGTTGGGGTGTGGGACTCTTTTTTTGTTTCTGTTTCTGCTAATGACTCACTGCTGTGGTATTTTTCTTCAAATGCATCTCCCTGTGAGCGTCTGGCCGTCTCTGTGATCACTTCTTGCTGTTGTGTCTCTGTCTCTATTGTAGGATCTTTGATAGCCGGAGCTTTGACTTTGCTGTCTGTCTCTGAGCCTGTTCTTGTCTCCGTTGTGACTGCGTCCACCTGCGTCTGTTGCACATTTTCAGTTTCTGTGCTCTCCTCTGATTTCATATCAGCCTGAATCATCTGTTCCTCACTTAGGTGTACACATTCCTGTGTCTCCACCTTTGTGTTTTTATCTGCATCTGCATCTTCCTTCATCTCAGTCAGATTTTCCACCACAGCATTTGTATTTTCGCTTTCTGCCACTTGGTTGTCTGTCTCTTTATTTGAGTCCTTCCCTTGAATTTCTAGGTGCTTGATTTTGTCACTCTGCTGGACTTGTGTCTTGTTGGAGTCCAGCTCGTCTCCCTGTTTGAGTTCAACATTCCGATCTTTGGTTTGTTGTGTCTCCTCATTTGTTTCTTCCTTCTGGTCTGGAAGCACTGTGCTCTCCTCTGTGTTGTTGATTTGACTTTCCTCCTTTTCAGTAATTCTTGTTTCCACTTGTTCAACCTGTTCTTCTATGATGACCGTTTCTTCTACGTGCTCTGTTGGCATGTTTGGGATTTCCATCATCTTAGGTTCTTCTAAAAGTTTTTCTTGTTCAATTTCTTGTGTCAGTTTCAGCTCACTCTCTTTTTGATGATCCTCAAAAACTACGTCTTCCTCCTCCTGAACGCGCTGCACCTTCTTAAAATGGAACTCAGTCCATCCCCTCCAGTCCTCCTTTGCGCCCATTGAGAGATGCCTCACAACTTTGCCTCCGCCGCCTTCCCATTCGCGGGAATTCGCCTTTCCCCCTTTCTTCCACTTCTTGTGAAGGAGGGATGGAGACAGCGAGAGAGTGGAGGCCGAGCGAGCCAGAGGGACAGACAGGTTTCCCTTCTCTCTCTCTTTCCGGTCCCGCACTTCCTCGTTCTGTCGTGCCCTCGCCCACGCCATCCGATATCCATGGCACCGACCTCTGGGGTCGAATGTTGAAGAGGGTCTGTCTTTTCTCCACTTTTCTAACTCCTTCTCCGTCTGCTTCTCCAGATCTCTGGCTGACAGCTGCACCGAGCACACCTGAGACGGGACGAAAGACACTGGTCTCACTTTTGTTTTACTGTAATTTACAGAATTTTGAATAGTTTTGTGATTTCAGCACAGTGATGAGAGAGATTTCAGCACAGTGATGAGAGAGATCAGTGCTAGATTGTTCAATTCGTTTCTCCACTTATTTATTCAGGTTTTCCATTGAATTTGTATGTGGTGCTATTTAAAAGATTCAGAAAATGCAAGTAAGTCTTTGTGTTCTTAAAAAACAGTGGTGACGTTAGTAAGGAAAGCTCTTAGTTTAACTGGTAACTGACTTTCCTCAACACCACCCACGTGTTACATTCTCACCTCTGCTATGAAAGTGTCGTCTTCCTCTTGGACCTGCTCCATGACGGCCCTCAGCCTCTCCAGAGTCTCCATCTGGCCCTGGCACTGTTTCCTCTGCTCGGCCCGGCCCAGCACCCGGCGCACCAGCACAGACGCCACCTGGAGCAGCACCCTCACCCCTGAGAAAAAGAGAGGAGGAGTAGGAGTGGGCAGGAGGTCAGAAATAGGACTGTGCCACAATAACGACATCATATGCTGAAAATGGTTTCTGAGGAAAACATTATTCTACAAATCCCTCTGTGTATGACGGTTAAGTTCTTCTTATTCAACATAACTAAACTTTACTTTCCCCAGGGGGCAATTTCTCGTTGCACGTACACGTCAAATAATTACACATACAACAGGAGCAACATGCAATGACAGACAACAGTACACACTCAGGTCTGTTCAGCGAGGCTTTTCCCAAAGCGAGCCCGTCTGCATCTCAGTGCTCTGAACCTGCACTTGTAGCCCAGAAGGGTGAGGTGGAGATTGAGTGGGTGTGGGATGTCTTGTTCTATTGAGGCTGCAATGCGTGCAATGGCCTTATTGTTTAGCTCTGAGAGGTTGGGTGTGAAGAGTCCAATTACCCTGGCCCCTGTGTTGGTGATGTGTGTGAGTTGAAGAAGCAGAATGGGCTGAATAGAGCTCTGATACAACAAGAGGAGGAGATGAGGGACAACATAGAGGCCTTTAAGCTGGCGGAACTAATATTCTAATCAGGTGAAATATACATACAACATAATATTATATGCTAAAAGTATTCAATTTATTTTGCTTCCCTTTCACAACACAATTGAGTTGTTATGACCCACAGCTGCCTATATGGAGGACGTACCATAGCAGAAAAAGAGGTCCCAGACTCGGAGCAGTGTGTTGAAGGGCAGGTGACGTGTGAAGAGACACATTAGCCAGTCGGTGGCGAACATGAGGGGCTCCACTCCGTGTCGCTGCAGGTGTTTGTGGGCAGCTGGACACGTCCTTTTCAAAACCCAGTTCAGCATAGCCGCATCAAACAGGACTCCCTCCTGCAGAGGTACTCATGCTTAGACAGTTCAGGAGATCTTTTTCAGGTTTCTTTTAAAGATTAAGTACAGTAATCGGGTACTCATTATTGGGGAAGCAACAATCTGCTTTCAAATTCAATTGACAGGTAAATTCTCTGTCTATAATATAAATAGGTGCAGTGTCAGGTACATTATATATGTAGGTGTGCAGGTCCTCACCAGCAGAGGGCTGTAGTATCCAGGCAGGTACTGCTCACTAATCTGCACCAGACACCAGAAGGCCTCCTGCCAAGGTTACATGATGGCAAATACAATTACAACAACTCAACAGCAGATGCCACAATAGCCTCTTTATGTTTTGGAAAATGATATGTCTACAGTATTTTGTCTTTGATGTGTTTGTGGGAAAGAAAGCCAGTATTTTAACAGATCGATGAAACAACATTTGGTACTTTTTCAATGACTGAAATTGCTTTTCTTCTCCACTGGAGTCTAGGTTAATGAAATGTTTTGAGATGCATCTGCAGCTTGTTTATTGGACAGAATGGTTGACGGTGTTATTGATTGCTACCTCAGCAGGCATGTTCATCAGCAGCACTGCAGCCACAGGCCCCTGTGCCTGGCAGTAACCCTCCTCCGGCTGGTACTGAGTGAAGGCTTTCAACACCCGGAACAAACCTTGCTGCCTGCATACAAACCACAAGCACATAATTGTGTGTATAAAATCTACAAAGTAAAAATGTAGGCCAGTGGTAATGACTTTTCAAAGTTGGCAGAGTGACACCAGCTGAAGCACACAATAGACTATATAAACTGTTGGACTGTGGCTATCAGCTTGTCAACAGAAACAAATAGAAGTAGAATTGTTTCCTACCCATGTCCGTCTTTGGAAAGGAACATTTCATGGAAAGGGAACTGTCGGTCCAGGTCTCTCTCGATCACATCCACCCAGCTCTGCAGAGCGGGCTGCGAATCCAGAGACTAACACAGTGGCAAAAGATAGTTTAAGTCAACCAGTTACAAACACTCAAATATTTGTTTTTAAGATAAGTGACTTTGGAAATGGACTTTTATTATCTACTCTATGAATTGAAAATACTTAATACACATATTGCACTATGATGAGCCTGATTTGCACTAATGGTGTGAACACACCATTAGTGCTGCAACCAACAACTATTTTAACAGTGTTTAGAAAGTATAGGAGAAAAAAAAGAAAGAAAACAATATATACGTATAGGTATTGCCTGTCACAAGATCACAAAGCCCAATATAATGTGCTAAAACAGTCCAGAACACAAAGACTTTCCATTTACAAAGATATAAAAAAGAGAATGGCAACTTAAACACGTTGTCAATTAATTGTATGTCCTGTGAGTCATCAATTGCCCATCAGAAGTTGACAGAGCCCATTGTGTTATGCTGCTAAAATTGCTTGTTTTGTCAGTACGTTTATATTAGATTCACAGTGATATAAAAATGAAAATAGTAGGAATTCCTCACATTTGTGAAGCTGAAAACAGAACCATGATTATTGCTCGATAAATTACAAAATCAATTGATTGTCAAAATTGCATCTTATACATTTAAGATGCCAAAAACAATATACTGTTGAATCCTACCATACATAGTTACTGCTGATTGAGCATTGACCACAGTGAGAGTTTAGTTTTCTTGCCTGGTAGAGGTTTTCGTTTTGCTTCATCTTGTCAGTCCCTCCACACAGCAGAGGCCAGCACTTCGCTCTGAGCGAGGCTGGGATGCCTTTCTGGCACTGCACTTTGACCTGAAGGGACGTTGGTAGCAGACACAGGATCAGCTCAGTGCAGTCAGAAACAGATGACGACATTTCATTGTTGTTTGTGAGAATGCAGACCGTTTTCAACGCAGACATTTTGACTCATAACAGGAAGAGCACAGGTGTGTTATAACATGAACAATGGCTCCGTTCTATTCGATAAGTGTCCCAGTAAGACGGGACAGTGGGACAGTGAGCCAGGATGAACAATAACAGGACCCTGAAACTGAAGCGGCTAAATGGAATTCAGCCATCATTAATTTGATTGTTGACTGTCTTTTTTCCTGCAGTGACAAAACGTCTTTTGTTGAGAAGGCCTATCATATTTCAGGAGTTGATTTTCACTATATTTATTGACTTTAGGTGTCTAAGACGGCACACACCTTACTGGTCTTCTTCAACAAGATGCGATCCCATTGGCTCATGATGTGTATCCACTTGGTCTCCCTCTGCCTGACCAACTCAGGGGGTGGGCCCAGACTCCTGACACAGAACAGCATACAGGTAAGTATTTTAAACATTAAATATATTCGATACACAGAATGAAACTCTTTTGATGCGTTGCGTGTTGCCTGTACAGCATTAAGGCTCGTTGAACTGGAGACCTCAAGGTCCGTGTGCAGAGTCGATGCGTGCACTCTTGTGTGTTGTCATTACAGAAAGACAGCGCTCCGAAACACCAAACAGGAAACAGGAAAACCACACGGTAGCAGTGCGATGTCTCCATGGCAACAGGTCAGGATGTTTTCAATGGTTAAGGCAGATAGCAGTGGTTCAGGGGGTCTTATCCTGAATTTACACAGTTTCTTCTGGTCAGAAATGTTTGTTTCACTCTTGATTAAATGTTGTGTAAATATGAAGTCAATTGATTCTGGAAGAGTTCGCTGGTATTTGAAAGCAAACATGCTCGGTATTGTTCATGTACACTTCATTCTAGTGTGCACTCTATCTGGCGTGGATTGCACACCTTCACACAGAATTATAAAATCCACATCCTGGTAATGTTACAGTAGGTTTTTGGCTTCTTTATTTAGTGTTTCCCAAAACGTTCTCTTGGGTATGTGAGTAGTTTCATATCGGAACAATTTTCTTTTAACCATAGTTCATACATGAAACTGCAAAATAAGCACTTCCGGCTAGAGGGAAACATGATTTTTTATTTATTTTGGGGTGAACTTTCCCTTTAACTGTTGGTTTTATGCACTGGTTTACTGACATTTCATGTGGCTGTCTTCTCATTTAAGCTCACTGTGAAGTTCAAACTTTATTTTCAGGCTTCTTTCTCTCCTTAGCAGAAACATTTAGCTATTGTTCTTACATTGGTTTGGAAGCTGCAACTTTCCTAATACGACCTGTTTACTGCCTTTTGACTATTTTAATCGGAGCAGTGTGTTATTTGCCCACTTGGCTCTGTGTCTTGGACGCAGGTCCTGTTCTGTCTCATAAGAGCATTGGATCTTGAGATAGATGACCTTTAGAATTACGTGCTCTTGCTTTGAAAGAAAATTACTTGGTTTGTGAGATTTAAGGCCCCATGGAACTCAATTAACCTGCAATATATGAATGGAATACTTTTTCAGCATTCAGGAGAACAATTTATTTTGAAGCTTAAAGTGTTTAAAGATCTTTTTTAAAAGAGAGAATTAAAACAGAGCGAGTAAACCTGCTTTTGACAACAGTATAGTACCAGTACACAAGCACATAACTGCTCACCCAGCGGTGGATCCATTTGTCAGAATGAAGCCGAAGCGGTCCGTCTCAGGTTCCTGTCCGACCTCTGACCCTGCATCCGATCCAGAGCTGTCCTCTTCACTGAGGTTATTCTGGGCTGCACTTGTTGAACTTAACATCTTACTGACAGAGGAGAGGAGGCTCTCATTATTCAGCATGTGACTGTACGCTATCATCATCGTGACAATGTGAAGCTGACATGATTTTACAATGCCTCCTTTATGTAGATAGTAATGCCTCATATTGAAATACACTCGCCACTTTCACACAACACTTCCATGCATTCCATGCATATTCCATGCACTTGTTTTTATATTCTACTGTTCAATTGTAAATATTCATTCATTCCCATTTATTGCACTCTGTTTACTGTTAAATGTTTATTGTTAAATGTTAAATGTTATGCACCTTCCGCCAGGACAAATTCCTTGAATGTGAAAACAAACATGGCAATAAATGGTTCTGATTCTGATATTAAAGAATACCCTAACCCCATCCAAAAACACTACGTTTCATAACATCTTAAAAGTACATGCTCCCTCTTCAATACAAGCCACGCTTATGAAATCTGCCTCGCTTCTTCTCTTCTTTTTTTTTTTACATTTGTGTAAAAATCTACTTTCTTCTCTCCGCCCAGAAACATAACTACAACAAGAAGACAGGTGTAAATCTTCTTAAATATCAACTTAAACAAAATTACCTTTTACATTTCCGTCATGATTGATCACTCGGTTGTTGAAGAGGTAAAGTGTGAGATCCTCCAGCTCCAGTGATGAGGAAGAGAAACTTCCTCTCTCTCTCTCTCTCTCTCTCTCTCTCTCTCTCTCTCTCTCTCTCTCTCTCTCTCTCTCTCTCTCTCTCTCTCTCTCTCTCTCTCTCTGTGACGACTATTGCATGTCCCTTGAATCAACTTCCCATTGGCTACAATAGCTTGAACTCGACTATCTATGGAATATAGTTTTATTTTAACTGACATGGAAGTGATACTCTGTTGCAGAAATAGTATCAATCAAACATGATATCAGAGGAAGTGATACATATATAATATTCTCAGATGATTGCGTCTTTAAAGGGCTTCCTCTTTCCGAACAATGTTTATACTGCTTTGGCTTTCTGTATGAAATGTTGCAATTATTCGTGTTTGAAGGCAATTTAGATGATGTGTGAAATATCATACATTGCCATTTCCGAACTTAGAATAAAAAATGAACGAAGATCACCTGAATGCAACATAAACACAATTGCGCAGTTCAGGAACCGCTGTATGCTGCTGATCATCGCAAACTCGTGACAGAGGTAAGTCTAGTAAAATATAATTATAGACCCTGGGTGGTTAATGGAAACCATGTTAAGTCCATTGAGTTGGTCGTATTCTGCGAAATGAATTATGATCATATTTAATGTTATTATGAGAGTGGAAATGATGAGCGACCGGGTTACAGTATTTAATCAAATCAGGGGTCCCAGGTCATAGTGTTACGAACATGTACCGTATGAACAAATTTAAAATGAATAACCAAACAAACGTTTTTAAGGAAACTGCGTCGTCGTGTAACGTCAAGCTGATTAAGGTCACTTTTTTATATTTTATTTGTAATAAGCAGTTAATGCCATCGTAAACGCGATTTGCTGGATTGATATTTTCAAGGAAAAATTTCCCACATGCCGGGAACAACTCTGTCGATGGCAGTGTTATAGAAGCATGTTTCCAGTCAAGTCCGCTAATTGAATATGCTATACGTGCTACAGTTTGTTTAGATTTTACTTCACTCCCTCAAACACCTACCTATATTAGACACAATCAACGTGTCCTTGTTATGTTATTTCCCGTTTATATGGGGTGGCTGCTGTCTAGCAACAGGTGAAACAATCTTGGAATAATCATCGAGGGCTCCCTAACCATAAGAACTGGTTGTGTCCCCGTTCTTCCCATTCTGCCGGCATGCCCTGAATGTGGCACACCGGTGACGTAAAGCAGGGATTTGGGCCGCACGATTAGACGATGCATGTGCGCAGTTAGCTGGCATGTTTCCTCCCTCACTCTCTGGAGTCCCTCCCCTTGTTTTCAGAGTGGCGCTCTTTACATGGGTTGCATCAATAAAGGTTCCCTGTATCTACTTTGTACATGATTAGTTTCTCCTATGAGTTTAAACTATTGCACTGTACTTTACTGTGTTTCCTCTGCTCAGATGTCTACTACGCTGAGTCTGCGTTTTCTCCACTGCTGTTCAAAGCCAGGTAGGCTGCTACTATAGCAGGTGTCATTAAAACAATAATAACTATATGCACAAATTGAGGCATCATCCTATCACATTTGTTTGTATCTCCAAGCACATCAGGATATGGTCTTGGTGCCATTCGGCCATTCAGTCTCAGTGTGCAGAGAATCAGAATCAGAATCAGAATCAGAACCATTTATTGCCATGTATGTTTACACATACAAGGAATTTGTCCTGGCGGGAAGGTGCATACATTTAACATTTAACAATACACATTTAACAGTTAACGCAGTGCAATAAATGAGGATGAATGGATGAATGAATATTTACATTGAAACAGTAGCATATCAGTAAGCACTGCTACACACCATGGGCTATTCATGAATGGCCTTCTCAGTGGAGTGACCACATGTGATTGTTGTTTGAAATAATCTAACCATACACTCCTCCCTCTCTCCGTGTAGAGTATGTAAATGCTCAGGAGCTGCCAACAGACCTGAGGTCCATCACTGACCGGGCTGCCACCACCCTCCTCTGGACCGAACTCTTTAGAGGTCGGATATACTGTGATTGCAATGCAGATCGCATATATACTGTGCATAGCGTCGAAGGCCTAGGGTTATTCTATATTTTTGTTGTTATGCAGCAACAAAAGATGTATATTGTCTGTGTAGCCTGATAAAGCTTGTCGAGCTCCAAAACTATACAACATACATAAATGAGTGAAACCATTAGGTGAAATGTTGTTTCATCACAAGAAACACAGCCTTTGTAACATGAGTCAATTCCACTTACACCAACCAAATCTGTTGCTAAAATATAAATGTTCAGTAATGCACTAAATGTATAATAATTAGAGGCTGATACCCACAATACCTACAAGCCAATACGATACATATCTGGACAATTTGAAAAAACTACCTAAAAGTCCAGATCAATTTTTCCTCCAGCCCGACTGGAAACAATATGAACGAATGACCTTGGGGACTGTTTGCCACAGACGGAAAGTCAGAATGTATCAAGACAAACTAATACTTTGGTGGTTTTGGTCCTTTATGTAATTTCTTGACAATAATGAAAATAATGAAATGTTTCACAATTCTTTGAATGCCAACCCGCAGGTTTGGCGATGACTATGAGTTACCTGTTCCGTGAACCGGCCACCATCAACTACCCGTTTGAGAAGGGCCCTCTGTCCCCTCGCTTCAGAGGAGAGCATGCGCTGCGCCGCTACCCTAATGGAGAGGAGCGCTGCATTGCCTGTAAGCTGTGTGAGGCCGTCTGCCCTGCTCAGGTGAACACATACACTCATTTCTAGCTATTAGGATATTAGCAGTATGACTGTAGTGACTTGTTAGGGGCCCTCATTTATTATCATCAGCTGCTGTTTGGTGTTTTTTCTCTACATTTTTGTCTTTACTCATTCTAGGACAACAACGTTAAAGTGTCCTGGGCTGTATCCTCAGGCAGCAGCAAACTATAAAAATGTGGGATGCTTGGAGGCAGCAAGTTTAGATTTAAAACAGTTATTTAACCAATCTGTGCCTCTTAAAACATTTCTGTATTTTTTTTGTGTGAAAATCTGGAAAAACACAACAACCAAAAAACAGCCTTACGTATGTAAACATGGATTTTATATTAAACAAAATAGTCACAGATTTATAACAACTTTGGTATATCTGGTGGCCTTTGCAGCTATTTTGTTCACTCACACACTTAAACGGCCCAAAAGTTAAGAAAAATCTTCTAGAGTGTGTGACTTAATAGATATTGCTGCTAATACTTAAATGCTACACATTTTGCACAGGCATACCTATTAAACATCCTTTATTATTTTAATGCTGTCATGTGATTTTTACAGACTAGTAAATGTATCACCACCGTCTATACTTAAATAATCTTACAATACCTGTTGCTTAGGCTTTGATTCAGTCAATGCCGAAATATGAGTCCGTCAAGAGTCTGCCTTTGGTTTTCCGAATCAGAATCAGCTTTATTGGTCATGTGTGTACACATACATGGAATTTGACTCCAGTTACACTTTGCTTTTGTCGTACATATGTACAGATTATATACAAATAAACAAGAGAGAGAGCTGGGAGAGTTTGGGTTGAAGTACCTCCAGGATGATGGTGTTGAATGCCGAGCTGAAGTCCACCAACAGGACCCTTGCATATGTCCCTGGGGAGTCAGGGTGTTGCAGCCCATTGACTGCATCATCCACCGACCCGTTTGCACGGTAGGCAAACTGCAGGCCCTGTGATGTCCTTCGGATGGGTCAACACCAGTCTCTCAAAGGATTTCATGACCACAGACGTCAGGGCGACGAGCCTGTAGTAATTTAATCCTGTGATGGAGGATTTCTTGGGAACCGGGGTGATCATGGAGCGCTTGAAGCAGGAGGGGACCTAACAAAGTTCCAGTGATTGGTTGAAGATCTGCGTGAAGATGGGGGCCAGTTGGTCAGCACAGACCTTCAGGCAGGAGGGGGACACACCGTCTGGGCCCGGAGACTTCCTGATCTTCTGTCTGTGAAAGAGCCAACTCACATCCTCTTCGCAGATCCTCAGTGCCGGTGGGGGGTTGTTTGGGAGAGGTGAGAAGGAGGCAGAGAGTGTAGGTGTTTGGAACCTGCAGTAGAAGACAAGCAGGTCGTCAGCCAATTGGTGATATTCCTCAGTGGGGGGTATGGTCTCCTGTAGTTCATGAGTACTTCCAGGCCTCTTCAAACTGACCAGGGGTCGTTGGCTGAAAACTTTTTCCCCAGCTTTTCAGCGTAGCTCTTCTGAGCTACCTTGATCTCCCTCGTCGGTGTGTTTCTGGCCTGGTTGTACAGAATCCTGTCCCCACCTTTGTAGGCCTCCTCTTTGCTTGAAGCTGCCTGAGTCCTGCAGTGAACCAGGGCTTATTGTTGTCGTATGTGCAGAAGGTTTTAGTCGGCACACACATGACCTCACAAAAACTGATGTACGATGTCACAGTGTCAGCGAGCCCATCCAGGTTTGTAGCAGCAGCCTCAAAAACACTCAATCCCTCCCTCAGGGTCCAAACTTTGAGTTCTCCACAGAGACCCATGAGGAGCTGCTGTACAACAAAGAGAAGCTGCTCAACAATGGAGACCAATGGGAGGCTGAGATAGCAGCCAACATACAGGCAGACTACCTGTACAGATAGCTATCTACACTGCCGCAGAAATGTTTCATTCATGAAAACGATAATATAATGATCTTATCTTATCATCCTCCTATGCATTACATAGATTAATTGTAGCTTTAAAGATATTCCAGTGAGTTACAAATGAGCAGTGAAGCCTTGCAGCATCTGTTCTGTTCTGATCCAGAAAAAAAACACGCACAAATCATATTCATTTTGTTGTAAAGATAGATAATATTGTACTTTACGATGTTGATTGTAGTTTGTAGCCCATGCAGCCTATGCACAGTCTATGATAGACTATTTTCTGATGCACTTTAAAAGCTTTTTTTTTGTATCTGATGTGATAGCTAATTTAATGTTAAAGATACTCAAATAAAAATTGATTTAAAACTTGAACCAGTCATTTGTCTGTTACCATTCATTAAAGCTGTTGTTGAAGCAATTAATTGATTAATTGATTATTAATTTCAAACAATTATCTAGCTGTAGAAATGTGGGGTTTTGCGGCTTTTTTTATATCACAGTATATATCTTCGGATTAACTTGTCAACAAAACAAATAGCTGAATCAAGTTGACTGCTTTTATCTGTCTTATAAGATAGAACAAAGTTTTGGAAAATTGAACTACTTTTCTGAGAGCCCAAAGACGTAATTGATGTATCTAGAAAATTACAATAAAAAAATCATTATTTGTTAAATTGAGTTAATATGGTAAATACTAGTAAATGTGCAAGATATGCATAGCCACTATATTATCTCTGTGCAAGGACTAGACGTCCCACCCGATCCTAGATATAAGTCTCTTGTTAAGATTAGCTGACATGCTGAATCATGGTCTGTGAAACGCTTGTTTCCCATAGGTTTTTACCGCTGCGGTGATCACATGATATGGGCGGAAACTGACTCATACGCCACGCTGAATCTCCCGCGAACGCAGCCATTTACTTCTTTCCTCTCTTAGAAGTGACACCGGCTTGCAGAGTCTCTACAGTTCCCTCTCGGAACAAGCCATACAATTTTCCAAAGTTCGTTTTTCGGGTAAGTGTTTTAAAACAATGGGAGAACTTGAAGGTATTATCGGGCATGTATGTGCCGTTTGGAGTGCAGCGCTGTGAGGCTTCAGCGGTTACGTTAGGCCGGTGGTTTTCTTGTGCTAACGTAGCCGTTAGCTCTGAAAAGAATGGCTTCCATGCGTTGCTAGCTAACAGGTTAGCTTTCCGTCATTTCACTGCTTTGTTCTTGAGACCAGTTTATATTTCTCTATTTTAAGTGGATGTATTGCTGTTAAACTAAACCAATATTAAACTTGTAAAGTCGATTTGACTTGGTACGTTTTTGTTTAAGTTGTCCATCCACCGCAACATGGAACACATTAGCTGGTGATCCAGGTCGATTGTTCCAGTCAAACGAGAAAAAGTGCGCTCGCGCGGCGGATGGCGCACTCCGAACGTTAGCTCTGTTAGCAACTGGCCCGTGTTGGTACAACGGGTCCAAAACAAGTAGTAGTTTGTATCAATCAAATACACTAAGTAGCATTCCTTGTGTTTTTTTTAACCGTACAATTTGAACACAATGTTTGCACGTTAGCGTGTCGGGACGTTAGCTTGGATAGAAAGTGCTAGAATTGGGCATCAGAAGGTCAGCTAAACATGAGTGTTATGTGCAGTTTACTGATAGCTGTTGGACTGTAAAGTAAACTGCTTAAAGAGAATCAACTATATTAAAAACCGTGACTTAGGTTTCGTCGTTATTTCCTCAAAATGTAACACAAAATACGGAAGCGCTAATTGCTAACACCACTAGCCCACCGGTACAAGACGACGGTTAAACGACTGTTACAACGTGATCAGCAGGACGAGGAACGTGCTTAACATCCTCTTTGTTTTGTTTTTCTCAGATAAATCGCAACCATGGCGGACTCGATGGCACAGTGTGCACCGGTGGCGGTGTTTAAGGTAAGAGTTATCTATGTAACGAGTGTGTTGTACGTTAGGACGCAGGTGACGATACATGTGGTGGTCAGCTAGCTGTGCTAACATTCCGTGAATCTAACCGGTATCTGTTTCCTGACAGCTTGTTTTGGTGGGAGATGGAGGCACCGGTAAAACAACCTTTGTGAAGAGGCACATTACAGGAGAGTTTGAGAAGAAATATGTTGGTGAGTCCCTCCGTGATAAATGACACATCAGTATATTAAAGGTTGAAGTAACTTGAAATCAGGCAGGCAGGTCCCTGGCTAAGGCCTGTAAGTAACAATAAATTGCACTAGGTTTGAAGTAGTTTAGAAACAGTGTCATCAACAAAATGTAATCACAATGACCAGAGAAATGCAGATCCAAGAGATCCAAACACTATTTTGTTACAAAGTCCTTGTTATGGGTTGTAACTTAATTGTCTGATCCTCCCATTGTGCTTATCCAGTAAAGCTATTTATTCTAATAATCCATATTATGTAACACTTTATTTAGCAAAGGAACTCTAATCCATCAAGGCAATCTAGTGCAATTTCTATAGATTGTAATAGTGCTACTCAATTCCACTTTCAGATCATCCTCATATTATTTTTTTTGCTTGTAATTCTAGCTACTCTGGGAGTAGAGGTGCACCCACTGATGTTCCACACCAACAGGGGAGCAATCAAGTACAATGTGTGGGACACAGCTGGTCAAGAGAAGTTTGGAGGCCTGAGAGACGGATACTACATTCAAGGTGCTTGTCACGATCCTTAACAGGCTGTTCTGGTTTTTAAACCTTGCTGTGCCTGAACACTATATATTTAAATTGAAAACCCTGCCATTGAATAGTGTGTTAAAACTTATCTGCTACCTTCACAGCTCAGTGCGCTATCATCATGTTCGACGTCACCTCTCGAGTTACCTATAAGAATGTGCCCAACTGGCATCGTGACCTGGTCCGTGTCTGCGAGAACATTCCTATTGTCCTTTGTGGCAACAAGGTGGACATCAAAGATAGGAAAGTCAAAGCCAAGGCCATAGTGTTTCATCGCAAGAAGAACCTGCAGGTAACGGTCCTCACAAATCGCTTAACATTTGTACAATGTAATGTCATTATAGAAAGCATTGGTTTGCGTCTTTAATTTCCAACTGTCATAAACCTCTCTGTCCCCAGTACTACGACATTTCTGCCAAGAGTAATTACAACTTTGAGAAGCCCTTCCTGTGGCTAGCAAGGAAGTTAATCGGAGACCCCAACCTGGAGTTTGTGGCAATGCCTGCCCTTGCTCCCCCAGAAGTCCAAATGGACCCCACCCTCGCTGCAAAGTATGAGGAAGACCTTCATGTAAGTATGACCATCCAGGTGCAATGTCTGTTAGGAGACTAGTGTCTTTTAACTGAGCAAGGTTAAAAAGGGAATCAACAATTGACATTGTATCTTGTCTCTCCTGTCCAGGTTGCATCACAAACGGCGCTCCCAGATGATGAAGATGACCTCTAACCTGTTACCTAAATGTTCCCCCTCTTACCGTAATTGTGGACAAGAAGTTGTTGGAGTTTTGCCCCCTATTGTAAAATCCCCTTTCAGATTTTTTTATTTTTGAATTTTTTTGTTTGTTTTAAAACTAAGGAAAATCTGGTGGAAAAAGTTGTAGTTCTAATTTCACTGTATAAGACACACCCATCCTAGTGTTGTTGTAGGCATGGCAGCGCGCTACTCTTCATCTTCGAGCACCCTCCACTGCACTTGCCCAGCTCACATAATGCTGTTGTAAGATGTATTGGCAGCACTAAGGGGAGTAAACTTTGAATAAAAACCATTCTCAATATAACATGTCTGTTTTGAATTTCCCTGAACAGCAGAGTAACGGACACATTAAGTTAAAAGTGTTTCCAAGAAGGCCTTAAGGGAAAACTTTTCACAGGTTGTGTTTCTAATAATGATGACTTATGAAAAAGGCCTATTGTAATATAACAAAGCAACTGGCAAACCTGTAGGTAGTAGTATTCCAGTTTAGGAGTACTGGAATGTCCCTGGACATAGCATGAAGCTCAGCTGCTGTTTGTAGTCTGCGCCACTGTACTTTATTGGAGATTGAAGAAGAGGGGTGGGGGATGTCTAAAGGAGCTTTAGTACATAAATAACATGTGATCAACATGAGATATAAACGGGTCTATAAATCACGAAGACTGGTTTTGTAACTATCTTCACACACTGGTGGCCACCAGGTGTCAGGCATGTTCCTTCATTCAGAGCACAGTGGCCGATCTCAACAGTGTTACGTAATGGACTTACTCTGCACGTTCATTGTGACGTGTGTCCACCCGGCTGTTACTACAGGGTTCAAATGCTTCTTCATATAAAACCATATTTGAGGTTTTACGTCAACTTAGTTTGCCCATTACGTTTTCTTCTAACATGCATTTACATATTTAAATAAAAACGTTTCTCTTAGCTGACCTGTTGGCATGAGTTTACCCAACTTTATAAAGACAGGTTGTTAGCAGAGTTTAAAGTGGTTTAGTTGTTTATATTACAGACAAAAATATATTTTGCTGATGCATTGACTACACTGCGTTACAAACTCAACTATTGCCATAAAAATTGCTAGTATGATCATCTTGGGCTCTGCATTCAAGCAACATTATTGAAACGGAAATCCAAATGTATATCTTATTATAAATGCTTTAGCTTTTTATTAATACGAATTGGGTCTTGAGGTGGAATATGAAACTGCTGCAGATGGAATCAAAATATGTCCTCTGTCTTTCAATTGCTGATCATTTATAAATCTAAATTAACTTAAATTTAACTTATTTAATTATCAGCCCAACATGATCATTTTATTCAGAAATATGAGATAAGATCAAAAGCTCCAGAAGTGAACCTTCTGATGAGATTGTTTTCAACCTGCTTTCATTATTTTGTTGTTCAACAGTGGGCCACCTTAATTAACTGGGTAAAACCAAAAATAAATCTATTAAGACTTTCAATATTGATCATTCATTTTAATTTGTTCAAAGTGTGTTTTTTGTTTTGTTTTGTTATTGTCTTACGTAAATGAAAACAGTTATTACAAAAGTTACCGAGAGAGTATTGTACTAATGTGCACACCAAGATCAACATTTTTATATCAGGGACAGTAGATTAATTGACATGCCAGATTAAACGGCCTTTTTATCCGTTTTTCTTTGGCAAATAAATGTTCAACTTGATTTTAAGCAGTGAAGACGTTCAGGAGGTTATCATTCCTACAACACCTGAATGCATCACTTGTGCAGGTGGCTCAGGGCGTGGCTTCATCTCAGAGGATATGGATTTCTCTGCGCATGCGTGAGCCAGAAAAGTGCGTTTTAGAATGATTACTGTTGGCCAGCGGAGGGACAGATTATAGGGCTCTACACAACTGTTGTTTTAATCCCCTGGGCGAGGAGATTTAGCAAAGGAGAAAACACTGGTTTTAAACCCAGCAGCCATATTGTATGGAAAAACGACGGAAAGACTCCGCTTTTCTGAAAAAGTCGATTACTCATACACCTCTGCCAAGACTTTTGGGGAGTTTAATTGTTTTTCTTACTGGCGGTGGGTTTCTGTCGGACAACTAGCTTGCCAGCTGGTTGAGGAATTCTCAGATTGGGACTAGTTTTTTAGCATTTCTTACACAATATTGTGGTCATCTCTTTGGTGTAAAGGTGTTAAAATAACCGTGTGAAACATGAAGGACCGATTGGAGCAACTTAAAGCGGTAAGTAATGTCCAGGAAATGTCAAATTTCCTTCCAGTGTCTTTTTTCTTCTTCCAGTATTGTCTCTCCGTACACTTCAATGGCCATCTGCAAAACCTTTCTCATAGGAAGAAATGACAGGTGAAGATTAGTAAAACAATTTTCCTTTTTCACTATTCCAAATTTACCTAAAAATATCTGACACATAACATACTAATGATTTGAACTAGTGGTGTACCGGTTGATGACATAACTCCCGATGGAGATATAACACTGCAGGTTGAAAAGGGGATGAAAGGTCAAAGTGATTCAGTCATACATTACTTTACGTTTCTTGACATGCAGCAGCCATGTTTTGCAATCTGATTATTCCGTGTCAAAGATGTATTGTATATAGTAAAATTAAATGTGTAATTGGATGGCTATTAGTTGAACTGTATCAACGGATACCATGTGTGTGTGTGTGGGACATCCTTAAATTGGTGCTCTTAATTCCTAAATGTAGATATAGGTCTGTAGCTCCACATGATACTCGCCTCAGCAATGCTCTAACAACAGATTAATCATGCTTTAAATTGTCACGGAAGATGCCGTAAAAGATAAGTCAATTATTAATTTTGTTCATCGACTATGATCATTGAAGTGATTTATCCCTAACCCAAGTGATTGAAGTGATTTATCATCAAAATACTCTGGTTACAAATGTGTTTTTAAGTATCTGTTAAGTATGAATGTTAATTGAACATCTTTGGATGTCACCGTGGACATTTTGATGGAGGTATTTTCTGAAGTTTTCACTCGGTGGTTAATCAATGACCACACTCAACAATATTTAGATTAATCAATACTGAAATTATCACTTTCAGTTGTAATTAGTGCTAAAAACGTCACTGTTAAAATGATCTACAGTTGGGATGCATTGAACCAGAATACTCTTTTACCTTTTTTGGTTTTCAGCCACCACAAATACATCTTGGACAGCAGCAAACACCCCTAGTATTTATATTTTCCCTATTGAAAATTGAGTTTGGGACAGAGAATACACTTAATCCAATTGTAACCCAAGTCTGGATATGTTGCCATTGCTACCTGAAACTCCTTGTCAAATATTTGCCCACCCCCCCTCTTTAATCTCACACAGCTGGCTTCTTTTCAGGCAAAGGAAGTACCGATCCTAAGTGAAGTTGGCCAGTCAGTATAAGACTGTATATGTCAACACCTGTAAAACAACGCTAAAACTAAGTTGTCTTGTCCTGGGGGCCTCAATCCCTCTAGTATTTTTTCCCCAATCTTTACTCTGCTCTTTCTTTGTCATTCTTCTTTATCAACATTCATTGCCCACTAGCTTTATTTCCCTCCTTGAATCTAATGTGTAACTTGCTGGCAGTAATCTATTAATGTGAGTGTGTGTGTGCCACCTGATAGACTTGGAAAAGAACAAGAAATGCTGAGTTGTGGTTTCACCCGGGGATATGGTCCCATGTGATAGTTTATACTGTAGGCTGTTAGACATGTTTGAATACAGAAGTAAAAAAAAACAACCAATAACATAAGTTGATGATGGAGCCATGTTTAGCCATGTAGTTTCATTGTACGTTGACATTAACTTGGCGGCTGTTTTCTGTATTTCAGGCTCTCTGTTCCCCTCATGGAGAAAACACCATGAGGGGAACATGAGTTGTTTCCTTGCTTCCTGGCCTGCTCACCGATCAGCACAATTAATTGGGGAAAGCTAACATGGCTTCTTCTCTGGCACATGGAGTTTTTAAATCCCTTGTCAGATTTCAGCGCTGGCATTAACACAAGTCCTGATGGAATGTTTTGCCTTGTCACCATGCTGCTGTAAATCTGACCCTTGGTCCCTGTCCTGCTGCTGTTTTTGTTTAGTGGCTCATTTTCTAAATCATCCCGTGGGAACATTTAGTGAATTGGCCTTCAACTAGCTAAATTATTGATGAATCTGGCATAATTTACTCAATGTATAGGTTGGTCTATAAAATGTCCCCAAAACAATCCATCCATCCATTTTTCATCGGCTTATCCGGGGTCGGGTCGCGGTGCTTCCTTCTCACCCACAACATTTACCAGCTCATTCTGGGGGATCCCGAGGCGTTCCATTACATTACATTACATTACATGTCATTTAGCTGACGCTTTTATCCAAAGCGACTTACATGATATACAGTAGACCGTAGACACAGCAACGGTGAGCAATGAGGGTTAAGTGTCTTGCTCAAGGACACAACGACGCAGACTGCCGGAGCCGGGGATCGAACCACCGACCTTCTGATTGAAAGACCGACTTGCTAACCACTGAGCCACAGTCGCCCCCGTTCCCAGGCCAGCTGGGAGATATAATCCCTCCAGCTTGTCCTGGGTCTTCCCCAGGGGAAAACCTAATGGGAGGTGTCCTGGAGGCATCCTAATTAAATGCTCGAACCACCTCAGCTGACTCCTTTTGAAACACCGGAAAATGAAACGGTGCACTTCTTCGGTGTTGCACTTTGCTGTATTATCACCCGCCAGTAGTGAGTGAGTCAGCAGGCTGTAAATGGCAGTATAAAATCGGTTTTTAAAAAAGGCTGTGCATCAGGACCGCATGAAAGTCTTTACAACTAAAACTCATCTTTTCCAACTATATCTTGAATAAAAATATATAGCACTTTTTAGTTTGGTTTCTTGAAGAAATTGTACCTTCTTGATTCTGGTTTTTCTGAGTTTGTACTCTCATGGTTGAATGCGCTTATTGTCACATTGCATAAAAGTGTCAGCTAAATGAAAATGAAAATGTAAATAAATATTATGCAGTTTGCTGCAGCAGAATGCTACATTAACAGTGGACAGACACAGATGTGCACACTCATTCACACACGCACACATGCAGGCAATCGCATGACTCCTGGTGGAGATCAGCTCAGTTTAGCCATTGTACACTCCCATCGTTCTCATCGTCATTTATGATCCTCAGAGACAAAGTCTGACAGTAAATCACCTCCCAGTTTCTGTAAGATGACGGTGTCACGGGAGAGATAGTGAGGGAGGGGGTTGGGCAGTCAACATGTCGATGATTGGAGTATGACTTGTTGATATCTGTGCCATAGTCGTGTGTCGAGGCTGACAGGATGAGCTGTCATTGCCATGGGTTTGATCTCTTTTTACACTGTTGCACATCTGACTTTTACAGATCGACCAGTACAACAGCCTTATGTTGGCTCCAATGAAACTGTGTGCTCGGAGAGCTCGTCAGTTTATGTTCAAAAGGCAGAAGATTACTTTGTCTTCTGTGTAAAACCTCTGTCAAGTTATGCAACATGACATATGGTGCTTTGTATGCAGAACAAGCGTAATTAAGTGATTTGAATAAAAGGAACAAGCCAGCATCCAAGCTAGCTAAGTGCAGCCTATGCTCTGTTTTTCTTATTTGTTTTTGATGATTACACAGTCTTCATGCAACAGCATGCGGCATGAGATTAAAACATTTTTGGATAAAAAAGAGAAAATCTAATTTGTTACTTCTTCGTTCACTCCTCCATTCAACATTTTTGACACCGTATCACAGACGTGGCCTTGGATCTAGTTTGTTCACAATATATTTATTTATTTTTGACAGAATGATAAGGATGTGTGTTATTTTCCATTAACATTAGACACATGACTGGGTAAAGTGAATGTATTTCCACAATACACACGTCTAAACTTCAAGGGTTGCACTGTGCATTAAACGACTTCCAATCCCCATGTAATGGTCAAAAACAAAAAACGGTTAGTGTATATATGTTTATGACGAGTAACATTTTGATCTAAAGTGATGAAACAAGTCTCAGTCGGTCTTCTAACAGGTGTTTCCAGGTTGAGTCATATGATGAGCCAGTGAGTATCATGAGGAACGTTGTCAAAGGTTTTCTTCATGACGTGGATAAAGTCTGACTGTTCCTGGCTGTATCAAACTGTTGTTATATAGGTGCGTGTGTGTGTGTGTGTGTGTGCGTGTGTGGGGCCGGCCTTTGGCTGTTTGGTTTGTTAAAGCGTTTGTTGCTCACAGCCCTTACTTCTGCTGAATGAGAGAAACTGGAAGGAAGTTGTGCTTGTTCTTATCTCGCTGTTGCAGAAATGCTGTGTGAGGGAGCATGTTGTTGAGGCCAGAGGGCTGCAGCTGTATGTTCGCTGAATAACTCACAGAGAGCTATGAAAACAAGCGGTGTGTCAGGGTGTTTGTGTCCAGCAAACTCTATGTTACTTCACCACTGTTGTTAGTTATAGCAGCCTGAACCAAATGGCTACATTTGCAATTCAAATTTTAGAGGAGGGGTAGAAGGTTAAAGACGGAAAGAATGACGTGCTGTTGCATTGAATGTAAGTTCCCACTGGGGCTGCAACTGCCTCTTATTCTCATTGAATAGTCTGCTGTATTATTTTCTTGATTTAATCATTTTGTTTATAAAAATGTCTGAAAATAGAAAAGAAAATAAAGCCCCCATTATGCATGAGTTCTACAGCCCTAAGTTGATGTGATACAATGACTTTATTTGACCAACACAATAAGAAAAAAAGGTAATGGTGTTCTTTTGGAAGTTAAAGAATAATTACAGAGTTGTTCCAGGGAAGTGTGGCTGAAGTGTTATATATATATATATATATATATATATATATATGATTGCTTGTTTAGAGATGTAGGTGATATGAGAGAGCAGGGAAGTCGACAAGGCATTTTCCATGCCTTGACTTTGATCCAGTCTGACTTTCTCCAGGAAAGTCAAGTGTCCACACTTGAGACTCTGTCGCCCATTACAAAACAGAATATCTGTTTAGTCGGCCAGCAACACTCCGTACTTGCTCAGAGGGAGCACATTATTCTGTAAAATGCAGAAGTAATTGAAAGGGAGGGAAACAAAGTGAGCGCCATGTCCCTTTCCACTCATTGTTTCCGTCGTATAACTCCGTCACAACATGGCCCTACGATGTCTGTTTACACTGAGCCTTTGCTGTGGTTTCCTACAGTTCCTGGAGCCCGGCCCTAATCCTACGCCGTGTAAATGTTCACCAGCAGCCACTGCCCTGTGTTTAATGACTGTACCTTGTGACATATTTATATCGAGGGGAACTTTCTGATAGAAGTTATTGGGTGACCAATATTTCTAATAGATGTGTTACGCTGAGCTGCCAACCAGGAAGCAATTTCATTGGTGAGAGTTTGTTTACGGTCTAAATGCCGTTCAGCGACTTTCTGCCCTAAGAAGAAATACATTTCTGGACAATGACTCGAGAAGAATTATTAGAGATGAAAAAAGTCAAAGATTTTTTTTCACAGCATATCAGAATTCAGTCAGTTTATATTGGTATTTGTCTATAAAAAAAAGTCTGAATTAATTGAGAGATGATTATAACAATGTTGATTTTCTTTTTTTTGAATGTGGTTATGTAAGATTTGGGGCTGGATATAAAATCACAGTACTTATGACTGCTTATGAGTATGGAAAACTGTATAGTAAGTAAGTAAGTATTAAGAGTTGGCATTGAATGCTAAAGACTGGAAACGGGGTAACCGCTCGCCTGGCTCTGTGCATAGGTAACAAAGTCCACCAGCCCATTAATTAACGGCTTATATCTTATTTGTTTAATCTGAACAAAAACCAAAGGGTTTATATATGTTCCAGATGTATGTGTACTTTTGTGTGATTTTGAAGAGAACTAGGCTAGCCGTTTCCCCCTGCTTCCAGTCACTGTGCTAAGCTAAGCTATAACTTTTTCCTTAGCTTTATATTTAGCAGACATGAAGTATATTTCAGAACACAACTTATATGTAAAGTTTTCAAGTAGCTATGCGCCAGACTATTTGTCGAGTCTCTGCTGTGCCTGGAAAATGACCTGACATGACGCAACACAACTGACGCTAACAGTTTATTTTCATCAATTAACAAGATTTTTCTTTTGTTCGCTCACTTTGCATTTTGTTAATTGATGAAAATAAACTGTTAGCACTTCTATTTTTGAAAGCATTCTTAGTTTACAGCATTTTTTCACACCTGCCTAAAACTTTTGCACATTACTGTATTTAAAAAAAATATTTTGAAAGCATATGTGTACCCCTCAAACTAAGGTACTGGAAAACGTATTGTTTTTGTAGCTCTACTGAACCTCATTGTTTGTATTGGCACCAGCATCAAGCAAGTGCGAGCGCCGTTTAACAACAAGGTCATACATAAAACCAAGAAGGACATTAAAGCAAGATTTAAAAAGACCTAACTCTGGATTGAAACAGACTTTTCTGCTTTACTTTTATTCTGTTAGACGTGTGATCAAGATGATGAAGAGGTGGAGATTGCTGTGGACAACGCGGCCTTCATGGACGAATTCTTCTGTCAGGTCAGTGATACTCAGTGCATTTGTGTGTGTGGGCTGTTTTTACTGATTCCCTTGCATTTATAATGGTATGCATGGGTTAATGTCTTATTTAAGATGTGTGTCTGTGTGTTTGTTTCAGATTGAGGACATCAGGAACAGTATTGATAAAATTGATGAGAATGTGGCTGAAGTCAAAAAGCTTTTCTCTGTCATCCTGTCTGCTCCCACCTCAGATCAGAGTAAGAGACTAGCTTTTCTTCCTCTACTTGCTCCTTTTTTCTCTCTCCTCTGCAAATGTATTCACCCTAGCCGTCTCGCTTACGGTCAGGATATATTTTCCTCACCCTAACCTTTTTGAAAAAAGCCATTCAATAAATTAAATCAGACTTTTGTGAAGAGGAACTAAGCTACCTATTGTTATACCCAGTGACAGCAACATTTAAAAAATATTGTGATTGTCAAGAGGCAGCATTTTAACAGACTGACATAATTTAAATGTTATCTTGATTTTGGGAGCATTATCAGTTTATTAGTACTTTTAATAAGTAATAACTCTTAGCTGTTTATTGACACATGTCTCTTTCTTTCTTTCTAGAAACACAGGATGACTTGGAGGCAATCACCAACGACATTAAGAAGATGGCTAACAATGCAAGAAACAAACTCAAGAGTGAGTCTGCCTGCACGCACGCACGCACGCGCACACACACGCACACACACGCACACACAGCTTGTCAGTCTCTACAAACAAATCAATATTGAATTGCTTTAATGTGTGATCTGTTGTGGAAGAAGTAAACAATGATGTGATGTGAAATTGATTTTAAAGCCGAGTCATAAATCAGTAGTTTGGATTGCTTCCCAGCCATCGAGAGGAATCTGGAGTCAGAGGAGCAGGAGAGGGTGTCAGCTGACATGCGGATACGTAAATCACAGGTAAATTATTATCGCAAAATTCAAACTTAACAGGCTTATGGGCATGAAAGAAAAGGGGAAGAGAAGAAAAGCAATTGGCCTACATGTATTAATTATTAAAAAATAAATCTTAGACCAGAGCTTACAACAGCACATTTTAAACGTTGTATTAATCACTATTATTATCATTATTATTATTATTATTATTATTATTATTTGTAGTATTTTATTTATTTATATATATATAAACATAAATAAGAGTTTGTCTTTGACATACAAATATGATGTTGTATATTTGTCAGAGATCTCGGCTCTGAAGTTTATGGTCACAAATGGTCACAGTACCTCCATCAAGATTACTTCTGTACTAAACCTTTTTTTCCCTGTTGTCTCCCAGCATGCAGTTCTGTCCAGGAAGTTTGTGGAGGTAATGACAAAGTATAACGAAGCTCAGGTGGACTTCAGGGAGAGGAGTAAAGGACGTATTCAGAGACAACTAGAGATCAGTGAGTGACAGCCATAAAACCATTTGATGTCCTCATAATCTTCTTTGTCGTAATCTTTTTCCTTTCCTCTTCAGCTGGAAAAGCAACAACAGATGATGAACTGGAAGAGATGTTGGAGAGTGGCAATGCTGCTGTGTTTACTGCAGGGGTAAGTGTGTGTGTCTGCATTCATCTCTGCTATTTATAGGCGTTCCCTAACATCCACTGGGCCTCCACACTAATCACAATGTGGTTGAACTGAGAAACAGCTCAGTAAAACTCTAAGTGCCTCGTATCATCTGGTTAAAGATTAGCTGTGCTTGTGATCTATCCCGTTGGACTCAAAGTCAGTTTGCTGTCTTGTGCTTTTAAGTGCTGCAAACCCCAAACAGCCAATGGGTAATGACTAAGCTTTTTGTGAACCGCGTGAAACGGCTGAGAAAATGAGCACCAAGGTGTTTCAGCTGATCAGACTAGCACACGTGCACAAAGCATTTCAAGCGGTGAGAAAGCCTCTCCATGCATACTTTGCTCATAGAATGGTTGTACCCGTGCAGTTTGGGAAGACTGTCTGTCACAGGGATGCGCTTGCCTTTTACTGAACTAAACCGCAGCCACAATGATCAGAAGAACTGCAGATGCAATACTAAAGGCCCAGTGTGTAGGATTTCGGGGGATCTGTTCGTTACCACAGTTTTGCACTTGTCAAGTTGGAAAGGGAAGAGTGAGCCGAGGGATTGTAACCCCACTGCTAGATGCCTACAAATCCTCCACCCTGTCCCTTTTTTAAATGGGACCCGGAGACCAACCGTCATTTAGACCTTTTTGTTGTTGTGCATGTTTGTGTGAACTGGGCCTGAGTGGCAATACACCTTTCCTCTCCACAGATTGTGGACGCTGGGATCTCAAAACAAGCTCTGAGTGAGATTGAAGCCAGGCACAAAGACATTGTCCGTCTGGAAAGTAGCATCAAGGAGCTGCACGATATGTTTGTAGACATCGCCATGCTTGTGGAGAGCCAGGTACGCTCCTCCACGTCCATCCGCCCATCATTTTGTCCACCCGCCAATTACTTCAGGAGCTTCTCATTTTCATTCACTTATTCATTCTTTACTTTTCCCCGTGGCTTTGTGTTTGATCCTGACTGTGTTCCACTCTCTTTCTCCTGTTTGTCTCTCTTCCCGTCTCCGCTGTGGTCTGACGTTCAACCTGCATTTGTTTCCTCTTTTCCAGCTCCATGCCTTTCTTACACCTCTTTACACCTTTCATTCTCACTGCCACCACCATCTCATCGCCCAACATTGATGGAACCAACATGAATGCATTTAGTAAGATGCACCAGTAAAGCGTCATCGTAGACATGAGCGCAGACATCGCACTAGAATTCATACAAACGCATATTGTGGATCGGTCAGTCACTGTTTATGCGTACATACGTCTAACCACATATTTCTTACTGCTTGACCCATGCTTTCTGAGGGAAAGGCTTGCTTGAGGTAAGGGCCACGCTGCTGCTGTCTGTGTTGTGTGATTACCACGTTACTCTTTGTTTTCTTGGCCATTTTTATTTCCAGCTTTTAGTTTGAAGAGGTCAATTTCATCATGAACATAATGCTTCTCTCTGACATTCAAAACACAGCTCCTCGTGGAGTCATTATTGAAGCTGTCACTTTATTAACAGTAGACTATAAACAAATAAACATGTTGAAATATTGGTCAGTTTGTTTCCTGAAACCAGATGTATTAATTTGTGTATTTAAACTAACGTTAAACTAATGCTCTTCTGCTTGTGCCGTGTCGCTCAGTATCTTATTGTCTGTTCTGTGTTCTTCAGGGTGACATAGTTGACAACATAGAGCAGAATGTATCTAAGTCAGTGGACCATATCACAGTGGCTAAGGAACAGACCAAAAAAGCTGTAAGGCACCAGACCAAAGCACGCAAGGTAAAGTGATGTAGCCAACGGCGGCTCCAGTCTGCTGGTGACCTCTTCCTGTTCTGCCTATTATTTTTGTCACAGTTTGACACATTAAAACCACAATGTGTGCATACAGATACTGCTCCCTCGCCCTGCAGAGACGTCGCAAATCACACACAACTGTTGCATTATATCTGCTTCGCTTTTTCTTCTTCTTTCTTTCTCTGTACCTCTGTTGTTTTTATTTATCTTTTTCCGTTGCTGTCCGTCCCCTCTGACGCCGTCAGGGCGGAATGATTGAGAGGATTGAGAGCAACATGGACCAGTCAGTGGGCTTTGTGGAGCGGGCCGTAGCGGACACTAAGAAAGCGGCAAAGTTTCAGCAAGAGGCTCGCCGTGTGAGTGACCACAGTCGGGAGGAGTGGTCCGGTTTCCCAAAAGCAGCAACAATTGTTTTATTTTAATCGTTTACAATAGAACAGTAAGTACCCTAAGATCAACGCTCTTCAAATTCAAAGCAGTACAAAGAGAAGAGAGATAGGACGAATAAAATGGACTAGATTTAGTAACAAAGGACAATTATTGAGTCAGATTTGAGTTGTAACCCTGGCCTTGCATTCGAATATGATTATGTAATTTAAGCCATGTTATTCCGTTGACCTTGAGCCAATGTGAACATGCACCAGGGACGTCAAAGATGCCTCTGCTTAACTACAGAGCAGCAGTTAACGTTTATAGCTTAGACTGCACTATCCCAGATCATAAGGGTCAACAGGTTCCAACAGAGAACTATACAGCATAAAAAATAACAGCGCCCTCAATGATTTTTGTACTGCTATAAAAAGGCTGACCTTTTGCCGCAACCAGTGTTACGTAATTCGTGAAGGCACAATGTCGGTCAATCAAACACATGTTCTTGGTGAATTACTTTGTAAAATAAATGCTTTCTTTCTACGGTTTACCTTGTGATCATCACATTGAAAGATACAATTATTATTTTTATGATAAATTGTGTAAGTCATAAAACTCTTCTGCAGTGCAGTTTTCTAGCATCTGAAATGCCTTCAAACTCATTATTCAAGCTGGCTGTCCTATTCAAAGCCCAGTTAGTTTATGAAATTTCAACACAAAAATGCTTTTGGGAAACCTGCCAGAATGAAGACCATCACCACCATCAAGACCCTGATCTTTACCTTGATCCTTACCTGTGATGACCCAGTACCCTCCTACCTGCTCTGGTCCTGAGCCTCCAGCACCAAGATCCAGACCAAAACCACCCCTTCCCACCTGCCTACACACACACACACACACACACACACACACTCACACACACACACACACACACTCACACACACACCAACAGCCTCTATACTCTTCTTTCTTTCTCTCTGTTCTATCTCTTCAGCTTTAACCGTAACTTTGTCTTTCTTACAGTTGGCGCATGGCCCCGACATTATTCTTTGGTTTTGCCTGTGTTTGAGGATATTGCTCGTTAGCCTCGGGCTGTTTAAGCATGTCTGTGAAAATAACCTTTACACGGATGAGTTAACATAAAGTCAACACTGTTGCACCAAGACAAAACTGGTTTATCAGACTTTAACATATTTAACATATTCTCTCGTACAAAACTAGCACAAATACTATACAACGTCCAGTATTAGATTTTAGAATTGTTGCACAAATGAGTAATGTACTTCTTGTTGTTTCCCACTGAAAATTGTCCTGATGGAACTCTATGTACTTGGTTGTTCCCAACAGAAAATGGTGATAATAGTGGTGGTTGTGGTGGTCTTGCTGGCCGTACTAGCTCTCATAATCGGGTTGTCTGTGGGATTGAAGTAAAGCTGATGAGCTATTTGAATAAGAGGAGCGCTAAGGGTGAGTAACTCTGGAGCAAATAAGCTCTGTAGTGCCACAATGGGTGTGGGTATGAAACATGCTTTGGAAAAGGGTTTGCACGTTCTTTTCCACTGTTGCTGTGTGTGTGCGTGTGTGTGTGTGTGTGTGTGTGTGTGCGTGCGCGTGTTTGTTTTCTTTCTATCCAAAGGGCTAACTTGAGGTGTGTTTGTGTGTATTTGAAGTTCTTGGGTGTGTGTTATTCTGCAGCATTCGCCTCTAGTTACTGCTGAACAAACAAAGCAGAGCTAGAAGTGAGTTACAATATCAGCTGTGGGTTTCTCTCAATGTTCTCCAGTTCCCTGTCGTTAATCTCCCTTTGTCTCTCTCTATCTCTCTCTCTCTGTAGAAGATGGTCGTAATTGTTGTAGCCTGTGCTGTGGATGTTCTCATCTTCCTCATCGTCATCCTCCCCCAGACCTGATCACAGGACTGCTGTTTTTATCATCCGTTATTAATCATCCACTCCATCCTATCATCCATCAGCTGCGCTGCCAAAGAAAGAAAACTGATACTGATGGCTCCATTTGGATACAAATGTTTAACTTGCCAATGTACAACTTTTTTGTTGAAGAACAACTGTTACATTTTATCTCTGGATGAGAAAGAAGACCTCCGAGGCTTGGAATATTATAGAACCTTTTTATCCAATCAGACCCGTCCTTCCTGGTCTGTTAGGGTTCATTTGAGTCCCGCAGGTGGCTTGGACAGTTTGAGGATGCTCTGCTGCAAATGAGGAAATGAGACTGAAGCTGACAATGCGTGGAGGGGAAGAGAGAATTGAGAAATAACTGGTCATAACACTACTCCAGTGTCACTTAACATGTCATTATCTAACATTCAATGCCAAAAAAAGTGTTGAGTGAAATAGATTTGAATAGTGAGTGGGACCCTTGTGAAGCCTTGTAGAAGCACATCCTCTCCCTCATCATAGTTATTGCCTTAAATGAGCCTTGACACGTTCTGTGATTGAAAAGCTAGCTACTGTATATTCACTGTACTCGTAAGTTGTTTATTTAGGGGAGTTTTAGCACTTTCACATTTCAAATTATGTCTTTTAAATTAAGCTCAGATGATCATGTGAATAATAGAATTGTTATTTTGTGTGTCGTTAATATGCATCCCTGACTAGGTCTCAGTTCTTTTAACTTGAAGAGGATCGGTGTGCTCACTTATGATTCTTCAGTTTGGAGAGCCCTTGGTTCTTATTTTAAATATGAAGGAAGTCCTCATGGAAACACATTTCAAACACCGGTGGAGCTTGGATGAGCACAAAAAAACAAGCTTGGCGCATTAGCATGTATCTATTGCTTTAGGGACCGAAATGCCTGAATATTTGTTTAGTATCTTTGATAACTTGATACAATGTTAGATTAACTTTCTACACTTAAAGATATGATTGACTCCATTGTTAAAATGCTGTAAAAACATAATGTCTTCATGCCAAAAGAGAGATTGTAACACCAGCTATTTCAATCTCAGCGCCAGAATAGTTCAGTAAGTAATAGTAATATATTTATTTGATGACGTTGCTAAGTCAGTCGCACAGACCGATAAAGTGTAAAAGGACACTCTGGTGGTTCTTTACTAGTGCGATATGCATTTCGTGGCATTTTTTAAATCTCATATTTCTACTGTAATTTTTTTTTTAAGTTGCCAGTTTATTGGGTACAACTATCTGAAACTAATGCATTAATACAGCAGCCCCTGGTGTGTTATAAATCTATATAATAATACAAACCAAATACAGAAAAGATTTATTGCAGGGCTGTTATATTGGACTGAATTAGTTTTAGTGCGCCTAATAAATTGGCTTTAAGTCTGTTTGGTCACATCATTTTAGTAAGTCTTTTTTTCATGTCGTCACCCAGAGGCTTTAATTTGGCAGTTAAAGTAATTAAAAGTGACGCCAGCTATGCATACAAAGACTGTATCAGAGACATTATGTCCCATCATTTAGAGACGGTATCAACAGGTAGAGTTCTGTAGCCCAAAGACATCCTCTTTAAAATGTCCAGCGCATTATGAGGGAAGTCTTTGTTTCTGTTCGACCAGAGCCTGAATGGTTCCTTTTTAGTTCTGGTTGAGCAGGCAGCTCTTGAAAGTGAGAGCCCTTCCCAGTTTCTTCTTCTGACCGCACACATACCGCCATCGAATGTTTAATCCTAATGCTTCTGTTCCTTTTTTCTTCACAAAGAGGGGAAACTGAAGCAGTTGTACACTGTATACATTAAGGTGCCACAGATTTTATTGAAAATTAAAGATTTTATGTTTTTTAATGACTTTGTTGACAATAGCGTCTACTTGTGACCTCATGCCTGTCCCTTTGTGAGTGACCAAAGTATGTGAGTGTGTGTGTGTTTATGGGATGGTTGTAGCTGTTGTCAGCAGATTAACCAATGTTGCAAAGTACAGTTTTTAAAGCCTGGTGCGCAAGTTTCAAAAAGGAGGTAAGTTTTTCACCTTTTCTCTCTCTTTACACACAAACAAACACACACACACACCCTGATCTCTGTGACCCTTTGTTCTCCTGATCAATCATTTCCTCAAACCAATGTATCCATTAGTGTGAATAATTGTAAGGTGTTAGATGCTGTCTGACCTTTTTTTATTTGTATTAAATCAACAGAAAAAGATGATGATTACATTGTGCTGTGCCATCATTGGAATCGTTGGATTCTCCTATCTCTACAGCTTCTTCTCATAAAAGGTTTTATGAAGGTAAAACAGCTGCAACCGCCTTTAGCACTATGCATTCAGTTCTTTCAAACTAAATGTTAAATAAGGTCCCTTTTTTGTGTTTGTGTAGTGTTTCTATGGAAGAGAGTGTCAAGAAAAAGAAAGTCCTGAGGTGCCCCTGTGTTTACCCTGACCATTATTTAAATCTAATTTAAAATTGAATAAAAGTATTTAAAAAAACGAATTGAACCAAACCAGCCCTGTGCACTTACCCTTTTATTAATCATCTTGCTGTATGAAGTGTTTGAAAACGTGTTATAAATGTGTAGATTTTTCTCAGTCTGCCTTCGTTACCAGATGATCAACATGAGACTTAATCATTTTGGACCATGCTGGTCGAGTGTAGTCTTACGCCTCCTGGTGGTGTTTGGAAAGGATAATCATATTTGTTTGTCAGGAAACTATTTCTAAGGATTCATTTTAAAAAGAGATGCATGAAGATGAATTTTTTTTCGGAATCTGTTGTACTCTATTCATGCTCATACACACAAGTATGCTCTGGTCAAAAATATCCAATTAAGTAGTATTTTTTGACTTGTGTTGTCACAATTTGAATACAATATATGTGATTTTGTTGTGTGTGATCTGTCTGTATGCGTCTGTGCTGCTGAACTGCTCCCACTAATGGTCTTTTCTGTAACAGCGGCTGCTCGCTCATTGGCTGCGTGTCAACCCTGTAAAGCCTGTTATGTAATAAATGATTTCTGTGGGAGTGTTGTAGGTGTGTGCTTTGCTTCATGTGTTGAATTTTTTTTTTACATGGCTCAATCTGTATGCATATGGGCTGGTTTCCTCCAACCTAACACCTTTTACATTTAAATCGTATACTTTGTGTGTGAAGCAACGGGAAATGTATGGCTATGCCTGGCGAAACATCTGTGTATGAGCGGCTTCCCTGACCTCATTTCAGCCCCCATCTCTCTCTTCTTCCTAACCGGAGGCAGGCCCGGCCCATTGACACCCCGTGGGGGCGGGGTCTATACAAGGATGCGCTCGTTTTCCTGCTTCGTGTTTGCAGGAAAACGAGGGTTTGGATACAATTAAATTAAAGTACGTATATTGATCCCTAGGAGTGACATTCAGCATTATAGCAGCACAGGGACATAAGTTAAATACATGTAAGATTAAAAAGTAAAATAAACCAATCAAGTAAGAAGAGCTATATATTATTACATCACCCGAGACTAGTCTGCATAAATAGAAGACACATGAAAAACCATAGGTGCATTTTCACAAACTACAGTGATGGGTACAGTAGAAAAGGCGCCTATTTGAAAAATGTTATTATTGCAAAACATCCAGCATAACGCGAATTGCATATCAATATAACACACACAATATGTACAATGTGATATATGCATATACAAATTGAGCAGAAGTGTAGTAACATAACATCCATGTATATTGTAAAGTAACTTACTCTACATAAATACAATTTTAAGGTTGTACTTTTTTTGCTACGTTATTTCAAAAATAAAATACTGCTTCTGTTAAATGACGATCCAAAAAATACACAGGCAGTTTTGCCATTTTGTTGCAATACTACCTTGCAGGAAAGTACGTTTACAGTGAACATACAAGGACTATTTCTTCCATCACCGTCAAACCGGGGAAGCCAAACCGAGCACACTTGTATTTTAACATATTCTAATCCGGTTTAAAAGGCACGTGCTTTGTCCAATGGGGTTGTTTGCATGCTAATTGTTTGCAGCGTAGAGGTAAATAGGGGGCGGGGTCAGGAGCGTCTTTTTTTAATTTTTTTCTCCGTTCGTGTGTTGTGTGTGTTTTCTCACCAGCTGAAAATGGCGGCTCGGAGCGTCGGATCCTTCTAACTTTATCGCACAATAATAAACACAACAATATACACAGCTGTTGTCACATAACATGGGGAGATAACTTTACCGAGAGCCCTCAGACGCTCTAGCCGGGACGTATTACTTTCACCTCTCCCGGCCCGAGGAGCCGAGACGCAGAGGTAACGATAAAGAAGCGTCCGGAGGCGAACGTCAGCTAGCTTAGCTCGCGAGCGTCAACCGACGACTTAAGAAAGGGTTTGCCTTCTGAGCTAATTTACGTTAGCCAACCACTACAGCCTCTAAATGGACTCGCTGGTCCGGGGAAATAATTATTAAAGGTCGTCGCGTCTGTCGGCACTTGTCTTCACTCGGCGACGCAAGTTCGACGTAAATGTTTTGTGTCTTGTCGCGAACCTCCGGCGACAATGTTTGCTAACGTTAGCTACGCGTTCTAGCTAACGTTAGGTTCTACTCCGAGAGATGTGTGTTTGTGTCCCGACTTAATGTAAAGAAACACACACCGGGACGTTTTAACACCGGGGGACTGTTTAATCCGTGTAATTTAACGTCGCCGCCGATACTATGTTTGTCTTCTAGAGATTATGGAGGACCCCCATACGCGGTACAGTAAGCGCCTGGTGAGTACCGTCAACTGGACACAACTGCTCCCCGGAACAGTTGTGTTGTGTTTCACCCGTACAATGTTTTGTGATGTGTTTCTCATTCAATGTGTGTATGTGTGGGATGTTTAGCTCTTTTTTAAATACACGGAGCAGTCCAGTATATTAAAATATAGTATAGTTGGTTGGAATGGCCCACTTTGTGTGTGGTACATTGTGTCACAGCAGTGCTGCTTTCTGTTTTGTGTGCCTCAATAATACCGTAAATAATGAACCTGTCTATGGAGACTGCGTTCAAGAGACGGTCAAGTTCACTGTCCAACCTGACAGCATTTGTGCTGTGACCTTGCTTCACCTCCTAACTATCGTATAACCCTGGTTGCTGAGTAATTTACTTCATACTTCTCAGTGTGTACTCGAATATTTATGATTAATTCTAGTGGCTGGTGCAATTAAAAGATACATGTCTAAATATATATGTAATAAGTCCTTGTTGATTTACTTTTGGAAAGCTTGTCTCTGACTTATTTGTGCAAGACACAAAAGCTTAATAAAAGCACCCAATAAACTGTTGGTTAATTTTAATTAATTTATACCCTTTATCATTTCTATTACTGTTTATGAAAACAACCATATGTTTTTTTTTAATATTATTACATTGATTTCAGTTCTTATGTACAGTGCTCAGTTATGAAAGTGAGGAGTATCAGAGTTTAGATAATGCCACACTTATTGTATGGGGGTGGGGAGATCTCAGAGCGGGGGTGTTGTGCTTTATCCATCTGTCTAGCCAAGCAGTGCTGCATAGGGTTTATGGTAGGACGGGGGAAAGGAGTGGGGGGCAGATTAACCCCTGCTATTGTAATGCTGTATTGTTTGGTTCTCACGTGAACTTTGGTATTTGGTATCTGGCTGACTGATCTGCTTGGATTGATTTATTGTGATAGGTGACAGCGTGAATTCTACCACTAATTTTAGTCCCTTTTTTAGCACCGATGTATTAGGGACAACTCCCTTGGGGGGTCCCCTCAAACGTTTCTTGGTATTTTGCTTCTCTGTTAGTTTTGAATGTGCTCGCTTTTGGTTGTGTAGTTTTTCATACCACGGGTAGTTTGGTGAAAAAATATTTATGTGATGCTAGTTCTGCGGCTTTATTGTTTAATTTGATGTTGACATCAGTATTGCTGCCAATTAGATTTGTAATGGCACTAAAATATCTTTTTTTACCATAAGACATCTCATAATTCTCACTGCCAGTTGTTTCAACCCTCTCATCCTGTCCTCTTTCTGTTGCTCACTACAAAACATATTTTGTTATACTTGACGTAGATGTTAAAAGAAATCATCTTCTGTCCTCAGCGTACAGGGACGCGGCGCCGCTACCAGGACGATGGAATCTCTGACGATGAAATTGAAGGGAAACGGATGTTCGACCTCGACGAGAAGTTGCAGTGTGTCAGGTTCACATCTGACTTGGTCAAACACATGGAGGGTAAAGGTGAGAGGTTTCAACAACTCCAGGAGATTTTTTGGAATATAATTTCAATGAAACCTTACCTGAATATATCTGATGCCATGAAAAGGCAACTAAGTTTAACGCTTGGTTCTACATACTGCAGTGTTTCCCCTACCATTTATATTAGGGGGGCGCCCCGCACCCCTGAAGGCACCCTCCGCCCCCCTGAAGGTCGAGTTAATTTTGTTTAATTGAATTTTCTCTATAGTGCCAGATCACAATAAAAGTGATTTAGTGTTCTCTTTCCTATAGAACAGGTCTACCTCTTTTTATTTTATTAAACAAACTAAATGGTTGTATGTTATTTATCTTATCTACACAACGGCATGTCATTTTGGGTAAATGTATACATTACGCCGTTTTAACAGGTTACTACGTTTGCGCAGCTCCCCAATTCTTGGCACCTTGCCAAGAGCCGATCTCTGCGAGATCCTCCCCCCAGCTTTAAACTTAGGGGAAACACTGTACTGTATTATTTGATGCTGCAGCTTTTTTAGACTGTGTTGATTGGATAAAAGTGTCTTTGCAAGTTCATAGTGTCTAATATAATAATTTTCATGACGTTGTGTTATCTCCCCAATGCAAGTATGTGTTTGACTGTGTCTCCTTTCTAGATTTCACATTTGAGTACATCCAGAGGGAAGGACTCAGGGACCCCATTATCTTTGACAGAGCTGACGGCCTTGGCATAGAGTCAGTTGCATTCTTTGTCTTTTTTTTTTAATGTAAACATGTACATTATTTTTTTGATTCTCATATAGAGTTATAGCTTAGTTTCAAATCAAATGCTAATAAACCTTTTGTTTTTCTGGAGATTAAAAAGAAACTTTAACATTTACATGGACTTATCTCTGTTGCAGAATGCCAGACCCTGATTTCAGTGTGAGTGATGTCAAGTTGTTTGTTGGTAAGTTCCTGTTTTATTACCATTCCCTGTAAATGTCTTTATTTTGTACACAAAATGCTAGTCTTATAGAATAATATTACCTTGTTCCAAATAAGTTGGTGAATATTAAGAAATAACTTATTGTTAAACTGTAAAGTTTCCCACTCAGTCTTTATCTCAGTATTAATAAAAGATGTTCATGTAAAACATGATTTTTTTTTTGTTAAACGGGTGATTATTTTAAAACCCCCAAATATCGACCTCCTAAAACAAGTATCGGTCGGGCTATAGTTGCTGGGCATTTTAATTACAATTAATGGGTATTATACACAATGCCAATGAATATTGAGTATATTTCAGAACAATGTAATTGCAATGGGCACAGTAGTTGAACCACCTTTAATTCTCTTACAGGTAGTCGACGCATTGTAGACGTGATGGACGTGAACACCCAGAAGGGAATTGAGATGTCGATGGCTCAGTGGCGACGCTACTATGAAACGCCACCATCTGAGAGAGAAAAACTTTACAACGTCATCAGTCTGGAGTTCAGCCACACCAGGCTGGAGAATCTGGTCAAGCGTCCGGCTTCGGTGAGAATGCGCACAATATTACTTGTCAAGCTTTTACAACAAGTTAGATATGTCATTTTACAACTCTAATTCACACACACATGTAAGTCGCAAAAAAATGGAGTACTCATAAAATCACGCTTACGGCAGTTAAGGAACACAGGCTAGCTATCCGAATAAGACTTTGATGGCTATTGAGTTCTGGCTTGGACCCAGGGAAGTAACTATTTGTCTACATACAGAAAGTGGTGTCGGTTATCAAAAGCTTTGGCGCAGACCTTTTTAATTTATGTATTTTCTTTTCCTAATTGTCCAGGTGGACCTTATTGACTGGGTGGACAACATGTGGCCCCGCCATCTCAAGGAGAGACAGAGAGACTCCACTAATGCCATCATAGACATGCATTATCCCAAAGTACAGAAGTGAGTAAACCAGAGCCCTTTGCTATGCTGTAGAGAAGATGCAATACTGATCACATCTACATCAGGGATATTCTTAATCCAATTCTATTCAAAGTCGATTCTATTTTAAATCTAAAATCTGCTTTGTGTTTTATGTCCTTCCTTCACTTCTCAAAAGGTACTGTCTCATGAGTGTGCAGGGCTGCTTCACAGATTTCCACATTGACTTTGGAGGGACTTCAGTTTGGTACCACATCCTGCGAGGAGGAAAGGTCGGTCTGCGTGTCACGCCACACGAGAATCCTAGTTTTCGAAGTTTTGGCTACCTGTAGTGACCCAGTGGAAACCTTTAGTTTTAATGAGAGATTATTTTCACTCATACTATAAGAATACAACTAAATGTCAATGTGGACTACCACTGCATCTTGCTTTTCAACTGTCTCTTAACGTCCCGCAAATAGACATTAGTGCCATGGATGCATCTTTTAAGTATTTGTTGACCTCAGACCATCAACTTGATCTTTCACCTGTGATCCCCGCAGGTGTTCTGGCTAATTCCACCCACACCGCCGAACCTGGAGATGTATGAGAACTGGGTTCTATCAGGAAAACAAGGGGACATCTTCTTGGGGGACAAGTGTTATGACTGTCAGAGGATCGAGCTCAAGCAAGGCAACACCTTTATAATCCCATCAGGTATGTTCCTGTATTAAGGCCATGACACACAGCCCTATATAACCCACACTTGACCTCTACTTATGTTCAGCATCCTGTGCTTTGTATGTTGTAGGGTGGATCCATGCCGTGTACACACCAGAGGACACGTTGGTGTTTGGGGGAAATTTCCTCCACAGCTTCAACATCCCCATGCAGCTCAACATCTACAGCATTGAGGATCGCACAAGGGTGAGCATGTTGTTATTTAACTGTCCTCCTGACACACATTGTTGACTTCAGATTTTGTTATGTCTAATATACTAATTTACAGTATCTGCGTCTAGGGTAACTATCTGATACAAATACCGCTGCTCCCCTTTTCTCAATTTTGTCTCAAAATAGAGACTCATTAGTACCTAAGTAACCGTGACTGCGGCTGTAAAATTACTAAATTGGAATTAGTTTAACTGATAGTGAAAACACTACATTTTAGAATGAAACTCTCATGTAAACAGTTTTTATTGTGGATTAATGTGGAAGCAAATATCACTGTCTTTTGGGAGACGACGCAAACATTTAATTTAGCTGAAACACAAGTTGGTTGTTTTGTCAAACGCTGTCATCGGACTCCAGCCACATATAAGCAGTACAAACACACAACAAAGTTATGAGAAATGCTTCAGCTGCTTAAGCTGATCAGTTTGAAGAAGCATACATTGTGTTCATGTATAAATTTACTTGGAGCAACATGGTATACATTTCATTTTTTGTCTGGTATTTGACAAAACTTAAATATAAATATGAACCAATGTTCTCTATTTGTCCTATTTCTGTCCTCTAGGTGCCAGCAAAGTTCCGCTACCCATTCTACTTTGAGATGTGTTGGTATGTCCTGGAGAGATACCTCTACTGTCAGACCAACATCTCCCATCTCACTCCTGAGTTCCAGAAATACTCCCTTGGCATAGGTAAGGACGAATAAACACAAGAAAACATTGATGTCCTCAATTGTATTTGTCTCTTCTTTCCACAGACCTATACATTTATCCTTCACTCTTTTCAGGACTGACACAGGCTGAACATGAAACCAATGATCACACCAAGAATGGCACCTCTAATGGAGTTGAAAGGGACACTGGCATCACAGAGATTGTAATCAAGGAGGAAGAAGTCAAAGAAGAGACAGCTGAAGTTGCCCCACCTCAACAGATGCTGACTCCATTTGAGCTGGAGGGACTCTGGAACCTCTTAGGGAAGCTAGAGGAGCTGCCAGACCAGAAAAAGTGTGTACCTGAAGGCATCATGAATGCTGCAGCCCTGCTCAAAGACATGAGGGTGGGCCTTAATTCCTTGCGCATTTCATCTCAATGAAGTACTGCTTTTAGGTTTCTGTGCCATGGTTGAAGTCCAGATATTTATGTTATTTTTGTCTTCCTACTTCTTTTCTCTTCTCCACTTGTCTAGACTCTTCTGGAAGAGCATTCCAATGATAACCCCAAGTTGTCCTACACTGGAAAGCCCATTGTCAAGTGGCCCGAAAGGGTGAGTAGAGAACACATTTTACACACGTCCATCAAGCTTGGATATATACTTCACGACATCCATATCCAGTCTTGCAAACGTGTCACTTTTCGGCAAAATTTGAAAAAGGGGTCACCTATGAGATTCGTGCAGATCTGACGAGTTGCTTCGGCTCCAACGCTGTAGGCGCTGTGAATGGAAACCCATTCAACATGCGAACACATAATCGACAGCATCGCCCAGATGTGCCGATCACCAGGATGAGGGAAATACAAACCCTAGACCAACTCCTTATCCCTGCTGCTTTCATTATGCCTTTAAGTGCAAAAGATCAAGCTAGTGCAAATACAGAAGTAAATGGCATTTACATTACATGCATCTTTGTCACCTTGTTCACTACTGATGAGTTTGCAACCCTGTCTGTTTGTTATTAGATATGATGTATTTAGTAGTAGTGCTTCAGTTACTTTAAATCTTCTTTACTTCTGTATAATTACTGTTAAAATACTCTGTCGGTGTAATTGAGATAACATGTGTTTTTTACATATCTACTATTTGATTACATTATTAATATTGTTTTTTCAGATAATATTATTAATACACAACCATTATAAATTATTAAGCACTTTCAGGCGTGTCAAACAAGTCCTCATACCGTACACCGACCTAAACAGGCTTTTCTTTAACTCTCCTGCTGATGTCCCTTCTACAGCCGTCATGGTACCAGCCCCCCACCCCCCCTCCCCCTGTCATTTACCGTCCTCGCTTGGGCCCCACCCTACACAAGCCTCTGGGTCAGAGGCCCACCAAACGCTCGTCCATCTCTGCCCTGAGGCGCAGGCGGGTGAGGTGTAAGCGCTGTGGCGCCTGCTGCCGGAAGGAGTGCGGCACCTGCCAGTTCTGCCATGACATGAGGAAGTTTGGTGGCCCAGGACGAATGAAGAAGGGCTGCATCATGAGACGGTGTCTCATGGTGAGTCTCATACCCTTCTTTGTCTTTGTATGTGTGGACTAATGCTGCCCATCTGTCCTTGTAAGCACAGTGTACACTAGGAGAAAGTGTCGATGAGTGACTCATAATGTCAAGTCAGATTCTTTTACAGCTCCACAACTTTTCATTCTGAAATGGAGATTGTCAGAGAATAATCAAGAATACGGTGCAATTATTCACAGTATTTATATTTTAATGAATTGTGATTCACAATAATATGTATCACATCAGATTAAATTATTATAGTGTAAATAGCGTTTATTTCGTCCTCCAGCCTGCCTTACCGAACACAGCGCGATGTGCCATATGTGGAGAAGGAGAATTGGATGAATCAAATCCGAGCACTTACTCACTCATGGAGTGCTCTGTCTGCTCGCAGATTGTCCATCATCAATGCATTAAGGTAATCAACTTTAGATATAGTGAATGCTATACACTGAATACATTAACTCATTATTGCATTGTTTGTTTGTTTCCTACAAAATTGCATGAGTAGGTCTTGATTTGATAATCGTTGTTTCAAACCTTTAACTGTTTGCTCTTTCAGGAACCCGGTGAAGGGAAGATCAATAAAGATTTGCCCAGCTGCTGGGAATGTCCCAAATGTTACCAAGGCAAAGACTTGGAGGTACATATCCTCTCATTCTGTTGCCATCTGTCTCTCTCTTTGTTCTCAGTTCATGCGATCTCGCTAACACTTTAAAATGACACCTTCTCTTCTTCTTCAACCCCACCAACCATCTCTTCCCGACCTTCCCACACCAGTCTTCCAGCGACGAGGAAAGTGAGGAGTCGGAAGGCTCAACCTCCTTGCCACCATCCAAACTCGCCTACCGGGAGGGCATTGGTGTAGGTGAAGGGGTGAGACGAGGGAGACCTAGCAGAGCCTCATCACGATCCACAGCACCACCACCGTCTCAGAAACTTCTACTGCAGCATCAACAGAATCGCAAAAGAGCAAATGCACTGGAGCTCAGACTTAAGAAGAGGGTAAATTGAATTTGGATGTGTTTGTTGAACGTTCTGATGTATTCATGATCAAAAGCAAGTAGTGACATTTTTTCTGCTTCATGGAGGTGTTGATTTAAAGCTTATGGATAATTCGGCAGATTTGCAGTTCCAAATAAATTGATGCCCTGAAAAGTCAGCTGGCCCAAGAGTAGGAAATATTCATAGAGAGACCTCTTTTGTTTTGTTTTGGCATTGATTTTGATCTATTTCCGTCATAGAATTTAAAAAGACCATTTCAAAGCGTTTCCATGATGAAATTTGGAGTCACCCTGAAACTGGTTCGGTGTTTTTATTTGTCATGTATCTCATTCCCTCACCCCTTTTCTGTTTATTTCAGATAAAACTAGAGCGCAGCAAAATCCTAACGGTAAGCACTTAGTTCTGTAATGGTCTGTGTTGCATTTAAATACTATAATGCATATGTGGTATTATTCCAGGAGGTAGTTTCCTCCAAACAACTTGGTTTGCCAAAGATGCCTTTTAACCACGAGCCACCCTTTTTGTCCTTTCCCACACAATAGAAACAGTCTCTCGAGCGTTCTCCCAGGCTGCTTCGCTCCAGGGTGCTTTCCCGGCTGCGCTCTCCAACCAGCAGACTATCTCAGGGCAAAGGCCGGGGCTCCACCTGGGCGAGTGGCTCCTCTTACCACAGCACTTCAGGAGGGACTGGTTCTCTCCAGCAACAGTCTTCCCTCGGTCTGGTACTTGAGACCAAGGGAGAGTCCCACAGAGGGAGGGGGAGAGGGGTGAGGCTGCGGGGAGGAGGAGCAGGAAGAGGAATCGGAGGTGGTAGAAGCCATGAAGAGTTGGAGGAGGAGAGTGAGGACAGCAGCAGCAGCAGCACCACCACCACCACCAACAACAACAGCAGCAGCAGCAGTAGTAGCAGCAGCGATGATGAAGAGGAGAGAGGGCAGAACATTGGGAGGGGATTGGATAAAGAGAACCAGCCGCAGTCGAGGCGAGGAGGACGGGCAGCCAAAGAGAGAGAAGAGGAAGCGAGCGAGGTGGCCAACCAAAACGGTGCAGAGGCGGACGAGGAGAAGGAGGTGGAGCAGGACAGTGAAACGAGGGGCAAAGACGGCACATATCTTAAAGTGACACTCCAAAGGCCAGCCAGAGCCAAACACGACCCGTCAGCCATTGTCCCCAAGTTGGAAGCCATTGCCCCTCAAACTGCCACTTCCACAATACACAACCAGACCAGAGTCCTCGTCAGACCCCCCATTAGAAACCGTGCCCCCTGTCCTGATCAACACTCCAGTAGGCCTCCTTACACTCGTAGTAGACACACTGACACTCGCACCTCCCACCCAGAGAGGCTGGAGGACTCTAAAAAGACGAGGCTCAGCAGACCTGCTAAATTGAGCAATGGCGCCTCCTCTTCTTCAACCTCTGAGCTTCCCCATCTCCGCATTCCCCTGTCCGCCCTGCAGGAAGGAGGGAGCGAGGCAGACAGGGAGAACAGTGGCAGCGGACCAGGCTGTGAGAGGGAGGTGTGGGTATCTGTCTTCCGTTACTTAAGTCGAGCGGATCTCTGCGTCTGCATGGCGGTCTGCAAGAACTGGTACAAATGGTAAGATATTTTTGTGGATATGGTTTTTATTAGGGATGGGTTTTAATAGTCTGTTTCTGGTCCGCAAAATACCCGTATTCGTTAAGCTCTGATGCAAACAAATCTGGTTTTGAGCTTTTGTTTCTGCCTACACAGTCAACAAAGGTTGATTAGACATCTTTGAATAGGAGTTGCTCTTGCCGTTTCTTGCAGATGTGGAAAGGGGAAAGAGATTCAAAAGGATTTGTAATTGATAAGGGGATTTTAATTTGATAAAACACGATTAAACTCCATCCCTAATTTTTATATCTTTTATATTGCAAACCAAATAGTGATGTGGTGCCAGTAGCTCTGCAAATTGATAACTGAATGGATGTGTTCTTCATCAGTATGTGCTTTTTTTTCTTAGGTGTTTAGACAAGCGGCTTTGGGCTCGTATTGACCTGAGCATCAAACGAACAGTTACGCCTCAGGCCCTGACAGGCATCATAAAGAGACAGCCGGTCACACTGGATCTGTCATGGACCAACATCTCTAAAAAGCAGCTCAACTGGCTTGTTGGCCGCCTGCCAGGTACATAAACACACATTCACTCTCTCTCCTTCACTCAATTTGTTTTTAATTCTAATTTGGTCAATATATATGCAATTAAATATGAAACAAAAGAATCACCTAAATAAATAACAAGAGTATACAATAAAAAGTAGGGATTTATTTATATTCATATCAATATTTTCAAATGTTTAATTTTGAGTTTTATAAAATCCCAGGGTTTAAAAAATAATTCTGAATAAGTCATGTATCCACTAATCAGTTGTGATCTCTCCATACATTAAACACTAAATTGAAATCTCTTTTTTTGATTTTGCAGGGCTCAAGGATCTGATGGTGTCAGGTTGTTCCTGGTTAACTATTTCAGCTCTCTGCTCCTCTGGTTGCCCTCTCCTCCGTTCTCTGGACCTGCGGTATGCAGATGGCGTCAAAGACTCTCAGATCAGGGATCTAGTCACCCCTCCAGGTCAGGAAAGAGCAGCCTCAGGATCTTATGTTTCCCAACTTTATAACCACTGACTTTATTGTCATTATACTCCCCCTTTTGCCGTGTCCTCATCAAACTCTTGCAAAAACTCAACTTCTTTTTCTTGTCTTCCTCCCAAATAACTCCTTTGTTCCAGGTTGTGACAATCGCAGTCAGTTTCGGACCATGCAGTGTTTGCGACTAGCAGGCCTGGACATCAGTGACTCCACTCTGCGCCTGGTGATCCGCCACATGCCCCATATAACAAAACTGGACCTCTCCCACTGCAACAGCCTCACCGACAACTCCATCAACCTGCTGACTGCAGTGGGCTCGTCCACACGAAACACGCTCACAGAACTCAACCTGGGAGGTGAGAGATCAATGAGTATCGCAAATCTTTTGGGAAGAATGAACATGCACACGTTGCATTAGTTTAATTTCACTAGTATTGATGTCTGTGTGTTTTGGTTTCTTTCTTAGGTTGCAGTAAACTGACAGACGCTAGTCTTAAGTATCTCCGCCGCCTCTCTTGCATCTCACTGCTCGACCTGCGAGGCTGTAAAGGTGTGTCCCGTAAGGCCTGTGAGGCCTTCATCTCCGAGCTGTCAGTCAACACACTCTACTGCCTGTCGGATGAAAAACTGATCCAGAGGATTTCCTAAGCATCTTCCTCTTCTGACTGCAGAGGGGATTTGAGGTGCAAAGGCAACAGTGAACCTGTGTCACACAAAGGACACAGGCAGCAAGGGAAGTTCACATGCACCCGTGTAACGTTAGAGGGGTGAGGTCTAAACTGGGAGCGCTTACTCACTTAACTGGTGTTGGTGAAAGGGGTTGTCACAGCTGAAACAATATTTCTTTTTTTAACATTAAGTTCCGTGTACCATAAAATTACTCATTTTTCTTTTTAGACTTTTGAATTTCATCTTTCGGGTGTAACTGCATTGTTATGTTTGGCTGATTCCCTTGCAATTTATCATTTTAACTTTAATATCGGCTACGTGTGGGTGCTCTAAATAGATGGTTATATTTTGTCAAATTCAAGAGAGCACACGTCTAGAAGTTCGACGTCTGCTTTATGCACAACAACTATGCGCTGAGATTTATTTTTTTGAAGACGACTAAAAGGTGACAGATCTTTGACATCATCGCTTAAAAAGTGAGTGACTGGAATGGCCTGTTTACCAGTTGTATGTTCAGCTTAATAAGGCTTTTGGATGCAACATTAGTCAAGTGGTATACCTGATAAGTGTACATGGACATTGAGTAGATGTGGTTGTATAAGGGTAGTAAGACAGTGTGAGAAGGCAATCGACAAAGCAACAACACCTCACCCCAACAAAGAGCAGGTTGCATGAATTGTTCGGGGTGCCCAAGGGTCAGGTGTGAGATAAATGGTGCATTTTCAAACAACCGTTAGACTTCAGGTGCTATTATTTCCAAACTCTCTTATTGCTTTGTTTTTGTACAGAGAAGACATTTAGAGCCAAAATGTTAATATTCTAGATGAAATTGCACCCCACCCCTCTTTGATACACTTTCTTCTTTTCTTGGATGAAAAATGTGAGTATCTACTTTTCCATGACCTTATGTCCAATTCATTGTAGAGCTGTTCAATTTTGTTTAGGGGTCGGGGTTGCTCATTTCTTTGTTCCCTTAAAGTGTAGTAGTTCTGTATCAAAGGTCTCTTTCCCGACAGCCCTCCTGGCCATATACATTCAAATGAATATAAGTATATAAATATATACTTTTGTGTAAATGTGTTTTCCTCTTTTCGATTATCAAAACGGGAGTCCTGTAGCATTGTAATTATTTTCAGAAGCATTTTTCACTTTATGTTATTTGTGTTATTTTTCAAGAAAAATAAAAAAAAGATAAACAAAGGTTAACTGTCGTCTTGTCACTGAAAGTGGGTACATACAAAAAAAAGTACATAAGATGTCTTTATTCCCGCACGATTACAGCAGCAGGTAAAGACCGTACAGGTAAATAAACAAGAGACGCATAGTTAAATAAAAAAATATATATATCGGCTCCACTTTTCTCAGTAACCTGGAAATAAAGCGACGCCTAAATCAATGCATGACACCCAGCAGCTGTACATGCGCTCATCGGAGATGAGCTGCGTTTTGCACAGGGACGCGACCGACCCTGACAGATGTGGTCCGGTGTGAGGATCATTAGCCGGGCAGGGTTGGCTGTCACCTCCAGCATCTCTGATGTGCTCAGCTCGAGTGACCTGGATGTGAAACTGGAATAAAGGCGGATCTCGCTTTTATTTATACGGCAACAACCCTGCGATACAAAACGGGGGGCGGCTGCAGTCACAGCGGGGTGGCTACAGCTAACTTCAGCTGGCGATTTCACCCATAGTTTTATTTTATTTATTCTTAAGGCCGTAATCCATCGTTTGAGAAAATGAACGGACTTTGGCGGTGCATTTCTGGCCAGCTGAAATAGTTGTTTTTGACTTCGTGAATGATGGAAAACAGAAGCCAAAAGGAGCAGGAAACAATGTTATTAGCCAGTTAGCTAACGTTAGCTCAGCTAGCTAGCTGTTACTACATCAAATTAGTGGGCTGAGTTAGCGCGAGCTAACTCAGCCCACTAATTTAAATAGGAATAGACATTATTATACTTTGTTTGCTGTCCAACGGGAGCTTATTGGGTACATTTGCTTAGCGACAGGGGTTTTTCCAGGGAAACACATTCAACGTTCCCATTTTTTCTGCAGTTAACTAGAGAAGCTAGCTTGCCAGCTAGAGAAGCAGTTGTGCCGATCAGCTGAACTCGTTGCCTCAGTCCGCTCTGGTGTCACTGCAATCTGTCGGCTGCACAAGTCATCCTGCAAACATAGCTTTACTACCGTGAAACCGTCAAGCGGACGACAGCCATGGCCCAAGAAGCGTTTCCTCTGCATGTTCTGGTGTGGAACAATCAGTACCTGGAGCTCGAGCTCGAGCTGCAGAAGGAGGAGGTGAGTAAACGAGGTTTCATTGTTTATTTTATTCTTGTAAATTGGGGGTTGGATGCGTTTTACAGATCGCATATGTCAGGTCTCACTGCATTGCGCCGATGCTCCTTGTGCGTTTGCTTTAGCAGCAGGATGTGGAGCGCCTCGATCCGAGAGGGCGCACCCCGCTGGAGCTGGCTGTGTGTCTGGGCCACCTGGAGTCCACCCGGGTGCTGCTCCGGCACTCTGCAGACCCGACACACAACAACGCGCAGGGCTGGACCAGTAAGTGCTCTGCTTTGGGGCTCCCGGTTGTAATGCCCTCAAGGCAGCGGGGAGGGAATAAGAAGCACTTGCTGGCATTTCATTGTGGATGTGTGTTTCAGTCTTGCAGGAGGCGGTGAGCACCGGGGACCCAGAGCTGGTGCAGCTGGTGCTTCAGTACAGAGACTATAAACGTGCCACTGAGAGATTGGCGGGCATCCCAGAGCTGCTCAGCAAACTAAGACAGGTACGTTTGCTTCACATAAAATATACACAAGCCTCCAGGACTCAACCTGTTGCACGAGACAACACATCAACCACGCATAAAAGCTTTTGTTACATTTTTTAAAAGTTATTTTAGTAGTTCAGAATGCTGGTTTGGTGCATTTTAAAATGTTTTATTAGGGTCACTGTTTGTGACAGAATGCTGCATCGGAGCATCTTTTTTTTTTATTACGGTCATTGTTTGTTTCAAACAAGTTTCAAGCTTGACTGCACCCAGGTGACACAAATGTAAGATGACATGACCAAAAACAGTTTTGTTGGACTCCTCCAGGCGCAGGACTTCTATGTGGAGATGAAGTGGGAGTTCACCAGTTGGGGTGAGTGTGTTTCTTTAATGTGTTTTCACAAAGGTCCGTTTCAGCACCACAGTGAGTGGACAGCTCCCATGACAGTAGCTGTTGATCAGCCAGTTTGAAACATTGGCTTGAACTCAGGACACGCTACAAATTACTGATCGCCTTTCAACGTGTTATCTGTCATGTATTTAACAGGACTACTTAACAATGTAATATGGTCTCTTATGTTTTATCAGCAGAAGATGATCATACAAACAGTTAATTATATTTTGCGTCTTAATACTTTAGTATCATTATCCTTTGTTGTCGTACTTCGAGATGGATCATCTCGAAACCACTTTTTGAAGGTCTTGGTCTCATTTGTGAATCAACGGCATTTTTATTCTGTCTTGGGATTTAAGTTCAAGATTGGTCAGGACCTCAACTGCAGGGATGTCACTAAACTGGTCGTGCATTGTCTGATTTATACGTAAACGTTATTAGTCGTATAACTCATTAGTTACTCGTAGAGAGCTATATTGGCAAACTTAATGATCACCTCTGCAATGCCTTTTGACAGTGCATTTTTCATTTGTCTGTTGACCTTTTTTTATAAAGTATATAATCACTCTGTAAACATTTATTGTTCGATATCCATATATGGTAATTTCTCTCACAAAGTATTTCAATGAGTGTGCTATAAAGGGATAAATGAAATATGCATTATTTGCAGTACTATGTAACAACCCAGATTTAGAACATTTTCAGAAAACATTGCAACCTACCATGTAAATTTGCTTTTCTTAACTCTACTTCGCTTGTTCCCCGTTTTGTTTCCTCGTTCTTTTTGCCTCGTTTCTAAACTGCTTCTCCTCTTCGTGGATCCTCGTCTCAGTGCCCTTGGTGTCAAAGGTGTGTCCCAGTGACATCTACAGGGTGTGGAAGAGTGGCTCGTGCCTCCGTGTGGACACCACCCTCTTGGGCTTCGAACACATGACCTGGCTGAAAGGACGACGCAGCTATATCTTCAAGGGCGGAGGTGAGTGTGCTCTAAACACATTACATACGTACATATAAGTGAACAGCTGAGGTTGATGGATGGATGGATGGAGGGAGGGTTTTGTCATGAAAACTTGACTTGACCCACCCTGGAATACTAAAAACAGCTCTGCTAAATGTGTCTTTTGTGTGCGCCTCTTTAGATGAAGGTGCTGTGGTGATGGAGGTGGACCATGAGAAGCAGGTGGTGTACACGGAGCCACTAGTGTTGTCTCCCCGGGACGCGCCCTCCCTTCTGGCAGCCATGCAGCCATCGCAGGAGAACACGGCCCAGAGACTCACATCGCCCATCGTCTCAACGCACCTCAACACACGCAACATTGCCTTCGAACGGTAATAAGCGCATACAGCGTGGAGATCCACAAACTAGAAGCATTTAATGTTGTGCAGATGTCTGCAGTGCCATTTATTATTTGTACACAAGCATGTATTTCGTTTCCACAATTAACACTAAACAAATGCCGATGTCCTCTGTGCCGTGAGCCCTTACTAGATCTCTTTCCTTGTTTAGTAACAAGTCGGGAATCTGGGGCTGGCGTTCTGAGAAGAGTGAAGTGGTCAGCGGGTACGAAGCGAAGGTAAGGGATCGTTGAGCCAACCCACTGTACTATGGCTGAAACACATAGTTCAGACCATTTGGAAGTGAGTTTAGTAGTTTTGGGGCCACAAATTTACACCAAGTAATAAATATTTTGAAAAAATAAAATAATTTGACCATACCAACAATTGGTAAATAAGAAACTGGTTAAATATGTTTTTATTAAATGTTTGATTTGCACAAGAATGAATGTCTGGATGAAAAAACAGGATCATAAGAGATTCCTTTGGTGTTTTTGAGCAAACCGATTTTGTTTTTTATGTAGACTTTCTTTTTGAGATTAAAAAATAGTTTAACAAGGGAGACACAGACAAGAAAATAGTGTGAAAAGATGCAGACAAAACAGTCACAGTATGCATTTTGCTCCGTCAAAGATAGACCACGATATACTCTTATCTATACACAACCCAAACGCATCGGTTGACAGGAGCTTTACTTGAACAAGTGTCAAGAGTATTTTTGTATCTTTTTGTGCGTCCAGGTTTACAGTGCCACCAATGTGGAGCTGGTGACTCGGTCAAGGACAGAGCATCTATCGGACCAGGATAAGTCGAGGAGCAAAGGTGATTACACACACAAACTACACCCATGCAGTAAGTCCTTGTGCTCTTACAAGTGTAGAAATAGGGAAGGAACATCATGTCAAAATTAGTGTTATTGGGAATAACCGCAGAGAAATCTGAGCCTAAATTCAAAAGTTGTGAAAAACTATCAATTGGTGACTAGGTGGGACAAAGTTATTTTCTCCTATGTATTATGATGCTACTTTTGCTCCAGGTGTGTCCCTTGCCTTCTTTGTGGAGCAAAAAATAGAGCAGATTGATTATCTCCCTACATTATTCTCACTCAGGCTCAAAGACTCCTCTGCAGTCCTTCCTAGGGATTGCTGAACAACATACAGCTCCCAATGGGGTAAGAGTCTCCACATTACCTGTGCATCACATCCACACCACCTGCAGCTTTCTTTGATGAACACGTCACTTACAACTCCCTCTGGGTTTTTGTCAGAGTAATGTGTCCCAGTGTGCCAGTCCTCACAACCCCACAGCCATCACAGCTGACGAGTACTTCAACCCAGAGTTCAACCTGAACAGCCGGGACATCGGACGTCCCGGTGAGCTTACCAGCAAAGTCCAGAGGTATGATTCAGCCGTGGAAACATTAAAGTTCATCACCAAAAGCGGCAGCAGAATTTATTGTGGACCAGTTTGCTCAAAAAGCTCTGTCTTCTCTCCAGGTTTAAAGCGACACTGTGGTTGAGTGAGTGTCACCCTCTGTCCCTGGCCGAGCAGGTGACGCCCATCATCGACCTCATGGCCATCTCCAACGCCCACTTTGCCAAGCTGCGTGACTTCATCACCCTGCGCCTGCCGCCAGGCTTCCCTGTCAAGATAGGTGGGTACGAGAGATCACACAGCGTGGGTCACTTCCTGTGTCGAGCTAGATGGATGTCTTGATTTGATTAAACACGTTGATTCTCTACCACTGTTCTGGATTTCAGCTGTAGCTCAATATAGTGACATGTTGCAACTAAAATACGAAAAAGTAAAAGCTTTGTTTGTTTTATTTTTTAGCTTTATTTTTTTTTTAGGGGTTTGCCATCACCAAACTCAATATTCATCATTCTTACTGTGTGTTTTTATTCCCACTGCCCACCGGTTTTACTGGGATACTCAGCCATTTAAATCTCTCTAACTCTCACGCCCTCAGAGATTCCCCTGTTTCACGTGTTGAATGCCAGAGTGACTTTCAGTAACCTGTGTGGCTGCGACGAGCCGGTCAGCTCTGTGACGGTTCACACACCAGAGGGCTCCGAAGAAGCTGGTAAATATAAGCTACTTGTGCTTTAATTCATCAACACCTAACATATTTCAACAACATGGAATTAAAATATGAGCTTGTTCTGAAAGTCAAATCTTTTTTACAGGAGAGCAAAACTTGACTCGAAAATGATCAATCATAATGTAGAATAATGTAATTATATTATAGAATGTCAGTCATTCATTTTAATAAAAGTAATTTCACCTTTTCAAAATGTAAAGCAAGTTGTTTCCAGCACAGATCACAGGTTTGAGTCATAAAAATAATAATAATGACCTTTTACTTGCACGTACAGTAATGTTGTGACTCGTCTTCACCCAGGTCAAGCTCCACCTCCCTTCCACTGTGAGGTGGACCCCTCGGTGTTTGAGCCCCCCGCAGACTACACCACCCTTGGTCCAGGCCGCAGCGAGCCTATGAGGGACGAGGATGACAACCTACTGCAGTTCGCCATCCAGCAGAGCCTGCTGGATGCCGGCACAGAGAGTGACCAGGTCAGAGTCAAAGAACTCCTAATTAATCTCAGAGTTACACGTCCGATGTGGGAATTGATTCTTCACTTTTTACATGTATAGCAAGCGGTTTAACACCTGTGTGGTTTTTAGGTGACCATCTGGGAGGCCCTGACCAACAGCCGCCCGGTGCCCCCGTCTCCGTTGTTCGAGGAAGACTCTCAGCTTGAGAGGTGAGCTGACCTTCAGACTCTTGTTTGCTTTACAGGCCGGTTCACGCTCCTCTAACTGGTGAGAATGCTCTGTGACCTCTCCCGGTAACAGTGTATCAGTTATTTAAGCATTTAGTAATGTAGCATCCATGAATTTAAGTCAATTGTCAAGCACAAAAACCAGAGATGTGTGTGTATATATATATATATATATATATATATATTTATTTTTTATTTTTTATATCTGTACATTATGAACTAAGATTATAAAAAACAAGGATGAAAAATCAACTAAAGTTAGCAGAGCTTGAGGCTGTCATCCAGGCAGCCTACTTCATCAACTCAATTCAGTTCACCCCAGAGGGAAGTTGGTTTGGGTTTGTTCTAAATTTAGACATTTGTAGTTACTGTAGAACCATCATGCAGTTTTACTCGTGTCTATTCATAATTCCTTCTTATTCAGGGAAACCTCTGGCTTGTGAAGTAATTTGATTAAATGTCTCGAAATACATTTCAGTGATTAGCTTTTTTTCCCCACCTTCTCTTGGGAGCAGCAACTCCCAGACATCCTCTAATTAAGCAGCGAAACCTCCCTGTTAAGATATCTCTCTTTGTTTAATAACACTTCAGTCTCAATCTTAATTCTCTTCTCAGGGCAATCCAGGAGTCTCTGACCATCTCCCTGGCCAGCAGAGAGGGAGAGGACACTGCCGGCCCCAATCAGCCTGCTGCGGTCTCCCCGCCTGACCCCACCCCCACCGCCAACTCCCCGCTCTCCTACAGCACCGGGTCCAACCCGCGGTTGTCGGGACACTTCGCTGTGGCGTCAAGCTTCGATGAGCAGCTGCGTATCGCAATGGAGATGTCGTGCCTGGAGCAGGAGGAGATGACCAGGTGAGGCGGGGGTATACAAAGAGATGGTTGGGAACAATCTGCCCCACTTTAGCTTACCTAAGACAAAATAAACCCCACACACCTTCAACAGGACAGCTTGCCAGTCTAGCCCAGTCTTTGGACTGTGAGAGGAAGCCAGAGCACCTAGAGGAAGGACACCCACACACCTGCACCACCTGCTACCTGGCTTTAGGAAATTAGAATAAAGACTTTTTGTCTCCCTCCAATTTCAACAGAGGGCGCCCAATAGGGAGTGCTACAGTCAGCTCTTTCATCTGTTTTTGGCACAGTGGGTGTTAGAATAGATCAATTTGGGCTGTTCCATGTTGGTAGTTGTGCATTTTAATACCGAGATGGTACAATAAATACAAGGTTCAGACGAGGTCATGGGAGTGGTCCTTGGGTTAGGGATGTTTGATGCAACGCAGCCTTGGCTGACTAATTATTGGCTGTTTGATGAAATAATCTAATGACTACTTCACCTGAACGTTCAAGGATAGTTTGGCCCTAGTCTGCTGTAATATGTGACCAAGGTTGAATAGAGGAATTATGAGATTACAGTATTTACAGGGAACCCTCCCTCAAATATACTCCATTTATGTACCTGCTGTAACCCAGGATATTTAGTATGTTTGTTCTTGTGTTTGTTTAGTAAAACCTATTATGCTCTGAAATGTGTTTTTGCTTTTCCAAATGAATGCTGCCATGCAACTATATAAGATAAATACTAAGTCTGACATTATTACAGTAATATAACCTATCACCTGTTAGCTGCAGTGTTATTATAATTTGGCATCAAGATACCTGCAAACAAAAACTCCTTTGAATGTAGTGTACTTGGGGAAAATATTTTTTTACAAAAAGAAGTCACATGAACTAACAAATATTAAAGAATAAGATCAGACAATTGGAATAAACATAATTTGGAATTAAACTTAAAGAGATTTAAACTTAAAGAGTAAGGGTAATGGGTGTGGGTAAAGACATAATTATTTTAAAGTTACAGGGGCGTCATTGTTCTGACTGAAGCTTAATTTCCTATTCTTGTCACAGGATGCAGAAGGAGGAGGAAGATGAGCTGGAGAGGATCCTGCAGCTGTCACTCACTGAAAAGTAATGTCACAACAACAACAACAATGGAGGTGTGTCTTCATTGCGGAACAATCTTCTTAATTTATTCTGTTTTTAGTTTTTTTTTTAAATCCTGAGATGTTAAGTTATTACAGATATTTTATTTGTCTTTCTCACAAGAAGGCTGCTACAAGAGATTGTAAAGGACCAGAATATAATAAGTGGGAGGGAAACTTCCCACTGAAGTTGAGCTCTGAAACTCACGACAGTGACAGGAGGAGACAAAATAGACTTTGTTTTTCTTTTTTTATTGACTTTTTCACAGTCTTGCTGTCTTTATTGAGTGACGAATGATCCTTAAACTTGCTAATCCTATAACCTGTTCCATGATAATTATAAAAAATAAGAAGATACAATCTTAATGTAATAACTTCTGAAAAAAATATGATTATAACATTTGAAACGTTTATGTTGGCTTACTGTGTGAAAAATAAAGAATAATATTCATCCTGGATTAAATTGTTTTTATCCCATGCTTTTGAAGAAAAGAGCCAACATAAGATTGTGTAGTTTAGAATTTTACTTATTAAATAATTATTTCATATTAAAAAAGGACAATCTATAAAACCAATAATTTCTGATAGACTTTTGACAGGATTTCCATTTCTACACTTTAAAACCACAACAATGGAGCAAAAAAGGATAACATGATAACCACCCAAACTACTAAACAAAAAAACATCCATATCTTATGTCATTGGTACATTTTGTTTGTGTCATTAATAGTGAATAAATAAATAACCGTTAACCCACATTAATTCATATTCTAATCTATTCAAATCTGGGTCACACAGTTGTCTTTATAGAGCTGTTATCTCTCCTCATTTACACACAAAAGCTACTTTACTACATAATTTAATAGTCCCAGTGATTCGTATATCTTTCATCAAGAAAATATACCTTAATATGTGTCAAGTTCTCAAGGGTTTTCCTTTACTTCTGCCCAAACTTGAAAGAGGCCTTAGCCATAACCAGGGTTAGATGGAATCAACTCAAACAACTTCTTCTTTTATCTTCTTTCTTTGATTTATTTAGGCAAATTATAAGAAGTTTTCTATTTAGTCAGCCATTTAGTTAGGTTGAAAACCTTTACAAGAAAAGAGAAACAATATACAAAAACACAACAATTACTTTAAACTCTACTACTTTAAAGTCGGGGCGACTGTGGCTCAGTGGTTAGCAAGTCGGTCTTTCAATCAGAAGGTCGGTGGTTCGATCCCCGGCTCCGGCACTCTGTGTCGTTGTGTCCTTGAGCAAGACACTTAACCCTCATTGCTCACCGTTGCTGTGTCTACGGTCTACTGTATATCATGTAAGTCACTTTGGATAAAAGCGTCAGATAAATGAAATGTAATGTAATGTAATGTAATGTAAAATATACAAACAAATATAAAGTCCTCCTTGACCTTACATTAACTTCAGCAAGCAACATTCACAGTGTTAGATGAACTAACATGAGTGCAAGGCATTTAGAAATTAACTACATTAACTCTAGCAATTTCCCCATCAACATTTGCATTTAACATTAAACAGTTGACAAATATCGACATCAAATCATTATCTTACCAGTAGCATCCCTGGAAATGCCCAGCAAGTAAAGTCCTTCCCCAATTCATCAATTTTCAACAGCAACTCACAACAAGTGCTTCACCGCCTCTCACTGCATGTGCTTCAAACAAAACCCTTCACTTCCTGATTTCTGGTCTGAAGACTGGAAAGTCTCAACTCCCTTTTCCAAAATAAAAGTCTCTTTTTCAAAACAAAAGTCTCTGTCCATTTGCAATCTGACAGCACAATATGCTGTTTTTAAGTAAAGTTTAAGACAAAAAAAAATCGTGGATATTCAAATGGAAGGGGTTTCAAACTAACGACTCAGGGTTCAGACTTTGGTGATGACACAGCTGTTCATTCAATCACACAGTACAATTCAATTAGATAATATGAAATTGTAATTTGTGATTTTGGGCTGAGTTGAACCTCAGAAAGTTGCAGGCCATCCAGGTTTTTAAGTCTTTAAGACATGCTTGAAGTTTAGCGACCTGGTTGGTTTTATCTGGATTGATCCATATAACTGAGCATCATCGGCATAACAGTGAAGGTTTATGGAGTGTTTTCGGATAAAATTAAAGGAATCTGAAGTACAGCAGTGGTTGGTGCGTACCCCTTTGATCTGCACTCTACTGGTTGCACCTTCCTAGTTTGAAACACCTGCTTTAAGAGACTGAGAACTTTTTAACTTCATTTGGATTTAAATTTCAGTCTCTGTGGTCCACTGTGCTGTGCCAGAGTGGAAGTTTACAGTGGTTTCATTCTTCTTTGTGGTGGTTTGATCCGTGTCATTTTCACTGTAGATGTTTTGCCTCCGTGGCTTTACAATTTGATGATGATCTTCGTCCAGCTGAACTAATTGGGAGAAAAATAATACACATTTACTCAACCATACTGACTTTACTTGTATACACACTTTTGTACAGCTGTTATATTCTCTCATTCTCACCTATCGTTAGATTGTGAACATCAGGACACTGATCCTCAGGAACCACATAGTCACTCTCTTGTTTGGTAGGAGGCGGTAGATGCTCTTCTTGGGTCTGTGAATGTGGCATAGGTGCCACTTGGGCCTTGGGTACTGTTTTAGGTGTAGTTGGGGTCATGTTGACATACTTTGGAGTAGGTGACACATCTATTGAACACACATGCACACAAACATTGTTAGGAGTTGTGCACTTAACGCTGAGACTGTAACGGCAGCGTTCTTCTCACCAATGCAAGTGTCGTAGGGCTGGGATGCCACATAGGGATGAAGACGGTACTCTGTCTTTTCAAGGATATATTTAAGTACGTCATTCAAGGAGGACACCGTCACCTACAATGAGGAAGACGCATGAAGACAAGCAAAGAGAAAGAAGATGAATACAGTCGTATAGAGCTGAGGGGCTTACTGCTGTGTCCAGTTCGATGACAAACCCAAAGCTTGTGGAGGTCACTCTGTAGTTCTTCATGACTGGCCCACTGAAACACAAACAAGCTGTTTGTTTGCTGCTCTTGTTCATGCATTTGTCAGAGGATAGAATCTGATATTGAACTTAAAGTGTAACCTATATATATATATATATATATATATATATATATATTTATTTATTTATTTATTTTCCTGCATTGTGGTACATTTCAGACAGACCTGGGCATCACTTGTCTGAGGGTTATTGCGTAATTGTTGGCCAGAGTGGAAGGGCGAAGGATAATGCTCCCGCACTCAGGGTTTTCCTCCAACAGTTGCTCAGCCTCCTGCCGACTCACACTTAAGAAGCACCTGCAGGAACCAAAGAAAAACACTAAGCACTTCCTCATTACCAGTGTGGGTAATAAAGCTGCAGATGTGTCATGTCAGAGGGCAAGGGACGAGAACATGTTAATCAATTTAGGATAACGAGTAGAGATGATCCGTCAGTGAAATAAAATCCCCATCCATGCTTTATTTTCCTGTAGCGTTAAACATCTGTAGACTGTCCCTGTATGTGTTTCTGGACACAGACTCTTAACTTACGCAGGCAACTCGGGAGCACATTGGTCAAGCTTGTCTTCGGGCGTTGTAAGGGAGGGGGCGGCTGAGCGGAGGAAGGGGGGTCGGGGTGGGAGCGGTGGACATTCCCTGGGGAAGTTTCTTCTCTTCTCCTGATCCAGAGCATCCTTCAGCAGCAACATCTGGCCAGGCAGCAGCTGTATCTTACTGGGAATCTCTTTCTGCGGGGAAACAGAGCTCGTCAGCTTATTTTACTCATTGTTATTACTAATCTTATCTACTAATCTTCAATTTCATATTTGAAAACGACTGTGGCTCACTGGTTAGCAGGTCTGACTTTCAATCAGAGGATCGGTGGTTCAAACCCCTGCTCAGCCAGTCCGTGTTGTGTCCTTGAGCAAGACACTTAACCCTCATTGCTCACCGTTTGCTGTGTTTATGGTTTACTGTATATCATGTAATTCGCTTTGGATAAAAGTGTCATCTAAATGTAATGTAATGAAAACACATCCTGGTATGTGGTTGTAAATTCTCAACTCCCACTGAGAAAGCAAATACATCAACCCTGTGTAAACACAATCCACTTTAAGTTCAAGGGCAGCATTTATTTAATTAAATGCAAAACAGAAAACACCTGCATCCACCCACTCTCAAATATTTTCCAATGCAGTTTCTCGTTCACACATGCAATAGTGTGTTACTTGGTTCTTTACTTTCACTTTGCAGATATTGATGTGCAATTATTGCTTACCCATTAACCAGAAGATATTAGTTTTCTGTTTGTTGAGCTTGGCTTTGTGTATAAAATAGGTACAGTATTACACATGGAAAATAATTATTTTCAAAAGAGTGCAAAAAGAAAAACATAGTTATAAAAGTTGTGCATGTGTGTGCGTGCGCTTACTTTGACCACAGTCAGGATGTAACCCCTCCACTCTTCTCCTGTGTCAGAGTTGTCCATCTGTATCGTCACACAAGCAGCAGACATGTGGGTGTGCCACATTCCATATAATATACATTTAAATTCCAGTCAGTTTTGTTGTTGTTGTTGTATGGACCTTAGACTGATCATCTTGAAAATGGAGAAAAAACTCACCTTTAGCTGCACATCCTCTGTGTGCAGGGTGAGGGTGAAGATAGTTGGAGCCTTATTTTTATACGGAGACTCTAACTCCATGGACTTCAGCTGCTCCAGGTCAAGCTTCTCCATGTACTGACAGAGTTAATGAACAATAATCATCACTTTCTGACAGAAAACATGCTCGATCAATAAAATGTGTATTCATTTAGCTAAAATAGGAGTAACTTAGAATGTGGTTATAAGAAAAAACAATCTCTGGTTCCGCACCTTTTTTTTTTATCACCTGTGTTTTTATAGCCCATCAACAGTGGTTGGTTATAAGGCTCAACACTTTGATTTATGATTTATTTTTTTGTTATTTTGTAAATCCCAATGCTGCTGTTTGTATCAGAATCAGAAACTGTTAATTGCAAGGTATATTTGGATATACAAAGATTTGGACTGTTGAAATTAAAGGCATAATTCAAAATGAGAATTTTAGGAATTATTATGGAATATGAAAAACAAATATACAGGAAAACATTGAAAAGTGTCTGTATTGTTACTTTTAAAGCTTAGAAGAGCAAAGTCAACCGTTTGCCTACCGTGTCTTGTGTGTCATCTTTGTACAGAAAGAGTGTGGCTCCACGAAGCTCTCCGTAGTACTTTTTGAAATCCTAAAAATCACAAATTGCCATTTTGGATTCCCAAATTAAACCTCATATTGAAATTGCAAAGACCACCATTTATTACCCGTGCAGTCCTTATTTTTTTAATACACATGACGTTTTCCATCTTTAACCTCACCTTCTCTTTGGTGAGTTTCTTCAGCAGGTGTCCAGAGTAGTAGAGAGGCAGATCTGTGATGGTGGCCCTCCTCTTATGAACAACTCTGGCTGGCAGAGACATCGTCCTGTCAAATCAAAGTGATTCGACTGGCTTGACTTATTTCAGCTTTGGCTCACTTCTCTTCTGTTTTCATTGGCGTTCAGTAAACCGTGTAGTTGGATCCTGAGAAAGTTTTGTTCCTTGTTGATTCCTCGTGAAGCACTCAACGCAGTGTTAACTCTTATATCTGAGATGATTATGGATCTATAAACCTGCACTGATAAGCTCCTCCAGCCCTTTTTCTTCAGTCGTAGTGCTCTTTTGACTGAGAACGAGGAAACACTGCAGTGATTTATGAAGAAGGAAGTAGTTGGAATAAGAATTCCCAAATAAAATTCACTTTTGGACTTTCAACCCGTGCTTTACACCACAGTTTCAGAGGCAATGAAGCATGTATGCGCATGCACGACACACACAGATTACGAGTTGGCTCAATGGTCAAACCAGATTAATTATTTCCATTTAGAACAGGATGTGAGGGAGCTCAATATTTGCGGGGTGGCGATGCATTGTGAGAGATTTTTCCGTGAGAATTGATCAATATTTATTCGCAGTTTAGACTTTTTATTGCCTTCAGTTTATATCATTAAATGAAAATAAAGACACACACGTAACACACAGTGTATGGGTTAGCTGTAACGCGCACACGTACACACACACACACACACACACACACATCTTATCATATCTTGGACTTTCACCTGATGTAAATAAACAGTGAAATGAAAACACAGAGAAACATGCCATAAACGTACACAGGACTGGTGGTTGCAAAAAACACAGCATTACATGTATAATGTAGCAGCAGCATAACGCAGGTCAGAAGAAACGATGCACAGCAACACAGAGGGGACGCAGAAATAGAGATGAACCATAGCAAGAGTTTGATCAACCAGAGGAACATCTGGAGGAGACGCAGGAGCGACCACACCGTCCAGAACAGCAGACATCCCATCAACCACAAAGCTTTGGACGGAAGAAAGACATCAGCATCCTAAAAGAAAGAGAAAGATACTCTTTTTGTCTGGTCTTGTTGTAAATGAGTGTTTGAGTTAATGTGGCCTTACATAGTCTTGTGAATCAATGTCTTCTTTGCCAACTGCTCCCACTTTAGAAAGAAAGGGACAAAATAAATCGGTGTCACTGGGATCGAGAGAAACCACTGGGGGCATATACTGTAGCTATTAATTGCTAAATGTGATAAAAGGCATATTGAACTCTTCTATAAGTGGTTGTACGTTAAGAGAAGGAATCTGTGAACTTCTTTCATTCATGATAACCAGGTTGCCACTTACTGAGGAAAGTGAATGCCAGGAGAAGAAATAGCACACAGGTCATCCACAGCCATTTCTCTCTTCGCCTGCTCATTCTCTGTGCTTCAACCTATATTGTATTTATACCAAAATGAATGTTAATTTGTATTTTATTTTTTTACTGTAAGTGAAACAACAACCAAGTGTAATACAAGCAATGGCAACATAATTAATTTTGTAAAACAGATAGCTAGTATGACGTCCTAATTATATAAATTCAATTCTATTAGCATACATTTTGCTTAATAACCAGTCACACATGCTATTGATGCCAAACTTACTACAGATTTTACAACTCAATATAACTTTTAGAAACCAACCCAAGCATTATAAATGAGACTTTCTGAGATATTTTTTGTTTTTACTTAGAAAAGTCTGGTTATCATCATTATTATTATCTTCAATATTCATTAAAAAAGACCCGTTCCCTCAGCTGTGCTGTATAGTCTATTAGTTGCAACAGTGTCAACAATAGCTACTAATGGATGAATATATATAATAGCAGCAGCAGCAGGAGAAGACCTTTTACGTCATCTTACCTGTGAGAATAAATCGGCTACTGCTGCCTGCTCATTCGTCCTGCAGATCCTCATGATGTGAGCCACACAGCGATAGTCTTTGAACGCACCACAGCTGCTGAGTGATGGACACTGTGGACAATTATCATCATAACCATCATTGGAGCTCCTCAGGTCGTTGAGACAGCGGCTGCACATTGTTTCTCCTGTGGACCGGAGTGACTGGAGGACTGCAAGTTACCGTGTGTGTGTGTGTGTGTGTGTGTGTGTGTGTGTGTGTGTGTGTGTGCCAACAGGGTGTGTTAGTGAAACCTGCCTGAGACTGTTCTTTGGTGTCCAATTTAATGTTCAACTGATGTTGACCAACCAACTTAATCAACCTGTTAACCTGTCATTTTTTATTTTAAGCAAACTGTTGATGGCAAGGTTTTGCATCTAACTTTTAGATTTTGTGAGTCGAAACAGAATTTAAACGTGTCCTCGTCATTAGCACCTTTGTGGATGAATGACTCATCAGCACAACAAAATGTACTCAATAAAAAGAATGAAGCTCAAAGCCGGTCCGTCTGCATTCCTCACCCTTTGTATTGTGGCCTCCAATGTTCATACTGTCAGCCAACAATGAAGAATTATTCTGGTTCATATCAAATACTTTCTAAAGCCGTTGTAAAACTAACATATAAGCATTAGGTTTATAATGTATTCATTTGTAATTCACTCTTTTTATAATGCAAAATTAATAATATTGTATTATTTTACTCAGTGTTTTAGCAATACTATTTGACTGTAATTCACTCTTTACTGAAGAATCCTCATGGTCACAACTTGATTAGCTTATGGTTATGTTTTTTTTTCTTTTTCGTGTAAGTGTGTGTTTGGCACTGGATGTCAACCTTAGTGACAGAATGTATAAGCTGGGTCAGAGAGAGTGTTAGTATCATCCATATTTTAGACTAATGCATGTGCTGTATTTGTGTATCACAAGCTACAGTATACATTATATATGATTAAAGATATAGAGGAGAAAGGCAGCTGTGACCTGTTGACCAGTCTTCATGTATAAGTGTCACTGAAGTTCATCATGTGATTTATTCCTCAGAGTGCAATAGCAATTTATTGAACACAACTTTATGTTGAGACACTCCTTAATGTGGTTCGCAATCACAATATGAGTGTTTTACTTCTGTGTGTTACCCATCTGTGTTTTGTGTGCTTACAGGTAATTTCTACACTGGCTAATTAAAAAACATCAGCTGCATGCTTTTGACTGTCTATATGCATATACACAGAGTAATATGAGTAGGACATTACTGGGCCTGGCTCATGTTGTATCACAGCCTGAGGTCTTTGGTCAGGTCCCTCTTGGTTTTGTTGTCTAGACCAAAAATAACCCCCTCTGGGTTGCCTGTGCACTTGTGTCACTGTTCTCCTAGCAACTGCAGTTTGCCTCATAATGCTCGCTGGAGAATTGGCTGCACAAGTAATGCCTAAAAACAGCTCATTACTGGGAGACTGCTGGAGGGTGAGCATTCAGTTCACTTTGGTTGTTTGTAAGAATTTGTTTCTTATCTCATCTTAACAAGCTGCAACATAAAGGTGTCAGCTCTGTGCAAATTTGTTGATATTGTTGCTCATAACCAAGCAACTCAGTCAGCTACCGCCCCCTGCTGATAAAAGCTAGATTTGTTGCAGCAATGACGGCTCGGTTCAATTTAGGATGTTGTATGTTGTTCAGACTGTAAAGAGTAAAATAATTGATTTGCGGCTTTAGAGCTTGACTTGACTTGACTTTTGTGTGCTGTTTGAAGTTTTCACACAGTGAAAGGATGTGGAATCATGTTTTTGTTTTGAAATTTGAACATCTACAATAAAACCCTCCCATACAAATGTACAGATGTACACAAAACATTTGGCACTGTATGTCTGCTCTCTACATGCCTCCTATAGACTGATGCCCATTGCTGGCCACAGATTTCTATCTCAGCGGTGTTCTTTGACCCCACGGGTCCCTCTGGCATCTCCCATCTCTTTTAATCCCTCATGCTGGAAGGGAGGCCAGGGAGAAGCACACGAAGGAGAGAAAACAGCCATTGTTCTTCATCACAGGGCCCCTAATGATGCTCCCCCTCAACCACTGGCTGAGGAGGAAATGGCCACATGGGTGGCAGGGATGGGGGATAATATGTTGAACTGATGAAGCTCTGTTAAGCCTGAAACAACAGCATGCGTATTATTCTTTGACTCCAAATTATGTAAATAAAACACAACAGCTGAAGTATATCATCTCAGTTTTATTTCAACATGTTTGTAATTGTGATATGTGTTTTTAAATCGATGTCAGGCATGTTTTAATATTCAGGAGGTGTTTTGCAGCCTCGTTCAGCTGTAATGACACGGACGCCCTAAACAAGAGAACAGATGAGAGAAACACATGAAGGTTCAACTCTCATCATACATAAGTGATCACACTTAGATGCAGACTGACCTAAGAGGTCTGGATTATGATTAGCAGGCAGACCAGGGTAAAAGGTCAGGCTGGAAATAGAGGTCAGGCAGGGGTTGGACCATCCCCAGGCTTCATTACAGGAACATGGCTGGTCGTGGTAGACGCAGCAGGAGAGGTGCCCTCCTGGAAAACAAAACAGCTTCTGCCCAGGATCACTTTCATTTATTTCTCTCCATACCTCCATCCCTCTCCTGCAATCATGGCTTGTTCTAATTAGTAGATTGACAAAATGCATGCACACACGTGTTCCTAGCTGTAAGGATGCACATTAATCCACACAATCTCCTATTCTAATGACTGCAGTGATGGAGGTGGAAGGCCTGTAATGAGAGGCTGAGGTGAGGGGGAGAAAGGGAGAAGCAGATGAGAGGACAGAAGCCTGGGGCTATGAGGTGGATCTCCTGCTGCGGAGGTTGTCTCAGCCAGAGGGTTTTCCATCTGACAAAAATGGGGAGCTGCTGAGGAAAAATGCAGGTTGACCAAATTGTGGACAATGGGAAATATAACTCGGGAAAACTAAGTGTTAAATCTCTGGAAAACAAACAAAACAAAAACATTCAGATTTGTATTTGTCAGGTTTCCATTTGAAAAATAAAATAGAAGTGGTAAAGTTAGACTATCATCCATTATCCATCTTGTATCAAACAATATAAACAAATATGCACATTAACTTTCAAACACATCCAAATACATTGATAATAATAATAATAATGATAAAAAATGATAATAATAATATTTTACCTTCCTTGTATTTGCTGCATTTCCTGATTCCCAGAATTCCACTGATGGAATAGCTGGACTCAGAGGAATAGGCGGTTCCCACGGCAGATGATGCCGGTGATACTGCAGGGTCAGAATTCAGTGTCAGGAAACATTAGAAACACACAGACGAGTCAAGAGAGAATAGAAAGAATAGAAAAACATACCAACTTCACAAGACTCGGACTGTACTTTGTTTCTGATGATCCTGTAAAGACAGAGTGATCTCAGCTCATTTTAAGGATCTGTGTTGTTAAGCACATAAACTCACACATGCGTGAGCTCATCTGTACCTGTTGATGGAGCTGATGCTGGGCACACCATCATGGTTGCACACTCGCTCTAGCAGCAACCTGTCTCGGATCTCCCAGGCGAACATGGTGGGATTAGTGTGTTTCAGATGCAGGATCATCTGCACAACACTGGGAGTGGCCACTTTGGGTTTAGAGCCTCCGATCACACCCGGTCTGATGCTTCCTGTGTCATTGTATCTGAATTCACAATATTGATGTATGTCAGCAGGGTTAACATATTACCAGCAGAGAAAGTTTGATCAATATATGCTGATGGGATTCATGTGTCTATATATATAATATGGAATAAAGTGAGAAACACCACAGAACCACTGTAGATTCAAAGAACAGGAACACCTCAAAAATGTATTAATTTCTGAATAATGCATTGGATGACCACACATAGCATATTTTGGATGGTCCGACATAAGGCTCCAAATATTATACAAAGCTATTTACATTTCCAAATTACTTTTACATTGTAACACTATACCTTTTTTCGCAAAGTTTTAAAAGTATTCTTATTATAATTATTACAGGCAATACTATTGTTAAAGTCTGCTTCATCAACTGTATAAATAGGCAAAATAAACCTAAAAAAGTGAATTTTACCTGGCCAGTAGCTTGCTGACACAGCCATGACTGACGCGTAGGTGGCGGGAGATCTCGCAGGGACGCACACCCCGTTGCGCGAGCTCCACGATGCGCTGCCTCATCACGTGCGGTAAGGGGCGCCCGTTAATGAAGACACCGCCGAGCTGGTTCACCCCGCCGTACCCTGAGGACCGGAGCGGAGCATGATTCCGTGATCGGGTCGGTCGTAACTTAGGTTACTCTACGTAGGCTGAGGCGGCACCTCATAACTTTACCTAAACAGCGTTACTTACTGTGCGTAACGGTGAGCGGCACTTGTCCAAAGCGCGCGTCCATCACAGACCGACCCTAACAAAGTATCTAACTCAATACTTAACTTCTCTTTGTTTGGTATAAAGTTGAGCCTATCCGGTTCCGAGGACGAAACATTTACTCAATCAAACAGGAAAAAGAGGCTTTAAGAGAGCACTATTCAGAGTTTGTCCCTAAATTTTTGTTTGTGGTGCGGAGTGACAGAAGTGTGCTCTCAGCACCTGAGCGTTGGAGCGGCACGAGCCTTTGATTGGGCGCACATGCACGGGTGCACGCGCTGCATTATCTTTAAGGCACTGATCAGAGCTGTAGCCAAAATGTCAATCTTTTGAGTTATACCTTCTTAAATTGCATTTATTCATATTCCTCAAGGATACATTTAATTCTGAAATGTATCCTTTACATTAAACACTGTATACCTTTTACTTAATTACATTCCTCCATAGACTTTAATATATATATATATATATACATATACAGATATATGTATAGTATGTTATTTAAATATATATATATATATAACATACTATGCAAAAAATACAATATATATATATATATATATATATATATATATATTGCGATGGAGCAACAACAAAACACTACCTAAACAAATAAACATTGAGTTATATGTAATAAGAATATGCTACAGATGTTGACAAAATCAATACAATTATTTACTAAATCAACTCCAGAGGTTTCAGGAGTGAACTTGTTGTCTAACTTCGTTTTTTCAAACGCTGGGGGCAGTTTTGGTTGTCCAACAATTTAACTTCCGGAAACGCCGGTAAAGTTCTTCAAGCCCCCGCTTTTAACATATAAACAAGAGTGGAAGTCACAGTGCTTTCAGTTGTATGGAGGTAATATTGGTATTGTGCACTGTGTGCAGCCGCTAACGATTTATGATAAACAAAAAACGGTAAGCACTCGTTAAGTGTCATTATAGAGTTAATTTATCTCGGTTTTGTTCGCTTATTTAGCTAAGCTATATTAGCTATCTACGTTAGTTACCGTTAGCATAGCACCGTCGGTTGGCCCAATGTTAGCCCACGTGTCAGTATATTTTAAATGTCTACATATACACCTCATAGTTAAATGTTTAAAGAAAAAAAGACACAACCAGGCGATTGTATTGTACGGTGCGAACAACTGAAAAGTTGTAGTAACTTGAAGTAGCCAACGCTGGTTGATAGTAATGTAGTGGGCCGCCGCTGGGTGGTGCTGTTCAACTGTTGTTTTGAGGTTGCACTATGGATTTTACCATGGAAAATGAAGATGGTGAGCAAAGTAGCAAGGGCGACGTATTCTTTGTTGAGGACTTAAATAGTTCAGAAGAAGAAGAGATCACGTTTAGTCACCAGAAACTTCACAGCAGCTGTAAACGGGCGGAACGGCTCATCAGGGAAAGCTCTCCTCCGCTCCTCCTGGCATTCAACATCACCTCTGGACGGGCGCTGCAGCTCAGCAGCCCGAGGGAGGAGGAGGAGGAGGAGGAGGAGGAGGAGGAGGAGGAGGAGGAGGAGGAGGAGGAGGACGAGGACAGTGACCAACCCATCGAGGAGTGGATGCTCCTTGGAGGAGAGGAGCAGGTGGGAGACTCAAGCATCCAGCTCAACCTGAGCTACAGGGACTGCCGTGAGGATGACTCTGGAGATGAAGGTGAGTCTGTACTTGATCTCACTCTAGGTTAACACTCTGTTGCTATCTACTATATTGTTAAAAAGCCAGACTACCAGCTCCAGAAAAAAGGTTTTATCGTAGTTCAATTTTACATTTTGGGATTCTGAAAAGTTTACCGGAAGGAAAAACAATTAAAAATACAAGTTATATGTCCAAGAGTGTCCACCTACATGCGCTGGATGATTTCTATGTGATAATAAGAAAAATAACAAGACTCAAACATGAAGCATTCAAATTTCACAGCTTGTCTGTAACCAGTATTTAGGCTCAGCCATGTGGGTTGGACTACATATGCTACAACTATATGGCTTCACCTCTGAAATTGATGGGTAGGCTTTGTGAATGGTAATCGGACTTGTACATGTTTAGTGCTTTTCTGGTCTTCCGAGCACTCAAAGTGCTTTAACACTGCATGTCATCATTCATCCTTTCACACCCATGTATACACTGATGACAGGGGATGGAAGGTGGCACCTGCCCATCAGGACAAACTAACAATCACACCCATTCACAAACTGGTAGCACAGCCTTCAGGACCTAGTTTGGGCTAAGTCTTTTTGCCCAAGGGCACATTGACATGAACTAGTGGAGCCGGGGATGGAGCCGCCAAAGGGCAACCCGCTCTACAGCTGATCCACAGTGGTAGAGCGGGTCTATGTGTGGGTTGTATGATAACGTCACTCCTGACCTGTAAGGTTAAACCTTTTATTTACATTCTATTGTGATTTATCAAATGCGCACACATGGTGCTAGTTAATTTTGTTTGTTAGTATATGACAAGCTCTTATTTTGTAATTGAATAAGTGAATGACTATGATTTACAGCTGATAGCCAGCAGTAAAAACAAATCAATACATGTTATCAGAACAGGGTCACAGAACATGGGTCCTTGTTTTATTCAACAATATGGGAATGGTTAAGATTAATATATATATTTTTTAAATGTGTTATTTGTGATTTTTTTTTTTCTGACATGTTATTGCTGAAGTAAAACAATTCATTTTTTGGATTATGTTTCAACAGGAATTCTGCCTGAGAACAAAATAAATATAACTTAAATTGTTGAATAATTTACCTCTACAAAGCCTAATTTTCTCCTTGTTTATTGTTGCCATCATAGATCAGACTGTGAAATCAGTGGAGGATATCTGGGCTGTTTCTGAGAAAGACAAGGTAGCGTGTGATTCATTTTCTATTAATTTACAGAAATACTACAGCAGAGCTAATTTATTCAAGGAAATGTATCTGCTATTTTTGTTAATATTATATTTATGTTAAGGGGAACATTCTCATTCAATTCAAGTTAAAGGAAATGTAAATGTATGAGTGCATAAAAAATACATTTGAAAAATACATGCAAATGCCAAACATGAAATTCAAACAAGGATATAAATAAGGAAGAACATTTTGACTGCCTGTCGTCTGATTTTGCAGTATGTACGCAGTATTATGAACTTACAATACTGCCTTTTAAATAATGTCTGTCATGTCTTTGTCCCCTCCCATTATCTAGCGTGGTGCTGATCGGTCTCTGCCCAGACGCTATTTTTCTCAGATCTGTAACATTTGCAAAAAGACGGGACACCTCGCCAAAAGCTGCTCCAACCCTAAGGTAAAGGAACACAGGCCTCTACCCTTTTTCTTTTACTTATTCATAACGTACTTTCAGTCTGTCATTAAGTAGGTATAAAGCAGATATCAACGACTTGTAGAATAAGTAACCATTGCGGGAGTTTAATACAGTTGTTGATTAATAGCCTGGATTCAGGTTGAAATACTTGCACAGCTGGTGAGATTTCTGTCTAAAATTACTTTCATGGGGCTTCCCGGTGTCCCACTGATCTCTTGTTGGAGTTCAGCTGTTATCCCCCTGTCCTTTGCTGTGTTTCCTTTTAAGCTTAATATTTTAAGCTATTCAATAATTGCAAAATGCTAAAATTCAGAATTTTAGTTTATGCTTTCTTTTGAAAAGCATCCTTTATATTTCCAGCAGTGTAAACATTGCATATATTGCTGTGTTGTTGTTTACGACAAAACATTAATGTTAACATGAATTCTTTTGTCTCTGTCGGCAGAAACGTCCCACCTGTGTTCTTTGTGGGATACAGGGCCACATCCAGAGAAACTGCCCGGCCCGCCCCTGCCCCTGCTGTGGACTGCCGTCACATGGCCTCAGGTCCTGTGAAAGGCCCCAGGTGTGGAACCAACACTGCCAGCGCTGTGGGATGTCAGGGCACCTCTCTGATGTGAGTTTATGTTGGGATGTTGTATGTTTCAATTCTGTATCTATTTGTTTTTTGCTTTTTAACTGTTTTTTAATGTTTTAATTAATGTTCTTAATTGTTTTTAAATATTCTTGTATTTTGCATTGTGTTTTTATGCTTTTAATGGTTGTATGTGAAGCACTTTGAATCGCCTTGTGTTGAAATGTGCTATACAAATAAACTTGCCTTGCCTATGTTGTGTTTCTGTGTTGAAGGAAACTTTGAAAGGATTTTGTCAGTTGTGTGTTGACATATTCTGTAGCCTCTGGCATGTGTGGGCCTTTTTTATGAAGTGTTACTTCACCTTGACAGTTCCCCATCTGTACAAAGCTCTTTACTGTAGTCCTGCTCAAAAGAGTAATTTTCTCCTTTGTTTCCTGGGTTTTCCTCAGGCCTGCCCTGATACGTGGAGACAATACCACTTCACAGTGAGTTGCCGTTTTTACGTTACTGCACTTTTATTATTGCACTTTCTTTACTAAAGCAAGATGCATAACGCTTCTAGATCTTAAAAGGCCTTTCTGGCTGTATTAACACCACTGATCAAAATGAGAGAATATAAATAATTAGATGATAAGAAGGACCATCTTAATTTAGCCTTTTGACCTTTTTTTCTTTTTGACCTTTTTTCCAGATACGGTTAGAGCTTCCAGTCAGGCCAAGGACAGTCGACGTCCTCAAAAAAAAGAAATGCCCCTCTCATTGTTGCAACTGCTCTAAGAGGGGACATCATGGCTATGTAAGTGACCAATGAAAGGAATCCTTTTTTTAACTTTTACGGTCTCTCCTTTCCTTCTTTGCCTTACCTAATGTTATCCCTCTCTTTCTCTGTCTGTCTACACTGTCTCAGGTCTCTCACTGCCTTCCTCCTCTGTATACTTTTGTACAACATATTCTCCCTCATTTTCTGTAGCTTCTTTTGGATTGGACTTAACTGTAGTTGTCTTCTTGCTCACTCACTTCCAATTTGATCTACTCTGTCGTTATTAGGAGTGCACTCAAAGGAGGATGATCAGTGGGACTTTTCCCTTACTGCCATACGTTTGCCACTATGACACCATCGAGGACGTCCTCCAATGCCGCCCCAGGAAGCAGCAAAAAGCCACAGGTGACAACACATATATCATAGTATATACAGTAATATTATACATTTAATTATGCAAACATTTGCGCAAAATAGTTTTTTTTTCTATTAACATTTTTCTTTATGTAAATGTTTATCATTGATATAAATTATGTGGACTAAATAATAGCACCACGAATTACAGCCCCCAAAATCCCTGTATAATGGAGTCAACACCTCGCTAAAACATTTTTTACTTTATTATTATAAATTTAATGAAGGCAGGATTTGTTTTGCAAGACTGATGTATTGGACTGTCCTAGTTTTATCTTCATCATTATGTTCACCAGCTGGCCACTAACTTTTGCTGTCCGCTGTTTGGTGCTGGGCAGATAGTGTATTTGGTTTTATACAATTTTTATTTTTTTACTGTAAACAGCTGCTTGCTGCGGCAAAAACTGATTTAATAAGAGCAGCAAGAGTGAATCAAAACTGCAAAGTTTTGGACCGTAAAACCAACACAATGTGCTGAAAGGCGCTCCGTAGAGCTGCAGAGAACTGTAGAATTGGTTGATAATTTGATTGTGGAAGCCCTTTCACTTTACATTGACCTTTTGTTTATATACAATTATTAATTAGTGCAGTCGTAAAGAACAACTGCTTTCAACTTATTGTTCAGTTATACAGGCTCACTAATTATTAACATTTTCTCCATCAATGCTTTGTATTCAGAGTTTTTGAGTGCTCGATTCCTGCCACTGTCAGACAAGCAGGACTTGTCTGAAGCAACAGGCGAGAGTGGTGAGGAGAATCAGCCAGTCCAGGAGAGACGCAGGACAAAGCAGGAGACATGCGGTCAGGCTGGCAAGAGGAAGAAGTGGCCACAGAGGCGCAAAGAGAGACAAGAGGTGAAGAGGCTTAGGAGAAATGCTCAAGCCAAACAAGGAGGACTAAAACAATCCTGGAGGTACTTTGTTCATGATGTTTGCCCTGCAGACCTTCACGGTCACAAGCAGTACACACCCCCTACACAGAAGAGGAAGGATGTGGCAGGTGGCAAAAACAGGAGGAACAGAAAGTCTGAGAGGTTGAAGTCAAAGAAGAGAGGAGGGATAAAACGTGGGAATTTATGGTGACCTAGATATCGGTAGTGAAAGCCTTCTTTCCCCAAAACAAAAAGCATGCTGCAGACAAAGATAATTGATTGATTTTTTTTTTTTCAAGTATTATCAAATGTAACTGGGTGATTAAATTGTTTTTTTGAGATTGATTAATTTATTCACTGTCAAATAAAAAAACTGTAGAATATCATATACAGTTGAAGGTGCTCATCAGTGAGGGTTATATGAATGTGTTTTTGTACTTTAACCTTGTTCTGCCAGCTTGTTTTATGCAGGTACATTTTTCAACATACAGTATTTTGGAATATGTTTTTACACACAATGCCTTGCTTTTTTGGCTCGTGTATGATGTTAAAAGTGTGATTTATTATCCCCCCCCAAAAAATAATTGGCATTTTATAGTCATTGAAATAAGGTCAAACGGAACCGGGATTGAGCTTTGTATGTTTATATTGTAAAGACAACGACAATAAACATGGATTCCGGATAGCCTCCTGTATAATTTATACTCAAAGATAGAGGATTATTGTGTGATACGTATAAGCATATAATCATCGGGGGTTAGGTTTATATATTATATCGAAGCAACCGCATATATTTTCTACCTGAAAAGCTGTATAACGCAAGTGGCTTTCGGCTTTCAAAGCGTTGTTTTATAGTATTTCTGGTATGAAGCTGCTGAATTATTAATGAACTGAGCAGCTGCCTGCGGTTCACCAGACTAGAGTAGTCAACTCCGATAATGAGCGGCTACCTAAAAATCGACTTAGACCGTTGCTGATTAAACTAATCTTACTCTGATAGCTGTTGTGAGAATGGCACCACCTCCTTGCTTGTGTGTCTGTGCTATTTAACAACAAGCACGTCGCGGGTCGGGCTTGTGACGAGCTACGTGTTTCTCTGGGATCGATTGGTAGTGACTTGGCAGAGATGTGAAACTCCCATTGATTGATCTCCACACACTCCCCGCTGACCAGAGAAAACACTCGATAGCGAATGCGAGAGGGGATTTAAATGTGACAAATATCGCCCTCGTTACTTGACGGGAGAGGTAGACGTCTGTCTTCCTGTGCTGTCCGAGGTAACCTGCTCCTCCCGTTGTTTAACGACCAGCCTAACGTCGTCGTTAGCGAGCTTGTAATGTCGGCACTGTTGGACTTGTTTCCCCCTCCAGACCCCGCTTCCTGTTAGCTTTGGGCTAGCTGGAAAAATCGAAATTATGCAAATGACCGAGCAGGTATAGTTAGCCAACGCGAAGGGGTGTAACTTTACTATATATAATAGACTACCCGTCGTCATTTAGTTGGAGTTTATTCACAAATAAATGCTGATAAGTTAGTTTATCAGTCAGCTATGAAGGCTGCTGGTTTCCTTTTTAGTTTGCTAACCTACGACAGCAAGCCATCTTGCTTGTGTTGAGGGATTTAAGTATTTAACTTCACAAGCTCTTCGTGGCAGAGAGCGAGCGATATTAACTTCAGTTGCACGTTAATATGTGCTGTCATCCCGACATGACTAATGGCTTAAACATACTTTATTTTCCTGTGGAAAGCCTGCCAGTGTTCCTCTGTGAAAAGACAATAGAAAGCCCGAGACTTGCTCAGCTGCTGTTCTGGTAACGACGAAAACTTCCGAGAAAATTGTGTTTTGATTAATCTTTCTCTATCTTATCACGACAGTATTTTGTATTAAATACTTATGTAAGTGGTAAGATAACATAACCGTGAAGTTGACTCGCTCGGGGACAGCTGGTGGTGCAGATGCTGCTGATGGTGCTTGTGCGACATATGAGGGCTGCGCTTCCCTGAACGCGCTTTTTTCAGGTGTCTCCTCTCATTATATTACTAAAACAACAGCTTTAAATGCCTCAGAAAACACTCTCAGCAGCCGGTCGTCATCAGAGGTAACTCGGTGGACGGAGAGACGCGTAGAAGCGGCCGATCAGGGAGGCTCCTGCCCGCTCCGCTCTCCAGCCCACCTTCATCACGTCCATCCACCGCCGCCCTCCACGGCCATGGACCCCCCGAGGACTCGGTCGCGGTCTCGGTCCGGCTTCTATCATTTCGGCATGAGCGGCAACGGCAGCGGCAACCCGGTCGGCAACGGGAGCATGATGACCGCCAGCGGAGGAGGGGTGAGCTACGCGCAGCAGAGCAACCCCGGCTGGGCGCCGCACCACGGTGGTCGCAGCTACCCGGAGAGCCAGCAGCAGCAGCACACCCAGGGGAGCTACCTGTCCGCAGGGGCGCAGCGCCACCCTCCGCACGGAGCTCACAGACACCCCGGGGCCGGTAAGCAAGCGTCAGTAAACAGGGCCTGCAGCCCGGCTAGATGCATCATTGCACACGCAGGATACACCCCCTGGGGGAGGCAGGCAGACCACTAGCAGCCTAATAGGCTTTGAGACAATTAACTGGAAGGCTTGGTGCCTTCACTGCCAGCTGTTGCTTGAAAAGTCGGCTATACACTATGTCATGTCAGGGTTGTAGTGGCGGCTCTGCTGAAGACGTGTGAGTACCATTTACTCACGTGAGGAGGGTAAACCAGCTGAACTTTGTCTTGTATGTTGCACTTAAATTATTTCAGCAAATTTTATGAAGTTGATGTACTCACAAGTTATTGTAATATTTGAGTTGTATTCACATTGTTGAATGCACTTAAATGGATGTAGTTTTGGATAAAACAGTTGGCTAAATAAATGTAATGTATGTCATTGCCTGGCCCTCTAGTAGGAATTTAACAATGCAGAATTGTCCTGTAGTCCTGGCATAATGATGCTGAAGGCCTGCAGGTGATATAATGTATTCCCCTGTCAAGATGCAAGGGAAAAAAAACACTATATTAATCATTTATGTCATGCATTAATCAACTTTTATTAGAGTTACAGTGACATGTTGAGATATATTCTATACAAAAAAATTGAAAACCAATCTGGTTGGTCAGTGGAAATCTCACCTTTCAGATCAGTGACGGATGCACTTGCCAAGTAGTTTAGACAGACTACACACTCTACTTTTGTCTTCACACAACCTTCAGCATGTATGAGAGGAGTTTAAATAAAAATTAAAAAAAAAACAGTTGGAGCCTTGAAACAAGCCTTGAAATAGTTTGTTTAATATTTTTCAACTATCCCTTACATCCATAAGCCATAATACTATTCATCTTACATTTAAGCCTGTGCAAAGCAGTATATTGTCCCAAAATAGTCCAACATATCTCATATCCAAATGTGAAGGGTACATTAAAGAATGTTAACGTGTTATAGTTTCAAAAAACTATCCAAACACAAAGAAAAAGTAAAGTTGTGTTGGCTTGTTGCTGGTTTATCCACTTTGTGTATAATTTATTGACATTGCCTGGTATCACTCAAACTGTTATTCAATAGGCTTTTCATGCCTACAATAGTAATGGCACCTTATCTAACTCAAACTCAGTTGGAGAAAAACACTCCCTAAAACCTTTGAGAAAATAGAGGAAAAAACAAATAAAGCTACCAGAGAGGAAATTCAAAGTGAGACTGCACCACAGCCCATCTCATTGTATTCAACGTTAATAACCATGTTAGTGTTCAGCAGGTTTCCATCGCTGACCTTCGAAAAAGTGATTGGAGAAACCTTCTGTAACACCAGATTGGATTCCCTCAAAGGCAAAACAGTGCTGTGAATGAATGAAAGCAGGCTTTTGATGGGTCTCTGTCGTAATGGCAGTGTTGTTACCAAACATCCAAAATATCTCACTGAGGTGACCCACACAAACAAATGCTTCTCAAATTGAGAGACTACAGAGGTGTTTGTGTGAATGACTTAAAGAGTGTATCTCCCTGCTGTGTGATCTGCCTCCTCAACAGCTACATATGCCTCTTCTGAGATTGTGTGTGTGTGTGTGTGTGTGTGTGTAACATGTTCAGAAGTAAGAGTGTGTATGTTTAAGTGCATAATATATATTTTCTGTTTGTGCCTATTTGTTTTGGTACATGTCGCCGTATTACGCCTCAAGGCATCACTTTATGTATAATGTGTCAGGGTTTTATTTGGGTTTTTAAAAAATGTGTCTCTCTTATCTCTGTTTTTCACCTCTATTTCTCCTCTTTCTCTCCCTCAGTGTCAAGCCTTTTATCCCCCAGTGTGGCTTTAACAGCGAGTGTTGCATCCCACAACCTGCCAGTATCACAACTTAATAGCAACCAGTTTTTACAGATCTTCGATTAATACTATTATCATCACCTGGTATTTATTATGATTATGTGAGTTGTACAGAGTGTCTCTCTATTTCTGGCATGTTGCTTCTAAATAATGGTTCAAGTCTTTGTCAAAGAACAAGAGCAAATTGCTACTTGATGACAGCTGATACTCTTAAGTTCAGTATCTTGCCTGCCTGACTTGATGATCTGTCGTAAAATAAATGGTGTCATTCTTCCCCAGCAGCCATGCTCGGAGGAAACAAGGTTGTGTCTGCTCGCCAACAGAACCCGTCTATTCTGGCTCACCAGCCCCTCTCCTATGGCCTTCGGGGTGAATCAGCATTAACAGACCTAGTTCTCCTAAAAAGAAAACACAACACACTCATGTATTTATCGGGTCTTTAAAATATTGGCCGAAATAATAACCCAGTACTGAGTAGTATCAAAACTTCCTCCAGTTAAACAATTCTGCTCAGATTTAGAAAAAGATTCACGATTTGTATGGTTTTGCTCACAGACAAACGCCTCAAGCCTTCAAGTAGATGCGAGGTGTGAGGTTTTCCAAACGATATACCAGCCCTACCTGGGACCCTATGAGGTCTGAAGAATAAGGCATGGTAGATAAATAAGATGTAAGCCAGCGTGTTGGCCCTGCTGTTGGCTAGTCCGTCAACTGACTGGCCCTCTGTTCTCCGCCGCCACTAGCAGGGTGTCTTTGAGCTGTCACTATCGGCAGCCTTCACATGGCTCTGGAGTGGTGTCGCAAAGACAAGAAAATGGTGGGGGGTTGCTTTCAGATCCGTTGTCTCTGGGGAGACTGAAGTGGCTGTTTGTATGAGGGAGGCATAGAGGAAGAAATGGAAAGAGATGAGGGGCGGAGAGATTTTTTTTTCTCTCCCCCTCTTTGTGGTGATTAAAGGTTTTTGGGGGACTGCTTAGAGGAAACTCTTGTCAGCTGAGTTCAAGGACATCCTTCTTAAGCTGCTGAAATGACTGTGTGCACATGCTGCATCCAGATTGCACATGTGGACTGTCGGATAAACAGCAGGAAGAGCATTTTGTTCTTCTGAGATTATGTTTATGGGATCACTGCTTTATTCAGTTTGGAAGCATAATGCATTCACTTGAGAAAAAATGTATTTACCCCTTATGAGTTAACAAAATATTTATCTCGGAAATTCCCAGTACGATATAACTCAATATCCAAAGAGAAGCTCTTATTTACTTGAGTTTGATTTGAGACATTGGGGGACAGCCTTGTGTCTTTAATTAATATAGATGGTGTTAGTTTGTCCACTTTGCACAGACACCTCAGAGGTTTGTAGGCAGTGTTTCAGACGTGAAGCCAGTTCTGATGGGACGGACATCGCGGCGTTTCTCCAGGATCAGTTGACGCGCTTCACAGTAGTAGAAGATTCATCTGAAATTAAACCTTAGATACCTTTTATTATATATTGACCTGTACTTGAAATCATATTGCATGGTTAAAGGCTCAGACTGATTAGCAGCAGCAACCATATTCCATGCAGGTGTTTTCAGATTTCAGAGATAATTATCTTGTTAGACCAGAGAAACAATATATAGTTTTTTCTCACAATTCCAGATCTGATTATCACGTTAAGTCATACAAAAATACATTATTTTGTTGTTATGCATCTGTAATTACGTAATGCGAAGGGATTGATGAATTGATAAATAAAACACAATACAAAAAATGCCACCAATATCCTCTCTTTAAATTGCTGGTTTTGTCTGACCAACAATCCAAAAGCCAAATATATTCAATTAACAAAGTTATAAAAAGGGGAGAAGCAGCAAATCACATTTGAGGAGCTAAAACCGCTAGGTAATGGTTGGGCATCTTTGCTTTATAAATATAATACACATTCTATCTATCAACTAATCAATTTGATAAGCTTTTGATAGACACTATGGTAACTTGGATAAAAGAGATGGTGACGGTGAGCCGTCATTCAGACGGTCCTGTACATGTTACTAAAGGCCACAGGACGCTCTGCTGTGTCGAACACAATCTGTGAGTCTGCACTGACTTATCATGGTGGATCAGAGGGAGTGATTTGTCTGTGAGAACCAGAGGATGAGCGCAGTGTGACATCTTCCAGAGATGGCTTCTGTCTGCTTGTTTTAAGCAGGGAGCTCAAAAGGCTGTTAGGCGGACAGACCCTCGATGAAGACTGTAACTGTTTGTGAAGCAAGATGTTGAATTTTGTAGTATTAAGTCTGCAGCTCGGTTTATGCAGGCTTCATGACGGTCCATGGAAAGTCAAATCAAAGGCAACCAGCTGCCTGTGTGTTGTATTTCTGTTGCAAGCATATGTCCGTGTGTTTTTCTCAGCCCCGTCTTATCTGATTCTGTTTTTTTCCTCTGTGGCCTGCAGGAGGAGTGCTACATTTTCATCCAGATAATGTGTGCAGCGAGGATCGGGACAAAGTAAGTATGAAACATGAGCGCTGCCTGTTGCCTCTGCTTTGAATAGGATTTGTATGTCATTGTTTTTGTTTCTTATTCATTCTCCCCTTTGTCTGTCCTTGTTTTTGTTTCTCCCTGACCAACCACCCCCATGGTCGCCCCCCTCCTTTACCTCTGTGTGCAGATGGAAGACAGCCCAAGCCCGAAAAGGCAGCGTCTTTCCCAGCAGGCCATGTTGGATCTAAACTCCGCCCCTCCTTCAACTCCTTCCTCTCCCATTCGCCCGTGGGAGTTACCTCCCAGTCGCAGACCACACCCTCACTACATGCCAGAGAGATGCCACACGCCTGTTCGCAACCGACGCAGGTAAGTGTGTGTATATTAAACAAACCAAAACAAGGATTCAAGAAACATCACCCCAAAATTTCTCCTATATTTTCTAAATCTTTTCAGCCATAGATCACCCTAAGAATGAATCGGATCTGTCTGGATTATTTTTTTTTTTTTATTTTTTATTTTTTTTACTGTTTCTGCAAGTAATGAACTGGTGAAATAATTCTGTTCCGATATCATGTAATTTATCTCTGCATTTTATTATTGTAATTCCAATTTACAATATTTGTATAAATGTAGGCTTCAGGTTTTGAAAAGGACAAAGAATATTTGCAGTGCTTACATTTTTTTTTTTTTAATATATGAGATTTGGAGCATTTATATTGACTCTCAAAGGTTAAACAGTTAGTATGTTGTTAACTGCCGTACTAGAGCAGTGCAGAGCGGCGGCTGTGAGATAGCCAGTGGGGAACGCTCGCATGCATTACTAGCATGAGTATATGTAAATAAAGCAAGAGAAGCTCAGACAACAACTCGCATAGGGAGTGTAACTTAACTCTCTGCTCAGGTTTTTCATTTTATTCAACCTTCAGTTATTCAGTTAATTTAATTGAGGCAAGAGGTCTGATTCTCAAGAGAAGAGGTAGCCAATACACCACTATATCTTTACAGAGCAAATAGGTGTTTGCTGCTATATTAATATCCCGAATATCAAACTTAGGAGGTTTTTAATTGGTGGAGTAAGTTACTTGCAGGAGGTGACCACACTAGTACTGCATTTATAATGATGCAAACAACAACACAGTTCCTTTGGCTTTTTTAATTTCTTTCCACCTCAGCCCTCCAATGAGACGCCAGCGTGGCCGGAGAGATCGTCTGACCCGCCACCACCACCACCACGCCCACAACAACAACAACAACCACCACCACCACTACAACAACAACAACCACCACCACCACCATCATCACCACCCCAACGCTCACCAGCAGCAGCAGCAGCAGCAGCAGCAGCAGCAGCAGCATCATCATCATCACCACCACCACCTGCACTCCCACCACGGACCATCGCCAGGCCACCAGGATGAGAACTACCGTCACCCGGCTCCCCCTCAGGGCTACCCACCTTTCAGCCAGCAACCTCCCCGTGGGCTGGGGCCCGGCCTTGAAGAGCGCCAGGGTCACCATCCCCCAAATCCCTCACCGAGGCCTCTCCACCAATCACCAAACCTGTCTCCCAGGCTGCTGCACCCTGTGGCCCATCCACAGCACCCACACCCACATGCCCACCCTTCCCAGCAGAGCAGTGTGGTGCTGGACCTCCATGAGCAGGTGACCTCTTGAGATAATGTTGATGGGGTGAATTTATGAGTTTGATATGAAAGCAGTATTACATCTCCTGTAACCATGTAGGTGAAATATTCAGTTGATTCATGTGGGCGTGTCTATGTTTTGAAAGCTACAAGCAGGAACTATTTTAACCTTTTTAAAAACGTCTTATCCAATATTTAACTAATTGTTTGACACTCACTAATTGCTGGTGTTGCACTGCACTTTTAAGCCGTCTCTAGAAATACAGTGAAACACAAGACTAGTAATTGGATCTGTAGGGAACAGTTTGCATTACTAGATAAAGTCGGTCACGTGATATATTTGCAGGTCATTTGCAGGTGAAGAGTAAGTTGAGAGGTTTGACTTCAGTCATTTAAAAATAATTTATATAATAATTGAAGATCACATCAGAATCCATATCCTCAAATAAATGCCAGTAACATGGAGTGGCTTTTCGTCAAACTAATCCTGTACCTGCATTGCAAGACATCCTCTGATAAGTATCAGTATATCCGCACAATTCCAAATAGGTCTGTTAATCATGAAATTTGAATTTCATCATCTCGGTACTGTATTTGGGAAACCCTGCTTGACTTGTGCTCGACACTAAAGATAAGTCTGTGGTGTCGGCACTGATGCATGAGGTTTTTCTTTATTTGCTACTTGCATCATGTGGACACAATCTACTAACTCCAGCGGCTCATCTTTAAATCACAGTCTGTGTTGGTCGAGTTGACCTTTACCCGTTGATCTCCATATTTAGGGTTCAGTTCCAGTATCGTATTCTGTGTCTCCTCCGGGAGCGCCACCAGGCCTGCCGCCTCGCTCCGCTCCTCAGCAGATCCCAGCATGCTCGGTAGTCTTCAGTGGACAGCACTATCCCGTGTGCAGTGTTCCTCCTCCTGTGAGTCTGTTTGTTTCTTCTTTATATTACAGTTGCACATTTTCTGCTACTGATGAGTTTATTATTTTATATGTTTAAAATACGTTTTTGCTCATTAAAGGAAATACTGCTGCCCTCTTTCTTTGTCTCTGCCAGGTCCTTCAGACTTGCTCTGTGCAGCACTTGCCCATGCCCTACCCGTTCCCATCATTGCTGTCCAGTGACCCAGCCTTCCTGCTTCCTCCTCCTCACCTCTCCCACCCCCCAGCACACCTTTCCCACCACCCATCTCACCTGCCACAGCCTGGACAGTTTGGACCCTATCCGACGCAGCAGGCCCGATCGGTGAGAAGCAATTATTTTATTGTCCTTTTTTTCAACCTCTGATTGGGTATCAGAGGCAGCTTTTGTTAATATTGTAAAATATGGCATATAATTGAGGAGCAAGCGACGCTTTGAATATTTTTGCCTGCTATATAAAAAGAAAATGCAGCAGCGAAGGTGTTTTATAATTAAAACACAATGGATGATACATGTTTTATACATTTGAGTTGAAGCAATTTGTGCTGCTCTCCTTGAGTGTTTGCAAGCACCTGGAAATAGCGCAGTGCTTAATAATAAATCGTGATGTGTACTAAAATAGAGTGTTTTTAACATGTATGCCTGCACAGTGGTAATGCAATTAAAGAAGACATGTCTGTCGGTCTGGGCTAAAATTAACAATCGTGTTAAATTAATCAGTGTGTCGACGTTTGCAAAGGCTAAAGAAGATCCTTATTTAATAGCTGTATGCTCGGTGAGATTATTTTAATGGCATTAGTAGAAGAAACAGACGTATAAAGTTTAAGTTCATCCATGCAAACGACTGCTAAATATTTGTACGATCATATTTTTCATTAATGCGTCCTAACCCCCGAAAGGATTGATGCTCCTCCTCCACCTTCCAACTTTATCTGTTATTTAATGTATGAATAGTTTTTAATTGCTCGTTTTGCTGTGATTACACAAAATCTCGGATGGTAATGGTTTGTATTTTCTTCTCGACGCTGCCAGCCGTTACAGAGGATAGAGAATGATGTGGAGCTTCTTGGAGAACACCTGTCTCTGGGTGCAGGGCTCCACTATCCTCCTGCCACACACCCGGCCCTCACACCTCACTCCACCCAGCTTCACTTTCTCTCCCATGATCCCCTGCCACAAGAATTCTTCGGAGTGGTGAGCAATAGGAATAATACAAAGACGTTTTTGTTTTCCTTTGCAGAAAATCCATGTGAATGATTTCTCATGTATGTGTCGTCAATTGCTCCTCAGTCCTATCCAAACTTTATTCCTCGGCGTCTACCGGGGCGACGGTACCGATCACAACAGCCACTGCCACCTTCGCCTTACCACCCTAGCCTCCTGCCTTACTTCCTGTAAGTAGATCAGCACATTAACTTCCTTTCTTTTCATCGTTTTATTTTCACTTTATTTATACAGGTTACACACTCAATGTCACCCTCAAAAAGAATGGTACGTAACACAAATACTAGTGAACACTTTTATCTCAAAGCTGCAAAACATTGTATTATGATTTCAGCACCGTTCTCTCCAATAAAATCTAAAAAAGGGTCTCCAAAGACTCATTTATCCTTGGAAAAGTTGGAGAACATTATTAAGCCGACTTGAAACAGATGGTTTGACATCGTCTGGACTCCAGCCAGGGCTGTACCATAGTGCACAGTAACATAGAATACTAAGGATGCTCTGACATCTGTTCAGGTGAGTTATATTGTATAGAGGATTAAGCTCACCAGAACAACTTACTATGAACCATTATCAGTTTCAACCCAAAATGTATGAATTTCTGGACAAAGCCACATTAAATGCACATATGTGCCTCCATGCTGCACCGTTCACATTTCCTGAGATGCAACTGTTAAAAGAGCAAAGAAAAGCTTAAATTTTTTTTATTGATATTGGTCAAATATAAAGTATTTATTTGATGAAATATGCAACCAATTGCAGGGCGTTGATTATGTTATAGTGACTTAAATTACTGTAGTTTACTATTTTACACATTAGTGGGATCTCAAAAGGGCAGCATTGTGAGATAAAGAGGAAAAGGTGAATCATATCTTGAGTCTTCAACATAGAAATCACTTGAATAATGGTGAAATACAAAAAATATACACACAAATATAAGGTAAGATTTCCATATTTTGAATGAAATGGCAAATATAGATTTTGGGCCATTTGTTTCTTTGATTTACATCCTCCTTCTGTAGTTCAATGCTGCCAGTCCAGCCAACAGGACCTGCGATCAGTCTAGAGCTGGATGTAGACGATGGAGAAGTGGAAAATTATGAGGTTAGTTTTTATCTGCCTTTTTTAAAATGTATTATTTTGTGTGCATGCCTTATGTGCATGTTTGCTGGATACACACTCTTATTTTTCAGTTGTCGCTGATTTCTTCCCCACAGGCCCTCCTGAACCTCGCTGAACGTCTGGGAGAGGCCAAACTCCGAGGTCTGACCAAGGGAGACATCGAACAGCTTCCTTCCTATCGGTTCAATCCAAATAACCATCAGTCTGAACAAACACTGTGAGTGCTGCCCGTTTTAAACCATGTCATCGCTGGTTGATGTTTTACATTGGCTTCATTTTCTTTAGGTCAATTTTTTATCAGTTGCAGAGTTTGTGAGAAAAATCTGTGTTTTGTGATCTAACTCGATAACCAATCGACCTAAATCTGCCTTAATGCCCAGTGTGTCATGTAAAAAGTGTGGAACAGGTTTCTTGTGTTGCCGTTTTTTCACATGTCCATACCCGTTGTGTTGCAGGTGTGTGGTGTGTATGAGTGATTTTGAGTCCCGCCAACTGCTGCGAGTCCTGCCCTGCAGCCACGAGTTCCATGGGAAATGTGTCGACAAGTGGCTCAGGGTACGTACCACCCCGTGGAGCCTGTGCACTCACACTGAGTACATATAAATATCTGAGTTCATCTAAGGCTAATCACATGGTTTTGTGTTAGTAAGGAAGTCTTTGTGCGTCAGTGTCACCTTAAAGCTCACTGAGAGAAAACATTTTCTTTTGTTGAAAGACAATCACACAAGTACACATTAATTATGTGAACAAGGCACCTCTTGATTATAGAAGTGTGGTGTGCAAAATAACTTTTACGTAATGTAAACCAGCATCAGGCTTGTGTCTACATGTTCCTAAACTCAGAAGAGTCAAACCACACTAAACCCCAGGACTGGAACGTCTGAAGAAGAAGCTGAACACATACTTCAACACTTATGTTCTTGTGTTAGTCATAACACGGTCTTATGTTTTAGAGGCATGATGGTATTTGGCTCAGTGTGAATTGGATTACAAATTGATAACGGATTATAAAAATGAGGAAGTGTAGTGGTAAGTTTAGCTACTATCCAAATGTGCAGTTTTAGGAACGGGCATGTTGTGTGATCAATAACAGGACAGAAGTTAAAAGCTAAGTGGATACTTTGTGTTTCCTCGCTCTGTCCTCAGGCCAACAGGACGTGTCCCATTTGTCGGGCCGACGCCTCCGAGGTCCAGAGAGACTCAGAGTGACCACACGAGGGAGCCAGATTCTCCTAATTGTCTGTCGAACACGTTCAGCACTACCTGCTCCTGATATATTGATACACATGTACGTGCTTACACACACACACATACACCACTTCCTTGTGTTTTTGTGCAGCACTTTCTGCTCGTTTGTTATCCTTTCAATCGTTATCCCTTCTTCCTTCTTTTGGATCTGATCCGATTCCCTCTTCAGCAGTTATTTTACTGTCGGTTCACATTAATGCAAGCTGTCACATCTTTTTAGTGAATTTCACCCTGCCTGACCACTATTCTGCTGTTGTGTGTGTGCACCACAACTGTGCAAGCATTGTTTGGTCAGCCCTGTAATGCTGGGCTGTGGTACATGTGTGTTTTCAGTGTGTGCGTCTGCGTGTGTGTCTGTAAGAGAGACAGAGATTTTTAGATGTCCTGGAGCATGCCTGAGTTTCTGTTGTGTATCAGAGAAGGGTAACGACATGGGAGTGTTTTTGCTCTCATGAGTGACTGACTTTACTTCCTGTTTGTACGTTTATGCACTGTCTGTCTGTATGCATACTCTGTGTGTATGTTATAGACTTAAATCCTTTTTTTCTAGTTGACACTAAGGGTCCATGCTGCCACTATATTTCTTGGTTGCCTATTTGATCCATTTGTTTCAGTAGATGATGATTATTATTATTATTATTATTATTATTATTACTCAACCATTATAAGTGATTGTTTTCCTGCCAGGCAGTTACCTCATCATTCCGGTTTTGATCATCTTTCATTACAAACGCTTCACAGTACTACTTTGAAATTAAGCACATTCTATATTTTTCTTTTCCTTTCTTTTCTTAGTAAAAAATAATTTTGTCTGTGAATTTGCAGTGGCACATGTGTTACATATATACATATATCTATATATACTGTATAAATCTATGAATATCTGTATACCAAATAAAATGCTTGATATGGACTTTTTAAACTTAGCATTTTGTATATATTTTTTCTTTTTAAAGCTGCATATTAGGAGCTAGAGAAATAAGTTAGGTATGATCGTGCAAAATTTCTCTGGAGTTGAAGTGGTGGTAATATTAAAAATGACACTGACTGCAGAGTGCTGTCCTGGGAGACTCCATCTTTTCAGATTTTGGTCTGGAGGTGCAGTGACCTCAAGCTGCCACCAGGCGACGTTACTGTTCTTCTAGACTACCGTCACTCCACATCTGCCCAGGTTGTGTCCTTGTGTTACGTTTTGGTTACCCTGATACACACTGTTTGGTTTGCAGGTTGACAGTATATTATCACAATTTAACTGCAGATTGTTTTGCATGTTAAACAGAACATGCAGATAAGATACTTCTTTGAATTGATGCCAACATGGCAAGACAGCAAACACTCCCAACATCCCATCATACTCTCGTCTCTGCTGTTACACCTGTTACTCTACTGGCAAATATATATGTTATTGTCCTGTAATTGGCATATTACTGGTGTCATGATACACAACATAAAAAAAACTAATTCCTAAACAGTGTAGTGGAACAATAATAAAGACCGTAGTGGACAGATTATGAACTTAAAGTATAATCAGTGAACATTAAAGCTAAAATGCGGTCTTACTGACAGTTGGTGCACAGACAGGCTCCCCTCCACCTCCCCTTGCAGCGCTCCTCTGTCTCCCCATTGACATGTCATGTACACGTCTGTTCCCTTGACTGCACACAGCTGTCTCCCTATAGCACGCACCTGTAGCCTGTTGCCTTCTGTTACTGTACATACTATATACAGCATCTACAGTTGAGGTCTCAAAGGCAGACGTCAACGCTTGGCTTCGCCGGATAAATGGCCACATTTCTGAGAGCAACTTGCATGGAGCTGCTCGAGGCGGAGACACCACACATGTTATCGTTTTTTTTCAACTGGAGACCGTTTACACAGCTAGTTCACAAATAATGTGAGGGAGAGGCCACAAGCACCGTGAACAGTTTTCGTATTCTTCACATTGAGTCGGCCCTACTGACATGCAGTGACTTCTGTTACGAAATAATTTCTCCAGGCACCTGTCCAAGAGTGCGTTGTGGTTCTAGAATTAGGAGTTTGTCCAATCTTGATTCACTGTCTGTGTTTTGAGGGAGACTACGGGAACACAATAGACTAAGATGATAGAAAAAGCTTGAACATGTTGAACCTATTATTACTTTATTCCCTTCTGTTTCTTTTTTCTCATCCTGTATGTTTTTTTTTTTGTCATTCTTATTGGCCTTTTTTTTTTTTTTTTTACACCAATAAAGAACTAAAATATGCTCTTCACATGAAACTGCATGTTTGGTTTGGTGGGTTGATTGGATAGATGGAGAAGTGGCAATCTGTCAAGGATAAACAGTTTTAAAGAGACACTGCAAACTCACTTAAAACATTTTGATTGTGTCTGCGCAGAGTTAAAAGATCAAAAACCTTACACTTTGTAAAAAGCAGATACCATAATACACCAATCGAAACTCTAAGGAAACTTGGGTGCATTAACAAGAGACGATGCATCAGTACAAGACATTTCCAGTCAGACGCTCAATACCAATGTTGGCCACATTCAGTTCTTGGAACAAGTTTTCAGACAGAATTTAAAATGTTTAAAAAAAAATACTATTTTGTATCCCCTTCATCCGTGTTACAGTGTGGTTGTGGTAGTAAACTGTAAAACAGAAGTCAAACCACATAAGGTGACACAGGTTCATGCTATCAAACTATAAATAAAGTCTTTCTTTTTACTTTTGAGATCATGTTTAATTCAACGAGAAACCTCTTGGCGGAGGCCTGATGACTCGCGGTCCTCCCATCCTCGTCTTGCACTCTGTCCATCTGTTAGTTTGTTTTGTTCATCTATCTTTTTTGCTCTTTTGTCTTCTACGACTTCTGTCCGTTTCTTCAGTCTTTTCTCCCCTTCTTTCTCCTGCCCTCCTCTACCTCGGCACTCTGTTCTTCCTCTCCTCCTGTCTTTTTACTTATGCATCTTCTGTCACCCCCCTCTCCCTCTTTGCCTCCGCTGTGATCACCACCCACTCCTTTAACTTCCGATGCAGAATCGTGAAATGGAAGTGATGGGGAAGTTCTGCCTAAAACTGTCGGCCCAGTTACTTAACAGAGTTATCCCCCCCCTCACCATCTTCAATTTCATAACCAGGGTTATACAGGGCCAGGAGTGGCCCAGGTTTTTTTAAATGGCAAATGAGCCCCTCTTGATGTCGTAAAATAGCTTTTGTTTGAACTATAATCAACACTCGCATTAAGATGGACCGCACAATGCAGAAATAAAGCCGCACCGGCTTGTCATTTCACATTTACACATTACTGCAGGGTAAAATCTGCATGATAGTGGCATTTCATTTTTGCACAAACTTAACCAAGTATTTTCATATTATTGTAGTTGCTCAAGAGGAGTTCCAGTGGTAAACAATGTTTGCTTGAATGTCTTCCTCTTTGGCCGGTTAGCTGCACTCCAGTCACTCATGTGTGACTGGCTGTCCCGTCCTCAGGCTGTGCTCTGACTGGTGACATCTTTTAGGCTGCTTTGTCCTCCAGACTGACTGTGAAGGAGAGGAACTTTAAGTCTGTCAGTTGCAGGTCAAAGAGAGTGGAGGAAGAAAACAACTTGCAGGAAGATAAATAAGGATCTCCAGAATTTATATTTTGAACATATTGGGTATACTGTAAACTATAAATATTTTAGAAGTGTGGATGAAGATAATTTTATCTTTCCTCATAAATAGCTCACTATTCAAAGTGATGTTTAGTTGTTTTGCACCGAGCCTCATTGTATTGACCATTTCTGAGTAAATGTAAACGTTCCAAATATATTCCATTTTCTGGAATGTATTCAGTTGTGACTTCCTTAAGTTCCAGAGTCAATGAGCTACATATGTAGCTGTGCTTTGATAGTTTATGGTCCATTATGTCCGTTTACAATACATGTTTGCATGTGATTGTGCATTCAGGACTCAATTATATTTCCAGCAGGAGAGTTTGATGTGAAAGAGATGTGACTTTCTATGAGTCACAATGTAAAATCAGACGTCCCGTTACCTCAGAGTGAGCCTGAATAAGCTTCGGCTCGGATTTGTGTTGGTCCTTGCAAACATAAAGAAAAAAACAAATTTAAAAGCAAAATACAGATTATCTAACAGCGACAATACAGATGTTATAACAATGGGAGAAGGAATGCAACAGATGTGATGTGTGTGAAGGGCGTCTAGATGAAGATATTTTGTAGCCGTGGATGTTTCAAGTTTTGAGGACATGTTGGTCTGTTCCCATTTGTGACAACACAGATTTTTTAGTTGTTTTTTAAGATATGGGATTGAATTAGGTTGTTGTTGTTAGGAAAAGGGTTATACAGCGGCAATGAACCAGTCCAGGATCAAAGCATACAATGCTCAATTGATCTGTGCTTCTCCTAAACATTTTATTCTTTTGGGACAAAGCAAAGCTAGTTTGATGGAACAACTTTATTTTTTAATTATATTGTTTTACAAAATGACAAACTCTGATTAAACCCTTTCTGCCATTTATTAATTCAAAATAAAGGTTTTTGTTTCTTTTATTTTCATTCCTACCTCTGATGCCTGGATAAAGAGAAGGGCTTTTCCACTGCTGTGATTTCCACCACTCTCCTCTGTGGCATCCCACACTTTTAATGTGCAAATGCAAGTGTGTGTGTGTGTGTGTTGTGCAGACTGTCCCAAGCTGACAGGGTACATAGATTCTCCATCCTGCTTTTATATAAAAAGAAAGCAAGGGCACCAAGCTCTGCCTGCTTCACTTATAGTCACACTTGCGCAAGTACACACACACACACACACACACACACACACACACACACACACACACACACACACATACACACATACAGACTTGCACGCACTTTCTCTCATTTTGTCTCTTGACTCTCCACAGAGGACACAGCAGAGGTTAAATGTGGACGCATCTGCAGGGCAGGTTGTTTCCTTACCATCTCTCTGAGTGAAGTGTGTGTAATATTTATTTCATAGGGATTTCCCCCTCTCAGCATGCTGGATGGCATCTGGCCATGTCGTCATGTTCTGAACTGTCAGATGCCACCATCGCTGTCGATCGAGAGACAGAGAGAGGGGGAAAGGGACGAGACCATGTATTGACGACACACACAGAGGGAGTGAGACAGGACAGGGAGGTGTGTGTGTGTGTGTGTGGATAGGTTGAGTGGAAATAGTGCTATACTGGTGGCTCATTGGGACCGTCAGGATTAAGGCTTTCTACTTGACACATTTAGTCGGTGAGGACAGGCTGGATATAAATGGATATATATATATATATATATATATATATGAGATGGAAGAGCAAACATATACAGCCCATGCTGCACTGAATGTGATGGATGTTCTAATAGTACAATTATATTCCGATAGAAGCAACAATTGGCAATATTTGCCATCTCTATATTTTGTTGATTCTGTCTCCATCAGATTTCTCCATTGATATGATATTATTGAAGACATTGAACAGCACATCTGAGGCCAGCTGCTTTTATGATTTGTCTGGCGGGGGTTATTCTCGGGTTTAATGTTGGCCCATGCCAGTGTAGCAGGTCAGGCCATGGAAATACAATTTATAGCTGTCTATTCCATGGTGACATTTTGTAACAATGAAAATGGAAAAGTAGTTTCTGTATCCAAGAAGGGTTGGCTAACAGTTCAGAGGAGCAAATGAGCCAATATGAGTCACATAAGTCACCTTCTGACAGTGATGTGCCTTCACTCCACAGAGATCTGTGAGCGCCTGATTGTTTGGTGCGATGTCTATTTTGTGCGGTCTGGTGCAGCAGACAGACACAAAGCACATTTTCAATGTCACGGCGATATGTGGGTCATGGAACGCAGACCCAACTTATTCAATTGCCTCGCGAACAAATGCATTGATAGAAATTAACTGACAAAAGGTCTAAAACCAAACAAACAAAAAACTCCTTTAATTAGATGATTTGAGTTTTCTATTCACTTCGATTGCTATTAAAACCAAATAGTTTTTTTAAACGGTGACAAACATCCAGTGCACACATTATTTTCATCTAACCATAACCAGACTTGTAACCATTAATATTCAGAAATTAACCATCTAATGAAATGATATAATATCCCACACTGCTACCACTTGGAAACCAGTCAGAGCCAAAAGATGAGATTTGACAAAAGGTTGAGGCAAACTTCAACTACTACAAGAGCCTGAGTAATGTACAATATATACAAATGTACACACACTCCAGTGTGTGTGTGTTGTCAATTTGTGCCAATTTGTGCATGTAGTTGTTGGCTGTGTTCATTGTTTATGACTTTGGATTGCATGCTATGACAGATGTCTTCAACAGGAGCTCAAGCCATCATTTTATAGACTTCCCAGAGTACAAAGTGTGTTTATTTCTATCATGAGTAGATTCTACAGTGTAAACAAACACTCACTTTACCCAGAGGTCCTATTACACACACAGACCAGAGACAATGTGCTGACTCCATTTTCTACTCCATGGTTAGAAAATATAGCTATAAAATAGGCTTTTTGCTGTGGCTTTTGGAAATTGTTAATCTGAAAATTATTATAATTATTAATATAATTATTATTCTTTTTCATTATTATCTGATATTTTATAGACAAAACAATTCTCAATTTCTTAATTAATTTAGACAATTATTATCTGATTTATTTGATAACGCACACAATTTTATATTTGGGCCTCCCTTTTTTTAAAGTTTTAAAATATTCTTGTGACCATCAAATTGATCTCAACAAGTTTTCTCTTAGATTAAACCCTTGTGCTCAAGATAAGGAGTGTTAGCGTAAACGTGCCCATCTGAAGTTCTGCTTTCTGTCTCCTCTTGTGTGTTTATTTGATGTGCCCCCCTCACCTGTGTGTGCAAATGTTTGTGTTTGTATATTTGTCTGCTTGTTTGTCTGTGAGTGCTTGTGGACATGTCATTTCAGGACGAGGTGTTGGCTGCCAGCCACGCAGCAGCCAGTCAGGTGTGCTGAGGTCAGCCATGGACTGAGTCATGGTGACATAACACTTTACAGAGTGCAAATCTCTCAGACACACACACACACACACACACACACACACACACTTTAATAGTAATTGACTAAACTTGTTTTGGCTATTTTTGATGACACATGTCCTAAAGCTCCTCTGTGTATCCTTAAAACAGCCTTGTTAATGTAGGGATGTAGGGGTAGGGCTAAAGTGTTGTTTGCAAGCTAACCGCAAACACACTAGCTAACACGCTAGCTAACACGCTAGCTAACACGCTAGCTCATCATGGTGCTAGATCTAGTCAGTCCCAGTTCTCTCCAAGCTTATTTCTATTTTCTCTGTACTGGGGCATACTCTTCTGATGGCCCTTTTGGAATGTTGTTCTCAGGATTGTTCATCATTTAAATTATTAAAGAGTTTTATTGAAGAGGGGAACAAATCTCTCCAAGCTCACAAGATAACAATCTAACTTCTTCAGACTGTCAGATAAAAAGCTCATTAGCTTGGTCTCTAATGGGACAATAAGTTCTAACATATTTTAATTATTAACTTCTGCTTCATGGAGCAGTTTATACTCCTACAGAAATTCTAAATAAAAGTGCATGTTGTTAACCAACATCAGCTTCCTCATTTTAACCTCATGCGCCCCAAACATTTTCAAGCCAAAATTGCGAATGTTTTTTTTCATACTAAAACCTGATTATCTCCTCATTCACAAGGTCTATTTGAAAAATTAAAAAAGCTATACATTCAGAAAACCCTTGTGAAGATAGATACTAAGGCCATATACAGTACTGTGCAAAAGCTTTAGGCAGGTGTGACAAAATGCTGTAAACTAAGAATGCTTTCAAAAATAGAAGTGCTAACAGTTTATTATTATTATTAAACCCAGACCCCCCCCCCTCGTAAATCCATAGATTCCATTGAAATGAATTGATTTAACTGCAAAATGTTGCCAAAATGCTGTTGTACTTTATGCTGGATCCTAAAGACTGAACTGTTTTTCTGTGAGTATTTTATTCAAAGCTCTCTGTCACAACTCAAAAAAGTACAAAAGGGGCAACAGTCAGCTCATACTATACAATAAATATGAGATCATACGAGGGGATAAGCTCTCTCTGGATCTTCAACATTTCTGGTATCATAAAACCCCCAAAGTGAAGCACCATAAATCTCTGACAGCATTAACCTTTTCATGCTCCATCTCTGACCTATTCCATGGGGCTCACTTGTGCAACATCTCTCTCAAGGCGTATGTTCTGCCCCAGATAATTACTTCACATCTTGTTCGTTACGCTGCGATGCAAGCTGGGTTTAACCTATAGGAACTGTACCGATCTGTTTGAATGTACAGCTTGGAAAACAGGAGGTTGGAGGTTTTAACTAGGCCAGTTCTTTGCTTCACGACTTGTTTTTTATTCCACTTCTGTTCAATCTATTTGGATATAGTAACTAATCATACAAAGTACAATGTACAACCTTAATTCAAACTGATGACAGAGTGGAGTGAAGTGAGTTATGTTGAGAGTTGCAGTCAATTTAATCATTCATTTTTCTGAATTTTTTTTTCCTGAGATTCCACATGTGAAAGCTGCTTCTGTAAACTGTATATCCTGAAGCCATTCTCTGGCTTTTGAGGTCAGCACTGTAAGAAATGTTATATACTCATTTGAAATATCTCTTTCATGTTCACCAGTGTCACTCATTTACAATCCAAGCATAGAAAATTAAAGGTGAAATGTTGCCATCTATTATATTCAATAAGCCACGAGTGAGTAACCTATACAACAACGGAGACAGATCCACATATATGTATAGTCTAGTAGAAAGTATGCTAAATCCAAACAGGGTTAAATAAGAAAGCTATGAAAATGGTTTCCGTTGCTTTTCTTGGTTGGCTGAGCATATGATTTGTTGACTTTCCTTTTGGCTATTGGAAATTGTGATAGAAATAAATAATACATATAAAAGATATATATTCTTTTTAGACAAAACAATCCATGATTTCTTGATAAATCGAGAGAATAATCGACAGATTTATTCATAGCTCCCAAATATTTATCCTTGCGATTTAATTTCTTTACCAAAATGTTATTAATTTTTTACGAGCATATTTTTTAACATGAAAAGCGTGTTGTAAGTATTTGAATCCTGTCATCTTATATTTAATTCAATTAGCAACAAATGAGTAAACAATCCACTAGTGGAGATGGATTCACATATAGTATGCTTTGGTTCACTGCTATGGAAACTGAGTCTTTCCAGGAGATGAGCTACAGTATGGGACACTTTATTATTCATGAGTGTTCGTGTTCATGTAAGTGCACCTCGAAATATGAAATGTAAAGCCACACCTGCCTTTCAAACCAACTACGAGAATATAGACTCAAACACACACACACACACACACACACACACACACACACACACACACACACACACACACACACACACACACACACACACACACACACACTGTGAACACACACATAGTCAAAAATGTGTGCATAAACATGAAAACTCAATATGTTATGAACTCAATTACAGATGTTTCTGTAAGATTTGCTGATTTAGTGTAAATTATACATCTGTTTATTATTGTCAGCCTATAATGGATTCTTTTCCTCTTAAAATCGATGAAAAAAATAATAAAGTTTGCTATTCTGACATGTTTATATATCTAAAGCATTCATTTATAAAACACAGTCTTTTACAATTGTGAAATAATTGCAATTATGCTTTTGGCAGATAACTCCCTTAATTCTAACGGTTACTACAAATAGCTTTTCTTCAAATCTCCTCCCCCTCATCTTCCTCACTCACTCGTCATAGGAATATGCTAGATTGTGTGACACTGTCATATTCTTTCAACAGGTTTGTGGGGTGCATGTCTGTCAGGTTGCTGTTGCCTCTAGATTATATGGACGACACGAGAATGTGGAGGAGGGCCATAGAGAGAGCACTGCCATGCATGTACACCCTGCACACCATTAAAAGACTTTTAAATTTGATTAGCTTGTGCTTACATTTTTATGAATGAAATAATTTTCTAAGAGGTGGATTTTTCACATCACAAAAGATTGTGCAACGTCGTATGAACACTTAACCCAGTATGCCTCAGATAGGAGCGAGTGTTGAATTTGCTCACTTTTAAGCCATCCTAAAGGTTTGGGTGCAAACCCTTGGGGTCTCACAGAAACCCACCTTCCTTTACATTGTTACAGAAAACCAAATCAGCCAAGATGTAGCGGAACAGCAGGGACACTCAGCGTGGAGGCTGTCAGAACATTTAACTGAGTTCAGCTTTGATAAGATTTCTGCCATTTTTTCCACCACCCACTGGGAGCTCAGCAGAGGTTTATATGCCTGTTTGGTTCAAAGGAGATGAGAGGAGAGCGACAGCGTATGAAGAGGATTCAAGAAGAAAGAGGGTAAGTAGGGAGAGGAACACAGGGAGGAGATCAGAGAAGGTGAAAAAGGGAGCAAACACATAAATGGAACAAAGGAACAAAAGTGGAGCAAGAGTGCAACTAAAGGGACAAACACTGAAGGCAAGCAATGATGAAGCAACAGAAAGATTGGAAAGACACAAAGATATATGATGAATCACTACACATCTCAGAGGTCCCATCTTACTGAATCTGCCCCAAAGGAGCAGGACAATGACCAGCTGTGACAGCCTACCAGTCTGGGATTTAGAAAGCTCAATCTCATAATGTCAGTCCAGGACACAAATGTCCCTGAGTGATATGAATTTATGATAACATTAATGCAGCGATGGCGTAGGCCACTTCACCAGGGCACAATGTCTCAACAGGCTTTGATGAAAGGGAGGCTGGTGTGTCGGCTCCTTGGAGAGGAGTCAACTAAACAAACTTAATCCACTGAAATGATATACAATATGATGATGCATCTGGTGGGAAATAAATGCAGATGTTGGGAGTTTGCCGTGTTTGTGTGTTTTACCCGGAGGAGCATTGTGGATGAGAAGACACATAATGTAACGTGTGTTTATGTGTAAGCATACATTACACAAACATATGGAGCGGTGTACAATATGTGGTTAATTTGTTTATGCCGACAGACTGCTTTGGCTCTGGTTGATATAAGATTATTATTGCTGGAGGAAATTAATTGATGAATCATTATGCAAATGTGAAACACTTTCGCACTTTGACTAACAGACTAAATCAAAGGTCTGCATTTTATCTTTTGAGGAACAAACGGGACTAAATGAAAACGTTTTTATGTATCACGCAATTTAAAAAATTGGGATTTTGGGTTAAAGGATTGTTGCATACAAAATGAGAGTATTATTCATTATTTTTATCATGGAATATTTGTATGTGGATATTTTACCCTTCAGGAGGCTATATGCTAGTATCTATTTGTAGAGACTTGAAACTTGGGCCTATAGATAGAGGGTATCATAAGCCGTGCAATTACCCTCTAGGCAAATCTGTGATATTGGGCTGTATAAATAGCTTGACTCAAAGGCCTTCACACGTTTTACAAGTTTTAAACTGGCAATCAAAATAACTTCTGCCATGAATGTGACATAATTAGAGTGATAAAGTTGTATGTTTAGTAAATAAATGCTAAACTAGTAGCATAATGCAAGTTAAGACTAGGCTGAATAAATTATGAATGTTTACATCAGGACAAGTGTAAAAGCTGAAATTGAAAGTCCTCATAAGTGCTTTAATAAAAGCCTGTTTATGTGTGTGTATGTTACTAAGGGGTTGCACTGGATGTAATATTGCCAATCTTCAGCTATCAGTTATAGTATTTACAAAACATGGGTTCATAGAATGTATTGTGTGTGTGTGTGTGTGTGTGTGTGTGTGTGTGTGTGTGTGTGTGTGTGTGTGTGAACCATGATTGCTGGCTGGTTCAGAGCCCCAGCAGACCCCACAGAGAGCTCTAAGTAGCTCTGATTAAATCTGGCCTCCCTTTGCTCCTCTCCATTGCTTTTAGGATGCAGAGATAATGTTCATTAGGAGAGACGGGCGGGGACTTTGGGAGGCGGATGCTCGCATGTGGCTGTAATGGGGAGTGATGGGGGATAATACAATTTGGTTGTATTTGGAGCTGTGACTAGAGGTTCATTTTATGGATTGTGTGTGTGTTTGAATGAATTAATGAACCGTAAAATGCCTCTCATGTATAGGGGAAGGAGTAAGGTCAAAGTTTAGGTAAGAGTAGCACTCTGTGTTCCTGCATCTTCTCTTGACTGCACATAATACTCAGCATTTGTTTGGAAGTTGTTTGCGTTGCTTCTCTTTCCAACTCTCAGGAAGTTGAAGCCTGTGACCTCTGGGGCAGTTATACCACATTGACGTTCGCAGACTGAGGGAGCCTGCAGCCTCTACACACACCCACATACACACACATACACGCACGTGCATGTACATACACACGCGCATGCACACACATGCACACACACACACACACACACACACACACACACACACACACACACACACACACACACACACACACACACACACACACACACACACACACACACACACACACACACACACACACACACACACTTTTCCTCTAAGATGCCTGAGGTTCTTTGGCCCACCAACCAAGACTGCTTCCCCACATCATGGGAGCGCAACAAGAAGTATTGCTCATCATGGTTCCTCGACCTTCACACCTGACATGAAGCTCAAGGGGGAGATGAACGGAAAACTGTAATTGGCCTGCTGAAGAAAGGCAGATTGGATTAACAGTTATTGTTTTGCTCTTATTATTCCCATTACAACGCCTATCTTTATGTTTTTAAGAATTTAAACAACTGATTTGATGAATAACTGAGTGTGCTGTCAGATTTTGATGGCCTCTTGATCTGAGCTCTATAGAGTGCTGAAGGAATGAGTTCTAAAACCTGGAAAGGAGGTATGGTTTGCACTTCCGGTTCTCTTGTCTCAAAGTCAAATGCCTGAAATAAGGTCTGTGGTTAACACTAGCTTAAGAGATTTTAACGTTTTGTTATTTAACATAAAATCTGCCAGTAAATAACCACTTGAGACTTTAGAAGCTTCATGTATCTTAAAAAGACAATTGAAAACAAGGCTAAATGAGACTACTAAACTTCATCATGCAAAACACTAGCCTGTCTGACCCTGGTGTAGTTTGTTTATAGTACAAACCATGGTGTCCATTTGTGAATATTATTGCTGAAAAAAACATATAAGTATAAGTAAAACCCATTCGGTTTTGTGAGGGAACCAGTTTGAGGCTAACTTCTGGGTTGGCCAACATAAATACATAATCCCTGCTCTATTGGTGACCTGTAGCTGACCCTGACCTTTGACCTCCTTGTGGTGATGATGGTGGGAAAACGCAGTGGACAAATGCCCCATAGGGATCAATAAAACATCAGATGAATTCATCAACATTCATTGTTTCTATATTAAATGAGGGGCTGCTATACGGAAACGTTTTCATCCTTCCTACAAGTGAGTCAGTGTGCTTAATGTGGATAAATTACTTGCAAAGATCTGATTCTGCACACATGCAGTCTCTGGTTTTAATTATTTTATTTTATCATTAGATAACAGAGTGCAGCATTTAAAGAGATAACGTTTTCTTTTTGTAGTTTAAGCCATTAGTTCATAACAACAACAACCCCGTTTTGGCTTCTTGGAGCTGCTTAAAAGTGTGTTTTAATTAACTTGAAGTGCATTTTCAATGAGGGGATTTCTCCTTTGATTGGAGAAGATAAGGTTGGTTTCAATGTCTGCTGGGTATTAAATGTCTCCCCTCCTTAGGGGGATTTCTGAGTCTTATCGCTTCCTGTTTGTTGTCACGTCAAACTGTGTCGATCAAGACGGCAGAGAGTGATACTGACGCCCGACGGGGGAGTGTACTGGTCGGGCAGGGTGATGTGAGCACCGGGGCGCTTAAATCTTTTATCTGAAGAATGGCCGCTTCGGTGATCACAGGATTGGCGTATCCCCACTAGCTCCTGACCCATATTCCAGAAGAAAACGTTATTTTCATCGCTCAAGAAGAATTAAGGGGGCTCTGTTCTCCACAGCCGGTTTCCGCTGCGCGCAATCACAGCTCCAGGACCAGCGGTGGAGTCAGTGCGCTCTGGCAGAAAGCATCCAGCCACCCCCTCTGTGGGCTCAGACAGCAGCCAGTGCTACTCTCCATGCCTCCAAGCCTCAGCTATCGGCTGTCACTAGCGAAATCCCTCGCAATGAAACCTCTATAATCCAGCCTGCCTTCTCTTTTTTTTAGTTTCACTTTTTCCTTATTTCACATCGGGGGTAGAAAAGAAGAAAAACCACGCGAGAAACGATCCCCGTCGGTAGGTTTTCGTGTGTTTGGCGCACTGGAGGGGAGGAAGCGATGGCAGCCCCGGTGAAAGCAGCGCTGGCTCTCCTGGTTCTCACCGTGGCAAGTGAGTAATCCTTTAAAATCCTCCCGGAACGGGACGGGACGAGACAGGTGGCTTCTACTTTGCGTATGGGGCTCACGGGGTCACACGCTCTGGGATCTGTGCATGACACTTTATTTATATAACAGGTCCGGGAAGTGTTAGCAATGTTAGGAATTTAATTTAATACCACATGTGCTTTAGCTAAACACCACACCTCCGCCCAATGTTTTTTTTGAAAATCGCCCATTGCACAACTTACAGCCAACACGTGAATCTTGAAAGCAAGCTCGTGGGGACAATAATGGCATTTCCGTTCGCCAGACAGTTTAACACGTGATTTTAAAGCACGCCTCAATTAACTAACTCTTCTTTTACATAGAAAACCCCCATGGAGTCATAATGAAATTGCTTTATACTTGCATGGGTGGGATGGATGCTGGAGAAGGGTGCATTGCTGCACACATACCCTTTCCCAGTTGGGTGGGTTAGCTGATATTGCGGACACACATCTACTTAATAATATCACATAGTAGAATATTCTGTGGCCCTCTCTGCCTTCAATGTCCTCTGATCATAGCAACAGGGACCTAAATTGACCTTCTTTACAGAGTATCTTAACTTTAAAGTGCAACTTTCAGATTATGTGCAGTAGAAATATTTTCTCTTTTGGTTCTAGCAAATTAAGCAGTTTCTGAGGAGCTGTCCATGGTGCTTAAAGTGCCAGTGAAGGATCTGCTGCAGCACTCAACAGGGCAAACCCCAGCAGCCATTGTGTTTAGATAGCATGCCCTTATGACCTTTCAACTCTCCTTGTCTTCATTTGCATCCTCAGAATTATAGCACCTTACATTGGCATCTGAATCGTGGATGTAAAATGCTCTAAATGCACAAAACTTCAGTTTATTCAAAGTGAGTCTTAATTTAGGGAGCACATTTGCTCTTAGATCAAGTTATCACATACAAGCCTTTCACAATGTGTGCATTTGTCACATTTAGCGAGTCTCCTTATTGTTCAAACCCTCACCCATTCCCCTTTCTTTGACTTGTTTATTCCCCTTTATTGTATAACAAGTCTCTTGTCTCATCACCTGTGCTCTGTCTACAAGCATTGATTACACTGACTCTGCGTCTTTGAAGCCTTCAGGTGAAGCTTTACATGTGGGTGGGAAGAAAGATGCAGCTCTAAGTTTTGTCCTGCTGTTGTTTCTCATGACTTTATAGCTGCTTTCTCATAACTGCAGATGTGTAATGTGTCAAGAGGGCTCCGCATCAGTGAGTCAACATTTCATAGTAAAGTATTAGTCATTGCATGGGGACACTTGTTAGGATGTTGCTCTTTGAAAGAGAGAAAGGAGGCATATACATATATATACATCATTTAAAGCCAGACATCAGATGAATTTACAATACATTTGGTTACATGTGAGAGTGACTCTAAGGGAGCTGAGGACAGGTGAAAGCCACTTTTCCTGCTGTCATTGTCTCTCTTATGTTCCTGTCACTGCCGAAAGGAAAAGAGCAAAGTAGAACAGAAAGACATGAGGGAGAGGACAAATAAAGGAAAACACTGTAGTAAAAGAACAGTTGTTTTTATCCTCGCAGATTAAAGGCAAATTGTTTGTGATAATAAAAAGTTTGAGGGCAAACAACCAACTGAAATCTCATGAGATACTTCCATCTAGTCATTATCTTTAACCTCTTATCCTGTTCAGGTTCACGGGGGGAAGTGACATTGGGCAAAAGCAGAGTACACCCTGGACAGGTCGCCAGACTATTGCACTAACAAAAACAAAAAAAAGAAAACTGTGAGCAATGCTAAATGCCTACTGGAACTTGACCATGTGGCTACGGATGCTTATGAATGGCACCTGGGTGTCTTAACATGACTGATACGGGCAGTGCACTGAGCTAAACCAAAGACAGCTGAATCCTAAACTGTTTTGGCCTCAGAAAGGCCACCCCAGACGACATGGCATTGAATAATTCATTATCCTAAAAAATAACCGACAGGATGCAGAATCTGGATGCTTTTCTTTCTGCACACTGAACCGATAACACGGCCGGTCCATCCATCAGCATCCTCCAAACACAGCAGCGACATAGCATTGTGTCCGAATTTTCTTTGTGACAATTTATAAATTCTATATGTTGTGATGGAGACTGTGTTAATTTGATCCGGTTTTGAAAGACTTGGAGAATAGTCTTTGATTGTGGTTGAGTATCTGCTTGTGAGATGATGTCGTTTTTATTTTAGCGGCGATGAATAATTGAGGCGTGGAGAGCGCACCAAGGCGGAGAGGAGTGTGTGTGTATATGTGTGTGTGCATACGTTTGTGATGGAACCTGCTGGTAGACTCACTAATGCTCCGTCTCTACTTACGTGGGTCGACCTCATACACATCTCATTTTAGATTCATCTACCATTTTAGCATTTACTGTCAAACCCTTACATTACTCTATACAGCCCATACTGCATCTCTTCCTCAGTCCATTCCACTAGTCACATGAAGTGTGTCCTGGGTTTCATCTTTATGCCACCCTCCTTACAAAACTACCCCTCCTATTTGTCTCTTGCAGAAATCAGTGAGCAGCCAGAGAAAAGGCCAAAGTCATAACAGTAAAAAACAAATTACAAAGTATGGTCAACATTGACGTAGCAGAGGCCAAGATATCCTGAATTGTACTACATATGGGTCAAAAACACAGAATCCTACATTTCGCATGCAACCAATATTATTTTAGTTTTTGAGCTCCCTGCCTGGTAAATGCCCATGTCTTTTAAATTTGATCAGCCCAATGCTAATGAAGGCTTTCTGCAAGCCATCAATGTCACCAGCTTTTCAATCAGGAGGGACAAGTCGGATAAAGAAGAGATACTTGTTTATTGTTAACGGATGCTATGAGATGATGAAGTCTTGACAGATACTTTGGCACTTGGACTCTCAAGGGAGATTGTAATTGAGGAGCATCTGCCCCGTCAGCGACAAGATAAATCCCTGTGGAGTTCAGACGGTGGTGGTGATGAAGTCTGATGAGGATTGATAGAATGATGAGCTGATGAAGCTGATGGACCCGCGAAGATTCAGCAGAGATGGGGAGGTGGAGGGATGCGTAACAGCAACATGAATGAACTGAAGGTAGAGAGACAGTCGTGTTTGATAAGGGAAAGCAGCGAGATGATAGGCTAACCATGTAATTGTTTCGTTGTGCTTATTAGACAAAGGAGACCAGCTGATTTAAACAGCTGATGTCATGATTGACAGCCCCGAGAGTGATAATGCGTGAGAAGTGATTGGCAGATGTATGAGAAATAAATTACAGGCTCAGGCATGCAAGAGTATGGTCTTCCGACTGAATTCACGCTATAGCTTCATACATTGGCTTTAATCCCATTCAACAAATGTATGAATCACTGTGATTTCACAGAGTCATCACCATAGTACGGCATGATCCTATTTCATTTTATCAGATGGTTATATTAATCTGGGAATTGTCTGATCCCCTCGCTCCTTGCTGTTGTTTTTGTGTGTTGTGTGTGTGTCTATTCCTCTCTTCTCCTCTCATGTGTCTCCATCTTTTCTCCGTCTTATCCTGACAGACACGGCTCTGGGTGTCAGAGCTCTCTAAGACATCCACCCTTGATGTTTAGTGTCATGTCATAGTTGCTCAGATGTCTAACACTTCTCCAGTCTCCTCTTCAAGTGGAGGCCTGCTGGAGGTTAATGTGAACTGAACAAGTGTAGAATATCTCTCTTTCCTGCTCCTGCCTTTATAGCTCAGTGCTAGAAATGCCAAAAAACAGTGGAAGGAAAATGCCAAAATAACGATATTCATCCAAAAGCTGATGTCGGTTCAGATTTGTTTGCACAGCTCAATATGAATGTTGACTATAACACCAAAATCTTCTACTGAAAATATTGTGCTTAAGCTTAAGTTAAACATACAGCTGTCATATAGCTGTCATATAGGCTAAGATAATGTCAAACTCTGCAGGTGAGACTATTCAAGACAGTTAGACGATGGATACCACTGCCAAAGTTATACATCCCCTCCAATGGCAAAGGTCTTAGAATCAGATAAATTATACTTTTTAGTTTTTTTGTTGATTCAAGGTACAGACCACACTTTTCTCTCTGCTTGCTTGTCTGGGCATACGTCACTTTAATCAGGCTACATAATAAACAACTGACAGTTCTTATCCAACATCAACACAAACTCTTCCTTCAACTGACTGGACACTTACTGACTCATCAGTCATCTGAATCTTGAATGGTTGTTTTTGCAGAGTCTGTTGTATGCTGTAAAGATTGTTTGATTTGTGATCATTTATATGTATATACATATTGAATATATATATATATATATATATATATATATATATATATATATATATATATACAGATACAACTGACTTGACATAGACACACATTAAGACTAACAGTGAACCGGACATAAGTACAAAAAATAAAAAGACTCAAGATTTGTACACTGGGCCCCTAATGAGAAAATTGGGAGCAGGTGTGCAAATGTTGGACAAGGAGAGATATGACTCGGAGTCTGACAACAGGGAGAAATATGAAGTGACAGATTATAACTTCATTGCTCAGCTGAATGTAAAGGTCCAAACAAACACTTCCATACTTAGAGATTAATTCATTTTTTGGTTCTTCTGGTGTCTTGTTCACATTCCCAAGATATCAAGATTAAGATTAATCTCATGTATCATACTTTAAGTACTTTTTAAAGATGCAGTCTTCTGGTTCTTTGGGCTGTGATATACACAGAATTGACCTGCCATGTAATTCACCTCCCTCTCTTTTATATCTCGTCCCCCTCCAGTTTATATTGTCCTGTAGGCAGGGAAGCCAGAGCCAACATTCAAAGTTTATTCATGGAGCACAAACAAGGCGGCCACAACATCATTCCAAAAAAACAAGGGACACATAAAAACAAATAAACAGGAAAGAACAGGTACAAGACAAGACACAAGAGAAAAGGCTTATAAATAAAAGCGGCCGTGACAGAGAGTACCTTTTGGCTTGTACGGGAGACAACCAGGTTGGGAAAGCAACTATGCAGATATGAAGACATAAAAAGCTTTTCTTAATTAACAAGCCAAAAACAAGGGACTCAACTCAAGGGATTTTTTTTCACAAGTTTAAAATGTATGAAAGTCTGGCAACATCCATGGATTAAACCACCCACTCTCACATAAGCTCTGTGACCCATCCAGGCGTTGTTCTTTGTTTAAATGAGTGAAATCAGCCCTGCGGTGGCTGTGTGTGTGTGTGTGTGTGTGTGTGTGTGTGTTTAAATGGACTCATTATTGTCATATTACTGCAGATTGCATGCATTGTTAACATGCAATATACAATATATACTATATGTATATTTGTTTATATGAGTTGGTGTGTTGGTCACTAAATACACCATTACATCATTACGTCTGTGATCTCAAACAGATCAGAGACACACACGCACATACACTCTTTACTCTCATTACTCCCATTACACACTCATTACATCTGAGGACCGAATTGACGAGACCTTACCGCACAAAATGTAACATCGCTCCACAAACTACTGCTCTGGGCATGTGTGGATTTGTGTTTGCTTCTGTTATTGTGGGTTTTGTTATTATAATCTCTTTAAACTAAATAATAATAACCAAGAGACAGCTATGACCAGGGAGCTTGTGCCATTTATTTATGGAATTTACTCAAGGATTTTCATTAATGCTCATAACAAGGTTAAAGGTAGTTAAGATCAACAGAACAACTTTATATATGTTTGATTTCCATATATTTCTCAACCATGCTTTCGACTATGGAATTGTACATTTTATTTTAACATAAGAGCATGTTTACTTTTTCAGGACAATTCAATCTAACTACGTCAGACCTCTTTCAGATGATTCATCCCAGCATGGAAAGTTGAACTCAAGGTTGCATCAAGTTCAAGGTTTAGAAACAGACACTCTGACTTCTACCTACGCACATATGTAAGATAACACTGAGTCAACAACTGAGGTCACCCGCGACATGTGTCTAGTCACCATAACAGATTGTTTAAGACGCACACACATTATGTAATGAGAGGCACCCTCAACACGTCCTGTCATCCTGATATGAGTGTATCGTCTCAATACTCACTCCACTGAGATGATAACATTAGGGAAGTCGTGTAATGTAGCTGTGCAGGGCTGTAGTTTGACATCTTTGGCGAGGTGTTCGACATAATAAGATTACATAACAACCAGAGGATGTTGTTGCTTTATACAATAGAATAAATAGGAATAGCTCCCATAAGACTTTGAGGAGGATATAATATATCCTCCTCAAAGCTAATAAACAAGAGATAAGAGGAACAAAATATGAGATACCAAAAATTCTTCTTCTTTTGCTTTGGATAAAATGTAAATTTCATAGTTTAACATCAAATACAGCTGCTGATGCAGAGATCATAGCAGTCAGAAATTTTGAATACCTCTGAATCCTAATTCCAACCAGCAGGTTTGTTATTTTATTCTGTTTATAATGGTGTGGACTTTAAATACATACTAGCCTATACAACATTGTGGAAATATGTCATTGGACAGAGTGTTGGACTAAGGGTGGCCAAACAATGGAGAACCAACAGTCTGCGTGTTGTCATTCCAGCTTGCAGATTGTTGACTCTCATGGAGGACCATGGAGCAAAATAAGCTTCATTTCATTTAATTGTACAAAGTAACTGTCTGTTATCTGTGCATATGACAATACAAATATCTTGAATCTTGAATATGGTTGCCCCCCTCTGTGTAGGAGCAATGGACTATGTAATACAGGTCCTGTAGATGCTTTCGGGGCTAAATCTTTCCTGTGTATGTGTGTGTACAGCTGCCTTGTGTGCGGAGGTTGAGGAACGACTGGTGAGTCACCTGTTGTCACCAGATCGCTACAACAAGCTGATCAGACCGGCTGTTAACAACAGCCAGCAGGTCACCATTTACATCCAGGTGTCTCTAGCCCAGCTGATCAACGTGGTGAGGGAACACACACTCTATCCAGTTCCACATACGCTGTTATTATTGAGGCATATCCTACTAATTTTAGATCATTCAAGAACGCTCATGGTGGAGGCTGTTCTGTTTGGATGAGTTCCCTCTTCCTGTCTGTTTCAGAACGAGAGGGAGCAGATCATGACCACCAACTGCTGGCTCAGTCAGGTTTGTGTCCCCATTCGTGCTCTTGTTCTCCTTTCTGTGTGTGTTTGTGTCCATCTGTTAAAAATGCTTAGTCTTGCCAAATAGGGGCTAACTGAACAAGTGTGTGAATGTGTCTGTATGAACTGTTATCCAACCAAACTTGGATGTTTATGGCAGCAGTAGCTCAGTCCGTGGCGACTGGGCTTGGACCAAGTATTGAGTGTGGACTGGTGGCTATAGAGTTGAGTGAGATGGATTAATCTATCTCCTTAAGTGTGCATGTGTGTGCATTTCTTCATCAGGTATGGCATGACTACAGATTAATGTGGGAACCCGAACAGTACGAGGGAATCAAGAAAATCCGGCTCCCATCACAACACATCTGGCTGCCGGACATCGTCCTCTACAACAAGTATGTCCGCTTCGTGGAACACACAATGAGTGTGTGTCTTTGTCGAAAACTAAGTGATTAAAAGAGGAATAAACACAAAACAATGAGCAACTTTATTTAAAAGCCCAATTTTCCTAAAATATTTTCTCATATCCTCTTTTTCCTTCTATCCTCTTATCTCTTGTTTATTATCCCACTTTTCACCTCTTTTAGGATAATGAATGCGACCAGAATTTGTTGTAAACACGGTCTAGACCTGACACGGTCTCCTGACACTCAGGATGATGAGTGATCTTTTAAAGGCTGAGATGAGAGATTACAGGTTTTAAAGAGAAAACAAGACAGGGACATATTGAAGTTATAAAATCTGCTGCTAAGACAACGGTGCATTTGGTCAAACCTTTGCTAACCGATGCCAACATTAAGGGATCACATCTAACATTCACGTAAAAAATAATGCAGCAACCAGAACAATTTAAAATGTTTCAGCTGCATTTCACAATATAAATGATGATATGTACACTGGATCGATGCAATTCAATTATAGCCTTTAAACTCTAAGTGTACTTAGAAATCAATGTGCAATAACAACCTTACTGCACAATCAAACCCCTCTGGAAAAAGGACAACATCCTCGTACATTATTGTGTGTTTCTGCACATTAAGTAGGAATGCACAAAGCATTGATGTGATAACCTTTTCACTTTGTTTGCATCATCTTGCAGCTGTATGAAATAGCTGCAGGGGAAAAGCGAAACACACAAGAAGCCCAACTGCTTTTATCCACTGAAAGGTGCAAACACAAAGGCTTTTGGGCCTCACCTCATCTGTCACCCATGAATGTCAAGACCTGGGTCTTTCTAGTCCATCTGCTAGTTTCTTGTACACAACCTACGTATGACACACTTCTATTATTAAAATGTAGTTAATAAAAGAGTCATTGGACTGTTTTGTGTCTCAAATCATATTAGTGTCACAAATTAAGTCTTGACCTCTCAGATTTATCTTGTGACCCTTTTGAGTGGCCAGATCCCTATATTAGGAACCACTGGAGTAAACTATTTAACTGTACATAAAGTATAGCAGTTAAAATGAGCTCCATCTCAACCTGCTACGAAACATAGTCACTGGTCGTTGATCATTGGTCAAGCCATTTTCCAATGAGTACCTTGATAGTTTAAGTATTTTTAGCAGCTAATATTCCTGTGCTCAGTATAACTGGATACTGAGTAAACTATATCTGCTGATGAAGATATGATCAAAGGTTCCAAAATATATACTAAATGAACCTGGTGGTTTGTTGGTTTTTCAATTACTGTATCCATGGTTAAGAAAGAGATAGTTTCACACGCTCACAGCTAGATTTGTGTTTTGGTCGGCAGTGTTACCCTACAGTTTAGAAAGGGGTGGTAGACATTCAACTTTTATAGACACAGATTGCTGGTCAGCTAAAGACCACATAGAGAGCATAAAGAAGGCAAAACGATAGGAGATGATCAGCACCACCTTACGGCTTCAGGTGAAGGTCTCTGGCCAAGTAAAGTGGACCAGAGGTTGCAGTAAGCAGGTGGAGCCTCTGCATTTTTAATCAGTCTGCATATTCACAGCAAGGCCCAAAGCATTAGAGGCCGAGTGTGATGGTTAGATTCCTGACCTACTTTATAATTGATAGGCCACTTATCTATAATGCATTGCCTTCAGCCTTGGAAAAAGTCAGTCTCAGCAGATTTGAGGTGAGGGGGGCAGTTGTTGCCATGTTGCTGGGATGAGTCCCAGGTTGTGCTCCTCCCTTGAGATGATCATCACACATCCTTTCACTTTCAACTAACATAACTGTTGCATGTGTCACCTCTGCAGAAAATGATTTTCTCAACATGCCATTAGTCAGCACAGTAAATTATTTGATTCAAGTAAACTCTTTGCCTCTGGATGATGTTGCTGCAGCACTGATTATGTTGTTATCCTGTTATCAGTTGCACTAATACAATGAGCTATAGCTCAAGATTGTAATGGATTCAACAAATGATAACATAGATTTCAACCTCTGACGCACTGCAGAGTTTAAGAAAGTGTGGAAGAGCCTCTCATTCATGCATGCGTTTGTCAATGGGTAGGTATAAAAACACCCAAAGTGTTCCAGGGCCAAATGACATATATAATCCCTGCAGTGGGTTCTGGGTTGGCCTCAGGGTGACCTTGAATATCTTTACAGGGAGGAGTCCAGGGGGCAACCTTATCACATACTCAAACTCAGCCTCTTTCAATGCAAAGCAAATCAACTCCAATTTACACCCCCTGTTCCTTTAAGTGTTTGTATCTGTAATATGACACGTGAAGATGTTAGATATGTGTGTTTGATTAAAAGAGAGATAGTCTTTGAATTAGATTTGCCATTATTCTTCCAGTAATCACTTTTTCTTTAAGTGCTTTGAATTTATCGTTCTTTTTTTTTGCTTACCTCCTGCCTTTTTCCTCCTCTCAGTGCTGATGGGACATACGAGGTCTCTTTTTACTCCAATGTCGTGGTCTCCAACAACGGCGAGGTGGCCTGGCTCCCACCAGCTATCTACAAGTCAGCCTGCAAAATCGAAGTCCGTGATTTCCCTTTCGACCAGCAGAACTGCACCCTCAAGTTTCGCTCCTGGACCTATGACCACACTGAAATTGATCTCATCCTCCTCAGTGATTTTGCCTCACGTGATGACTTCAAACCCAGCGGTGAGTGGGATATTGTTTCACTGCCTGGACGCAAGAACGAAGACCCTAATGACATCAGGTACCTGGACATCACCTATGACTTTATTATCAAGAGAAAACCTCTCTTCTACACCATCAACCTGATCATCCCCTGCATCCTGATAACGTCGCTGGCTATTCTAGTGTTCTACCTCCCATCAGACTGTGGTGAGAAGATGACTCTCTGTATCTCTGTCCTCCTGGCCCTGACTGTGTTTTTACTCCTTATCTCAAAGATTGTGCCACCCACATCTTTAGCAGTGCCTCTAATTGGAAAGTACCTGATGTTTTCAATGGTGCTGGTCACCTTCTCCATTGTCACCAGCGTTTGTGTGCTCAACGTGCACCATCGGTCCCCGAGTACGCACACCATGCCTCCTTGGGTCAAGCGTGTCTTCCTGTACCGGCTCCCCTCATACCTCTTCATGCGGAGACCCGGTAGCTCGAACATCCGCGAGAGGTTCCGCAAAAAACACCAGCAGAGATCATACTCTGACCAAAAGATGCGTGGAGCGGACGGAGGAACAGGAGTTTCTGCAGGAATGGCCGATTCCTCTTCATCCTTCTTTGTGAACGAGGAGTCGGCCAAACGCTACGGCTGGAAGATTAGCGACTTGTCAGAGAACACAGAGTTCAGGAAGAGGATGACGCTCAAGTGCAACATTGACACAGAGGATGCGGTGGATGGAGTACGCTACATCGCTGAGAAGATGAAGAGCGAGGATGATGATGAAGGGGTAGGTGTATCTGCATCTACATGTGTGTCAAAAGTCTAAAAATATGCAACCTGCTTGTTGTTGTTTTTGTCTTTTTGTTTTTGTCTTTTTTTAGCTTTTCACATGTGTGGCAGGATAGCCACAAACTTAAAGATAGGACATTCTACACTAGCAGTGTGGCTACCTGGATACAACATTGTTAGCAATGTTGATCTGCCAGTCGGTATCAAGCACTTTGGTCGTGGGAATTTTGGAAATACATTCATGGTCCCTAGATGATAAATCCTAAATAATTTGGTGATACCCTATCCCTCTAATGCCACCATAAGGCTGACATGTTTGATTCTGAGTGGAATGTCTAAATGTCTAACTATTGAATGGTTTGCCATTAGATATGGTTTATTTTCATGGTGCCCAGAGGATAGATCCTCATGACTTTCCATTTAGCTCCAAGGGCAGGTCAAAATGTTCAATAATGCAGTGAAATGTCTTAAAATGATATACTGTTATATATTATAATACAGGCATTCAGGTCTCCAGTATGATGTTTCCAATGACCTTGGTGAGCCTCATATATTTATGATGAGCCTCAACAACTTTGGATGGATCAGACTGTACCACCAATTCTTTGTGATGGATTACTGTGTAATCTACATCATATGTGTTTTAGAAATGATTGTAAATGGTTATCTTTCTGTGAATAGCTCAATTAGGGACTTTATTATTGTGTATTTCTGTAGGAGTTATACCAAAATATTGTACATCAGGGGTACATATTTTGGACTGCATGCGATTTGATGTCAAATGCATTAATTACACTGTTAAGCATGGAAAATTAGCCACAACATTGGCAAAGTGCCTGACATCAGAGCAAGTCCACTCAAAGCTCTATTTCAGTGAGTTGTGAATGGTACCACTTTATATTACAAGGTCAAAGCAACACTGTTGTTTCCGCCAATAAATCATAAGATATGTGATATGAGAAATTACAACCATCATAGAGAAAACTTCATAGGCAAAAAGAAAAGACAAAAACAACAGTGGCAACATTTAAAATCAAACCTCTCTCTACAGATCATTGAAGACTGGAAGTACGTGGCCATGGTGATCGACCGTCTCTTCCTGTGGATCTTTGTGTTCGTGTGTGTGGTCGGAACGCTGGGCCTCTTCATGCAGCCTCTGTTCCAGAGTTACAACACTCCCATTATTGATTAGATGGGCCGCAACCAAAAGCTGAAACGTCATCATGCACTTTGATCACCCCCCAGAAACAGAGCTCTGATTTTAACATATGTACTCACATGTCCGCCTCGCACCACACACTCATTGGGAAATTATAACGATGCACTTTAGTCCTCTTCCTCCACCTGCTCCCTTGCTTACTTCAACCTGTTGTTTCCTTTGTCCTCGATGTGTCATCCTCTGCTCCACTCATCTGTCACCAACTGGGATCTAATTATTTTAGTTAATTAATGGATAGCTCGGGTCACATTTTCATAGTGTGGCCATCATTTAGTAGACAGGGATGGTTGAGATCATACTTTTACTGACGCTACACAGTTATCACTTAGGTACCAGGACACCCCTAAAACCTCTGGGTTAGCCAAACTAATTTGGATGACAAAACTAAGGCAAACAGTACATTTATAACCTGAACTGTGTCTTGTAACATCAATCACAGTTTACAGATTGATTTTACAGTGAAACATTTCCCTAACTTACCCAGTTGTACACTTATTGATGTGTTCAATAATATTACAATCAAAAGAAGCAATGGACAAAACTATCAAAGCAACACCCAATTTATATACATTTTTATTTATTTCAAAATATTAAACAACCATTCAGCCATTATGCTCTTTCTTGGAGATGCATATAGATCCACAGTCTCCTATGATTGAAATGTAGCAGTATTTTAAAAAGAAAACCATTCCCTGAAACTGTTAAATTGAAATTGTGTCAACCCCTATCACTGTTCACTAAGGTTTACCTGGTTCACTGAGGTTGACCTGGTTCACTAAGGTTTACCTGGTTCACTAAGGTTGACCTGGTTCACTAAGGTTGACCTGGTTCACTAAGGTTGACCTGGTTCACTAAGGTTGACCTGGTTCACTGAGGTTGACCTGGTTCACTGAGGTTGACCTGGTTCACTAAGGTTTACCTGGTTCACTAAGGTTGACCTGGTTCACTGAGGTTGACCTGGTTCACTAAGGTTGACCTGGTTCACTGAGGTTGACCTGGTTCACTAAGGTTTACCTGGTTCACTAAGGTTGACCTGGTTCACTAAGGTTGACCTGGTTCACTAAGGTTGACCTGGTTCACTAAGGTTTACCTGGTTCACTGAGGTTGACCTGGTTCACTAAGGTTGACCTGGTTCACTAAGGTTTACCTGGTTCACTGAGGTTGACCTGGTTCACTAAGGTTGACCTGGTTCACTGAGGTTGACCTGGTTCACTAAGGTTTACCTGGTTCACTGAGGTTGACCTGGTTCACTAAGGTTGACCTGGTTCACTAAGGTTGACCTGGTTCACTGAGGTTGACCTGGTTCACTAAGGTCTACCTGGTTCACTGAGGTTGACCTGGTTCACTGAGGTTGACCTGGTTCACTAAGGTTGACCTGGTTCACTAAGGTTTACCTGGTTCACTAAGGTTGACCTGGTTCACTGAGGTTGACCTGGTTCACTAAGGTTTACCTGGTTCACTAAGGTTGACCTGGTTCACTGAGGTTGACCTGGTTCACTAAGGTTGACCTGGTTCACTGAGGTTGACCTGGTTCACTAAGGTTGACCTGGTTCACTGAGGTTGACCTGGTTCACTAAGGTTTACCTGGTTCACTAAGGTTGACCTGGTTCACTGAGGTTGACCTGGTTCACTGAGGTTTACCTGGTTCACTAAGGTTTACCTGGTTCACTAAGGTTTACCTGGTTCACTAAGGTTGACCTGGTTCACTGAGGTTGACCTGGTTCACTAAGGTTTACCTGGTTCACTGAGGTTGACCTGGTTCACTGAGGTTGACCTGGTTCACTGAGGTTTACCTGGTTCACTAAGGTTTACCTGGTTCACTGAGGTTTACCTGGTTCACTGAGGTTGACCTGGTTCACTGAGGTTGACCTGGTTCACTAAGGTTTACCTGGTTCACTAAGGTTTACCTGGTTCACTGAGGTTGACCTGGTTCACTAAGGTTGACCTGGTTCACTAAGGTTTACCTGGTTCACTGAGGTTGACCTGGTTCACTGAGGTTGACCTGGTTCACTGAGGTTGACCTGGTTCACTGAGGTTGACCTGGTTCACTAAGGTTGACCTGGTTCACTAAGGTTTACCTGGTTCACTGAGGTTGACCTGGTTCACTGAGGTTGACCTGGTTCACTGAGGTTGACCTGGTTCACTAAGGTTGACCTGGTTCACTAAGGTTTACCTGGTTCACTGAGGTTTACCTGGTTCACTAAGGTTTACCTGGTTCACTGAGGTTTACCTGGTTCACTAAGGTTTACCTGGTTCACTGAGGTTTACCTGGTTCACTGAGGTTGACCTGGTTCACTAAGGTTGACCTGGTTCACTAAGGTTTACCTGGTTCACTGAGGTTGACCTGGTTCACTGAGGTTGACCTGGTTCACTGAGGTTGACCTGGTTCACTAAGGTTGACCTGGTTCACTAAGGTTTACCTGGTTCACTGAGGTTTACCTGGTTCACTAAGGTTTACCTGGTTCACTGAGGTTTACCTGGTTCACTGAGGTTGACCTGGTTCACTAAGGTTGACCTGGTTCACTAAGGTTTACAACACAACCCCTGCAGAGAAGAAGATGAATCCCTTCTGTGTCCAAACTTAGAAGAGGATAACCTCCCTGTGTCCTTTTGCCAATAGCACATATACTATTTTATGTAAAACTGTTGGACTGCTCAAATAATAATGGATGAGTGAGTACGGGGGTGACCAGCTTGTTTTTACCCTCACACACACCTTCCTCTGCGAACTGATAATACTGATAATAATACTGACAAGTATTATTATGACAAGCTGCTGTTGTGATGTTTTAAAGCAGTCATGTTAAAAATGAAGACGGGACATTACAAAAGAGCCCAAAAAAAGAAGAAGCAAAACTCTTGTCTCATCAAAGCAGTGTTTTCAGCATCAAACACCAAGGAAACCAGCAGCAATAATAATGTACAGTATTTTATATACACAGACTTGGGCAAAAATTAGCCAAACAGCCCGGCTCTTCACTTGCTTCATCTTCCATCATATCGTATGCTTGATTATGTCAGAGACGCTACTTGAATCTGAGTCAAGAAAATATTTCCAAGAGGTATAACTTGTCACCGTCATAACACACAAGTCTGTCACTGCTACCAAGGAACAGGTGTACTGTAGGGCTACTAATCCAGATGTATTGATTTCTTTCATCTTTGACTTTTTTTTAGTGGATGGAATGAAACGTACTTTTTTTTTCTTGTGTCTGTCTAGACTATGACTACAGGAAGGGACTCTGATGGGAGTTGATGTATTGATAACTGGATCAATAAAGGGAAATGAAAGCAACAAGCAGACCTGGTGAATCACATGAACATGATACTTGTATTTCATTCAACATTATAAACATGTCTCAGTTTCTATATTGAGTTGTTCTTGAGGCATCACTCACTATCTCTCCTCCAGCTTTTCCTCTCCTAGCAGGTTATTTGAGTACCACCTTGTTAAGGACTTAAAAAGCAAACATTCTCCAGGCTCTTTTTCTCCCCCCTCACATATTTTCGGCCACGCTGAGATGATTCAAAACTCGCACCATTTCTAGGCAGTTGGCATTTTGGACAGAGGTTTCTGTGTACGTGCTCTTTGTGTATGTGTGTGAACTCTCCGGGGCCAGTGCTGAATGTTAGTCAGCTCACTAAGGCTTCATTAGACAGTCTTGTATCCCCGGGGTTTGCAACTTCGCCTTCTGTTAGGTAAGAGGGCAGTGTGGCAGTAAGCTGCTAATGGGACGCTGCATGTGAATGAATACGCACATGTACGTCACAATCACAACTCTGTAAAGTTTATGTGTTATAAAGCTTTCCCTTGTTTATCAGATAGTAGCTGCTTTCCTGACATTTGTGACATTTTGATGTTGTGTAGACCTAAAAAGCTTGTTGGTTACATGCCAATGATAATCTTCTCCAACAATGGCAGCTTTAGGTCAAATTGTATTATTATGTCTCTTATTATGTTGATATTTTAAGGTCTGTTTTACAAGTGTATATCAGATGATGTTTGAGCAAAGAAACTACTGCATCAACCAACATCAGATCAAACAGACACACACACACACACACACACACACACACACACACACACACACACACACACACACACACACACACACACACATAATCCTACAGACAAAGTGACAGCCATTGGATTGGAGTTGGGTTCAGCAATTACAGATCAGAGTTGAACCCCAATCCTCCCCTCGCATGACTTATAAATTAGATACTTGACATCTGCATCAATTTCCATCAAGAGGGCGGTCACTCAAGGGGTGGAGTGGTTTAGAGGGACTGATGTGGTGTTTATGTGTCCCATTTTTATGATTTGTAAACATCATTCAAATTTAATTTCCAAACATTTCTGTAACATTGTTTTCAGTCAATTATTAGATTTTCTATGCGTTTGTTCTGCATATCTTTTTTGTAGATAAAAGATTGTTTCCCTAAATACTTTTAAAATATGCACATTTCATCTATTGCTTGTCAACATGTGTTTCAAACTGAAACCAATATCTTGATTCCCCATGAGCATGATCTATATTCGTCCTCTGCGGGACAAAGGTATAAAAGTTCAGTTACCTGTAAGAACTAAAACAAAATGAGGTTACATTTCTTCAAAAGCCTTCCATCAATCCACAAAGGGCTGCAACTATTTCAAATGTATAAGGCTTTGAATTATCCACCTGCAAACTTCTCATCTTAGAGTTACAGAATGGTCCTGAAAATAATTTAAATAGCAGGCAAATCAATAATTTGTAGTTCAATGGTGACACACTCAGGTTTATTCACTGTGGGTTAAAATTATCTCCTGGATTTAAGCAGTAAACCAAATTTACATCTATATATCTATATCTATATCTATATATAGATATAGATATATATATATCTATATATATATATTATATATTCTATTGACTCTATTGTAAGGTAAGTTACTAACATGACTCTTACATATAATTAGAATGTGTATGTGTAATTTCATCAATATAGCAGTGAACCACCTCCTTGAAGATAACTGCACCACCAGGCCCATTTCTCTAAAAGAGAAAAGGCAGCCGGAGAGAGAGAGTTGGTGTTTGGGTCTCCAGGTCTGATCATGAAGCGTGACAGAGTAGATGAAACTGGACGAGTGAGGGAGGAGGGATACAAGCAGTGTAAGAGAGAAAAAGAGAGAGAAAAAGAGAAATGTATGATAAAGGGAGACAGGGATGATGAAGGTCGGTCATAAACAAGAGACACAAGACCTCTGCTGTCTGGTTGTTCAACAGAGGACCGGCATTACAGACTTCATTGTAGTCAGAGATCAATAAGCAATTATTTTTCCCTGCAAGACAAACCCACATGCATGCATATATTTATTATGTGCATACATGCTAACACACATAAAGGCACTCAGAGGCAGACAAGCAGTCATATGCAATTGAAACTTGTATTTATTGTGTATTTATTTTTATACATTTGCCTCATCGCTAAATGCCACCAAATCATACACACAGGTAAAGTTTAACAGGCAACTAAATCTAATTATATATATATATATATATATATATATATATCACTGATGTATTAATGTGTATTTTGCATTTTTATTGTTGAAGATGTTTATGTTTTTTCCAAATTAGGTGTTAAATAGTTTATTTAGCTTAAGAAGTATGGAGACTTCTCTCAACTTGTAAAGGACCACTTTATCCTTCAGGTCATCGGAAAATCTAATTCAATATCGCCAATGTGGAGATACATGTACAAGGCATGGGAAATTGTAATATGCAAAGTATGTAACACTGTCGGACAAATGTAGAGGAACAAATAGTACATTTGCATGTGTAAAGTAGAGGAGTGGAAGTTTGTAGCGTGAAATGGAAACACTCAAATAAGTACCTCATATTTGCACTTGAGTACAGTACTTAAGTAAATGTACTTACAGTCCACCACTGCAAGATACAGCATTCTTTCTTCTTTTCTTGTAGTCTGCCATCGCCCTCCATCTTAGCCATTATTATCCATAGGACATTTCTTTAGGATTTATACCTGCTATTTCAGCTCTCAGGTCAATATTTATGAATTACATTACTGCATTACAGAATGTGTAGCTGCCGTGCAGTTGAGTCAGGGGCCATCGATCCTCCTAAGCCGCTGAGCTTAAGGGACAAACCAGAGCTTTGATCCAAACACTTTACATGCTTACCCAGGGGTCGCTCTGTGGAGTTTCTGCAGGATCAATAAATATGTCCTCTCGTCTGCTACCTGCTGACAGATCAGGGTGCCAGCTGCAGCTCTAGTGGTCAAAAGAGACACTGCAGAGTTTTCTCACTGGTTTCTGCACGTTAAGGTGTTTTAAGTAAAGTTGTTGTCTCTATAGTTTGGATTTTCCTTTAACTTGTCTGTGGCATCATTTCTTGTGGTATGGAAGCAAAGTAAGATCATAACTATCTGATTTTTTCTATATGAAACGGAAAACCTATTTTAACCACTTCTGATTACTTGATGTTGAGGTTAAAATAACATTGAATTGGAAATGTTTTTAATTGGCTTCAATTTGTTTTTAATTGGCTTGAATTCCTTTCTGTGAAATTATATATATATATGTATATATCAGCATAAGCATCTCCTTTTTGAGTCAAACATCTCTGAAGTTAGTCAGAAATGTTAAGGCCAGAGAAAAACATTTTACAATATGAAGGCCATTAAAACCAATCAGCATCTTGTCTGTTCTTATTGAAGTTATCATGCAAAACAGTTTGTGACAAAAATGTCACCAGATATCATGCAATAATAAAAAATCATGAATAGAAATATAATTAAATATTCCAGTTGGACATTTGCCTGAAGGCCACCAATGAGGATTTCAACAGCTATTAACAAAATGTTGCTCACACAGTTAAAACTGATTAAGAATAACTTGAAGCAATGAGGGGCAGATCATATGTGATGGCAAAAAGAGGCTCAGAGAATCGTTCATATTTCATCTTTAGGACAAACATGAGTCGACCAGATAATGAGGAAGCTATGCGTGGGTCTGTTTGACCCCTCGGGCTGCAGTGAAAGTGACACTGCTGGTTATTCAGAGAACGGGACGGACAGAGAGAGTAAGCACATGCAGAATGAAGTTGTGGGCATGATTGTAAACACATTGTCACAATATACATATATATATGTAATGTTGCTGCGCTTAATTTGTAGTGTGTGTTTATGTGAGAGAACGGGAGGGTACGTGTGAAAAACGAAGCACGGAGAAATGGCAGTTTAATTAGCGGCAAGGGACTTTCATTAATCAGATAACTGATTCGAGCAGTGAATGGACTTTAATTAGTTGCTTGTGGCTGCAGCAGGCCACAGCGCTGAGCACACTGCATATAGTGGACACTAGATGACTGGGAAATAGAAAGTAAACTCTCTGTGGTGTTAATGTGTCTGCTGGAGTGAGAGAGAGGAGGAGGGAGCAGCGAGAAGAAGAGTGGAGGAGATGAGAAGGGAAGCTGGGTGAATGCCGAAGGGTTGAGCGGGGTCACCAAGTGTAGCGTGACAGGACGAGCTGTGGGAGGAAAGGGGACGCTCAGAGCTTCTAAAAAGAGGTTGTTGAGGGTGACAGTGGCGTGGTGGGATTGGACGGAGCAGAAGGAAAAAGAGGATCATGGGAGTAAGGCTAACCTCTTTAGATGGGGTTAAAGGATAAGGAAATAAATACAGTGAGGTCACATCCCAGTTGGGAACTTTTAAATTCCATTTTAATCATATCTCTATGATCAAAAATTGTATTGGATATGTAATACTTAACATAAATGTATTCAAGTTAAATAAATTAAACAAGTTGTGTCTCAGACCATGATGTGCCCAAGCACATCCATACAAATGTTTAGTCAATACAAGCACTTTTTTGCAAGATTGGATATTTTGGTGGAAACTAAATGAAATCAGTCAAATTGTTTCCAATATGTTTGATATCAGCATTTGGTCATATATTTTAATTAACACTTCATTAATTTCCTTTATAATGTGAATAGAATAAATAATCCTCTCAGTATTAAGCTTCCTTAAAAGAATATATGCCGTTGCAAATTAGTTGCATGTCAATTTAATCTCCAAGAAACAGTGTTGCACCAGTTGTTTGCCAACTTTGTTTGTTTGCAATTTGGGGTTTAGTGTGCAGTTTTTTATCAGCGCTCTTTCACTGAAAACAGCTTTGGCTCATAAGCTAAGGAGAGAAGTGAAAGTGAACCAGAACTGCACATTTTTGCAGCATACAACTGAAAGACGGAGCTGTGCGATGCTCAAAGATCAGTAGAGATAAAGGGAACTGGAGAGTTGGGTTTAAAACAGCTCTACATTTTGATTGGTGCAGCTTTAAATGTACTAATGGGGGAAAAGAGGTAAACTGTCAACAGGTTACGCTGATGTAACATTTAACACAGACACAACCTGTTTAATAATACAGATACTGAGAAGCCTTGCTGCAACATTAGACTAGGCAGACGTCTCATCAGCGTGAGTGACACATAACAAGGTGAGACTGCCCAGTTGAAAGGAAGAAGAAGAAAACTAAAACTAAAAATTGCATTTAATTAAGAAAGGAAATATGTCTTATCTCATGGACACTGAAATATAATGTGAAGATAAAAAAGGGTCGGGAAAATGAGTGATTTAGACATAAAGTGATAGAGGAAGAGAGGAAGTGGAGAGATAATACACAAATAGATTCGGCTGGTTGATGCGGATGAGCCAGGACAGTCCTGTCTGACAAACACTGTTGCAACCACACTTGCCCTTTTCCTTTTCCTTTGCTGTCTCCATCAGGCCCTCAAGGTCCTTCTGCTTTGTCTGAGTTGCCCCACCAGATGCCTGCTGTTATTTAACAATGTGTCTATTTGCTAGATTGCAAAGGAAGAGGGACAGGACCAAAGACAAGAAAGAGAGAGGAAAGTACCAAAGTGATGAAATAAAAAATGGAGGCACGGGGAAGAAGGGTAAGAGAGTGTTTTCCTCTGTTCGCTTGCTCTGTTGGAGTATAGCAGTGCTCTGATGTCACCTCAGCCCAAGTCACCAGCGGACACCGGCACTGGAGGGCAATAGTCTCCTCCTGTGAACCTGACTAATTCCTGCCTTCCTGCATTGCAGCAGATGCTCCGTTTCTTTCCCTTTCCACATCTAATAATAATAATAATAAATGGAATTTATATAGCGCTTTTCATAGACTCAAAGTCGCTTTACAGGGAGCAAGATTAGAAGGTAAAGAAAAACTGGACAATACAAGACAAAAACAAAAACAAAGCAAAAGAAAACAAGACAAAGCAAAACAAGATATAATCACAGAAGAAAAAGGGGGCTACAGATAGGCAGAGGTAAAGAGATGGGTTTTGAGGCGGGACCGGAAGATGTTGAGGGACTCAGAGGTGCGGATCTCTTGGGGGAGGGAGTTCCAGAGCCTGGGAGCTGCCCTGGAGAAGGCTCTGTCCCCAAAACTGCGGAGTTTGGACTTGTGGAAGCAGAGGAGACCGGCTGAGATGGATCTGAGGGACCGTGAGGGTTGGTAGGGGGACAGGAGGTCAGTGAGGTATGAGGGGGCCAGATGGTGGATGGCTTTGTAGGTGAGGACCAGGATTTTTGTAGGTGATCCGGTGGGAGATAGGAAGCCAGTGGAGTTGTTTTAGGACTGGAGTGATGTGGTGCCAAGATTTGGAGCGGGTGATGAGTCGGGCAGCTGCGTTCTGGACCAGTTGGAGGCGGTTGATATTGGTAGAGCTGATGCCAAGGAGAAGTGAGTTACAGTAGTCCAGTCGGGAAGAGATGAAGGCGTGAATGAGTCTTTCAGCAGCGGGGGGTGTAAGAGAGGGTCTGATTTTAGCGATGTTGCGGAGGTGGAAGAAGGAGGTTTTGATGACATGGCGGATGTGGGGCTCAAGGGAGAGGGTGGAATCAAAGATCACACCAAGGTTTCGGGCCTGGGGAGATGGGGAGACAATGGTGCCGTCAATGGTGAGAGTGGGGTTATTGGTTTTGCTGAGTGTGGATTTGGTGCCAATGAGAAGAAATTCTGTTTTGTCACTGTTGAGTTTGAGAAAGTTGTGTTGCATCCAGATTTTAATAGCTGACAGGCAGGAGTTGATGTGGGAGAGGGGAGGATCGAGGGGGGATTTGGTGCTGAGGTAGATCTGGGTGTCATCAGCATAACAGTGGAAGTCCAGATTGAAGTGGCGGAGTATCTGACCAAGGGGGAGAATGTAGATGATGAAGAGGAGGGGGCCGAGTACGGAGCCTTGGGGAACACCTTGAGTGACTGTGGCTGTGGCAGAGGTGTGATTATGAAGAGAGATGAAGTGTGATCTGTTGGAGAGGTAGGAGTGGAGCCAGCTGAGTGCAGTACCTTCGATACCAAGGTCTTTGAGTCTGGTGAGCAGAATGTTATGGCTCACGGTATCGAAGGCTGCACTCAGGTCGAGGAGGATGAGGATGTTGAGGGAACCGGTGTCAGCAGAGGTGAGGAGGTTGTTGAGGACTTTGAGAAGAGCAGTTTCTGTGCTATGGAGAGGGCGAAAACCAGATTGGAGGGGTTCAAATAGGTTATTGGTATGAAGATGGGTTTGTAGCTGTGAGGCGACTATACGTTCCAGGGTTTTAAACAGAAAGGGGAGGTTGGATATTGGGCGGTAGTTGTTGAGGGAGGAGGGATCTAGACCAGGTTTTTTGAGGATTGGGGTGACAGCAGCGGTTTTAAAGGCAGAGGGGACAATTCCAAGGGACAGTGAGGAGTTGAAGAGGTTTGTAAGGTAGGGGCATAGTACGGGGAGTCATCTGACTTTCTTTCTCTACTGGATCTAAGTAGCAAGAATTAAGTTAACACACACTGTACAGCTGTGCACTTGAACATGCACACTTTAATGCACAATACTTTTTTTTGTGAGAAGATGGAATTTGTAGAATTATATGAATTTAGTGGTGTTAATTCTTACAATAGTGTAGTGTTTTTATTAATGTTTTATTATCTCTCAACTCCTTATATGGTTATTCATATGTTTACATTTTTGTTTGTATGGGCAGCTCTATATATCATGTATGCTTTGAATTACATGATTTAGAATTAGAAAGGAAACACATAATAATTCAGTATATTCTACTCTTCTTCAATGAAAGGCTCTCGATTGACTCTTTTGGGTATCCAGTGTTGTTTTTTTGCCATTTTCTGTCTTCCATGTGCATTAAAGCTGCTGCTAGTTGACGAGACCGGGATTAACGTTTGTATTGAATATAATTGTTACAATTCACATTTGAGACACTTGCTTTTACCTTGATGAGGTTTGAGAAGCAACTGAAGCCATTATCGGGTTTTAATTAAATCGAAACTAATCACAAAGAAAGAGTTGCAGATAAGAAGCCAATGAGTTCAGCAGAGGGACTTTAAGCTTTGAAACAATTGAGATGTGGGTTTTGCAAAATGGGCTTCAACTGACTGAGAGGAAGAAGTCCCAAATATTTTGTGCATTCATATATACTTCAGAAATAAACAATATTTCCGTCTTAGAGAGAAAATAAAATATTTAAAATGCTTTTTGTGTGTTTCCCTAAAATCAATTGTTTACCTCACACTGTTGATTAAATAATATTGAAAATGTATTATTACTGAACATTTTTAATAATATTTAAACAAATGTACACCTTGGTAACTCAGTCAGGTAATTCAAAATATATGAAATACAGGACAAAGGTCACAGATTGACCTTTTAGCTTTAAAGCTCTACGCCAGGGGAAAGTACCTGCATATGTTACATTTTATTTAATGTTGAAGAAGGCTTGTCTCTCCTTGTGCCATTGGGAAGGATCCACTGCTAAAATAAATTTAAAAAATGATATAGGTGTTAGAAAAATAAAAAGATTAACACAGTGTGAAAGGAATAGTTAAAATCAAAACATTCCCTGTCCCTCCTTTTTCTCTGCATTTTGCTGAATGAGAAAAAAGAAATCTGCAAATATATTCAATGGCTCTGTCACCCCGAAGCACCACAGGCAGCCACATTGCATCCTTGGTTTTCTTCTCTTCTTCCTCTGGTGGCGCTCCCTCACCGTATCACGTCATTTCAGAAGCTTTTCAACATGTCATGCTCAGCTGCGTCTCTCTCTCTCTGTATTAGCTGTCCACATGCCTCTAGTTTCACAACCTCTCTGCATCATTCACTCCTATAAAACCTATTTTTACACTCTACACTTTCTTTTCTCTTCCTTTTTCTCCCTGTTGTTCTTTTTGGGGTTGCTGCTGAGCCACGTCTAATCACTCCAGTTTTCATCCTCGGAACCTCAACAACAACCTCGTCTGACTTCACTTCCCCAACAACAAAACTAATTGAGCTTAAAATTGAGGACTTGTCTTCAGCCTCTCGGCGCCTGACCTGCCAGCTGCTAACATGCAAAGCACTTTGTACATTAACGCTCAGCGGCAGTGTTGCAGTGCAAAGGTACCATTCTCACATTACGCCTATAGCTGATTACTGTTTGATAGCGTGGCAGTGTACAATAAGAAAACACAAAATAGCATTGCCAAACATGATTTATTTTTTTAAATGGATCTAAAAAAACTATCTTTGTCTTTTTCTATTTTGTCTCTATTTTATCTGGAGTGCAAGTATGTCAATGCATGTCACTGAATTGTAATGTGTGTGTGTCATATATAAACTCCACGTTAGATATAGTTTTTGTGCCAGTGGGTTAAGAGGAGTGCATATAGTAGATAGAATACAAATACATCTTGTGCTGCTGAATACTAAAACATGGATAAACATATATACAGGTACACGTGTCTGTCCATCCCGTTACCTTATAATACATCATTACTATGCATCTTTGATAGATTCATTTTTTTTTACAAAAGATGAATTAAAGGACTTTAGAATAACAAGATACTTTGGAATACATATCTGTATTGTTTTAGAGCAGACAGAAAAAAACAAATTAAAAGCTGCAGTGAAGTCATTCTTATGCTGATTTTAGTGTATGATATTCACTACAACTGCATGTGTTTTTTTAATGATCATAAACTGTAGTAGTCATTGTGGACTTGCATGCTTGACAGTTCTGCTCTGCATTTATATAGCTTTCCATTATTTGAATTGGGCAGACTCTGCATCTTTCAACACTCTATTATAGAGCAGCTAATGCTTTAGGATGCCTGAGCATTGTTATGCGTACAAAATCAATTAAGTGACTAAATAGGTCATTTACAGCTCAGCAGTGAAAAATGTGTTCTTATTGTGTGTGTGTGTGTGTGTGTGTCTCTCTGTGTGTGTGTGTGCGCGTGTGTGTGTGTGTGTGTGCAGCATCTTTCTCTAGAGATGTATGAGCAGATGTGAGGATAATTTGTTGAGTTTGATATATATTAGTTCGGAACTTTTTTCCAGATAAATCTAGACATTTTTACACAATTTTTGCAAAGATCTTATTCAAACTGGATAAGCAAATACAGTAAATACAATATATATATATATAGATAGATAGATAGATAGATAGATAGATAGATAGATAGATAGATAGATAGATAGATAGATAGATAGATATTTCAACTTTTAGCAGGCAAATACAAATACAGTATTTTTTTATTATTATTTAAGGAACTCAAAACTGAATATGAGAATAAATGTAGACATTTTTTGCGATGGGACCCCTCGCGGTCCTTGAGCCATATATGAAACCCATTTCATTATTCCAAACCTATCACCTGTGAGTCACTGTGAGTCAGGTCGCTAGGTTTGGCCCTTGGGTGAGTGGGTGGGTGAGTGGGACGCGGGGACAGAGGGAGGGGGTAGGTGGGACGTGCAGAAAGAAGTTGGTCATATCGGGAGAGCGCGCCGCGAGTCCAACCTCTCCACGCTCGAGAGCGCAAAAGAAAATGTTGCTCGAATCGTGAGGCTTCGCAGACGTCTGTAGTGGGTTACTGACAAGACTTCAGTCATCAGCCTCGTCTTTTATCCACAGAAAGCATCGTCAAGCGCCGATGTCTCGATGAATTTCTCCGGGAAACTAACACACGTCCTCCTGCTGGTGCTCCTCGCAGCGCAAGGTAAGACACCGCGCGCCGCGGGTCGCTGCTATGCTGGAAACACAAGTAGCATTTTACTCCTTACTTTAGGAACACCTTCAACTTATTCAGGACTCCTATGCATGATTTGTTACCATACTCGATATCTTATTTTTAAGTTACCTTGAGTCACCCACCACCATGTGTGTGGCTACTGCTTTGTGCGTCTTTGAGTGATGATCCGGGAACACCAACACCGCTTTTGCCTAAGCGACTACAGTATTTAACCAGGCAGGATAACGTGGATATCAACGAAACTTGAGCAGGATGTCAAATGCAGACACGTGTTATGGCTGCAACTGGCAATTTGTGCAAAACTAGTTATTATACTTGTTAATCTTTCCAGTCTTTGAACGCACAGGAGCGCACAACTCCCAGGTAACCGAAAGCCCCTTTCACATTTTCATTTAATTTTGCTTGCTGCTCCATCTGAAACGGGAGACACCATGCTCTGAGTAGTTGTGCTCACCGGAACAACCTGCACGTGCCTGTAAATAATAATCTCCTATATTAGAAACTTGTGGAATCACTGTTGCAGGGAGGGGCTCAGGGTTTACTTTCCGTGGGAGATGATCTGTGACATGTTTCATTTGAACTGCCTCATCCCCCCTGACTGTGAAGCAGCCATCCATTCACAAAACAAGCCAACGCATGGGTGGCTTACGTTTCAATGTTGATTTCACCCTCCAGATGTGGAGAGTTGTGGGCTCCTCACACCCACAAAGGTCAGAGGTCAAGGTTAAGTGCAGGATGAATTGTCAGGGAGCTGAAGTGGTTCAGTTTTTTGCTTCAGGGCATTTTAATGGGTTTCAGTGGTATTTGAAGTGCAGTAGCACCCATATATAATTATGCTGCAGCAAGAGTTTAAGTGCAATACTCTCATTGCCCTTGTGGTTTGATTTATGTAGCTTATGACATTACATCAGACTGGATTGCTAAGTCAGGTTGTCTGTGTTTTGTTCCGCTCTCTGTGTGATCCATTTCTTTTAGCTTCTTTCCAAAATTCCCTCCACACATATTTTATATCTTCTCCCATCTCTGGTTCAGGCTGTCAGTCTCCTGTCTGTTTTAAAACAGAAGATTTTCAAGTTGGGTCCTTGAGTGGCTCTCAGGGGACCCACAGCAGAACAAAGAATAGATAAATGCTTTAATGCTGCATTCACATGTAACTAAATAGTTATTTTAAACCTGGAAATTCATCTCATTCACAAGCACAAAGAGTAGGCATACACAGAAGCAAGTTTCTTGAGAGAGCATCTTTATGATGGGAGCATAATAGGTCTCGATGTGAATGATAAAATAACTTGCTTTGAAGTGGTAATGTAGTCTTTGGCAGCATCTTTGTTCTAAGTGCTCACTGTTGTTTTTACGCCTCAACAGCTGTCGGTCAGTCTTTCGCTGTGGATTTCTGTTGCTGAAATTTGAGATTAGATTCTGCCCCACAAAGGCAGAGAGCACTAGAGAAGCACGGAAGAAACATTCAAGCTGCATGGCAAATTGTGTGAGAGATAGAAAGGTTGCCATGCATTTAGGGTGATTATTTGGTCTAGCTTCGGGTAATCCACACAGAATGTGAGTGGGAACAATAGTTTCCAGGAACAAATACAACTTCATTGACCTTTTGAACTATATTGCATATCGTACAGAAGTATAAACTGAATTTGATTATTTACGATCTATAGCAAATTAAACGTACCTGTGTTTTGCTAGATGGCCACCTGTCCTTCTACTTTAAATGTTTACGTCAAAATAAATAATTTACAGTTTGTGTAATTTAAAGATAGCTTATTATTGTATTAATTCCACAAGAGTCGAAAGTTAATTCAGATATATGCTTAATCTTTGCTAAGCCAGTTAGGATAAGTTTAGCTGAGGTTTTGTTCTTCAACATAACTGCCTTTAAGTAGCTGTTATGTGAATTGTCCGTTCATTAGATTTGTAGTGTTCTACTGCGTCTATCTCTGTCTAGACAGATGTCAAAAAGTCAGATTCGGACCATAACTTAATTTTGACCAAAAAGTGTAGTTATGTATTTTGCTTTTAAGGGGCGGTCTTTTCTTGATTTATTCAGCCGTTGTGGGTATCGCTCAGACTAAAAGTGTTATTCGGTTTGTCCCATACAAACCAGACATTTTTCCTGAGACTTAACCACTGTGGTTTGTACAAATTGTGACAAGAGTAATTATTCTATCTATAGGTTGAATCACTCCCATGCTATATGAAACCGTTTTTCTTTACTTTAAAGCCCAGAGTGCATCAGTGGATTTGTCCCAGATGTGCTACCCGGTGTCCCCTCTCGGGAGCAGCACTAAATGGCTTTGTGTTGTCACGCTCTAGTCGACGAGAAAGACTCTGGCTTTGCACATCCTGTAACATGATGCAGACTGAGCGTTGAGGGGAAGGGATGTGTTTCCGTATGACTCGTGGGATGGACTCTTTCGCTGTCTCTCTCATTCTCTTCAGCGAGAGAGATTTGCGACAGACGGCTGATTTGTCGTGTCGCCCTTGAACTTGCAAATTTCAAAAGAAACAAAAAAGCGGTGCCGTGAAAGGATGACAGTGTCATACTCTCCACAGTAGAACAGATTTGTCTTAAGTCAGAGGAAATCCACTGTGTCCTCGCTTCATAGAGGTGGTTGACCTGGCTATTTGGAGGCAAAGTTCCAGAAAACATTCAAGAATTTTACCCTCACCTTCATCTATCCCCCACATTGTCCTTTACCTGTCCTCTGATCCATCCTTCCCTCAATCCATCATTGGCTGCAGATGATTTATTTTTGTACAAGGGCTGTGTAGGCAGATAAGTGTCTGAAAACACACATTGATACACACACACACACTCTCAGCAGGGGTCCAATAAGTGGGCTACAGAAGGTATTGTCGTTTGCAATCAAGAACAGGGTGATTTGTCTCCATAACAGAGGGAAAGCTGATCCTGCAGACCATGGGATTGGGGTATTTTAGTCGGATCTTGCTGGATTCACTGGAACGTAAGGTGTGTGGGTTCTGTAAAGCTACAGCATGGGGCTGTTGGTTGAGTACATTGGGTAAGGATACATAAAGTCACAGCCTGTGTGATCAGCATATGGACAAGAAGGTTTTCATAAAGACTGAGATTGAGTGGTTAAAATTGGTGAGTGCATGATGCATTACCCTGCAGCATACATCATCTCCAGCAGAAATAACTGAGATAATTGTCAAGCCATGCCTGCATTATACTGATCTGATCCACTAATGTTTGAGGCTTGACCCCTTATCTCACTTTACAGTGCTTTTTAATAGGCTGCAGCTGCATGTTGACAGTGTAAAGAGGGTCTTCCCTTTTAAACGTTCTGCCCAAGAGAGCAGCAACTGCATTGCTTTGCTAATAAATACATAAATACTCCAGTGAAAAGAGAAGTCTTTTTCAACTGAGTCTTCACAATGGAGATTGTGGTGTGGCCAAACAATCAAGTGTTCTTTCTTTCACCTGCATTCAACATAGTTTACATTAAAACCTTGAGGCCTTTATCTGCTTGTATGGAGTTGTCTGCTTGCATTGCAGCGTCATCAAGCACATTTGCTCCTCTGCCAGACTTAAATTCTTCTCTGAGCTATAAACTACCGAACAGCTCTCTGGTTTCTCTCCCAGAAGCAATATAGTTGCATCAAAGTCTGACAGGCAATCAGTGAGTATGTGTGTGCTTCTGTGCGTGTGACTTCAGGACTGCAGCGGCTTGAGGATCCTCTTAACGTGATTGTCGTGTGATTATTGCAACTGATCCCCGGCTCCCGCACACATGGTGTTACCACCACAGGCAGAGGACTTATTTCACCCCCTATGGATTAGCTTAAACCACCATACTCCCCTCCAACCAACACCACATACACTTTTCACTCTTTCACACACAAACACAGACATCCTCCTCCAGACAGCCCTGCTGAATGATTCCTCTGGGACATCCTGGTTTTTGGTGGTGGTGATCAACTGAGTCACGATTTAAAATGAAGGGATAGAAAGCTGGAGATGATGTTGAGCAACAGAGGCCTTGGATATAAGTTCTTTTGAGCATTTTGCTCCCCCTTACCTGTTTACATTTTATATACTGATCTAAATCCTTCCTTTAATTGATGGTAATCAAAAATTGATTTCATTGATTGCTTTTATATGTATTCCAATGTGTCCTGACCACTTTGTGTGTCTGCTGCTAACACACAACACACGCTAACACAGGACGCAGCCTCAAGTGTGGTTTGGTGTTTGTTGTCTTGGTACTGCAACAGAAGTCCAGTTGCAACAACTTTAAACGTTGATGGTTAATTCACAGACAGGAAGCCTCAGTTAAGCCTCGTTCTCATAGGTCCATATTAAAATAGAGCCATCCTTCATACATGTTGCTGTTAGTTTCCCATCTTGGATCTGATGTTTTTGTGTTTCCATCCAAGTTGCCATTTTCAAGAGTGATGATAGTCTCTTTATTTTGCTTGTCTGCAGTAGTCTTTGTTCAGTTTGAACGTGACCTCTATGGTGCACTCTGAGACTTGAAATAAGCCCAGCATCCTCCACGCCTTGCTTTGCCACGTCGCCCTGCTGACTGTTGAAGCCCTCACCGTTTAGCCTGCTGTTCAACCACGATGAGGAAGAAGGATTTCAGTTCACTACAAACAGAACGCAGGATGTTCCAGGGCCTCTTGTTCAAATGTCATCGTTTCCTACATCAGTAGTTCAGCAGTGTAAGCCCTTGTTGGATCCATTCAGCCATTCATCCATTGACTTTTCCATTGACTGAAAGTAGCACTGCCTAGCATTCTGTCTTTAAGAATGTCCATCCTCTTACTTTATCCTGAAACAATTTTGGATCAATATGGGAAATGTCATCTCTCCAGCATGTCCTGAGTCAACTCCAGAGGGAGGAAGCTGTCGGGCTTCATGGTCATCTTGAGAGACCCTTGGACGAGCAAGTGCTTGAAACTGAAAAGCTTCTGCTGTCTTAGCGCTTCTGTGCCTTAAAAAACTACAGCTAACAAGTCATTTGGTCTACTGTGTCTATTATCATATTGCTTTCCCACTACTCAGTGCCTGAGGCTGTAGGTGAGGGTCGGGACAAAGATTAGATGGTTAATTTGATCATCTTCCCTGAATGGGTCGGAAAGCTACTTTCTAGCTACTGTATGTGAGGCGATTGAACAGTTCATAGCAGTGTCACTTGCACTTTCAGGAGAATATTTAAATTCTTAGGTGTAGTTCATCTCATGAATACTTATTGCATTATGACTTAAATTGTGGGAAAGACATTTTTTCCAATGGTTTGAAATGAGGGCAAAATACATACAATATTTGCTGCTGCTGTAAAAGGAAATATGTAGCTATTTTTATAATTAAACATATGGTAATCCCAGCTGTTAGGGCTGATAATCAGTCACATGGAAACCCATTGTCGACTCTGTCACACCTTTTCTGTAGAATGGCTGAGTATTGAGTATCTCCTTAAGGCTCTCTCTCTTCTCTTTTCCCTCCTTTTCTGTGAGACACAGAAATGTATGAGTGAATGTGAGGGAAGAGTTATGCCAGAATCAAACTTAAACTACTATATATATATTCTTCCTAACAGCCCATGTATATTAAGTAAAGCCATTATTGGGCTGATGTTGTCTATCTTGTTCTCAACATTTGGCTGACGTTTTTTTGTTTGTTTATAGTAAACATAGTTTGGCATCGCGTTACTTAAATATGCTGTTGTCCCATTAGAACATGTTTACATTTTGAGAATTGTCCTCTTTTTAAAATGAAAATATGAGTTTAATTACAATCTAATACATTCATCGAATCTGACCTAAAAACTCACACATTTTCTGAGATGAAAGCATGGAGGCAAGGATCCATTGAATTTCATGCATCAGAGTGAATCACATCAACGGTGAGTGGACATACTGTACATGAATAGAAACATGTGCGTACACACTGTACATACAGTATATACTGCAGACAAGCTCTCATAAATGAAGACACGCATATGCTTAATGGGATGGTCACAGCACATGCAGTAATCACTGTGGATCCTCTTGTGCGTCACTCAGCATGTCACAGTCGGGCCATCAAAAACCCTGGAGAGCGAAGACACGGCATCAGGCTTTACTCTCGCTGTCACTGCTCTCCTACTCTATCTTCTCTGCGGTGTTTCTCTCTCCCTTCCATGCAGTCTCACACACACACACACACACACACACACACACACACACACACACACACACACACACTGGCAGCAGTGTATTATTGGAGGGTAATTAGTTTCTTCAGATTGTCCACCACTCGCTGCCAGGCTCATCCTGTTAAGCACATACATGATCAAAGAGCTTCCCACAGGCCACGGCTCCTTCTGAGGCTTTGGGCTCCTGTAGACACGAGAGACCGGGACAGACTTACTGTTTGGCTTGCTAATTCTGAATCAATGTGGTTATTTAAGGGTGAAATGCATGACTGCTTGATCCGCCTCAGAGCAAAACCTCATTATTTTGCTACTGCATCACAAAGACAGGGGAAGGACAGAGTGCATGTCTGGTAAAGTGAAATATGATTGGCAAGCTAGCATCATGTGATTTTTCATCATCAGAGGCAAAAGCATTTCTGTTTACAATGATTAAAAACTTTAATTTAAAGCTTTAGGCAAATTAACTTACACGAGACAAGAGGCATTTGGTGGGTAGATAGCAGCGTGGCTCTAGATAGCAATGCTGGGTGGTTCACCACTTTGCCACGGATTCAAATATTTAAAATGGATTGACATTTTGTTCAGACAGTCATAATCCTCAGGCGAAGTATCCTAATGCTTTTGGTGCTGCTATGGATTTTTCTCTAGCCCCGCTGTGAGGCCGTTAGCATGCTGAAATTAGCATTCAGCTCGAAAGTGCCGCTGTGCCGAAAGACATCCTCACACATCTGCTGGCATGGCTGCATCCTATTAGTCTTGTTTTAGACACTGTCTATTATTTATGAGAATGAGCGGGGGTGGAAGCACTGGGGAGGAACTAACGTATTATTATTTTGGCGGGACGTACAACTTTAACCTGCATAACGCTACGTTGGCCGGAAGAAGTGGACGGAGCCACTAGAGCCACAGTGAGCATGGCCACTGTACCAACTGGTATTAGTTTGTTTGTGAAAACGGTCATTAATATGCATGTGTCGCTAATGTTGGCTGTGTGCGCGCTGTGTTGTGTGGTTGTTGTGTGGTAGGAGGGGCGGCTGTTGGGGTGACTGTGGCTCAGTGGTTAGCAGGTCTGACTTTCAATCAGAGGGTTGGTGGTTCAAACCCCGGCTCAGCCAGTCCGTGTTGTTGTGTCCTTGAGCAAGACACTTAACCCTCATTGCTCACCTTTGCTGTGTCTACTGTATATCATGTAAGTCGCTTTGGATAAAGGCGTCAGTGTAATGTAATGGCTGTCATGCACTTATATTCTACTGAAGTGCACACACAGCTTCTGTCATGATATGATAATTTCTAAGGAGGATTTACATTTTGGTGATAACTCTATCTACCGCTGTGCTAATTGCTTGTTGCATTGTAAGTTCTCATTTTTGTTTCATAAGGGAATCGTTATAGGTGACTGTTGTAGTACTCTAGGACAGTTGGGCAACAAGGAAAGTGGGTTCAGAGGACCAAGGCTTGAAAGTCATGGTTCGCTATTAAACGTTATGGTTGGAGAAGGTCAACCTTTGCTTTTTATTTTCTCCAATACTATCTACCTTTGGTGTGAATCATAGTTATCTATGGTGGAGGATGGGTCCTGCATTTTCCCCCATTCACTCAGGTAGGCTCAAAGAAAAATACTTGTTGTTCTGGGAACGTTCGGACTAATTAAAATAATCAATCCCTTAATGTGAATTTTGCTAGAGATGTCAACTTTCTTATAAAATTAACATCATCTCAGTGTCTTATATCAAAGCTTTAAGAACCTATTATGTTGAACATATAATTCCACAGCTGGATCAGTTGGAATTACATGTGCTCTGGATTTTAACATTAAATCGCTTACTGTCTGTCCCTTCCATAGGAAAACTCATAAATTCTCTTTGAGCCACACAAATTAAATCCCTACATTAGGTACCAGGAGCTAGGAGCAGTGTGTGTGCAGAATTATGTGTGGTGAAAGGGCAGAGGTTATAATTAACTCCCTTTAAATTAAGTATGAGATCTTCAGTGGCAGACCAAAGAAGGGCATTAGAGGAGTGAATGTGCCAACAGAGAAAAAAAAACTATGTTGGCTTAATTTCTTTGTTCACAGTGAACAAAAGGTCCAATTAATTGACTTATTATAAGTGTCCTGGTTTCCCCTGTTCCAATTAGAGGCTTAAACAACTTATCTGTGTGTGCAGCGAATCAGAGAGCAGCGGCCAGTTTTCAAGGCAGGTACCAAGAGTTGAAATTGCCCATGAGTCTCATGAGGGAGGCCCTCTCATTAAGCTTTAAGACTCAACTCTTCTATGCCAGTGACCTCAGAAAACTTGTTGAGAGTTTTGAAGCGGTATAGCAAATGCAAAGTCTCACGCATAGATAACTAGATCTGACAGGTTTGGGTTCATGTTTAGTTGGTTAACTTCTTAGGACAATTCTGCCCGTTAACAAACTTAGATCAAGTAAGTAAGATCACATCAGGTTTTTCTCCTTTTTTACTCCCCAAATGGTTCTGCCTACATTACCTTCCTTCGGGGTGGCGGTCCTGATGATTTGATGAAAACTATGTAAGCAGAAAATGTTTGGGGGAATAAACATTATGGGAAAAAAGCTGTGTGACCTGATTTTCATTTACCTCAATGAACTTGATGAATAGCTTATGTCTCTGCTGGCCTGAAGCCCACTGTGTGTGCTCCATCTGAACTTGAAATATTTAAGGGAGTGAGGGGTAAAGATTTAAATGTAATTGCATGTGTAATATATGGGGTTACTTAAGGTCATTGCATATTTCCCCTCATTTATGTGTCCAGAACTGTGTTTGTTGTTTGGTCACTGTTTTATGTGCACCAGATGTTGTGATTATGTAAGTGTTGTGAATGTTTTGGAATTTCTTAGCTCGGTAAGCTGAGTTTACCCCTGAGCTGTGTTAGTCCCCTCTGCGGTTAAATTAAAAGTGTTGTTAAAACCTGGACATGTAAAAATATTAGGAAATGTGTTCACAAGCTTCAGATTCAGATTGACCCTCAAATAAAATAACAGGGATACACTTCAATTACATTTTTATTTCCCTGTCCCTAGCCAGTCGGATGTTTTTCAACATGAGTAATTGAACAAGCCTCCCAAAATGAGAAACCAGACTGTAATCTTAGATGTCTGCAAGATATTCATCTACGAGTACTCCCAATGGCAAAACATGGACAAACTGCTTTATGACTTTACTGTACAGACACTGAATATACAAAATATTTGTTTTCGCATAAAGGTTCGTAAAATAAAATGTTTCATGAAAGTATCTTCCTTTTGAAATTATTTTTATTCAAGGTATGTGAACGGGATCTTATTGTGGGTGGAAGACATGCACATTACTAATATTAAAGCCCAGCCATACTGGCTGAGGTCAACTGGTTTAGTAGCCTGCAATAAAACATTATTTATTTTCTAATTCTTATTTTCACGCTAGTTAGCTTTCTCAATGAACAACTCTCTCTAAGGCAAATTTGTGGGTGCAAATCTATTTAATCTGAAATATATACAGTGTTATTGTTTCTCCTTGTACAAGGTTCAATATTAAGATATGACATACAAATTATTAAGATATGATATCTTTAAAGAAGATGAAGAGAAAATTCACAGAAGAAAAATATCAAAGTATGGTTTGTGTAAATCATGTTCCCGAGCTTCTGGTTTGTCGAGAGGGTAAACTGACTTGTCAGAAAAGAAAGTGTCCCATCAACAGGCCATGTTTTATTTAGTTGTTGCCAAGGAAACTAACCTTATCAGTGAACGTGGCTATTTGTGTGTATATGGGTTGTGACCCATTTGCCCTTTTGGAGAAGCACATTTGCCTCCATCTCTAAAATGGTTTTCCGGAGCTCGGTAAGTGCAAGTTGGATGGTTTGGAACTGTGTTGAATAATGTATGCAGTTTGAAATCCAAGGCCATACAGTAACATACCAGTTATCAATAAGAAAACAGTAACAGAGAAAGGAGGCTGTTCAAATATATGAATGAAGACACAGAGGACTTAAACAATTATGTTTATTTCCATGTTTTTATATGTTCCGTGGAGTGTAGAGAGGACTTTTAGCTCCTTGCAGCCACTGGTGCAGTGTTCATGAGGCTTTGCTGGTGATGAGAGTGTGTGTTGTTTGTGAGGCAACGTTTTATGCTTGGGTCTACAGGCCACCAGTGTTAGTGGCCATGTCCCACTATATGACCACCAATCCAGCCTTACACATCCTGCCCATACTTGTTCAGACACACTAGCCAACCGCACACAGCTATGCTTTGCTTCAAACATATTTGGAGATTTCCTAAAAGCTTGCAGGCCTAGGCTCCCCTCTGTAAACAGGAAATAGAAACACACTTTGCTCTCTCACAGCCGTCACTCCATCCAGAGCAACGATTTAACAGTTAAAGGGTCCTTTCATCTTCAAATCAAACTAAAACATGTTTCTCGACATCTGGGTATATTTACTTAGGATATCAACTGCCACTGGAAAATATTGCTTCTGCAGAAGCTACAGTGAGAACAGTGAGAACATTTTGAAGTTGTTCTTGGAGACAATGTGGATTCAATGTGACTGTTTCTGCCTGTGGCTTTCTTTGCTTCACCCACATTTCTCACTTTCTTTTGAAAAAATGAAACATGGCTTTCTGGTGAAATTACTGCTTTATGTATCATTGGAAGCTTTTCGTGAGCAGAAAGCAATGTGAAATGTGACCTTAAGTCAAAATTAAGTCAAATTAACTTACACTGTTTGTCTTAAGGGGCTCCATGACACCTAAATTTAAAGCAGTAAATGTCCCGACTTTTGACCCACAAACAAAAACAAGGATTTAAACCCTGATTTAAGGAGACTTTGAGAGCTGTGGATATGGTCTGGCAGAAAATCTGGTGTGGTCCCCATAGACTGCCATTGGAAAAGACAAAAACAGGACATCTAGAATGATACTCAAGGCCATTTTATGTTTATCTAAGTAATTAAACCTTAAATATGTTATATAACTGGTTGAACTGACCTTTAACATCTCCCCTCAAGAACAATACTCTGATACGCCAAATACTCCAACGTATGCTTATGAAGAAGTAAAATGAACAGTTTATAAAACAAACTTCTCACATCTCAAGTTAGATGTTTTCACTTCACTCAATGACCTTTCAATGCATATACCTCACTTCTGTAGGGACCCGGGATTACATTACACCCTTTCCAATAAGAGTTTAATATCTGGCTTGTTCTAGGTTTTATTAGTGCCCGATCTCTAAAGAGCCAAGGTGTGTACAGATGTCTGAAATCACACCCAAGTATTTAAGTATTAACAGTTTTTTCTTCTTTCTTTTATGAGGCTGTTTTTCATCCAAGGGAGAGGACAGATTATTTCGGAGGTTGTTCAGGAGGTACAACCAGTTCATCCGACCAGTGGAGAATGTATCAGATCCAGTCACAGTGGAGTTTGAGGTCTCCATGTCTCAACTGGTCAAAGTGGTGAGAGAATAAACATCTCAAAAGAAACAAATCATATGCTTTATAAAAGCATCCTTTTCTCTTGGTGACTAATTTGCTCTTTTTTTCAGGATGAGGTGAATCAGATTATGGAAACCAATCTGTGGCTGAGACATGTGAGTGAGATCTATCTTTTATGTAACGCCATTAGTGATGACACCTTATTTTTATTGATGCTATGTTTTGTGTGTCTTGTAGGTCTGGAACGACTACAAACTGAAATGGGCCCCTGTTGAGTACGATGGGATTGAGTTCATACGTGTTCCTTCCAATAAAATTTGGAGGCCGGACATTGTTTTGTACAACAAGTAAGTTTTAGAGCACAATGCTAAAGAATAGTTCCATGTTTAGCTTGCCTATATGATCTATTCCTCTAACTATTTCATTGTTCCCCTAGTCTTCTTCCTACATGCTAATGCTATTTATTTATGCTCTCCATCTTTTGTGTAAAATAGCCTTTAACTGACGTTTACATCTCTCACAGTGCTGTAGGTGACTTTCTTGTGGAGGACAAGACCAAGGCTCTGCTGAAGTTCGATGGCACCATCACCTGGGTTCCTCCAGCTATTTTCAAATCCTCCTGCCCCATGGATATCACCTACTTTCCCTTTGACTACCAGAACTGCTCCATGAAGTTTGGCTCCTGGACGTATGACAAGGCCAAGATTGACCTCGTGCTGATTGGCTCAAAGGTCAGAGGGAGTTTCTGAGGCAAAGGGAGAGAGATGGCCTTAAACTACAGCAGTCATGTAGTTTTATTCTACATTTTGGGGGAAATCATTGAGATATTAGCAGGAACGTTTTAGTACTAAGGCACACATACCCTTGTATGTGCTCATATCATCTATTCACTGCTTTTGTCTCTTTAAACAGACTTGCTTTTAAATAAAACTGATGGTTTTTCAAATATATATTTAGCCTCAAAATATTCACTTCACATTTGCATTTCTTCAGGTAAACTTGAAAGACTTCTGGGAAAGTGGAGAGTGGGAGATCATTGACGCACCAGGATACAAGCATGACATCAAGTACAACTGCTGCGAGGAGATCTACCCGGACATCACATACTCCTTCTACATCCGCCGCCTGCCTCTCTTCTACACCATCAACCTCATAATACCCTGCCTCCTCATCTCCTTCCTCACGGTGCTGGTCTTCTACCTCCCGTCTGATTGCGGCGAGAAGGTCACCCTCTGTATCTCCGTCCTGCTTTCTCTCACTGTGTTCCTGCTGGTCATCACTGAGACCATCCCTTCGACGTCACTTGTCATCCCTCTGATCGGCGAGTACCTCCTCTTCACCATGATTTTTGTCACGCTCAGCATCGTCATCACTGTCTTTGTGCTGAATGTCCACTACCGCACCCCCATGACTCACACAATGCCGGAGTGGGTGAGGTCTGTGTTCCTCGGGGTGCTGCCCAGGGTGATGCTGATGAGGCGGCCCATCGACCAGGGCTGCTCCTCCCCTGGCAGCATGACAGGAGGGACAGGAGGAGGAGGGAGGAGCGCAGGACACAAAAAGAGAAAGAACAGCATAGGAGGAGGAAGTGGCACAGGAAGTGTAAGCATTGGGGGTATAACTGGGGGTGTCGCGATTCCACCGCTGGATGTTGGGGCAGGGGGAGGAGGAGGCGGGGCTACCTCCGCTGGTGGCTCTATGAACTGTGTGGAGTACGGTGAGTTGAACCGGGACATGAACAGGAGGTGCCCCTACAGGGGCAAAGAGGTACCGACTCCTGTCCCTCCCTCGATGGTGCCACCTCCTCCACCTCCTCCTCCACCTCCTCCTCCTCCTCCTCCCCCCTCACAGGCACCCCCAACCCAGGGGCCCCAGGAGTCAGAGTTGCCCAAGGTGCCGCGGCCGTTGAATGCTCCTTCGGCTGTCAACGCTGTTGTTGCCTTCTCCGTGGTGTCGCCAGAGATCAAGCAAGCCATAGAGAGCGTGAGGTACATCGCAGAGAACATGAGGACTCGCAACAAAGCCAAAGAGGTACAAGAGCAAGTTTGAGTTGTCTTGATAATGATTCAACAATACTGATTTATATTTTTATGTGCGGCATTATATTCTGTCATTTGAGTTGGCAGTGCCAGTATTGTCTAACTTCATCATATCAAGTAAAATAACATATTTAAGTTTATTTGTTTTACTGCACACATGCAACAAATTGGTCAACTTCTAACATTAGTTTTAGACATCTTTGCTATATCTTGAAGATGAAGACAAAGTTATTAATTTCACCTTTACCATTTTCTGCCACGAGAGCGGTCCTAAATTGCAACTGCAAACATTTACATTGACATATATACAACTGATAGATAACTGGTACATAACCTTAAACTACTATACTTATGGGGACTAGGTGTCATAACCCAACTCTGAGGCAAAAAACTAAATAATTACATACAACTGTATTAATGAAATTGTATCGAATGTATTTATTTAAATGGTTAAGTATACTGCCTAACTGCATAAAATGATCAATAGATCAGTGTGAAGGTGTGGTGTGGGGTGATTTAAGGATAATCAAAACAGAACTAAACTCATTTGGGGTTAGCGAGGTAACTTCAGGGTTAACTCTGGGTGTTGAGTTCCACGACGGAGGTTCTTATGGCATTTATGATCATACTTCAGCCTTATTCTTTCAGCTGTAACCCCGGCAGTGTCATGTCAGCTTCCTGAGCTGCGTGTTGCAGTGAGACATGTCAGAGTCGTGTCTTACAGTCACTGACTGGATGCCGTGTTACTTTGCTCCGGTTACTTTAATGTATGGTTGGGTGATAACAAGTTATGGAAGCAAATCTTCTTACTGCTTAGCGTTACGTTGTTAAATATATTTTGTATTTAATCCCAAGTCAGTTTTGCCAGGGTTGCAGCTCAAGGAATACGATTAAAATATTGTCATACACACCACTTAACTTAACGGAATACACACCTTTATTTATACTCAGTACTCCCGGTGAGTTTTCCCTTTATTTATAAAATGTGCCGCTCTGCTGACAGCAGACTCATCCATGTTTGGTCTCGGTCATGAGATGAAAACTACGCACCTTTACGTGAGCGTGCTCATAACCACATTAATAAACCATAGTTTGATTTACCGAGTTCATAACCAAATTCATGTGACCGTTAAGTGGGTTCGGTCACATGAAGTGAAGCCAGATATCCAAAAGATACCCTGGGAATGTTGAACTCGCTTTGTGGTACAGGGGGGGCACCAGCACAAGACGAGGGAAAGACCAAACCTCCAAGCCATGGCAGAGGTAGAGGGTCACCACAGTGGCGGAGATCACTAACAACAACCCCAAGCTTAAACTTAACTTGGTCTTAATGCTAAAATAAATGGTTGACCTTGTGGGGACCAGAGTTTTGTTCCCCCAGATGGGTGTGCACAGAGTGGCTCCCCACAATGTACACAGCACACAAATATACATAAACATGCAACCACAAAGCAATACTGTACGTCTGTTATCTCTGCAGCGTGTGAATATTCTACCTAGCTTAGTAAAAGGTGGGGAAAGCCATTTACACTGAGCTATAAAGGGAGAGGAAAGCTGCTTGTTTGTTGCAGATGGAGGGCTTTGTGTACGCCTCCTGCACCCTCTGGATGGCCCTGATATGTTTGTTGCTTCAGCTCCATCTTTTCCTAACACGGCTGGGATTTTTCTTTGATGCATGCAGAATAGCACACAATGGCATTATGGTCAGTGCAGCTATGATCCTATTGTCCACACCTGACTGATCGAGGGATACTCCATACTATATGTATACAAACACACACACACACACACACACACACACACACACACACACACACACACACACACACACACACACACACACACACTGTACAAAACCACTCCACCAGTAGCCATGGTGGTAAACGGATTTTGCAGCCTCTTTTACACAGAAACCCACAAACTCACATAAAGACACACACACACACACACACACACACACACACACACACACACACACACACACACACACACACACACACACACACACACACACACCTTATAGCTATTCAGCTGTAATGTTACCAAAGTTACTTCCCATTTTATAGTAACCATTGGAGGAAAAGTGGTATTGTATATGAATTTGTGTGTTTCATACATATTTATGACTTATACACATCAAAATGTCCTTCCTTTCCTCAGGTGGAGGACGACTGGAAGTACGTGGCCATGGTCATCGACAGGATCTTCCTCTGGGTTTTTGTGACAGTGTGTGTGTTGGGAACAGTGGGACTCTTCCTCCAGCCACTTATCAGCTTCTTTAAATGAGAACCTTGTCTTTGTCAAGTCTCTCTTCTTCTCTTTTTGTCTACTTCTGTCTGTCTCTGTTCCCCACTTAAGTTACTTTGGGAATCATCCCTCCTGCAGCTCTTTCACATTAAACACAGAACTGACTTCTTTCTCCTTTTCTGGTATTGTGTCTCTCATCTGTGTCTCATGCTCTTCTCTGGGACTCCATCATCAGCTATCACTTATAGCTCTCAGCTGTCTATTTCCTCACATGATTTCCCCATCTCATCTTTAATGATCAAGTCTGCTTTCCTTTCCTCTTTCTCTTTCCCGTCTTTATCCTCTCCTGTGCCATGTTTTGACCTGCCACTACGTACAGCTTATCTCTTCACAGCTGTCTCCTGTCTTCCATTGTGTTGAATCTTCTCTGCATTTCCATTCTGTGTGTTTTATTGAAAATATCGATTCAGTCATTGTTATTGTACAGTGTTTTACAATGTGTTTAACAATGTCAGGTAATTATTAAAGTAAGTATTATAATACTTGCAATTTGAAGAACCTCTTAACATTGAAATGGCTGACAAAGAGAACCTGAATACCTTTATGAGTTTTGCAGTAGGACTTTGTCATCGTAAGCCGGTGCAATAAAGACAACCCACAAGAGAAAAGTGGGACAGTATGTTTGACTATACCGTCTCAGTTAAAAGCAAATACTGACAGCTGGCAATAATATGTATGATGTTGTTCTGATAGCTGCCTTTAGCTTTTGCTATTGTCAAACTGTGTTTCCCTGTAGATACGTTTGTAAGATACAAAAGAGTAATGCATGGTTCCTGAGAAGGAACACTGGCTACGGCTGCACCCACATGTGCTCACGTTAAGTATATTCCTGCATTGCACATGAATTCACAACTTCAACTGCAACCTACAATACATACACGTTGAATTGCACAATATAGATTGCATTTGTAAAAAGACATTAAAAGCCAAACTGTCTCATGTTATTTAATAATAAAGAAGGTGCTGGACTCAAACTGTGTGAACTTCTCACTTTGCCTGCGACGGTTTCCTCTGATGCTCCAGTTTCTTACGATACTAAAGTCACTTGTCACAGATGTAAACGGCCTCTTGCTGATATTAATCCTATCACTGCTATCAGAGTAAAGGGGTGCAGAAAGTGAATGGATGAAATGAAAAAAAGGGTTAAATGTATAGAATACAAATATTTGTAATGCCAATTAAATATAGGAGGAAGAAACCCAGAAGGAACAAGTACAAGGCATAACGGACTCTTTCAACATACAATAGAAGCTATTATGCAAACGCAACTGAAGAATATTGCAATCGATGTCTTAGTGTAATGTCTTGTAGGAACCGTCTGTACAAACAATTAATGGGAAAACAGTTGCACTCTGGTTGAAGTTAATGCTTCTTGATGTTCAGCAGAGAAGGTCTGATCAAATGCATAATAAATAGGTTTATATACTTTAACACCGAGGCAATGTAACCATTGTATTTCAATGGGCTCACCTTCAGTAGACAAACATATTTGTAATAACCTGTCCATTTGTTGAACTGTTGTTGAGCTTCAATCACATTAAATACTATCTGCAAACATACCCAAAAAGAACATTATTGTGCACGGCAGTACAGACTTCAAATGTGGATCCCTTCTGGAGGTGTTAGTTTTAGCAAACAGCACAAAATTCAAAGATCTGTCATTGACAGATGGATGATTCTGGTGTCGGGTTTCTCATTGTACAACAGACTTGATGATTGTTGTTTAATATCTAAGATAAAACACCTGTGATCTTGAGTGAATGTTTTAGCATGGACTGGGGGCAACAGTGATACACTTTGTGACTGGAATCTCCTCTGAGAAAATGTGTGCAAGGAACTGATGGAATATTGCTCAGTCACCCACAGAATCCACCTTTGGTAGTAGAGAAGCTGGTAGTGAAGAAACATTTCACTACCAGCTTCTGCAGCTGGGTCTCCCAATTACAAGAGCACACTTGAAGAAGGAAGGTGGTCAGGATTTTGAATTAGGTCTAGCTCATTGAATTTTTAGCCTCTGGTCACTGACAGTCCAAAGTGATAAATATTGAGGAGTGCAGAAGATCAAAGGATGGGAGAAATGAATGTTCTTCATTTATTTATATACGGGGGAAAAAAAATGTTCACCACGCATATATAAATAAAGAATAGGTTCTAATTAAATTAATTTGTATTATTATTATTATTACCATGTTATTTTTCTGATAGTTTTCTTTTCAGATCAGTTATTTTTTTTAACGTATCTAAATTGTGAAACACTTTAAATATGCTATATATGAGTTTGGGATTTCTATTGCCTCTAAACAGCTCTCAACATGGCGACTAACTCTCATGCACATAGGGAGGGAAATATTTAATTATCTGCTCATGTCAGCCCACCATATCTTTACTTAGCAAATAGTTGTTTGCTGATATTTTAATGTCCACAATATTTAGTCCCTATAAACCTTTTAAAAAATATTTTTAAAAATAAAATGAAAGAATGTTTTGGGGTGGCTGGGTGGCATTTGGGTTAAGATTAAAAATTTAATTTAATGTAAAAGATGCCGACCATGGACCCACAATGTCCCCAGTTTGTCTCTGGCCAGAAGCATTTGCTGCTTTAGAATCCACAAAAAGCAACAACAAGCGCTGCATATCCGAGACATTTGCATCACTTTTTCTTTTGTTGTTTCTATTTGCATGCATTTTCTTGATTTTCAGTTAATTGAGCCACCGTACATCCAGGTCAATGTCACCAAAGGGCAAATGAATGACATCTCTGTTTCCTGTCATCTCTCTTCTTTCACATATCTAAAACAGAGTTACTATTATTGATGGTTTTGGATATTACAACCAATAACTATTATTCTAGGAAACATATTTTGGAAAAATATTTTCCATAATAACCCCAGCAGGTTCAGGGTGAGGTCTGCTGTGCTTCTTGAGGAAACACATAGTCCCACATACTGACGTGAGTTGCATAAAGCACAGCAAAGCATTTTTCCTTTGAAGCTTCCTTCTTCCTCTGACTTATCCCTCTTTCCTTCTCTTTATCAAAGGTCATGGGGAATCTGAATGTGCCTGTCAGCACTGACACACACACCAAACACGCACACACGTGCACACCCACATGCACACTCACTGAAAGTTCAGGTTGGTGAAAACAGTCCTTTCCCCCTCCAGCCAAATTGGAGTATGACTTAATCCTCACTAGCGTGTACTGAATGAGCGTGTGCACGTTTCTGTTTGTGTGTGTCCAAAAGGGGAAGATTATGCACGTCACCTGCGGAAGTGAGTGTGGGAAACAGAAAGCGAGAAAGACTAAGATAGTGACTTGAGTTTGCATTTTATGCGAGTCCATATGTGCCACTCAGCAGCATAGACCTCACTACATGGGGATTATGGGATGGCTGAGTTATAAATATGGAAATGCTGCAGCAGCAGCAGTGTTACAACAGCCACACATAGTATCCTATCAGTCTCAGTCTGCTGCTTGACAGGGTCACATACGTGCCTGGCTTCCAGAGAATGAAGAGATCAGCTAAAGAACCAGCTATATTTGGACAGGATTTCTGTAAACACATGCAATTTTCCTCAGTAGCTCTCCACCAATTTATTGGGCTGCCCTTCCAACTTTTAACAGGAAATAAAATAGCTAACAAGTCTGACGATGAAGGTTATTTTTTGTAAGACATCTTCATTTTTTTAATCAGGCCGACACCAACGCTCACAATCCTCCTAAACTAAGACATTTCTGGGGGCCACTTATACAACAGTTTGAGATAGACACACCAATCAGCTGCTACTAGAGAGCTTCAGCCATTTTAATCTAAATATGTAATGGAGTTAGGTTGCTATTTGAAAGCTGTACATCTTTCTTGAATGATTGGACTCCAAGTACTGTGAGGCAGTCAGAGCAAAGCCGAGCACAGCAAAGCTCTGGGTGCTAAACTGAGGCATAATACATTATTAAGCCGGCCACATCAATGAATATTTTACATGAGTCTTCACTGTTGACGCTGACTGTTAGCATTCAGCTACTGGATAACAGGACTCCAAGATGACAGACTTGTCACAGCACGTGCCTGTTGGATCTCATTTAATTTGCTTTTTGTGATCAAACATTTTGAAAAAAGTGAATGATAGATTTGTTACACGCCTCACTTATTGTACTTTTTTTATTCGGTTTGAAATAAAACAGCTTATTCTTACATGTCTTTCTTTATACTTGTCCTTCTTTCTCCATCTTCTGCTGTCTTTCTTCAGTAGTTATGTGAACCCTATCTACCAGGAAGCGAGGCTGCAATGAGGGTTAATTCTCCTGTGGGACACTGGTGCATGCTGGGAGAAGTTTGAGTGGGGTTGAAGGGTGACATGGGGGCATACTGCAGGTAGGTGGATAGTGAATTAGGGTAGTCTCTTGCGCCTTCAAGAGCAGAACGGTACGTGCCGGCGGCCAGTCGACCGTGGATAAGTAAAAGAGACTCCTCTAAATAATTCATTCCAATCGGAGCCTTCTGAACACACACATGATGCAGGGTCCTCTCATACACATAAATGGTTGCTTCTTGAAGTAGAAGACTGCACCACACACTCACACATGCTCACAAAGAGCATGCATCTAATTTTACTGTCAGATGAATATTCATAGATGAAGAAACATTGTCTTAGAATTTGGAAAGAGCATTTTGGTGGAAAAACAGAAAAAGCTTCTGGCACTTTTTGGGGGTTTGAGAGCAAACGTCACAAAAAATTACATTAATCTTTAGATACATATATGCTTGTACCTTAATAATAAGGGGAGTCATATGCATTTCTCTGGTGCATTTTATTTTCTTCTTCATGCCATCTTTACATGACCTGTATTGCTTGAACAGAAGTTGACAGCATTGCACATGCATGTTCTATTTTTTTTAACTTAAATCTGTTGAAAAAATTATAAGGGAAACACTGCCCCTCTTTATCACCCTAAAATAGCAGCATGGTATTCCTCCTGTGTGGGTTTCTCACAGTGACATAGTGGCATTCAGCGGTGCATGGTTTTCATATGTGGGATATCCGGTACATTTAAAATATAACAATTGGAGGAAATGCAACTGAGATCTTTACTATGTAACCTGCTTTTTACGACAACTGCACCATCAAGAAAGCGTGCTAACTCAAGGTTCTGGGAAAAGAGCAGATTGTTGAGATTGATCAATAGAAAGCATCCCAGCCACATCCTGCTCACTCTGCTGCCGTCTGAAAAGAGATACAGAAGTATCAGCTGCCATACCACCAGACTTCAAAACAGCTTTTTTCCTCTGGCTGTGGGACTCCTTAACTCATCCTTCACCCTCCTTATATAACTTATTTTTCCAATATTGCAAAATGGGACCATAATTGGACTTTCGTTGTGCAACCCTGTGGTACATTAACAAATATAAAACCATGCAACCTTCTTGTACTTTTCCGGTCTTTTCCGGTTGTCCATCAACCTCATAGTAATTTATGCTATGCTAAGCTAACTGGCTGCTGGTCTTAGAGAGAGCTATCAACCTTCTCGACATAGCGAATAAGCATAGTCCCCAAAATGTTGAACTATTCCTTTAACGTCATCTCTGTCATTTTACTATCTCTTGAAAAATTATTCTAGAACAACAAAAAAATAATCTATTTAGTAGTCAAAATAGTTTTTCACGATCTGATCTAATTTCAAAGTGTGCCAAGACCCGTGGCGCTGTATAGCAGAGGTTCTCACAATAATCAGGTTGGTGTTCGCGACCCCTAGGTGTTGTCCAATGTCCAGGCAAATCACCTGTCAAAAACTCATGTGTGCACACACAATGAAATCTATTCTGAGGTAATTTGTATCACTGGTACAAGCCATGTATTGTAAAACACATTCCTCAGTCTGAAATATGTTATTTTATTAATGATGTGATATATCTTTATCCACAATCTACAGGAAATTACAGCTCTTTTGGGGCTCACAACCCCCAAGTTGAGAACCACAGCTCTATGGGCAGAGGATCAGCAGCCTGGACAGCAACAGAAGAGATCAGCTCTGCAACTCAAGGAGCTGCAACAGAACAGCTCCTGTGAGCACTGTGAGACAACTGCTGCCCATAACTGTATGAAAAATAAGCAACGTTACCGGCCAGCTACAAAGTCTCCAAATCAGACCTTTTATTGAATCACCAGAGAGACATTTGTAACAACAAAAACCCTATAATATCTTTATAATATTACAGTTTCACACATTTGCATTAACACATTTCCTGAAATGATTCAGATTTTATTGAAGCCGATAGTCCAGGTCCTCCCAAAATTGCTTAAATTTCATGTGATGCTCCATGCAAAATATATTAAATGGTTGAAGGGTGGTGAAGATAGTTCAAATAGATACTAACGTTTTTTTGTTTGTTATGAAAACAATAAGTTAGTAATAATGTCAGCAAAATGTCTAACGACCATTCTCAAACCTCTCCAGACATAAAGTCAACTCCTCTGCTGTGCATCCTTTATCTCAGTCCAGTATGTTGCAACAGTTTCACCAACATATACTGTAGCTAAATATATTACTTCTAGTGGTATTTTCACATTTAAACATAGCTAATAAAAAATACGTACTATTCTACAATATTTACTTAGAGAGCTTAGATGATGGGTGAACTATATTTTGAATATTTAACGCCTTGTTCTAACCTGTTGGACCTTGGAATAATTTTGTGGCAGAAAAAGCAATGATTCACGATTAAGGTGAAAGCTGTTGGTAAGACACAGCAATTTGGATGAGGAAACAAACACAGGATCGACATGAGTCCAGTGATGTTGCTGTTTGTCTTCTGAACCTCATAATGAACAGCAGTTAGACTGATCTTTAATTGTTTCTGTTGCATTTGATCTTCACATTGGATGTTAGGAACAAGTTGGGAATCAGGGTGTGGATGTAAATACAATGTGAAATATTCTACCAAGAGTTCAGTGAAGTCAAGACTTGTCTGAAGGCACCGCCGAGGCTGTATGTGAATGTGACACTCTGCATATGTAGATGAGTGACAGAAGGTGCCTTATTATCCGTCTATCTTGTCCAGAGGCAATTGAAGGTTACACAACATTTCTGTTACTTGAGATGAGAAATGGAGACGGATTTCTCCTCGGACAGCAGGCACTGTGAACTCCTCATGGGCACTGACACACAGAGACAGACACCGAGAGACGAAACGCATACCCAGCCGTCCTCTTTGTTGACACCCCGGGGTGCAAAGCCCTGAGCAGCAATCACATCACCAGAGCACATATACATGTCTACATACAGATACAGAGCAGCTCACAAATACAAAGAATGCTGTACGCAGGCCAATAAACCAAACACAGAACAAAATATGGTCCACAAATACATTGACCAACACAAGTGGACAGTCATGATTTTGTGCACATCACGCAAGCACATGCTCACACACATACACTCACACACACAAGACACTCATGCATATGTGAACAAATACAGATGAGACATGCACACAAAGCCCAGTTGACTCACATCTGATGGCAACATCTTTGGTGTGCCAGAGTTCATTCACTCTCTCCCAACTGGCTTTGGACTAAACTTTACTGACAGAGACACACACACACACACACACACACACACACACACGTACATTAGATGCCAGAGGCCACAATTACATATCAGAATCAGAATCAGAACCATTTATTGCCATATTCACATTCAAGAAATTTGTACTGGTGGAAGGTGCATACATTTAACATTTAACAATACACATTTAAAAGTAAACACAGTGCAATAAATGAGGATGAATGGATGAATGAATATTTACAATTGAAACAGTAGCATATCAAAATATCAAAAATAAGATAAAGTGCATCGAATGTGCATGCATGTAAGTGTTGTGTGAAAGTGGCAAGTGCAATGCCCAGGTGTCAAGTGTATTCAAGTCAAGTATAAGTATAAGGCTATGTGCAGGGGAGTGTCCGGTGGGAATTGTCTGGGGGTGACAGAGTCATTAGAGTCAGTGGGGGACCCGGGCTCTGTTGATGAGCCCGACTGCAGACGGGAAGAAACTGTTTTTGTGGCGTGAGGTCTTGGTCCTGATGGACCGCATCCTCCTGCCAGAGGGGAGGGACACGAACAGTTTGTGTCCAGGGTGAGAGGGATCAGCTACAATCTTCCTCGACCACTTCAGGGTCCTTGAAGCAAACAAGTCCTGGAGGGACGGCAGATTGCGGCCAATCACCCTCTCGGCAGAGCAAATGATGCGCTGCAGCCTGGCCTTGTCCTTGGCAGTGGCTGCAGCGTACCAGACGGTGATGGAGGAGCAGAGGATGGACTCGATGATGGCAGTGTAGAAGACACTGTAGAAGACACTGTACAAGTACAAGTACATTAACATGGAAAGCTGTCAGAAGTCTTAATTTTTGAAAGAAAAGTTGTCATGTTGATTGAAATAAGTATTTAAAAATGATTGGACCAATCAGGTAACTCAAGCCAACATTTGCTTTTTAGCCTAACATATATATGCAGTTGTTTATTTTTCTGTTTAGGCACGGCCTGTAAAGAAGTATTAAAAACAAAAGGTCTCTTGAGCTTTACTTGTGAGGCTACACTACGGTGTTTTTACCTAAATGCTAAGGTCAACAATATGGTCACAATGATAATGTTAACATGCAGATGCTTAGCTTCTGGTATTTGGTCATAAAGTATTGGCCAGAGTGAAACTTTCCCTGATGATTGTGCAAGAGAACATGTTAGTTGCATTTCCCCCTGAAAAAAAAAAAAAAAAAAACATCCACTCTCATGATGATGCTAGATGAAAGGTCAGAAGATACAATCAGCAAGTAGGAGCAGAATATTCAATATTTGTACCGAATTTCATGAAAATCCAGTCGGAAATTCATTCAAAACCAAAACTGTCCACCTCATAATGGCACTAGAAGTGAAAAGATCACCAGTCATTATGAGGATATGAATGTTGATGCAAAATAATAATCATCATGCAGATTCTGAGCTATTTCAGTGGATCAGGTCACCCACTGACCCGTATTGCCAAAAAATGTTTACTTAAAAACACAATAGCCTGAAAAGGAAAAATAAGTGATATCGTTTGATTTCATTCTTTTTTTTTTAAATATCTCTAAAGACTCAAGTTAATTAAACCAAACACACACCATTATTATTTTTAAATGGTTGTTGCTATTGCTCCTGAGTCATCTATTATCTGAAGGAGGCGGTGTAACCCTGTCTGGCAGGTATACGTTTCAAACAATCAGTGGCCTTTTGTCATTGCGTGAGTCAGATGAAGACAAAAGGAAAATCTGAGTGAGACGTATCATGTTAGCAGTCAATAAATATTTTGTGTGTCAGTGTCTGTGGAATGAGACGGCTCAGTTTGCGGCAAACAGGCTGGAACTGACATTAAACTCTCTTATGATTAACATTTGATTTGACACTGAAAGTCATCCCTCCCAGAATGCACTGGTCTCATACTGAATAGCCACTTTCTCCTAGTCCTCTACTTTCACTTTTTTTCATTTTCTTTTCTCTTTTGGGTGACTTTTCCCCTCTCTTCTGGCAAAAATCTTTCCATCTATTTTACTCTGCAGTTCTTTGGTATTTTATTCTGATTAAAATATCAAATATTGGAACTCTTGCATCATTGATGTGAGGGATTTTAACATCAGATCACTTAAAAGTTTGACTAATTTTAGAAAAAGTTAGCTTCCTCTAAAAGCTGCTTTGGCTTCCATTGATGAACCAAAGCTTATGAGGTTATCAGGGTTTCAGCTCAAAGTGCTGCTGCTAGCTTCAGATGGCTAATAGCATTAGCATGTTTGAGCCCAATGACTTTGTGTTTTTCTTTGAAGCTTGTGTGAGATTTAATTTCCCTTGTAGAATGCCTCTCCTGCCTTTATCACCAATTTTTAATCCTGAAAATAACAAACAGATTAAGATTAAATCCACAGGCCTTTAAGAGACATGGCTGTTGTGTTTCCTCTCATTTGCTAAATATTTCTCAAGTAAATTATGCAGACTTTAATTATGAGCTCAACAACCAGCTGAGAAAACAACACTCTTTCATAAACACACACACAAACTCTCTCTCTCCCCCTTTTTCTCTCTCACACTCTCACACTCTCACACTCTCACACACACACTCTCTCTCTCTCTCTCTCTCTCTCTCTCTCTCTCTCTCTCTCTCTCTCTCTCTCTCTCTCACACACACACACACACACCAAGCAGCTGCCCATAGTCGTCTATGAAGGGACCGGCAGGTTTCCAGCCTGCGAGAATTTATGTTTCCGAATGATTAGAGGCGGAAGGGACGATTTCAGAGGCAGCAGCTGCCCGCCCCACAGCTCCAAGTGGAGCAGAAAATCAGGATAATTTCGTTGTGATAATCAGCCTCCCGTTATCCCTGTCACTTCACCCCACAGAGGAGGAGAGAGAGAGAGTGTGTGACATTCAGAGTGACAGAGCGATAATAAACACACACAAAATGTGTGCTTCATGCCTGGTTAACTTCATAATGTATGCATAATGTCTGTGTGAGCGTGTTGGAGTCTGTGTGTCTATATTTTGAGTGTTAAATGTTAATCTTCCTATACTTGTGAAGAGCAAGCCTGCATTCATTCCCATATCAATCTCCCTTACTGTTCATTTCAACCAAATCACTAAATCCAGCAATGCAGAAGTCAAGCTTTTATTTGTCAGGTTTTAAGACAACAGTTGCACAGGTTTCTGCCTGTATTTGAACACTACTGCGTCCCTTACTTATAATCCACAGACCCACCAGACTGTCAACTGTTTTAGCTGGAACATGAAAGTCCCAATAATAACCATTGACAATGAACTCTGTAGCCTTCCAGAGGAGCCCGGGAATTGATTAAGTTTCTTAAAATCTTTTGGACACGAAGCACCCCATATGGGATCCTATTTGCTTAAAACTGAGCTCTAGTCATATTTTCAGGTGGTCATATAAACCCATAATCCATATCAGACCCAATTGATGTCAATAGATCAAATATTCAGCAAAGTCTGAACTTCATAGTCAAAAGCATTTAATGTGTGAATAAAGAAACACAATTCTACCATAAACATTAACATAAAATTGACTGTTGACTATTAAAAGTGACCCCCAAAGTGGCTGAGAATCCACCTTGAAATTTGAAAAAATGCAGATTAAAAACATTAGCAGATGCTACAACGCTAAACTCAAGGCTTTTGGAATCCTTAGAGCCTACAGAGTTCACACATACGTCATATGTCAAACAACGCCTCGCAAAGATACGCACAAGAATGTCATTTTTGTCCAGCAAAAAATAAAATTGACTTACTTATGGATAAATTATTAATATTTCTGGCCTTCCTCCTACATACACACAGCTAACGGCACATTGGAACCGGATGTTGTTAAACGAGATGCATTCCTGTACACCCGGAGAAGCTACGGCACTTACAGTGCCGGCTGAGATGCTGAGATTTCTCAATGTCTGAACTAAAATAATTAAAAAAAATACTTAACTTCACTCAATCAAAGCCAAGGTTCGCACAGATACTCCTTACATATAGAGCTATGTTATACAATAAAAGAAAAGCCTTTGGGAATATCGATAAGACAATAAAGATGAATGTTGAAATGTCTTTAACATTTAACATAACATCTTTTAGTTGTTTTTTCTTTTCTGTGTATTATCATACACTTATATACTACTAACACATATATGAACATATTATCTATATTCACAATGTTTTTATGTATATTATAGCTGTTGAAATTATTCAAATATACCTTTTACTTGTGGAGTTAATCATTATTTAGTTTTGGCTGCATCTCATTCACAATTTTTGCCAAAACAGGACTGGTGTTCATCTCAAAGTATCTGCACATACAACTGAAAAAATGTGCAAGGTTCAATATTTGTATCAATCTTAATGGGGACATTGCAGATTAATCAACAAGGCTGTAAATTTGCAAGCGTTGGGGTCATTTTTAACTGGTGTCCAATTGTCAGATGTTAGTGTGATGATCTACCATTTAGCCGAAATTGTGAAGCAGCAGAGCAGAGCAACAAAGGGACATAGGACTTATAAAATGCAAGTAATCAATCTGTTGTCTCCACTCATGGCTTTATGAGATTTGGTTACTACTAAACTATTACTTTGACTGAACATGAATTCTGGATTCATTACAAACATAAATTGTCATCATCATCTAACCCCAATGCACTGATTAAAGATACATCAAACGACAAGTAGGTGGCGACTACTTTGTTACGGCAGAATCCTATTTTGCAGAACTAGAAAGCCTGAGATGAGGCTAATAAAGAAACATTGCACTTCTTAATGACATTATCATTTCTGCATGATCATGTAACATGCAAATTGAAGGAGAAAGGTTTTTAAGTCATGATCTATACCCATTTTCCTCATCAGTGTGTGTTTTTGCTGTGCCTCTTTGAACAGGGCTGTGTTTGCTTGGTTGATTGCTAAAACCAAAATTGTGGACATTTATTTATTTTATAGCTCATAGTCACCAAAACTGCATCTTCTTTTTGTATCAACGACTTGTTTCGCACTTCTACTCAACATTCAGTACAAGTCAGTAGCATAGATCTTCATCATAAATGTTGTTAGTTTGCGTTGCTCTCAGTGCTCTTTTTCTGTGTGTGTAAATCAGACCTTTTCGAGTGCTAAAGCAACAGTGTCACTCATGTCATAATTTGTTTTTTGTATGTGTTTAAAGGGAAAAAACACTAGAACGATAGGAAATTTAAAAAAACAGGCTCAAAGTGTTACATAATTGTGATGCAGCATTTGTTCACTCAACCTGCTGTGCTGACAACAATACCTCACACATACATTCTGGTCTTTGGTGATGTTCCCATGAGTCTGTGCTCTGTGCTTTCCCTACACTCTCACATTTTGCTCTATAGGTGTGATTTAAGCACAGAGAAATGCACCTTGCGATGAACAATGCCCTTATGGCTGACTGAGTGTCTGACACTGGAGACATCTGGATGTGACAGAGTGTGTGCTGCTGAGCGGGTTCCCTGATAGGACACGATAGGCCGCACAACTGGGAAACACAGAAGTGTGTGTGTTTTTTGTAAAAAGTGAATAGTGTTTTTAAAGTTCTGTGAAATGTTTGAGTGATGCACTTTGACAGTAGAGCAGCATTTATGGTTAAACTTTTTCCATGGCCAGTTCTGACATACTTTTTTGTAATGAAGCATCTGAGTACTTGTCTTTTAGTGGATCTACTGAATACGTATAATACTACTGAGAAAATGATGCTGAAAGAAATTCTTTGACGCTATAACATCCGTTGAATTAAAAACCTGTCGTCAGGTAGAGGCCAATGCAGAATCATAAATGCCACAATCAGTCACAACAAATATGATTCTTGCCAAAGTAGCCCTAAAATTAAATTAATATCGTAATAAATGGCATGGTAAATTAAACCATGAACCTGATACCGTAAGATGAGTTCCAATTGGAATATTATAATAGTCTTTTTTCCATTGCATGGCTGCTCTGTAATTTCTAAATCATAGATTAAATTGTAGCTAGAGGGAATCTTTAAATGTCAGAAAAGGCCTCTCCTGTCATGTCGTCTCTAACAGCATGATAGTGTGTTAGTGTTCCTATTAGCGCTCTCCAGTGGATTATTCGTGCCAGTGATATGAGATATACGCAGCTGATCTCGGGCTGTGATGTGGGCTATTATAATATTTCTGGGGGACATGCAGCCCTCTATACACGGAATAAGGTAGTCGTCATTAAGTCTCATGACATCCAGCATGTCACACGCCATAACAATGACAACACATCCCAATTATACTCCTAAAAATGAAACAATGCAATATTACGACAGTCATTATATGTGGGCGAATTCCTCTAAGACTTAAGTAAAAATACACTGCACAACTTAAACTCTCCTTTCATAATCCCAATCAGGAATATTATAATGCTTTTACCATAAATAGCCATAAGCAGACCAGCAACCCCACAGAGATACGAGATAAAACGTACGTTACGTTTCAGATCGGCTTTAAAACTCCACGCCTAGGCCCCACCCGGGCATCCCTCCCCCTCCCTGTCCCTCCTCCTCCTCCTCCTCCGCTCCGCTGACCGCCGCTCCCCGAGACTCCTCAACCAGAATCACTGTATACGCACACCGGCCACATGCACCACCCTCACACCGGGTCCCGGATCTGTACGTGAAGCTAGCAAAGGGGGGGCTTGTTTTCCGCATGATGTTGATCACAACTGATGGAAACCTCGGTGCCTTAGCCACCTGGGTGTGTGCACTGTAGTCCTCCTCTCCAGCTGAACAGCCGGTAGTAACGGGAGGCTGAGGGAGCGCTCGGTCGGACCGGGGAGGACAGCATCATGAAGTTGACGGTGCTCCTCCTCCTCCTCTGCCCACTGTCCCTCGCCGACATCAACGGTAAGGAAACTCTGATGTGTTTTTCTAAATATTTTTTGGGGGATCCACTTACAGTATCGTTTATGTTTGGAGAGACATGCCATGTCTTATAAACATGCAAATTAGCTCCGCAACCCAAAAAGTACAAGCGCTTGTACCCAAAAGTAGGTTGCGGGTGCTTTGCCGCAGTTTGTTACAAAATCCCTGTTAATTGAATTACTTTCCCCGAATCTCAATAATGTTATATTGTTATTTCTACTCGAAGAAAACATGTTCAAGAACAAAGACCTGGCCCTGTTGTGCTGAAGCTGATTGTTCATCAGACAAACATACTGTAGGTATCAGATATCAGTGTCCAGCTCCCAGCACCTCTCACGGACTCCTTGAAAGCACTGACAGGGGTGATACAGCAGAACTAAAATACCCTCTGGTGTTATGTTTGCTTTTGTGGATACTTTTATTCACCCGTGGGTCCAGATAAAGTCAGACAGATGTGAAGCCAGATGAGAAACCAGCAGCAGGTCCACACTCCTCCTCTCCACATCAGCTCGTGCACTTAGCGTCCCTGGTGTCTGACATTATAGTTGTCTCTTGTAAGACAGAGACATTGCATTGCCTCAGGCTGACTGATGTGCTGACTGCCCAACTTATAGCTCTAACCCCTCCCCCTCCATTTGTGACGACATACAGTTGCATCATTCATTCCCCCCTGCGATATATCTACAGTACCTGACCACAACGGTTGTATGCTTGCTGTTATGATTGCTGTGATTTGCCAGAAGAATCTTCCAGCAAATTGTCTTATTTGGATAAAGATTATCTGGATTTGGAGGGAAAACATTTGTTCAATACACTTTTGTTTACTAATTTAGTTTTTCTTGTATTAAGCGTGATTCACACAAAGGAACGCATTTAAGGATTTACTGAGTTAAATTAACTGAGCACAGTTTAGAATCTTGAGAGTATATCCATCACACTTTGAGCAGGGCTACTGTCCATGGTGCTGAAATATACTTTTCAAAGTATGTGGATTGAGGAAGAAGAAGGTGCTGCTGCCAAGCCAATAGTTTTTGTCAGTAAGAACTTTATTGTACTTCATTCACCAATTAACACAACACTTTTGTTAAGTAATGAACAGTTTTAATACATATTCCTCCTCTTTGTTTCAGCTCAAAGTGAGTTTGTGTCCTTGGCGGAGATGGAGGACGCCCTCTTGAGGAACCTTTTCCAAGGCTACCAGCGCTGGGTCCGGCCCATCCAGCACGTCAACGACACTGTGAGAGTACGCTTTGGACTCAAGATCTCCCAGCTGGTCGATGTGGTGAGAACACACCTGCAATCACAAGCACGTAGCCATGCACTTCTGCTTTCATGAAGATGAAGACTTGTAGTTTGGATATAAACTACAAGCACACATTGAGTTTTCCACAAAACCCTCTAAGTTTACATTGTTTTATTTAAAAGCTAGTCACGTTCCTATGGTTAAGTAGGTTTTTAGACTAACTAAGGTCAATTCCATATACATGTATTCATGTCACCAATGTCATAATTCTTTCAATATTTTGCTCAATACAAACATGTTCTGACATTCAGTATATAGTATGTGATTTAAAAACAAAAACATTTGCCATCTATTTGGAAAGGATGTTGTTAAGTTATGGGGTTAAACTCAGCACTGTGTTGAAACAAAAAGCTTATTTTAATCGTATATTTAACCTCATCAAACACAAATTTTAAAGGATGAGTCTGCGGCTACTACATGTGTTGTCAGAGCTTGATATAGCTTTTCCACTGCACCATAGACCTTCGTTCTGCACCATAGACCTCCATTCTATGTTCATAGACTGATTCATAGACATCCGAATCACTGGGTGAAAATGTCCTTTATTACCATGATCCATGTGCACTCTATTTTATTTGGAGTCAATCCCAAATAAACAGTCCAGCTGTTAGATTTAACTTGGTAGTGCAACACATCTGTAAATAGTATCCAGTAAATTAACAATTTACTCCTTTTTAGCTTAAGTTTGCTAATAAATATAGGGCTGAATCTTGCCTTTAATTCAGAGTATTTCTTTTCTTTTAAGTGTGTGGGACTGAGAGCCAAAGACATAGTGGTGAAGCCTGAACAGTATTTAGAGTTGACAACAACCAAAACATAAAACATTTCCAGCTTTATCTGTCAAAAGAATAGAATGAGTATGACACATGAAAATGTATCAAAAAGAACAAAGGTTTTATTTTTCTGAGCAGTGTCTGTGGTGCTGCAACCAAACAGGCCACTGGCAGCTTGACAATGTGGCACTTTCTGTGGTCCTGAAATAGATCTGGAACACTCTTCATATCTACAGCCACACAGTCTCCGTCTCTGGAGTGTTCCTTTAATATTTCAGCGGCTGGCTGTGATAGGCTGCGATGGTTTAGGTGTCCAAGAAGAGAAAATGGAGGACTCTAATGGAGGAGACGCTCTTCTTGGCTTAAAATATTAATCTCAACCAGTTTAGATTTAACTCTTCATCCTTTCACACTAACACATGTGCTGTTCAAAGACAATCAGTGATGCATTAACCACAGCCATCCATATAGCTCTGCAGCAGAGAGGAAAGACTTAGATGAATAATCTGATGGATTTTGGGAAAGGGAGCGAACCCAAGCCAGCAGCACCACTACACTCCTCTATGTCCGACCCCTGAGCGTCTCTTGGCTGCTCCTGTGCATGGCTCTGTATTAGATTATGGTTCACCTCTGCTTAATGTGACCATGAAACCATTCAACTCAGTCTGACAGCTGTGGCCTGGTCTGGATTCAACTGAACAGCTACATCTTTGTGTATCTCTCTACTGTTCATTTCTCTCAAGTCTTATGCTCTCAGTCTCCCCCTTGTTTTTCAAACTCACCTCCAGTGATGTGGAAATAAACCTGTGTTAACCACTCTCATATCTCTATTCCTGTCTTCATCTATTTACCTCCTCCTGCATTTATATTGCTTCAGCTCCGGGGTCCACTGCACCCACCTCCGGTTTTACGTTTTTTTTTCTTGTTTACTAAGGAAGTGGCAGAGCCAGGTACATGAGATGGTGTCTAATTTCATGGCAAGGGAAACGGATGATTTCGTTAACTTTCAACCAAGCTTCATATCTCGTCAGCTAATCAAATCTAATATTGTGATGGAAGCACCCAGATCATATTTCAGATATAACCCCAAGATATCTTCTGACTTTTAGTTTGAAGGGATAAACATATTCATGTGAACATAACTGATATATTATCTCACCCTACCACCATCTGCACATTTGTATTTAATGTTGATGTATACTGCATCTGAAAATAGTTTAAATCAAGTGGGAAATATCAGAGCCTCATTCCCAGACACTTTCTGTACAGTTTGGTCTTTTTAATTTTAATCACATGTTTTGAATTTTGGTGACTTGACAACACCTTTGTTTGAATTTGGATCATGTGTCATAACGTACACTATATTATCTTGCTGCTGGGGTCTTTCTCTCATTTTTACTGTTGACTTTGTCTGTTTTAGGATGAGAAGAACCAGCTAATGACAACCAACGTTTGGCTGTGGCAGGTGAGCAAGTTATAGAAACCAAGTGAGGTGAAATTCTTTCCATCAATTCGTAAGCTAAAGGTCAAGTCAAAACAGTCAAGCTCATAGCTACTCATACTGCAATAGTTACAATAGTTTTTTCTTTGTAAAAACAAGCAACTTAAAAAGGAGTTGCATTTCCCTTTAAACAAGCTCTATGAATGATTTATACAATTGTAGTATTTCTTTGTAGTTTTGTGTATAACATGATTCCAGGGACAATATTAAAAGATGTTTCATGAACTGTGATGCCTATAAATGTAAAATAAATGCAAATTTAAACTCAGTATTGTTTAGTCTAGGACTAACGATACTGCATCCTGTGTACTGTGTTTTTGTTGACCAGGAGTGGACCGATTACAAGCTGCGATGGAATCCAGACAAATACGGAGGTATCACTTCCATCAAAGTCCCCTCTGAAAATATTTGGCTCCCAGACATCGTCCTGTATGAGAAGTAAGACAGTTTTAATGTGGCAAATGGACTGAACATTACCTTCATGTGAAACTTAAATAACTAAGACACTTAGCTCGTATGAAAAGTATTGCAACAGAAAATTCAAATACTGATGTCATTTTCAAATTTAATTTAATACTCTCATATTTACTGTAATCTAACACTAAGATAACAGTTGTGTAATGCTGAGTTGTGATCAACAGTGTTACATTAATTCAGTAAATACATTGACATTAACAAAATTGCATAAAATGCTTCTTGTTCCTCGTTCCTTCAGTGCTGATGGGCGGTTCGAAGGCTCCCTGATGACCAAAGCCATCGTCAAGTTCAATGGTGTCATCACCTGGACGCCACCTGCTAGCTACAAATCCGCCTGCACTATGGACGTCACCTTCTTCCCTTTTGACCGTCAGAACTGCACCATGAAGTTTGGCTCCTGGACATATGATGGCAACATGGTGGACTTGGTCCTGTTAGACAACCAGGTAGATCGGAAGGACTTCTTCGATAATGGGGAGTGGCAGATCCTAAATGCCACTGGAGCCAGAGGGAACAGGAAGGACGACATGTATTCGTACCCGTTCCTCACATATTCCTTCATCCTGAAGAGGCTGCCATTGTTCTACACACTCTTCCTCATCTTCCCTTGTTTGGGTTTGTCCTTTCTGACTGTCCTGGTGTTTTACCTTCCCTCGGACGAAGGAGAGAAGCTGTCACTCTCTACCTCTGTGCTTGTGTCGCTCACTGTGTTCCTCCTGGTCATAGAAGAAATCATTCCCTCTTCCTCCAAGGTGATCCCGCTCATTGGAGAGTACTTGCTGTTCATCATGATCTTTGTCACACTCTCCATCATTGTCACTGTCTTTGTCATCAACGTGCACCACCGCTCCTCAGCCACCTACCACCCCATGTCGCCATGGGTTCGTAATCTCTTCCTCCAGAAGCTGCCGAGGTTGCTGTGCATGCGTGGACACACCGACCGCTACCACTACCCAGAGCTGGCTCCCGAAAGCCCAGAGCTGAAACCCCGCTCTGGAGGTCGGAAAGGAGGCCAGAGGGCAAACAGCGGAGCCCACGGACAGACCACTTCTGAGGGGAAGGAAGACGAGGCCTGGGCGACCATGTTGGACAAGGCTGTCTACTCAGTGCGCTACATCAGCAGACATATCCGCAAGGAGCACTTCATCCGCGAGGTTGGTTTAGCTATATCAAGAAAGATTGAGCTAATCAATAAAATGGCTCTATGGGCTGAATGTTTATGTTGTTTCTGTCGTACTCTCTCACATTTCCTCTATTTTCTAGGTGGTACAAGACTGGAAGTTTGTGGCTCAAGTGCTGGACAGGATCTTCCTGTGGGCGTTCCTCACCGTCTCAATACTGGGCACTGTCCTCATCTTCACTCCAGCTCTGTACATGTTTTTTAAAATCCCTCCTCCAATTGCAAGTGAGAATCCACCTTCAAACTAAACAATAACACCCCTTTCACATGCAACTGAGTATCAACCTTTAAGAATCCATGAAACCATTGTCACCACTGAGCAAGAGGAAGTCACTTCAGGTGTTTTGTAACGGAGAACTTTGACTCTTTGATGGTTTAGGTTTCTTCTCTAAATCCACTGTGTACAATGTTCTCAATGTCATTAAGTCATTGTATGTTTACTTTGTATGCACATTATACCACATTTCAAATTATTATGAAATAAGACAATCTTAGTGGAAATTACTACAACCTGTATTGCTTTTCAGCCAAAGTGGTGGATCATGGTCGATTTAAGTAGGATGCAGCTATGCATTACGTATATTACACATAGCGGCCATTTTAGAAAGGTCTTCAAGCTAAAATTAAATGAAGCGAAGATTCACAACAAATTTCATGATTGACTAAAATGATGTACATCAAAGACGGCTTCCTCTCTATTGTGTTTCATCATCTGACTTCACCAATGTCAAACTATCACTTCAACAGTATGTTCATTTTTTACCCCACTAATGTGTTACTTACTATAACTTATTTTTACTTGTAAATGTATGATTATTTATTCGGTACCAACAACCTTTGAACTACCTTACACATTAATTACAGTTACATCAACCAGTTATATGTTTGCAGATTCTTTGAAGACGTTAGCATACGTTAGAGGAATAAATACATTATAAGCTCTAATTTGGGATGTCGCATCTGAACAGCTTGGACTTTTTTTCTGTTGTGTTTCTCACTTTCCTCTCCTGTTATGGTCACTGCAATAATTGAAACCATGTTTAAGCAATGTAATGTAATGAATAAATTGAGACTGAATAGACATTTCATCTTGAGATGTAACAATCCTCAAAGGTACAGTATTTGTATTGTTCAAATGTACTTTATCGCAATAGTTGGATTAAATTCATGAGGCTTTATTTTTCCTGTTCCTTTAAAAATTAAAGTTGTCCATAATATCATCCAAAATTGAGACTGCCCAGTCACACTGTTCACACAGAAAAAAAAGTACTAAACGTATAGAGATGAAAAGGGTGGTGACTGCTCTACCTAGTGGTAAGTCAGGGAGCTGTAGAAAACCTTTGGAGAAATGACAGAATGCAAAACACAAACATCATTATTTTTCTCCCAGAACTGAAATACATGATTCTTTCCTCCTCTCATTAAATCCAATCTGATTTCCAACAGCACAACATGCACAATTTGCTAAGTATGGATTGGTTTATTCTTTTAATTAATTTGAGTGTTCAAAACATCGTCATTGATTGCATGCAAAGGTTGTATTATCGGACAATGACAACAATCCCAAGGCAATAACGTTTCTTTAACAATCCCAAGGGAATAACAAAACATTTCAATTATGAAATAGCACCATTTAATTTGCTTTGATTCTGTCTTTTATGAAGAAAATGTTTTATGCTACCAAGGCACATAGATATATATACTAACATACATTTAACTGTAAATCTCCCAGAACGCAGCCTTTTATATTAAGTTTATTCTTAAAAATCAAATCTGTCTAATCAGAACAATTAAAATTACTATTATTAAGTAATTAATTGTGGCACTGTGCTAAAATGGGAAGAATATGGCTCTAAGACTACTGCTTTGACTTGCAAATTAAAACATTATGAAGTAAGCCGCATTAAACTGAAATGCCCCTGCTGATCTCACTCACGTTGGCACAGAGCGGTCACACATCATGTTAATAATATCCAAGTAGTGCTGAGAATCTCCTCGTACTGCTGCCATTACTCGTTTGCCTGAGGAAGAAAGATACTTTGTGATAGAAATGCCTCTTTAATGGTGTAAAGAGTATTGACTTTTGCTTTAACTGACTTTAAATCATGGTGAATTATGACGCTGTATTCACATCACTCAGCGCAGTGTTACCTGTTCCTGAGCGCTGTAACCCAGCTGGTTGTGAGAGGGGTGCGGATCCCCGTATCCTGACTGTATCTTCAGCCTCATGAATCACTTTGTCTCCTTCATGAAGTAGAAGTCACAGAGTTTACATTTAACAATATAAAATATATCAAACTTAAAAATGAAAGCTCAAAGTCAACACATTATTGAGGGAGGTGATGAGGGAAAAAAAACGTGTTGATAATATTTGTATATAATCCCTCACTCAGATTTATAGCAAAGTAATCAGATTACTTGCTCACTCTTAACAGAGCCCTAACTCATTTGTCATTAAGTCATTAAAAAAGTAATTAATAATAATGAACATACAATTCACAGAAATATCCCGCAAACATGTGTAATACATTGTTTTGAAATGTAACTTCCAGTGTGTGTAAACATGAGTGTAAAAGGTGTTTACACTTTTGCTCAATAAATAGGGCATAGATAGAGAGAGAAACATAGCAAAAAAGTAGCTAAATATTAGATTTGTGAGCACGGTGCTGTTGATCAGCTGTCTTCAGAGCTCAATGTGAGAGTGAACAAGAGTTTCCTTCACAGATATTTACCAGAAACCAGAGAGTGAATGGCGTCAAGCATCAGGCCGAACACTCATCTGTGTTACAGAGCTCTAACAGACCACCCCAAAACACACACACACACACACACACACACACACACACACACACACACACACACACACACACACACACTCACTCACTGGTGCTTCCCCACAGGAAAAGTCAAGTATTCAGTCAGCATAAAGACAACCCTGTCTGGACTAACAGTCAGTCATCAAACACACTTTTGATTTTAGCAATTTCTTTATTTGCTTGTTTTTAAAAAGTGTTTTTAAAATTAAACACATCATTATATACTTTTGTGTTGCTATGTATTTCTCCTCAGACTAACTGACACCACATAAAATCATTATTTGTGTTTGACTGTTCAGACACATTGAAATAAACACATCATTTGGATTTTATGACATGTGTGTGTGGTCATTGAATAATTATAATACTCTAAGCATGTTTATAAATTTACAACAGTTTTGTGTGCATCAACATTTCTTCCACTGGGTGGAGGTCTAATCACATTCATTGTCATAAGACAGTTCACGTTTTCTGCTCCAGTCATTTAACAGATGTGGGACACACATGGGGATTGTTTTGTTGCTTCTCAGAATCTTTTGAAAGGTGGATTTAAAAAAAAGAAATTGCTAAAAAAAGAAAGAAAAGGTTAATAGAGTAGATTGTGGACCTGAAAACTGACTTTACACAAATTAAAGATATTATTTAAAAGTGTCAAATGTATTTAATACAAATAACCATGAACAATATATATATATATATATATATATATATATATATATATATATATATATATATATATATATATATATATATATATGCGTATGTAGGGTTACCTAAGGAAAGGCAATGTAAAGCCTGGTATTTGAACCAAAAAAGGCTTGCAGGAATTTCAAAGCCAGTCCCAAGAGTATTAATTTGGGTTTCTTCTTTTGAAGGTGCTGCATTAAAAGTTCCCATCCTTTAAAGTATGAGCAGGAGGCTTCGTGTGATGTAGAATCTACACATCTACGCTCAAACTAGACACAGCCACTAGAAAATGACCACCTAAAAGCTGAGGAGATAAGAGTTGATGCAGAGAGACAATAACAAAAGGTCCTGCAGAATGCATTCCATTAATGATTTAAACTCCTTTAAAACAAGTGTAAGTATGTGTATAACAACGTGTGAGGGTATTTCATTGCATAGTTCTATGGGAATAAAGACTTTTCGTTGATCACACATTGATGTCCACCCACACAATGCACAACTCTTATTTTCTCAGTGTGTTTTGTGTTTGTGTGATTTTCTGTGTCTTCCCCACCTTTGTGTGCACTGTTGACCTTCACAGTAAACTCCTTAGTGTGTGTGAGAGGTCTGACCTTTCTTTGACATCCCATAATGAACAGAGTAGCCTCCTCGGGAGAGACAAATGGCTTGCTGGCAGCAGGACAAATGAGGAGGAGCTGTGTTTTGGGGGAGCCAGATGCACTTTATCATGTGCCGATGTTCACAGATAACTTAACAACAATATGTATTAGAGAAGTTAGAGCTTCACCTTCATTGTTTCTTAGATCATTTTTAATTTGTCTCGTGTGCAGTATGAATGCACAATTGCAGACACAGACACACACACACACACACACATACACACACACACACACACACACACACACACACACACACACACACACACACACACACACACACACACACACACACACACACACAGAAATGCAGAAGTATGCACACATACACAGACCTTAGATAGCTCTGGGACCCTTGTGCTTTCTGTCAGAGCATAAGCTTTGCATCTTACACACATCAAAGGTAGCGACTCAGACAAAACTAAAACTCATCTGACCCCATTCTATCACACACACACACATGCACACACATATGCACCCTGCTGGGACAGGGGAATATTTCAAATATTTAATTTGGGAAAGGGGGAGAGAAGAGTGTTTTTCAATATAAAGGATTCAAAATTTCATACAAACATTTGCATTTTTATTTATCTGTTCTAACTTTTGTTTGTGTGGTGCTCACGTAGTATGTCTACATATATAAGTAAAACAATGTAGCTCTGTCTCTGTTGTCAGCAATTATGTATTCACTGTAGGATTGTTTTAGGATAGTAGAAGAAGACAAGATGGATGTAGAGGGAAAGAAGGGACAGCGAGAGACTGGAAAGAAGCAATGGTAGCTCCACAACATTTATATCCATTAGCAGAACATTTCTCATTTATAAAAGATAGAGAATTAACAGTTCCCTCTGGTCTTCCCAATCTGTTCTAAGCTTTCCTCTCTTGTTCACATCCAAGTGGTGGAATCTGCATTTAAAAAAGTCAAAATATGATGCAAATTCACTCTCTGCCCTTACACTGTAGTCTCCAGCTCAGTATTGAGAGTTAAACAATCTACATTGTGAATTTAGATTAACAGTGACAGGACTTTTTTAGAACTAAATCTTCAAGTATTTTACTTTCTCTGATCTCTGATGTTTAAACAAATACTTTTGGCGGCACCTGCAGCCAAACCTCTGAGGTGCTTCTGAGAAGTGTTCTGGCTTTGTTTTGTTTTTTCCTGGTAATCATTAAATATGTGGTAAAAAGAAGTGGTAAAAAGAAGGTCTGATCTCAGTTGATCTGTTTCTGTCTGAGTTTTGATTGAAAGAGACCAGAGGCTCAGCAGTTTACATTTTTGCTGGTGGCGAGATGCCAGACTTTTTTGTGTTTTTATTTTTTTGCTATGTGTTTGTGTATTGTTTTCTGTTGTGTGGCAGTGTGCTAGTAAGTGTTTGAAGCCCCTCCCTCCTAAGGGTGAAATCATTTTGAAAGGAGGAGACACAGAGTCAATTTATATTCATGGTGAAACAGATTCACAGACTCACACACAAATTGTCTGCATACAGTATGCACATGCATCAAACCAAAAATGGGATTCACAGGGAAATGTGACATTTATATTATGCCTATCTTTATTGTAAATGACAAATAAGCTTATTTCTGCCATTGACATGTAATGTTTGATTTCAACTTCAGTTAAAACTTCTGTAAGCTATGTTGGAATGTAATGTGATAATTACGTCATGTTGAATTCTGAAGTGGAAAATCTTTTTTTTATTTTGTATTTCTTCATTTTTATTTTATTGTTGTTTCCATTGATACCCTTTTCATCTGCAAGTATACTGCTGGTGACACAGAACAGTGCCGCTAGTGATTTCAGCACCATGGACAGCTCTTCATTGCACTTTAGTAGTATTGGTACAAGGATGAAGGTTGTGATCAGAGGTTTCAATGAGCCACGTCGCCCACCAACAAAACAGACAGATATGGTATTCTACAAATCACATCTAGCAGCATGAATCATCTCTGTTGGAACTCCATGAGACGCAGACATGCAGGGTATAAAAATTGCAAGAACTGGTCTAATACCACTAGCACACGATTGCTTCTTAGATGATACGCCCCTGTTCCATTGAGAGGGAGAGAAAGGGACTCATGAGGGGTAACGCTGCACATTTGTGCAAACTTTCTCAGCGCCTGTTGGATCCTATTTCTGACTGAAATTATTTATGGACTGAAATAAATGGGTCATTTGATTATGAGCCACGCTGGCACAAAAAGGTGACAAATATGACAAAAATGCATTTGATGAACCCCTTTGTAAAACCGGGAAGTGGAAAATTGCATTATCACTTTCATAAATTGATAGTCTACAACTACGAGAGAGGGGGGATTGGGTGTTGAGGTGCACCTACTCGAAGGGCCGAATGTTTCTGGCCTGGTCGTGACCAATGCTGAGAAAAACTGAGTCGAGTTTTGTCTTTTTTGTATGTAGTGTGACTAAAAGCCTTATCTTTGATGAAACCAGCATTAATTCATTTTGGCCACTTATGGTAAATGTGGTTGAAAACCATTGCTTGTTTACACATCCAGCAGAAATAGAGCGACATTATAATTTCACGTTGTGTCTTTGTTGGAATGAATGTAGGTTCAATGTTTTTTGTTCTGTTTTCCTGATGCGCTATATTCCCCACCTAATCACTAACTTTGTCGGTCTGACATTGGCTGCTGGGCAGTTAGCATACTGTGGGTATAACAGATCTTTAGAGCTGAGATATAAGTTCTGGCTTTAACCAAAACAATGCTTTGAAAGACAATAAAAAGATCCCTAGAGCTGCAAGGTGATACTTATCTGTGGGTTCCTCACAAGAAAATTAATCTGATCTATTGTTGTAATAAGACTAGAGCAGAAAGAACTTCACAGTGATTTTAAATAAGAATATTGTTAGTTTAAATCAACGTTGAATCACGGAAAGCAGAAAACGTATCAATGGCACTGTTTAATATTAAAAAACTTCTGGTGACACGCCTTCATGCTAGAAAATAAATAAATGAAGCATATAATCGTAAGAAATCTTTATTCCAAGTGATACATTGACAATCAATAAAAGTTACAATGCAGTTTGATAACAGGAAAAATTGGAATTCAAATGCGAGTATGTCAGGATTCATACACACACACACACACACACACACACACACACACACACACACACACACACACACACACACACACACACACACACACACGCACACACACGCACACACGCACGCACACATGCACGCATGTGTCAACGTCACACGCTCCCCAGCTGCAAGGATATAAATGTCACACCGAAAACAATTAGGAGGAAATTGAAAATAAATAAATCCACAATTTAATAGTCTGCTGCCACTCTTTATAAGTGACCTTATCTAACAGATGTTAGGCTACACAACTTTACTGTAGTTATCGTCACCGCTTGTTTTACCTGTGAAGTTTTAGCAGCCATATTTCTGGCTACTCGCGCGGACGCGCGTCCCCGTGCAGCGCTGTGTGAGGGAATGTGCTTGTGATGCGGCGTGAACGCGCCAATCTCAACTCCATACTCAATCTGGTCCGTCAGTATTTTCTATCTCACACACTCCGTGTCCCTCCTCTTCGTCTTTCCCCAGCCTCATGTTCCCACCACCGCCAAGCCGGAGCTGATTCCCTGTCTAGCCGACACTGAGAGCTCGCTGCCGGGGCCCGGCGCAGTCCACAGCGCGGTGCCAGGATGAAGTTTTGGGGACCATGTTCGGTTGGATTTTATATTTGCGTGGCCATGCTTTTCAAAGGTAGGTTTGGGGGAAAGTGATTACGTTTTTAGTTTGTTTCTCTTTTAAGGCGATTCCTTCAGTTTGTGCTCGAGCACAAAGATGACGAAAGATGACGAAGACATTAATTATTTTTGACAAAATTGTCGGGGGTTTAGCATGTGCTTTGCATTATCTAGATTAAGTAACTCTATATTGTGAGCTTTGTTGGAAGAATTTTATACGATCAGGGAATTTGTTCTTATGCTTTAGAAACAACTCAAATTAAAGACAACACGTAAAGCTGATTTAGATTGAACTCAATCAATCAAACCTTCTTTTTTGATCACATCAAACAAAATGGAGTGCACATATCCTGTTGGGATAATGGTGATGCAACTTTATTATTTCATTTTAAGTTATCAAGCCCCAAAAAATGTTGAATCATATAAAATCCCCCTAAATCTATTTCAGTTTGGTCTCCTAACAAAGGTACACTTGTAAACATTGGTAAAAGGATGGTTTATTACACAAAGAGTTTTTATTTTTCAAACACTGTGCGCATGGCAGTGTTAATGCTTCATCATTGTTGTGCAATTAGATGTGCATGCGTGACTGTAATTCTCTCCTAAGCCCCATCAGCAGTAACATCTGGTTTACTTGTCGGTCTGTGAAACAGTGGCTGCTGAAGATATGTCTTCAAACCCTCTATGCATTTTTATGTGCAAACAGTATTTGTTTGTGCACATCATGTGTCAACATCAAAGCTACAACCTTCCACGTTCTTCAGATCTTTGTAACAATCCAGTCAGTGATCAATGTGGGAACGAGGAGAGGAGAAATGGCTTAAGGGAGAGATACAATGATGTATTGCATGATAACTCATGACAGGAGGCCTGCACTGTCCTTCATGGACAGTGTTGCTGTCTAATGGTGGGACAATATGTCCTGTCTACTTTCAAAGTTGTGAAGGTGCTGCAAAATATATAAAGCTGCTACACAAGTCATATAATTGAGTACTGAGTCTAAAAATCATATTTCTGTTGTTGTATTTCTCTCAAACTCACAAAGGGCGAGGAAGTTTCAGTCTTTTGTCAACATATGGTGGAATCATTTCTACCTGAGCAGAGAATGAAGTCGCTCTCCCTCTGTGTGTGTTATTTCTGGGCCAGCTTTGCATAGTTATAGTGCAGCAGGTGATGCCGTGCAGACTAAAGGCATCGTCACAGCACCCCCCTTTAGTTACCCCTCAGGTAAACACTGCTCTGTCAGACTGTTTGCTGTAGTTTCATTAGCGCTGTTAGCATCGTTAGCTGCGAGCCACCGGCTCCGTCATTGTCATGGTTGAAAGGCATTAGAGATACTGATACTGATATTGGTACAATACTGATTTAGATAACTAGACGTATCGGTACCAATACACCAATCTGCTATTATATACCATTATTTTGATAAAACAACAATTCAGTCCATTTACATGTATTTAAATACTGTTTTACAAAGTTAGGAATGCAATGTTTAATCTTAATGCTGCCTTACACATACAATAATGATCCCTGTCACTTCTACACACAAAGTCGTACAGCTCATTGATTAAACACTGTTATCGAATCGGTACTCGGTATCGGCCAATAGCCAAAGCCCAGGTATTGGTATTGGTTGGATTGGTGCATCCCTAATAGAAATAGTCACAATTTTGTATTGAGCAGCTTTAAATTAACTTGATTTGAAAGAATTTGCTACATTAACAATGTAAATGATGGGAACAGTATGTTATTGTTTTTTAACAGTGGATGTCATGTCGAGTCACATGAGACTTTTGGCACAGGGATTAAAGAACCGGTTAGCCGCTTGTAAGCAGAGCATGTTCACATTCACTGTACCATTGATAAGCAGCTTTAATCTGTCAAGGGAAACACAAAACAATATCCAAAAGACGCGAGATAGGACAATTTAGTTCCCTTGAAATATAAACATGACTTTGTGATGTCTTGGTCTGCAAACAGCTGTGTAGAAGATAGAGTGAATTGGACTTAGGTTTGGCGGTGGACATTTTTTGTTTTGGTCGAAACTAAATGTAAAAAACGAAACAGCCCAGTATTGAGGTGCAGCAAAAATACACTACATACTGTATCCCCTCCAATTCATTTATTTTCCTGACCCTCGCTGGTAAGCGTGAAGTGGCCTGGCACAGATGTTGTAATAATATCTGCTTGATTTCAATGCAACGCCTCATCTCCCTCGGCTTCTGCTGTCTCTTTCATTTATTCCCTTTTTCTCTTGCAGACACAGTCAGCAATACTTACTTCTTTCCCAGATGCTAAGATCTTTAATCACACAGCTTATGTTAAATTAAAAGATATGCCCTTGTTCAGCTGTTCATTTAATGACACTGCTAAAAGGGTTGTTTTACCTCAAAAGTTTAAAACTGTGAAACTGTGTAAGGAGGATACCCTAAATGTAAATACATACAGTGAAAGTTCCAAATGTGAAGCTTTCTTTTAGTTTCAGAAAGATATGCAAGGCATGTTAAATGGTGCTCAACAGGGTGTAGAAGTATGGATGTAGCCACGCCCTCAGCGTTGCAACACAACGAAGGTTTTAGCTCCTGGATTAGGATTAAACCTCCAGTGGTTTTAGAGCGCTGAGCCCTCGACCGTAGATTATAAATCTCATGTATGAATCCGTCCATTCAAAACTCCATTAACACCCAACACCATACACTCTGATCTTGGCTCACCACTAGATTGTCACATGATGCAGGGAAATGTTGTGCTAATGGATGGGCCTGTGACTCGTCAGTTGCTTTAAACATCACACGCACACACACACACACACACACACACACACACACACACAGAGAGAGAGAGAGACACAGTGGTAATGAGCATGTGTATGTGCACATGGAGACCCATTTACTTACAGAGAAATCCACAAAGAGACACAGAGTCGCACAAAGACAAAACATTACTAGTCGACTGCAGACGGGGTGGAGGGTTGTAAACGCTTATGTCAAATTGATCTTTTCAGGATTACTTTTATCCCAGTGGTCTCCTTTACTCTCGTCTGTCTCTGTTCACTCTCCCCCTCGTGTCTCACTGACACCCCATTTACTCCTCATTATTACTGGTTTTCTACATTACTTCTTGACAATGACATGCTGCCCTTCTCTTGCCTTTTTGCCTATTTCAGTGGTTGCAGGTTTCAGATTTGAGCCTTTTTATATTGCCAACTAGAATTGTATTGAAGACAAAGCAGCATGGAATGAACATAGCAAATAAACGCCCACAGTCAATTATACCCCAATCATATATGAGAATAATTGATTGTCATGTTTGATATATTAAAACAGTCCTGTATTAATATAATAGTCAACATATATGTCTAGTAAATTAAATTATAAATGAACAGAGCCAATCTTGTTTTTAACACTTAATGATACAAGTATGAGCTCTTTTGTAACTCTTGATCCTGTCTGAAGTTTTACCTTTGATTCAAAACCAAGCATCTTTAGAAAGCTGTGTAGCATGATTTAAGGGACTTTCTTTACATCTTTTCAGTATTTCAGAGCATTTTAAGGACCCATGGACCCATTGGCTTTTCCCTCACCTCCATTTAGTTTTTACCTCTCTCTAACCTAGAACATCTTTCTCCTCCCTGCCTTCCGTTACAATCTGTCTCCTGTTATCAACTCTCATCATCTCTCATTTGTCTCACTCTCTCTCCATCTCTTCCCATCTCTCTCTTTGTGTTATTAAACAGGTTCGGCAATGAGCTAGCCACCTGGCTTAAGATGCAGGTTTAAAGCTGCTGAACATCTGGATACTTCACTGCTGACCTCCCCTGACTCTTTCCCTTGCCAAATGATTGATAGTGAAATAACGAGGTCCTAGACCATTGCCAATGTAGAAGTGACCTTAATTTGTATTGATGTAGACACGGTTCATTTTAGAGGCAGACCTGTGTGTAAGCTTCACACGTGTGAATGCATTCATTAAATCCTTATAGAGTAACAATGGAGCCAATGCAAATATCCTCTTATTCACAATCAAGAATATAAGACAACACACACACACACACACACACACGCACTTTGTTGAGTGCCATTATTTTTTTTCACCTTGAGATTCTTAGAGTTACATGACAGTTATCAAGGTCCTTGCCATAATCTAAAAGAGACATGAATGGTCTCTTTTAAAGTGGACACCCATTTAAAGGTTTGAAAAAGAAGCTGTTCATGAAATATATAATGACTGCTGCACAACTACCATCTGTATATCAAACATGTCAGTATGTCATGTACCTGAGTCTTTCCAAGTTCCAATCTGCGGCTATTTTTGATTAATAAAAGAAAATCCCAAATTAAATGAGGATCAAATTATGTTTGGTCGTTTTATCTTTTTAACTTCTGTCTTTTTCAATAAAATTTATAGGAACACATTTTTATGTGAATCATGTTCTCAAACCCCAAGTTCATAACTTTTGTTCTGTGTGTGTGTCTTGTTCCAGCTTCCAGGTGTAAATTAGATTTGGCAGATGTAACTGCTTTAGACAAACAAATTGTATTGTGGGAGTTTAGCTATAATTATCTGACTCCTTCCACATCAATATTGTATTGTGTATATGCAGTGATTTTCATTTTTCACTTTCTCTTCCTCCCATACATTCTCACACAAGATATTTGCATCAGAATGGCTGTAGCTGTGTCGCATTTGTCGTGGTGTTGACTGTCCAGGCCCTCAGGGAGTGGCGGTCTGTCAGCGGTTTCTTTGTGCGCCGCTATTCAAGGTTCATAACTCTAGTCCCTCTGTCCCAGAGCATTCTGGGATCAGAGCCCTGTTATGTTCCAGACCGGATAATATACTTGGCTCTTTACATCCATTTTTAAGATTTAGCAAGCATGTTTACCACATTTAGCAAACAAGACTACTCTAAATAATAATGGGTTTGTTTCACAATACATTCTTTCCATGTTAGTACTGGGGCAAGCCTAATGTTGAGCTAAACTCTTTTTTGGTGGTTTCTAACAGTGTGGTTGCATATCACAACCATATGAATACCCCTCTTCTCACTCCTCCCTATCCAAGACTGCGGTAACGTGAGCCATCGAGTGCTACATGGTGTTAAATGATGTTCTGCCTCGCTCAGAGGCCATCCTTAACCCTTGTAGCACATTTTAGGAGCAATATATGTCAGATGAAGTCTGGCGGTACCATGGTTTTGCGGCACACGTCACGTCACATCCAAAACCTTCGTGGCCTTCGGGTAACACGAAAGGCTCTATGATCCATTATTTGGTTTGTCCTTCCTGGGCTACTGTAGAAACATGGCAGTACAATATGGCAGACTCCAGGAAAAGGACGACTCCCTTTCTAGATAAGAAGGGCTCATTTGCTAACCCAAACACAATCATTATTTAGTTTCAGGTGATTATATACTAAAACAAACATAGCTATTATAATTTACTTCTGCCAATTAATCCCCCAAAATGCTAAAAACTTACTTCTAGTCTTATCATCCCGACCCTTTTGTCACCACAGCACTGTGGGGATCTCGCTGTTTTTACATCAGAATTCATGTCACATAATTAGAAACTTTAGGTATGACCAGAGGTCCCATGTTAATGATCCCCAACACATGGGAATTGCCTTTAATTAATCAAACTAATAGTTTCAGTGTTTTCTGATCAGTTATTTTACTAGGACCTGTTTCTCTATAAGATGTTTGGTGACATAATTTGTGGGTTTCCCAAAATAGATTAGATTCAACTTTATTGTCATTACACATGTACAAGTACAGAGCAACGAAATGCAGTTTAGCATCCAACCAGAAGTGCAATAGCAGTTAAAACCAATATACAGATAATAATAAGTATTTTACAGATAATAAGTTAGTGATATAGGTACGGGATATACAGATTGATTGATTGCGGTAATATGTACATGTTATACAGGTTGATTTGTGCATTAAATGTAGGTAGACTATAATAGAAGCATAATAGTGCTAAAATCCTGTCTGACATGATAATAATATATTACATAATCTACATAAGTAGAGTAGAGTATCGTGACAGAAAGAGATGAGGGAACAAAGCTCTGCATACTTTCTTTCATCCTACCAGTTAAAAGTCTATTGGTGTGTGTGTGTTGGACAGCGGCTCATCCTGGATGGGTTAAGCTGAGCTCATCAAGGGCACTAAAGCACCCTGATGTAAGAGGGGGTCATATAGTGCTCTACCTAAAATAGCTTTCACGATTATTTTGTGAGATATGTGTGTGTGTGTGTGTGTGTGTCTGTGAGGTGTGTGCGTGTGTGTGTTTGAAAGGGAAAGGGAGAGCCGGTCCCTCTGGCACCCTGTGTTTGGATAGCCTGTGTCTGATGAGTGTATTTGGATGCCTCATCTGAACGCATTGACCCAGTAAAATAAATTCAGATGGGACAGAATCGCCTAGCTGAATTTCCTCGGTGTGTGTGTGTGTGTGTGTGTGCGTGACAGAGAGTGTGTGAGAGAAAATAATTGGATGCAAAAGTGTATTTACACGCTTCCCGAATTTCAGATGCCACCTCGAACAAAAACCTATATTTTTTGGCTTCACAGTTCACACACATCAGTTGTGGAACAAAGTGTACCTTCTTTCTGTTTGTCTGGCCTCACTTGCCCTCAACTAGAGGGACTTTCTCCCAAAATTCTGCCATTTGTGATGCTAACTTCTGATTATGGCCATGAATTCATTTCCAGCTCTTTGTTAGTTTCCTCACTAATCGGCTGTAAAATGCGCTCATTCATTGCAAATAAGAACAAAAGATGAGAAAAAAGTAAATTTAGGACAAAACAGTGCGACTGAAAAGGAGGAATCGAGGTAACAAGAGAGAGACATATATAGAGGTGGATCAAAAGAGGGGATATCACAAGATTTGGAAAGGCTTGTAAAATGATATAAAGGCACTGATAGAGGGAGAGAGTTTCAATCAAAATACAGAATGACAATTGTTTGGTAGAATAGTGAAGGATTGGGATATTCCAAAGATTGGAGGGAATTTTACATGAGAAGAAAAGAGAGTGTAAAGAATTGGGATTAGAGGTGGAACGCCTGAGAGGGAGGGGGATTGGAACAATGTGCTTCTGATTTTCCCCTTTTTATAATTATTTGTGTTTGCACAATCTCACTGCATATTGTTTCTATGAATACACACATATCCCTCTACAACCAACCGACCACATTTTTCAAAGATAATGTTGAGAGATCTGACTGTACAATTGAGAAAAAGTAGCCACAAGGTGAATAAACGTAACTAATTTTACTCGCAAGTAAACAGCCATGTATAATAATCACAAATGTGTTTTACAAGCAGAAACTTAAGCTTTTAGGGGTGTTTTGAGTCATGAGCCAGATCTTTTCAGGAACTTTCAAATATCACCTCACTGTTTGTTGAGTTTGCTCTGTTTGAAATAACAGTTGGATACAAACTATTTACTTAAGGTCCACTTACTTTATGGGTAGCTAAGAAGCTTTTGAGAGCTCTGGAAAAAGCTAGAAGTTTGACCTTGAGTTGGTAGTGAAAAAATGTAATTAACTTTCACGCTCAGTGAACTTTGTTAGCATGAAATATAAATCTGGCATACAACCGTCTTGAATACAATAGCAGTCTTAAGCAGTCATAGACTCCTCTTCCCATCTTTCACATTTCGACAGATCCGCAAAGTGTGTGAAATTTGATTTTCCTCTTACCTTGCACACACTATGGAAATGTTTCTTTTCAGCTGATGCTCAGCAAGATTATCCTTTATTTTCTATTCAGCTGTCCTTTCCTGACTGAGTAGAGGCCGTTGTTGTCAATATCAGTTTTGTTTTAACCATTTTTCTGTCATAACGGTTGTCAGTTCTTAATGTGTGCCTCCTAATTCTCAAAAAAAGTGTGTGTCTCATTCCAAAAACACCCACAACATAATTTCTCTCCTTTATTATTTAAATCGCTCTCAAACTTTACATCAGGGGCTGGAGCCTCTCCCGGGTTGGACTGACTAAAAAGGCAGGGTGACACATTCTTGGACACTTTGTTTCACCCCCACACTGCACAGATGCATAGAGATGTGCAGACCAAATTTACATTTCTATGAGTCCTACATTTTTCATTTCCTCTCGATTTTCTTTCACAAGAATTTGCGAGACAGCTCTCACATCCAATAATGTTCTAATAAAAGTTGATTTCGAGAAAACGTACTCCAAAAGAAAATTATCCTAGTCTCAAAGGAGACCTTGTGAATGAGTGAAATGTATAATATTGTGTGGGGTTCTACGGAGCTGACATAAAATTTCCCTTGGGTGCCAATGCCCTTGGGGTCCTTTATATGTCCAGAAGCAGTCTGGCTCTGCTTTCTATGTTAGAACAAATTGTGTGTGCAGAAATCCTGGAGCTCAGCCACCACTAGAATCTACCAAAAAATTATGATATTAGTGAAGACTAATATTTATCTGCAACTTTAAGTAAATACCAGGTTACAACAGAAGGAATGTAAATACAAAAAAATATTATTATTTAGAATTTAAATGACAACATTCGTCTGAAGTTTTGAAGCTTCCAACTCTTTCTTCCAACTCTTGAATTGTCTTTTATTGATGCACTTCTATTGTTTACTGATTAGGAGGGCAATGCGTTTATTATTTGTCGCCGTCCATTTACAGGGTGCTGAATTAATGGTGCCATCACATTTTGTGTAGGAAGGGAAGGGGCATGTATGGGATCGTTGGCCGTTAGACCCTCTGCCTCCGGCGTCTATTTAACTGAAGAGGAGGAGCGCTGCTGTGTGTCCCTGAGTGTGTGGAACAAGTAGAGTGTATGCATGGACCCGCCTCTGTACACGTGTCTTACTATCTGAATAATGTGCTCTTTAAATAGAAGGAAAATACTAAGCCTTAGACTTTAAATCAGGTTTTTGTTGATCAATGGTGCGATCCCTTTCTGCTGCCTCAAGATAGCAACGTGCCAACAATGTGCCTGACCACATGCCATTTTAAGACCAACATGGGGTTGTATTTAAAGGGCACGTTGTCTTTTCTTTCTAGAGGCAACAGGAAAACAGCACGTGTTTAGTTTTCAATGACACCACCAGACTAGACATAAATTAACATTTTAGGAGTTTGCGTCTCTGATCTCGAGATGGCAGAGGAGCTTCTCATGATACTATCTGTAAAGAGTTGGACTTAAATGTATTGAGATATTTGAAAATAATGATGATTCCCTTGGCTTTAACCTGATGGAGTATTAATTTTGCATCAGTTGCTTATCAATAGCATCTCTGTGTTTAACACACACACAACTGATCGGGAAACAATGATTTTATTTTCTTTATCAAGGAAGTCAGATTAATAGCATTAAGTTTATGTGTGGGCATGACTGACACTAAAAGGTCAAACAGACTACATTACAGTGACATCTAATAAAAACTAGTGATTCAGTTTAAGTTCAAAAAGGACATTGGGTCAAAAGTTAAAAGCATCATTAGAATGGGTTTTCCGTTGTTGTCCTATTTTAAATATAATATAATATTGTATATTTTTCTTCATCTTCAGCTTATCTTCTTCCTTCATTGGTAAAACACTCATTCACGTTCTCACTTACATTTAGTGCAACACATGCACTTCATCATCATCAATGAGATCTATGACACTGTGCATCAATCCATCTGAAACAAAACATATATTTTAAGATAAGATTAGGATGAATAAGGCTTTTAAGAGTCGTCTTGACAATTGACTTTCATCCGGTCTGAGAAACACTTCTCTATTGTGCTCTTTAAATATAAGGTCAAGGATGCTGAAGAGGGAGATAAATAAAGCGAGTGCTGAAAAAACAGATAATCTTGAAGCTCCCCTATTCCCTCTAGCCCCCACGCTCATTCCCTCCCTCTGCTGGAGTTTGTTTGATGAAGCCTCTCTCTGGGTTTTGGAAATGTCTTCTTGCCAGCTTCTCATCAGCTTCATTAGTATGAAGAATAAAAAAAGAGAAAACTAATAAATGTATCCCTTCATCTCCGGCGTATGCTGCACAGGTTTGTTTGTTTAAGTTGGCACGGTGGTTTATTGTATTGATTATTTAATTACTTCTGAACACGGTTTTATGAGATGAGAAGCAACAAAGACTGAGCTTTCAATTCTTTTTCACTGACTTTATTAGTTTTGTTGTGAACTGAGGTCCAAACATACACAACAGTAATAAAACACAGGAGAGACATCGGAAGGAGGTTGGCGGGATAGCAGCTGAAGATGAGGCTGTAGTTAAATTTGAGTGCACATGCGTACGCAAATTACATTGTTCGTAGATGGACAGATTTATGACTTTGTGGTGCTGTGTATTGATTTATTGAGATTGTGTTTTCGCAGAAGTCATCTGCCATTAGAAATATTGCATGGGTGACAAAACAAACATGCTTACAGACAGAGACAGGAAAACGATACAATTCAAAAATGTGTCTGTATCCATGTCTGAGTGTGCATGTGTTTGAATGTGTCTGCAGGAACGCCATGGATCCGTCAATCCAACTTCCACATGAGGTGCTGGAAGATGGATCGACGGATGCATCAAGAGAGAGGATAGTAAAGTCTGACGTATTAATCAGTATGTGTGCCCTTCTGCTGGGCTGAGCAGCGTCTTGAGCTTCTCTGTCTCTGACCTCAGGCTCAGTCCTGCCATAACTCTACTCATTACAGCTTAATGGGCCATCAACACGGTCCTCTTCACAGCTCTACAGGGCTGAAGAGCATGCGCCTCTACTTCTCTGTAACCCTTTCTCTATATTTATCATCCACACTACATGTTTTTTTTCTGTTTATTAAGTTGCTTCCATCATTTTTCTGTTTAGAAAATCATCACTGTCTGTCCTGCACATTTTATATCAAGGACAGGTTGTGTATGCATTGTTTGACATGAGAGGAATGTTTTTGTTTTGTGTTTATGTTAAAGTGTTTGTAACAATATGGGCTTGTTTTGTAGAAAACTATATGAGGTTTATAAGACTCCACTCAAACCCTTTAAAACCATTATTATTTACCTGCAGTGTGAACACATTACCAGGAACACCGAGCGGACGAGTAGTGAGGACTGAATATGAGACTACCGCAAATGAGGATTTTTGTATGAGGATGATTTTACTCTGTTCTATCTTTTTTGTGAATTGCACTATATTGAGATCACAGTTTGGTCTGATTGTGTTTGTGTATGTGCATGTAGGCGTTTGTATGGCTCTGTCTCTTGTTGTTTTGGGACAAATGGGCAGTGTGAAATGTGTGTGGAAGGTCAGGTACAGAGGATCAATAATGGGGATAAGAGTCGGGCCAACAAACGCATCATTTTAATCACCCTGGACCTTAAGACCACACCCACTCACAGCCCTGTCACTCTTGTGTGTGTCAGCGTGTGGTTGTGTGTGTTTTACAGTCTGTAGATGTAGATGCTGATGTTAGCGCAATCTGCAGTATTCATTATTCATATAATCTTTCAGCTCAACAGCAGACCTACCTTACAGTGTACAAACCAATATTACAGGATGAACTGTAATACTCAGGAACATATTGGCACAATCTGAATGAACTGAAGAGGTAAAGTATGTGGCAGTGTGTTTGAAACTATCAGGTAAATTATAATCTGTCTGCAGGCTGGTGCCAGCAAAGGAAGGGTAAAGGGTTAGGAAGGCCATTAAAGCTACTATCTGGATTAGAATTCAGCTGCAGTACACAAGTATAATTTGCAAGAAAGGGATAGCTCAAGCCAAAACACTGATAGCATTTTCTTTTTTTATATCCTATGCTGAAACATCATGAATCCAGCACAAGATTTACAGTTTAAATGCAAATAAGAAGACCGCACCCCCTGAGTCTGTAAATCAAGGAGTGACCTTCAGAAACTATAGTCAATGGAGGGGTGTACCTTTTAGTCCGAAATATGTGGTAACTGCTGTGAAAATAATGTCAAAGAACCACTTACTACTTTTATTGCAGATGCTTTGTATTTTAAATAATCCTCAGACAAGTCATGTTTCTTTTGTTTCCTCCAGGATCCCAGCAGGGAGAACATCAGAGGAGGTTGTACAAGGAGCTGCTGGCTAACTACAACCGACTGGAGAGACCGGTGGTTAATGACTCAGCCGCCATTCTAGTGGAGCTGGGGCTCACACTGCTGCAGATCATAGACGTGGTGAGGGAGACAGCATTAACGTTGTGTGTGTGTGTGTGTGTGTGTATGTGTGTGGTGTTTCTTCTAGGCAGTGTAGAATATAGGAAGTGTGACAATATATGAAGTTTGTGTTTTGTTGGGTGTACAGTGTGTAGTTTATTGGAAAGCTGAAGTGGAATTGTACCACTATGTGGTGACTTGCATCATTTACATTTCAGTTAATTAGCTGAGTGTCACATACAGAGACACACAAAAGTAGATCACAATTATTGCAGTCAAGAATCCAAGCAAAAAGTGAGAGAAAATGCTTAAAAATAAAAACGGCATTTGAATATTAGCATTGTAAACAGAGACGTCTGATGTGTGCATCAAGCTGTGGGTATCCTCAGTGACGCATCCAGCTGAGTTGTTTATTGTGCAGCTCCACTGAAGCAGTGTCAGTTAGGGCATCGTTCAGACCGTCAGTAACCCTACATGAAATAACGCGTGGCTAGCAGTAGTGCCCATCTATGCGGCGGGAGTGCCAACACATGGGACTCCTGCTCAATTTTGCTGCAAGGCAACGTCATCCAGCAAGGCACTGTGCCGGCCAATCAAACACATGCATGCACAGTTTCCTGGTAGATCATTTAGTAGCGTGAATGCCAGTATGTGCTGTTTACCTCCCAATCATCAGGATGAAAGGTAAACTAGTTGTCACTGTGCAAACTCTCTTGAGTTGTTGAGTGTGCAGCGTGTTGGCATCCAATACTAAAAGCTGAGTTACTCAAACGTGACTTTCTGCTACCTTAACCCCCCCCCCCCCCCCCCCAATGCAGTCCCTTGTGTTGTTTTAACACAGTGCTGTTTTCAGATGCACGCTTTTCTGTCTGAAGTGAGTGTTTTGATCCTTAAGATTAGTGGCAGAGAGAGGCATTGACGTTGCTTATATACTCTCCCCTCAACATTTTCTCATGTTGTCTAGACTATAGATAAGAAGTGTCAAACTCTCCCTAAGGGCTGCTTCCCTGACAGTGTTTTGTCTACCCGAGTTTGACACCCCATTCCTTCCTCCCTCCAGCCTGTGACCCAGAAATCACAGTCTACTATCTTTAATGACTTCTCAAATTGTTAAACTTCTGCTCAGAGTAGCAGGAGGCCTTCAAATGAATTCTCGACTCATTAACCACCACAGAAGACCAACCACTTGCAAGACACTTTGCAGGCTGCATGTACATGTTTCAGTCAGCCTGTCCACAGAGAGAATACACTTTGAGGAAATGTTATCATTAAATGTTATTTGTGAGTGTAATCATGTTTTTATCAGATTCTCTAGAGCAGGGGTGCCCAATACGTCGATCGCCAGGGTAGCGCGGGTAGATCGCATGCCATTAAAAAAGAAAAAAAAAAAGTAGCTTCCCTACGACATTTGCCACTTGATTGATATACAGACCAGCCAGTGTGTAAATCAATGTCCATCAGCACGGACGGTGCTCCCCCATGGTCGGCCGCTTGAATGCATTATTTGCGCTTCTCTACTCCCGTGAGTTTACTCAACTTTATGTGGTTAATTTGCGCCATTTGCTTTACTCGCGGCTGAAAAGGGGCAGGGATATCTCCGTGGCTTATCTCCGTAAAAGCGGTACCATTTCCGCCATCCACCATTGAACTAACCACTAGTTCTGCTTTATAGTTATTGTGGAAATCCCTCAAACGTCGGACCATTAGACGCCCCGTGTCCATAATATCATCTGTAGCCGCACAACAGCGTCTGAATGACGGCTGCTTCCAGCGCTGCTTCAGGCGGACCAGCAGCAGTTTGATTCAGCACCGGCAGGACGGCAGTGATGATGCGGCGCTTCTCAACGCTGATTGGCTTTCACTACGCAAATCTTTCGCCCAAGTTATTCGCGTCATTTGCGCTGCCCGGCGGAAATTTGCGTCATTCGCGTCTGTGCATTGACTTTGCATGTAATCTACTCGCGAATAATACGTGCCGCATTCAGTGTGAACGCAGCATAACCCTGGCTGTTTCTATTCAGTGCAAGTCAGAGTAAAATGTAATGACCAAAAATGTACAGAATTATATTGTGTCATAAGTTATGCAAGGTACGCCAATATTGTAAATATAAAGTATACTCGGTATATTAATACATTAATAATGCTATTTATTAATATATATCTATATAGATTTATATAGATATATATCTATATAGATAGATATTTAGCATTATTAATGTAGGTATATCTTTTTGACTAGGTCATTTTAAAAGTAGCTCGCAAGCCAAAAAAGTGTGGGCACCCCTGCTCTAGAGCGTCTGAAGGAGACAATTCATGTAGACAAGTAACCTAACAAACTGTAGTTATTTGGCCATTATTTAAGAGGAGGACGGAGCAGAAGCCATCGGCATGTCCTCAAGAGTGGTGGGTAAATATGATAGGGAGTAAAATGACAGATTTGCACTGTTTCACTGACACTTTGAGGAAGGTAAATGTAAACTATATACAGTATTTCCAGAACACAGCAAGGATGCTCATTAAGCTTTGCCAGAGGGACTGTTTCAGTAAAGAAATACACCTTTCTATCCACAAAGAACACCTTTCAGGCCAAATAGCTTGTATGTTTTTTACAACAAAATAAATAACATAATTATTTGTATCAATCTGAGAATAGCTTGTGTGGGGTTGCTTTAATTATTTGGCAGTAACTGATGTCCTGAGACCCATGGGTGTGCTCGTAAACTTCAACATTATTGTTCAGCTGTCATGGGAAAACCAATGTTCATTCAACTAATGTATTCATCAGCTATAAAATAAACAATGTGGACTGACTGTCGCCTGTGTGTTTCTAGGTCACGTTCTAGGTGTTCCTCTATACATTTGTCCATACAGAGACTCATATAACACACAAATACACTTATACAGTCAAGAAAAGTGTATTGATGTTGTTGAGAGGTTATAGAATAAATACCTTCACACGCATCTATAGATAACATGAAAAATGAATGTGGTCAAGACGAGTGGATATACAAGAGTTGCAAGACTATTTGATGGGAGAATTAATATTTTACTTGAAGTAGATTAAGAAAAAGCATGTGTGTTGAATGTATATTCACTCTCCACATAATGCTGCAGGCATTCTGGTGCTCCCACCTTGAATAGGTGAGCGAAGGTAATAATATCAGCTTATGAATTTTACACAACCCACAACTCTATTTTCATTATTTCAACAAATTTCACACACACACACACACACATTTCCAATCATCACTTTCAGCTGTGAGTTTTCCTCGATCATCTGGGTCATCTGCTTTCAGAGGAGACATTATAGAAGGGTTTGCCATATGTGCCCACACGTTCAACTCCAACCTTAGAAAAATGAAAAGATAAATATGAATGGCTAACCAGATGCTTTGTGTTAAAAAAAGGTCTGCTCCATTTCAGCCTTTCTTTCTACCAAGCAGGAATTATTGATCTGCCTTTTCCTCTCAGCACATGAAGCTGAAATTCTGAGGCTTGCAGAAATGCTAATTTCACCTTGCAGCTAGAATATTAGCAACATAATTTCCCCAAGTACACTTTGAAAAAATGTCTGACGTTTTTTAATATAGCCAAAGTTTTCAATCTGAATTCTTTCCACATTTCCAAGTTTTACTTATTGTCAATATCAACATTAATCAAATATTTTTTAAAGCAGGGTGTTGTTTCACTGAGATTATTATTTGATTCATTGTATGGTAATGTCTTGGCTAAACAATATACAGCATATAACACATACAACATACTCATATTCTGTTAAAAAAATAGTTAAAATAGTTGCTTTTACTTTTTTTAATCCCTGGGGATTTCTTCGCCATTGTTACCCTTCATGGATAATACCTTTTGATCATTAGCGTGTTTGCAATGGTGCTTTTAAGATAATATATAACCACATAATTCACAACATTTATAGAGCATTAAGGTTTCCCCTGCACCTGAAATAAACAAATGAAAGAAACACTGAGAGCATTTCTTTTTGTGAACATGATTAGTATTTATTTTAATTTATTATTGGAGCCAGTCTGGTATTTTACAGTTATCACCATTATTCAAATTCACTGGGACCTACTGTAATTTGGTTTTAAAAGGTTGAGTAATTTGTCAGATAACTCCACAGTGGAACTATTCAACGGACCTAAACTTGCTTACATAAGAACAGCTTTTACACAGTTTTACAGAGCCGGGTTTGTTCTTCTTTGAATATGCAAAGCAACTGCGCTGATGACAAAGCCCTTTTCCATGATATTAAATATGGATTGGCCTGGTTTTCTTCTCTTGTACAAAAGAAAAATAACTTATTCTCTGTTCCTCTTCTTCTCTTTTCTGTTTTTAGGATGAGAAGAACCAAGTGCTGATGACCAATTCCTGGCTGCAGCTGGTGAGTCAAAGTTTGCGAAGGCCACGTCATCATCAATTTAATGTGCTTTAATTAGATTTCTAATTGTATTACACTATTACTGTGTTTTTCAGATTACTGGTGCCACTACATTAAGTGCTTGTTGATGATATTGAATTTTAACCATGCATGTCCAGAGATACAATTAATTTCCTGGAGTGATTCTTTGAACACAGTCTAAAAGCATAATTTATAATATAATATTCACTTGATATCCAGTATTACTAGGAACTAGCTCATCCATCCAAGCATTTTTTAGTTATCTGCAATTATAGTCAACGCTCGCAATTTCACATAACACTCATTCTCAATATTGGAACTCATCCACCAGTTGTTGCTGAGTGTGAGTGTGTGTGTGTGAGTGTGCGTTTGAGAGATGCAGTGTGTGTGTCCTTGTTCAAAGTCATCCACAAGAAAACTAAGATTGTCAAACACAAAATGAGGAAAGCACAGGAGGAAGAAGAGGAAGAGTGCAGCATATTTAAGATGCAGTCAACTTGATAGTTAATGGACTTAATGCCAACAGGCTAAACATTCCACTGACAGTTTCATATCCTCGAGTCAAATTAGTCTGTGCAACAGTTTCAAGTAGGAAACAGTTTGCTTGGTGCCCACTGTTAAGTGCAGAAGAAATCTCAACTCAATGTTTGGGAAGATGGGCTAGCCCGAAAATAAATACCAAGATTTTGAAAAGCAGAGAGAAGAACCATCCCTCGTTTGTTATCCAAAAGTGTTGCATTTTGTAGACTAACAATGTAGCGAGTTGGCTGTAAATGGTGATAGACTGTTACATTATTTAAGCCTCCAGGTATGACTGCAGGAATAACCCTTTTCTTTCCATTCCTTGATAACTTCAGAGTGGCTGTTTAATTTGGAGAACTAATACTGCAAAAATCAATTTTGCCTTTTCATTTTAATTTTGCTTCTTGGCGAGATACAGAGAATCTTATTTCCATTGAATGTGCAACTTTCTTGTAAAAGTTCAATAAGATTAGTTAATCTAGCCATTGGACATGTTATTTTTTTTTTGCAGAGCATGGGAGTTATGGCACTCATTTCATTTTTTATTTAAGTCTAGTGAAAATCTTTATGTCTCTCTCTCTGTTTCAGTACTGGACAGACATCTACCTGAGCTGGAATCCAGAAAACTATCCCGGTGTTCAGAACCTGCGATTCCCTTCAGACCAGATCTGGACCCCTGACATCCTCCTTTACAACAGGTCAGAGCTCCTTTCTCCTGCTCATCCTGTTGCTTCCTTAGAGCGGCAACACTTTTATAATAATAATGAATCAAATGACAATGTGAAAACAGTGTTTCAATTAAAGACGCAGCTCTTAGTGATGCACCTATGGAAATGATATCCTGAATCTGCAGCTTCATCTGGCTTTATGGAGCTTTATTGTGAGTTTCACTCATTGTTTACTGTGTTTACTTTACTGTTTTCCTTACTTCACATCACTCTCGTATGTTTTCAGCTGCACAAGGGAGCTGTTTTTATTGAAAAAGCTCTTAAAAAACCCCACTGTATACTGCGTGCTAAACAACAAACAGCAGTCAGAAACAGTTATTGAATAGCTGGTGAACATAGAGGACATAGACACAACGACATGTGGGGAAAAAATAAGTGCAGCTTGGTTTTGTGAACATAGCAGAGGACTTTGACATTGCAGACTGGAGTTCATGTCCTGCGTCCCACATGTTTTTAGGTTTTCTAAAGCATTTAGTTAAGATGTGATAAGTTGATTATTTTGGTTAAATACTAAACAGGACTAAGAGCCCACAGCTGATCTTACCGTATTGAATGTCTGCATGCTATAACTCTCACAATGAAGATGCTAACATGCCTATATTCAATATCTAATATTTGCTATTTGGCACTTAACACAATGTACAGATGACGCTGGGGGAAATGCTGTTTGTTTTTGCAGGTATTTGGTCCTAAACTAAAGTAACATTTTGATCTGAGGATGGCTCCAGCTGACATCCTCAGAGGAACCGTGAATATCTGTACAACATCACGTGCCAATCCATCGAGCCGATTTCACTGGATAAACAAACACTTTGATCTGCTGCTGGCATTAGAGGAAATGTCTGTGGAAAGTCATTAGGATGTATCCTCTGAAAATCATTAATATCTGAACTAAATTACATGACAATCCCTAGAAATTCATCATATTCCTTTAAACAGTTTACAGATTATGTCCATGTTTCCTCAGCATATATAATGTGATCAGCATTCGGTTTCCTGTTTTAATGCATATTTGTTTTGTAAAAATGCAATTTTTAGAAGACAGGATGGAAAACAGAAATGTATTCATTGTAACTTGTAGAAAACAGCCATACATCTATGACTCAGCTTGGGCATTGAAGGAAAACAGCAGCGCTGGTTTTCATTTACAGTTTTTTTTGATTGTTTAAGCACGATTTTCAAAACAGGGCCCGTGTTTTCAAAACACTACACACAATTAGCACAACCACACACCCAATTAGCAAAACACTACAGATACTTTGCAAAATTAAACACTCTTGTAAAAACTATACACTTCTTTTTAAAAACCACACTTTGTTACCATATGAAACACACACATTTCACATTACTATACTCTGTTTGCACGAGTTACACTCTGCTGTGATAAACCTAAAACACTTTTAGCACTTCTATTTCCCTATGATTAGAGTAGGCTACTATCAACAAAGTACAAATATAATGTAAATTCACCAAACACTACACAAGACCAATGTTACAGACTGAAGAAACTCATTTATTTCTCAACACGCCCACAATGTTGACATGGAGATTCATAATACTGTAACCAAACGTCACTTTACGTATTGTAAGTTAAAAAAAATACAAATAATAATAACTAGACATTGTCTCTTCGCCTAGCTGGATCTGACCAGAGAATTTCATCAACATCGCAGGCAATGTTGTCATTAGCAAGACACCTTGGAAAGAAACGTCTTGAATGACGAATCCATCCTTGCATTGCTGCTACCTCCATCTGGTCACAGGCCTCCTCCATGGCTTGGATGAGGGGTACCTCAGCCTGGAGACGGAGATCATATACCTTCCACCGCCATGCCGAGAAAAACTCTTCTATAGGGTTGAGGAATGGAGAGTATGGGGGAAGATATAGGACGGTGAAATGTGGATGTTGCTGAAACCAGTTCTGAACCAGAGCAGAGCAGTGGAAAGACACATTGTCCCAGACAACAATGTATTGCATATGATCGATTTGATTTGCTGCGGTTATGTTGTGCAATTGGTCCAAGAATGTAAGTATGGGTGCTGTGTTGTAAGGGCCCATATGGGCATGGCGGTGGAGGACCCCATTCTGTGTAATGGCTGCACAGAGTGTTATATTACCCCCACGTTGCCCTGGGACATTGACTATAGCCCTGTGGCCAATGATGTTTCTTCCCCTCCATGTTCTCGTCAGGTTGAACCCAGCCTCATCTACGTAAATTAACTCATGCTGGATCTCCTCTCCATCCATTCGTAAAACTCTCTGAAAAACAGTGTCAGGCAAAATGGTGTAGTTCAGTGTAGATCTAGTATTCATATTACAGTACAGTAAAAGATTATGAGACAGTATGCAAGATCACACTGCTAGAGTGAATACATACCTCTGCATAATCACCCTTTCGGAATTGCGCTCGAAAGGCACTCGATAAATTTGCTTCATTTGAATATGTTTTTGTTTTAGGATGCCTGCCAGTGTTGATGTTGAGACCTGATGGATATCGTTGAAAATGGCGTGGTTATTGACAATGTTAGCTTGGAGCTGCTTGAGTGTTATAGCATTGTTGGCCAAAACCATGTTTACTATCTCCCTCTCTTGCTGTTGTGTGAACAAAGGCCTTCCCCCTTGTCGTCCCTGACCCTCAATCCTATGTAGAAAAAAAACCAGTATACAATAGTACAGTAATTTCACAGGAAAAGGTAACAGAAGTGCTGATAGTGCATAGAATACAGTACTGTAAGCAGTTACTGAAACCGTGCAGATGTTTTTGATATGATGATATTTTTACAATACCTATTTTCCAGTCGAAATGTTCTCATCACACTTGCCACTGTATATCGGCTTAGATTTGGCTGTACTCGCAGTCCAGCCTCCCTCAGCGTCAGGCCGTGTTGACAACGTGGTCAACCAGTGTTGCGCGGATCTCATTTGTCAGATTCGGTCCTCTTTGAGCACCTTCTTGTCGTCTTCGTCTTCCTCCTCCTCCTCCTCCTCCTCCTCCTCCTCCTCCTCCTCCTCCTCCTCCTCCTCCTCCTCCTCTTTCTCTGACTCTTTCCATTGTGCTTGAAGGCCGATGAACTCACCTGCTGCTTTTTATAGTGCTTATACACCTGATTGGTGTGTCTACAATTAAGCAAACAAGTGTTTGCACACCTGATGACTGTGTTGAACCAATTGGTTGGACGGTGTGGTAATTTGACAGTCAGTGCTTTGGTATTGCAAGGACGTGACTTCATGATAGATTTTTGTGTGTAATGTATGTTAAGTGTGTTTAGTGTTTTGCAAATCACTGTGTGTAGAGTTTTGCAACAAGTGTGAGGTTGACAATGTGCTTATAGTTGTGCAAATATGGGCTGATGTTTTGCTTCTTGAGTGTAAGGTTTTGCTAAAAGTGTACTACTTTTAATTTTAGTGTGTAAGCAATCCAAAAAAACTGTAAGAACTATTGCCTAGCTCTGTGACGCTAGAAATAATGAACGTTGAAGTGAAGCTGAAGGATAAGATTCAGTTTACAGCCAAGCCGGAAGCCTTATGTGCCTCCTTAGGAGAAATGAAAATGTATAGTTTTCAGCAATAATATGGATCGCTGCTGGAAACTCTTAACCAGCCCATCACATACATACACGCTGTCACACAATTACAGACCGTAATGGCACAACATGCGACATTACACCGCGGGCCATCAGTGCGCAGCCAATAACACGCTCGTCTTACTGTGTTGAATAGCAGATGCATTTTGGTTTATTAGCATGCAGCACAGTCGAGACCTAGTCATAAATCCCTTCATTAATTTCTACTGTTTTAATATGAAGTTAATGATGTTTATTAAGAGTGCTGAGGTCAGATGTCATAATGCGTTCAAAGAAAAGAGGAGTGAAATGGAGGAAAATCTGATGTTGACTTTGATGAGCCATTCGGCTCATGTTATCCAAGTGTGAAATCGCTCATATAGCTCTCATATTGTGCTCACCCTCACTCATATTGTCTCACAATGAGGTTTTCACGCATGGGTAATCTATACTGTGAGTCACGGATTTGCAATATTCCAACCATATCCATGCATAGTGCCTGGGGACACCATAATGGGTGACAGTGTTGTTGTTTTTGTACTGGGATTGACAGATGGGATTTTCCAATTCAGATCAAAGAGTTTAAATTACTGTATGTCCATTTTTTACTCACCTTATGAAAACTGAACATTCTGTTAATCAATGGAGGACTTTGATTGATATTGAATATTATAATATTCACAAGAAGGTTATGGCAAAGGACAAATGCATGTGGCCTCTACTGAGACAGAAGTGCACGTTTGCTATGAAGCTCATCCACTTCGCTGATGAGAACCTCCGGCTGACTCCATCTCGTCTGCCGTTTGTGTGTGTGTCAGGCCAGCAAGGATTTCCGTGTGTGTGCGTTATTGTGTTTGTATAAGAATATCCAGATCTAAAACAGCTATGTAAGCCGTTGACCTCCTCTCTCGTTAGAGGGGAAAGTCAATGGTCTCACTTGACTGGGGATCGATGAGACACATGAAGGACGTCCAGCTCAGGTAAACTACGGACAGAATCCTGATTTTGCAAGAAGTGACAGCAGCTGCACAACACAGACAGAGCATTGCGACAGGCCAGAGAGATGAAAAGGGAATTAATTGAATAAATGGATAGAGGGATTGTTTTTTTTTTTTTAGATGGTCGGACGGTTGAATTAATGTACAGGTGGACTGATTTGATGACTATTCTGTGATCCCTTAAATGAAAAAAATACTCTGGAAATAAAATACAATATACGCTTGCATGTTTACATTTTGTTTTGTATTGACCCCTTGAAGAAGATGTGACTTTGTGAATTTGTAAATGAGGTATAACCCAATGTTTTCCATAACTCTAAATACATTTTCTCTATAAATCATATTAGTGAGTGGATCATGATTAGCAAATGCCTGCACCATTTGCATGTCCAGTATGTGTGCAAGGTGAGCGTTCAGAAGACTCAGACAATCGAGGGCCATGTTAGTCTGATAAAGGATAAAGCTCTGAGGGCGAGCGGCTATATTTCAGAGCTTCTGGTGTTGACAGTGGATATCTAGGCCAATACTTCCTTTTTCTTGCGCTGCTCATTGTTTACACTCTGATTAGCAACCTGAGATTTGAGACTGGAGTTAATTCGACGTGTACAATCGGATGATTTCACAGGTAGCCAGTTTACAATCACATTGTATTTTCTCTTTTCCCAGAGATTCTGCACGATTACAGAATCTGTTCGTAAAGATTAGCAATAATGGAGTGCTCATAATACACAATGATGTGTTAGTTTCATCAACAATAATCAGTTTTTCTTTTCACACAAAAAGACAAAATTTACTTTCACAACAATTATCACATGCAATAATCCCAACATTGATGATACCACGCCTTCTGTTTCCTCTTGAAGGTGACAGTGAATATCAAAAGCAATGGGTGATGTATGTGAACTATGCTTCTATCGGAGTAAACATCTCCCTGTAAATCGAAAACATTGTGTACTTCTTGTATCTTTTTTGGCGAGCTAGTTAACCACAGAGCCGTATGGCTCACACAGGCTGCCTGTGTCAGGACCCCCTGAGGGTTAGATGAATATGTTCCTGGGACATGACATAATGTACATGGATGATTGGTCTGTGTTTGCCTGAGTAGGTGCTGATTATGTGTAGCCATGGCTAAAGCTTCAGGGAAGGTGTTTGCTTTCTTGTATAGAGAAATATGGAGCTCAATCTTTTATTACTATCTTTCTGATTCAAAAAGTTTAGGAAAAATATCTTTAAAGATCAGTGCATTTTTAAAATAATTTTAACAAGATGTGCTCATTCATTCCACCCGGCAAACACTCTTGACTTTGTGGCTTCCTTCTTTTTGGTGTGTGTGTGTGTGTGTGTGTGTGTGTGTGTGTGTGTGTGTGTGTGTGTGTGTGTGTGTGTGTGTGTGTGTGTGTGTGTGTGTGTGTGTGTGTGTGTGTGTGTGTGTGTGTGTGTGTGTGTGTGTGTGTGTGTGTGTGTGTGTGTGTGTGTGTGTGTGTGTGTGTGTGTGTGTGTGTGTGTGTGTGTGTGTGTGTGTGTGTGTGTGTGTGTGTGGATAGCAGCAGGTGCTGAGTGAGGGAGAAGAAAGCTTTGGTGACTCATGTCCCATGATGAAGGAACCTGTCACTGCCACTATTGTCAATGTCGGTCACCTTGCCCCACTCTCACATGTCCACAGTACGCTTTCTCTTGTGTGTGTATGTGTTGTACAAGAACACTTCCGTTCTCCCAGGGCTATCACTTGCCCAGTAGTATGCATATTTAATGGTTAAAATGTGAACATTGTAAAAAGTATTATCTTTTAACATTTTGAAATATTTTTCAACAACTAATACTATTATGAATACTAAAGTTTCTGATTTAACGAGACAGTTGTTTTCAGTGTGTTTCTATCTTGGAACAAGCTGCAATAAGGTAGAATTAAAGTAAATCTAATGTAAAATCAAATTTATCTTATTCAGATAACTATACATATCTTATATTGTTCTGTACATCCCCTTCTATGCACATACATAACTTGTACAATATATGTCCTTTCTATTACAGTTTTTGCCTATTGCTTACACACGTTTTGCTAAATTTGGCTCATTGTGTCAAAACTCTACACACAAGCAAATAAGACACAACACTGGGAAATAAACCATTCCCATCCATGTCAAATTGAAACTCTGCTATCAAAACCTAACAATCCTTTGTCAAAATGTCACTCTGATGACAAAATGATACCCACTTGCATCATATGAATACACTTTCAGATCAGCAGCAACACACTAGTTTACTTTATATAAAAAACTGCAGTCTTTTGTTTTCAATGTTTTTATTCAGTTCCATAGAGGGCATGTTTTCACAACAACCAAAAAAATGAAATACTGAATTCAAAATCTTTACATTAGTATATTTTACAGTACAGTAAATTCAGTTAAATCAAAAATAAAACAAACAATACACTACTGTAAACACAGAAAAACACAATTGTGCGCAAGTGGGCTTATGGATCCTGCCGTCTGTTGGGGTCTGGCCACAGGATCTCATCAACGTCACAAGCAATGTCTTCTCTCGCTAAGCATCGGGGAAAATATCCCTTATGTCCTTATTATGGATGAAACTGTGAAGCGGCTTAGATTAGGATGGACTCTCTGCCCAGCTTCCCTCATAGTCAGGCCATGGTTTATGACATGGTCCACCAAAGTTGCTCTTATGTCATCTGAAATAATGGTCCTTGCGTGGCCTCTTTCACCACATCCTCCTCTCTCTCTCTGTCCTCCTCTTCCTCCTCCTCTTCCTCTGCCTCTAGCTCTCCCTGCCTCCATGCTTGCAAAGTTGTCAAAATGGCTTAACTGAGGCCTTTTTGTAGCTGGCTGATTGGTGTTCAGTTTTGTAAGTAAGTGTTTTCAGGTGTGTGTCTATGTCTTTTCAATTAACCAATGTGTGTTGTATTTTGAATAGATGTGTTTTCCCAATGGTACCCTGAGATTTCATTTTTGAACTAAGTGTCTTATGTATGAAATAGTGTGTAGTGTCTAGGCGCAAGTGTGTTGCAGAAAGGAGCAAGTGTGTTACAGAATTGCAACTAAAGTGCAAAGCAGCGCTTTTGTTTAAGGTATGGTTACACTTTGTTTAAGGTATAGTAACAACAACTTCAAGTTATGTTACTTTGGTTTAAGCATGTGTCTATAGTGTTCAAGCAACGGACAAAAACTGTAATCACACACAGTCCAGGACATGCTAAATATATGTACGCACTGAAGGAAAAGCGCACACCTTCAGATGAAGTAAGGCCAAAGCTTAAATAATTAATTGCCTTGGCCAACCCACACATCCCCCCAGCAGCAGGAGCCACACCTGATTGCAATACACACAGAAGAGAAATAAATTACCACACTTAACCCCCGGCAAAACGGTAAATCACTCAATCTTGAGAAAAGGCAGTCACAAATAAAATGTGTCCGTCTACAAATTCTGTTAAGATGCACGCCACGCTCTTTTGTCAGGCCTGAAAGAGTTTCCGGCTTGTTTCAGACACACTGGCGTTATCTCTCTCTCTCTGGGGATTGCTGTGTGTGTGTGTGTGTGTGTGTGTGTGTGTGTGTGTGTGTGTGTGTGTGTGTGTGTGTGTGTGTGTGTGTGTGTGTGTGTGTGTGTGTGTGTGTGTGTGTGTGTGTGTGTGTGTGTGTGTGTGTGTGTGTGTGTGTGTGTGTGTGTGTGTGTGTGTGTGTGTGTGTGTGTGTGTGTGTGTGTGTGTGTGTGTGTGTGTGTGTGTGTGTGTGTGTGTGTGTGTGTGTGTGTGTGTGTGTGTGTGTGTGTGTGTGTGTGTGTGTGTGTGTGTGTGTGTGTGTGTGTGTGTGTGTGTGGTGTGCCATCATGTTGTGTATATAGAGTTCAGTCTTCACTGAATTGGTGTGGATTGTAAAGTAAGAAGGATTTTAAAAGGGTTTATGTGCCCTACTATGACAAGCATAGGACTTACTGTGTATGTTAGGACCATTTTATGTCATTAATAAAAACTCTGCACTGCTTCACAGTAACATTTGCTATTCTTTCCGACTGCTGAAACTGACAGCAGGCCATACAGAAGGGAATTGTCCCCTTTTTTTGGGTCCATTTCTTTGCTACAATATGAGTTTTCTTTTTTCTTCAAGCAGTGTTTCTCTGGTGCTGTAGATTGTTTTTACCAACATGTTCTACTACCTATGGCTGTCCATCAAATGTTAAGACACATAAAACAATAATATGAAAGGGTGAATGGATTAAAGGATGATACGTTGCCTCATTGAACGTGTGGGCAAAAAAAAACCTGCAGTAACATCAGATTTTCCTGAGTAACAAACTCATTTCCCTGAGTCACAAACTAATATCCAACGAGAATTTATAGACGGTAAACCTTTTTTTAATAATGCGCGACGTTACACTCTGCAATACGGACTGAAAGAATAAAGAAATTAAACAGTGTGTCTGACTCTGTAAGAGGGAAAAGAGAGAGAGAAACTCTTAAATTCAAGTAGCAATGCAGAAGAAAATAGATACTTCCTTCCAGCTACAGTGGAGAATCAATTTGTATGAAAATAATTTTGGCCTTATATACAAAGAAACAAAACAGAAGACACTGCCCAAGTTCAGACTTTGCCTTCGGCACTTTATTCAAGAGAGTTCAAACTCTCCCCGACACCAGAGGAGCTACAATTTAATTCTTAATTAGAGTTCAACTGGAGTGCCAGAGCTGAAGTGGCTCTAAGTGTAGGTGTTTTGATATTTTCTTTATTGTAAGTTTCAGTTCCCAAAGGTTTTGTTTGCTCTTCTAGACTTTCAGAGAATAGAGATCTACCTCATTTAACGGCTTCATTGATTTGTGGTGCTGTTTGAAAGTAAAAGAAGCCAAAACCCTGTCCATGGCTGCCATTGTATCATTTAAGCAGGTTGTGGGTTGCAGAGCCTTGAAGGAGGTGTCTGTGCTGTTTTCTCACTTGTCTGATTTGGTTTGTGTTTCCGCATATTTGGCTTTGCAGTGGAAATGAATGTATAATTTCACTGCACCCTGTATTTCACCTGGGTTTTAACTGTGTGTGCGAGGGGCGAAGGACTGCAGCAGTAGGTTGGTTGCTCCACAGATGGCTGGCCTCACTTCACTGCTCCCTGCTGCGGCAGTTTAGGCTGCAACAGCCATGACAGTGACACACTTAAACAGGCACACAAAAATATACACAAACTAATTACCGTTAAGTGGCCAAACAGACAAATCATTTGCCTCAGGGCTCAGTTACTGTTTTCAAATAAATGTTGTATTCGTCATAATACGTTTCTTATTCCATAATTTGTCTTAACCAAATTTCCGGACACTATTATTGTATTATGAGTCCTCATCTCTTCGATAAAACAAATAAACAAAACCTATTTCAAAGTAATTGCCAGCATGATGTCAAAAACAATTAAAAAGGCAATAAAGAGATTTCAGCAAGACAGAGCTGTAGCTCACAGCAAGATGATGCATTGTGTTGAAGGTGCACACACACCTTACTCTCTCTTATTCTCTCCTCAGTGCGGACGAGCGGTTCGATGCCACCTTCCACACCAACGTTCTGGTAAATGCATCCGGTTACTGCCAGTACATCCCCCCCGGCATCTTGAAGAGCACCTGCTACATCGACGTGCGTTGGTTCCCTTTCGACGTGCAAAAGTGTGACTTGAAGTTTGGCTCCTGGACGCACAACGGCTGGCTGCTGGACCTCCAGATGCTGGATGTGGACACATCCACCTACATACCCAATGGGGAGTGGGACCTTGTGGGTAAGAGAGATGCAAGTACAGCTATCCATCCTGATGGATGTACTTGATGTGTAATGATACAATTACACAACTGATGTAATGTATTGCTATATGTATATATTAACTTAAAACGTATTTCTCTCAAATATTTCTGCATCGGAGTCCTGCGATGAGATAAACATTTCTTTTTAAATATGGCTGCTGACCATGCAATAAAATGTTGGTTACTCCATCTTTTAACTCCTTAAGTCAATATTTTCAACCATCCCAACTTGACACAAACTGTCTCTTGGTCAGGACCCCTTGTTGTCCCTTTCTAACTCACTGTGTAGCCTAGCGCTGTGAATTTAATCTGTGTAGGTTTAGGAAATAAAACCACGTGGTGAAGTTTAGGGAAAAGAGATGGTGGTTTAGGTCTTTCATATAAGGGATTTTTTGGTGGGCTATCATTTGGATGATTGTAGATGGTTGAGATCGAAAGGGGAGAATTTTTGAGGACCTTCCAAGCTGGGTGTTTCTAGTGCCTGTGCCACCAGGGTGGCTGGTTCGCTTAAAATGGGTGTCAGACAGCACCAGATGGCGTGCAATAGGAATGTTTGACATGTTGGCAGGTGTGTAGCCAGGCCATATGTGAGAGCAGTACACCACTTCCCCAGAGTTAGAGTCCAAGGTGAGATAGACCAACATCTCACCAAATCTGACTTTTGTTCTTGTTTTTTGGCATGTTTAAAAATTCAGCTTACAATACAAAGTGAAGATAAAGGCACAGCAATGTCAAAGCCTGGTTTACACACATTATCGAAGTTATTAAGTCTTGAATTACTTTATTAGTAATCTACCTGACCTGTATGTGTTGTGCTTCTCTCTTAGGGGTGCCAGCCAAGCGCAATGAGCTGTACTATGACTGCTGTAAGGAGCCCTACCCTGATGTGACGTTCACGGTCACCATGCGCCGCAGGACGCTTTATTACGGCCTCAATTTGCTCATCCCATGTGTGCTGATCTCTGGCTTGGCCCTGCTGGTCTTCCTGCTTCCGGCAGACTCTGGAGAAAAGATTTCTCTGGGTGAGGGGGGCTTAAACATACACAAACACACATATTATTGATGAAATAACTTTGCTTTAATACTATAATATCAGAGGTAGAAAGGAGGTGAAGATGTTTGTAAAGTGTTACCAGGCTTTGGCAAGTAAAATAAACTTGTAATGTGGTTTTCAAACACCAACAGCAACTTACAACATTTTTATTTACTTTGCTCAATAGTATGGAAATACAGTCACAACTCAACACTCACAAACTTGTGCATGCATATTTATCTTAATGACTCATATAGCGAGCCGTGAATGCATGCATGTCAAATCCCCTTGGAATAATTCAATTTCTAAATAAGAGGCTTGCCACTGAATCTATTTTGCAAGGTTAACGCACCAGTGAGTTTTGATCATTAGCCGTCTAAATGAGCATTCACCAGCTACAAAGTCAAAGTGTTTGAGGGATTTCTGGAGCTGTAACCTACCGTGCACAGGGGATCCCGCAGCAGATAAATGGTTGAAGTCATGAGAACGTAACTGATTACACACATATGTAATTACAGGAATGATTTCATACACCAATGACCCTGATCACGTCATTATGTATATGCTCATGGTCTCTGTCTCTCTTTTGATCTCTGTCTCAAGGCATCACTGTGCTCCTTTCGCTAACTGTCTTCATGCTTCTGGTCGCAGAGATCATGCCTGCCACGTCCGACTCTGTTCCTCTCATCGGTGGGTTATATTTATGTGTTTGTGTCTACATGTAACATGCTTAAGCAGGCTTGAATGTAGATTCCTTCCTGGTGGACGTGACACCGGCACGCCTCAGAAGATATTTTTCAATGCAATATATCTCACTAGAGCTGTGTGTGTGTGTGTGTGTGTGTGTGTGTGTGTGTGTGTGTGTGTGTGTGTGTGTGTGTGTGTGTGTGTGTGTGTGTGTGTGTGTGTGTGTGTGTGTGTGTGTGTGTGTGTGTGTGTGTGTGTGTGTGTGTGTGTGTGTGTGTGTGTGTGTGTGTATGTGTGTGTGTGTGTGTGTGTGTGTGTGTGTGTTAGTTTTCTTTTCAACTGGACTTTCCCTTGGAGTATTTATTGCACTTCCAGCAAACACCATTTGTGCAAAACATGCATTCCTTATTGACACTTTTACTTATATTTACTTATATATATATATATAGTAAATGGTCTCCTGAAAAATATATATATATATATATATACAGTGGGTACGGAAAGTATTCAGACCCCTTTAGATTTTTCACTCTTTGTTTCATTGCAGCCATTTGCTAAAATCAAAAAAGTTCATTTTATTTCTCATTAATGTACACTCAGCACCCTATCTTGACAGAAAAAAACAGAAATGTAGAAATTTTTGCAAATTTATTAAAAAAGAAAAACTGAAATATCACATGGTCATAAGTATTCAGACCCTTTGCTCAGTATTGAGTAGAAGCACCCTTTTGAGCTAGTACAGCCATGAGTCTTCTTGGGAATGATGCAACAAGTTTTTCACACCTGGATTTGGGGATCCTCTGCCATTCTTCCTTGCAGATCCTCTCCAGTTCCGTCAGGTTGGATGGTGAACGTTGGTGGACAGCCATTTTCAGGTCTCTCCAGAGATGCTCAATTGGGTTTAGGTCAGGGCTCTGGCTGGGCCAGTCAAGAATGGTCACAGAGTTGTTCCGAAGCCACTCCTTTGTTATTTTAGCTGTGTGCTTAGGGTCATTGTCTTGTTGGAAGGTGAACCTTCGGCCCAGTCTGAGGTCCAGAGCACTCTGGAAGAGGTTTTCTTCCAGGATATCTCTGTACTTGGCCGCATTCATCTTTCCTTCAATTGCAACCAGTCGTCCTGTCCCTGCAGCTGAAAAACACCCCCACAGCATGATGCTGCCACCACCATGTTTCACTGTTGGGATTGTATTGGGCAGGTGATGAGCAGTGCCTGGTTTTCTCCACACATACCTCTTAGAATTAACGCCAAAAAGTTCAATCTTGGTCTCATCAGACCAGAGAATCTTATTTCTCATAGTCTGGGAGTCCTTCATGTGTTTTTTGGCAAACTCTATGCAGGCTTTTATATGTCTTGCACTGAGGAGAGGCTTCCGTCGGGCCACTCTGCCATAAAGCCCCGACTGGTGGAGGGTTGCAGTGATAGTTGACTTTGTGGAACTTTCTCCCATCTCCCTACTGCATCTCTGGAGCTCAGCCACAGTGATCTTTGGGTTCTTCTTTACCTCTCTCACCAAGGCTCTTCTCCCACGATTGCTCAGTTTGGCTGGACGGCCAGGTCTAGGAAGAGTTCTCGTCGTCCCAAACTTCTTCCATTTAAGGATTATGGAGGCCACTGTGCTTTTAGGAACCTTGAGTGCTGCAGAAATTCTTTTGTAACCTTGGCCAGATCTGTGCCTTGCCACAATTCTGTCTCTGAGCTCCTTGGGCAGTTCCTTCGACCTCATGATTCTCATTTGCTCTGACATGCACTGTGAGCTGTAAGGTCTTATATAGACAGGTGTGTGCCTTTCCTAATCAAGTCCAATCAGTTTATTTAAACACAGCTGGACTCCAATGAAGGAATAGAACCATCTCAAGAAGGATCAGAAGAAATGGACAGCATATGAGTTAAATATGAGTGTCACAGCAAAGGGTCTGAATACTTATGACCATGTGATATTTCAGTTTTTCTTTTTTAATAAATTTGCAAAAATTTCTACATTTCTGTTTTTTTCTGTCAAGATGGGGTGCTGAGTGTACATTAATGAGAAATAAAATGAACTTTTTTGATTTTAGCAAATGGCTGCAATGAAACAAAGAGTGAAAAATCTAAAGGGGTCTGAATACTTTCCGTACCCACTGTATATATATATAAAAACCCATCTTGGTGTCTCACTGGACTTTGGTTTGAGAAGCCTGAGAGCACATCATTCAGAGCACCCCTGGATGGGGTTGAGTACATTGGGTGGCCAGAACTACAGCTGTTTGGACCATTAATAGGTTTAATATGTCTGATTATCTACTGGGGAGGCATTAAGGAAAGGAGGATAGGAGAAAAAAATATATATGGGGAGAGAGAGAGGGACGAGTTTTTGGGGCTAAAGATTTGAGAAAGAAGGTCTAAAAGACTTTGTGGTGCAAGTTAAGAGGCTGACATTAGTTTGGTTAAAACTCCTAATTCAGAACTCATCAGGCCAAGAATAAATGTGTCTTTTTCTCGTGTGTGTGTGTGTGTGTGTGTGTGTGTTTGTGTGGGTGCCAGACAGTGTTTTAACATACTTTGAATTATAACTGCAGTCCTGTATGTAATGTTTCACATCAGTTTCACTTGATCAATGTGAAATATATTGTACGTGTCCATTATATGAGTGTATGAGTATGGTTTGGTCGTGCTGCACATGGTCAACAATACATCAATGCAATGATAACTGCCCTCACTGAGAAAAGCTTGACAAATGCTTCATCAATAGAGTAATTCATCTGTGTTTTTTATTTCCCTCGACCTCAACCCAAAGCCAACTGGGACACTTTTAGAAGCCTTGTTAAAATGAATCATGCCTCTTTACAACACAGTGGCTGAAAGTGAATGTGAGTTATTGTAGCTGCTTGAGCTTGACCGTAAATACATAAAGCCAATGTTCAACAGTGCATCATCAGCTCTAATCACCAGATAAGCACTTTGTGTCCATTTAATTTTAGTTAATTTCATTAGACTGTTAAAAAACAAACTATTTCAAGACCACTTGGCTCAGTTAATTTTGGTTCTATTCAGTACTAATCAATTTAAAATGTAGTTATATTAGTATATGGTTTTAAAGGGATTAGTGATTGACCATGAAGCAGTCAGGACAACGAAGGTTTCTTGCACTTTACTTTCCACGATCCCAACAAGTAAAGTTAAAGCACCTTTGTAGCCGAATGGTTACAGCCTAATGCCTATGCTTTCATCTGCACAAAAAAGGGAAAAATAAATAGGTCAAATCCCCTGACCTCATGAAGTTTGATTCAGCTTTGCAGTAGTTGTGTAGCTCTTAGCTCTTCTTTGTTCACAGTCACTAGCAAACAATATATATGGGTATGCCCTCAGATGTGTGTGTGTGTGTGTGTGTGTGTGTGTGTGTGTGTGTGTGTGTGTGTGTGTGTGTGTGTGTGTGTGTGTGTGTGTGTGTGTGTGTGTGTGTGTGTGTGTGTGTGTGTGTGTGTGTGTGTGTGTGTGTGTGTGTGTGTGTGTGTGTGTGTGTGTGTGTGTGTGTGTGTGTGTGTGTGTGTGTGTGTGTGTGTGTGTGTGTGTGTGTGTGTGTGTGTGTGTGTGTGTGTGTGTGTGTGTGTGTGTGTGTGTGTGTGTGTGTGTGTGTGTGTGTGTGTGTGTGTGTGTGTGTGTGTGTGTGTGTGTGTGTGTGTGTGTGTGTGTGTGTGTGTGTGTGTGTGTGTGTGTGTGTGTGTGTGTGTGTGTGTGTGTGTGTGTGTGTGTGTGTGTGTGTGTGTTAGGAAAGAGCAATGTTCAGTTAATGCTCCCCTCCTGTCTTGCTGTTCCCTCCTGTGGCTAAAGACATCCCTCCAGAACCAGAACATCCCCCCGCCCCCTCTCTCTCTGTCGCTCTCTTTTCTCTCTCTCTCTCTCTTTTGTTTATCCCTATTCTCTGTTTTGTCACAATGTTTGCACAGTCCCAATTTAAGTGTAAATGTGCATCTTCCCCCATGGCAATATAACTTCTTGCTTAAATTGATCAGATTTGCTTTCCTTTCATGTGACAGTGTGAAATCAACCTATTTTGGAATTAATTGAAGCTTAATGTTTTACTTGTTGGAACATGTTTATTAACTGTGAGCATAGGTTAGTTCAAGGGAGGGGGCAGGACCTTATATGTATCTCTGAGCAAAACTAAAATATTTTTGTTTTGTCTACGGCAGCCCAGTACTTTGCCAGCACCATGATGATAGTAGGGATGTCTGTGGTGGTGACAGTTATAGTCCTGCAGTTTCACCATCATGACCCTCACGGAGGCAAGATGCCCAAGTGGGTGAGTGACTGAAACTTATTGAATCATCAGTATAACATATTGAATCAGATAATCATCACTATGATGCTGATGCTCCATCTCTGCTTTCAGGTCCGGGTGGTCCTGCTAAACTGGTGTGCTTGGTTTCTTCGTATGAAACAACCTGGCGATGAGCGTAAGCGACCTGGTTACAAGTACAGTCAGAACTCCCAGCACCACTCCAGCTCCGGCTCTATAGAGATGGGCACTGTTCCAAGCCTCACTATGCCTCTCTCACATACATCCTGCCCACCTTGCCCCACAGGCACCTCCAACGGTTCCATGAGCCTCTACTTTGGCAATTACCACCCCATGGAAGGCCCACACTGCCCGTCTTCTAGCGACTCCGGGGTAGCGCTAGGGGGGCGTGCCCACGGCTCCCCAAGTGATGAGGCTGAGCCATCTGGAGGAGTTGGCAGTGGTGTCGTAGGCATGGGGATGGGAGTTGGACCTGGGTCGGGAGTCCCCCCACCAGAGATCCAGCGCATCTTGGAGGAGGTGTCGTACATAGCCCAGCGGTTCCGGGACCAGGACAGGGCTGAGGCCATCTGCAGCGAGTGGAAGTTTGCAGCGGCAGTGGTGGACCGGCTGTGCCTGGTGGCCTTCTCTCTCTTCTCCATCATTTGCACCTTCACCATCCTCATGGCAGCACCCAACTTCATAGAGGCTGTTTCCAAGGACTTCACATAGCTAACTGCAGCAGCAGGATAGAGGGAAGGAAGACGGCAAGAGATTAGGGTGAAATAAGAGATTGAGAGAGAAAGTGCATGGGGGGAAGGGAACAATGAAGGGTGCCATATGTGGTCCCCAACCTACAGTCTGGGTACCCAAGCTGGGCCACGCAGTATTTTATAGAAAAAAATTAACTCTCAAAACTCAAGAAAGTAACTGGAGCCATGCAACTCTGCCAAGCTGCTGAGTTATGAGCCAAAAAGGAAACACAAATAATTACGATTGATAAGTAAGTAATTACAATGACAAATCATTATGTTATATTAGCTCATTCCAAACTAAGAATAGAAACAAACATTCATTGTTCCACTCTGTGTTGATGTCGGAAACAAATTGCTTTATCAAGAAGAAGAAAATAAGTTGGACATGCAGACTAAACAGCAACCCCGGGGGGATTATCGGCAATAGGTTGGGAATCACTGGGGCATCAGAGGGATGCATAGTTTTTCTTCTTTACATTGAGTAAGATATCAATAAGGGAAAGATAACGTGGCAGCTAATTGTCTTTTCCCTGACAACAGTGTTAATACCATTGTTTTATCTGCAGTATTCATTTGAAAAACTGCTTAATTTACTGAACAACGACTCATACAGCACCACCGTCCACCTCATTGCCTCACCTCAACTCTCTTTATCCTAAGTGTACAAATCCCCTCAGACACATATGTAAAGATACCCCCTCAGTCTGAGTTCATAATGATGTTATGGTTAGTTATTAAAATGAAATATTTCACTGTGAATTTTATTGTTTTTGCGTTTGCGCAATTCGATCAACAGTGCATTGGATACCGTTAATTTCTTTAACATAAGTATAGAGGCATTTTCTTTCTTCATCACAGTAGGAATGCTTATTTAGGATCACTTATCACTTTGTCTTGCCTGTTTTTATTTTAGACAATAGAATCTGTTACATAATAAGAACAGTTTGTGCCAGTGTAATAATGACACCTACAATATGCTGTTTGTGTCGGCTGCTGTGTACTGGTTTTGACGAATAAAACAAAATACACGACACAGGTTTCTTTCTAAATGGTCAAATACTGTATGTATGATGTGCAGTACATATTTTAACCATGTGGTCTGACACTACATGTACCTGCTGTAAATCCATATCGATGTACCTTGTTGGACTTCACTGTACATACATGATCACTGAAAGTGAACAGAAATGTGACTTTTCAATCTCTGGCACCAGAGACAATGGCCATGAGGTCCGACGGCAGTTGACGCCAACTTACTTTTGGTGTAAGTAAGTTTTGTCCATGTTTTGTAGAGGGAGCCGAGTGACGGATTCACATAACAAAGTTGTTAACATGTTTAGTGCCACCTCCACCTCCCAGCCTCCTCTTCGCATTAGGCACAGCCATTGGTCTCTTTATCTCTTTCTCTGTTATTCCAAGTTTTTGTCTTTCTATGTAATTAAAGTCTATTTATTCTCTGTACAACAGGCTTTGGGTAGATATGTGGGGACAGAATGTGGAGGGACAGAAAGACGACTATATACATTCACTGGTGAGTGAATTGAAATCACAGTGTGTAATATGGCATTCATAGCATTATACACAACACAAATAGCTGAAACTTTTCTGAGATTGCTACAGCTGCAGGGTTAGAATAAATCCACTACAGACTTTTGCTTAACATACTAGATGAAACACCAGCCAATGCAACACAAGTATGCAAACTCCATCCACAAGTTTTGAATTCAATCAGAGTGCATGCTGTTTTACTACAAGCTGCCAAACTGCAAGAAAACAGATTGGCCAGATGTCTGGAGGGCAAAATGAATCAGGATAATACAAAAGATAATGGGAATGAGTCATATAACAGGCTGTGAAACAGTTGCATTAATGGCATGATAATGCCATATTTAAAGATGAGCACATCAACAACGACAATGTCACCATCAGTGTCATCACTGATTATTAGGAAGACTAATGGTATTCAAGTCTCCAGCTTTCATGGCTGTGATACTTTATCATGTCATCATGTTGATAGGATGGGATGTCAACCCTTTTGAAAAGGTCAAACCGTTAAAGAACCTGGACTGATATAATGTGTAGGTTTCCTTAGATAGTCGCAGGAAATAGGAAAGAGGATCAATTATTGATTGAGAGAGAAAATCAAATAATGTTCTGAGCTGAAATATGTCCCCAAAAAGCATCCAAGATGAACAATATGGGTCATGTTTTCTTTCTGTGGTCTAGGAAATATGCTCTGATTTGGGTTTTTTTGTGTGGCCAACAAAAGCTCCTTCTCAACTTCCAGTTGTTTGATGTTCTGTGGAACTCCAATAAATTAAGAAGAACCCATATTTCAGGAAGATGCATTCATTCCTTTCAAGTAAAAGTCAACTTCATTGCCTTTTCTGGAGTACGTACAGGATATTCATCTTGGAAATTACTTTTTTTACATTTTAGTTAAGAAGCTACGACTTAAAGATACTGTCGCAGTACAGTCAGTTCTTCTTTGTGTGTGAAACACATTGGGAGACTATAGTGCTGAGCTATGCCTCGTGCACTGTGTCAGTCTTTTAATCATTTATTAAAGGAGCATGGGAATATAAATTAGTGAAGCAGTCCATGAAGAACGCAGATGAAAATGCAGGAGCTCATGGGCAGAGGGATACGCAGCACTTTGAACAAACTTTCTAAACTGAGATTTAGAAGAAAAGACCTGTATATCTATAAAATATTAAACTGCCATATCAGACATCAGTTAATAGTTACACTAGTTGTGTATAATAATAATAATAATAATAACAATAGTCCTGTAAATAGATGAGCATCTGCTTGGTATTGCAACAATATCCTAACCCTATTGCATCAAACTTGTGATGACATCAAGTATAGAGCTTCCCCAAAGACAATGAATGGGAGACAGATTTTTCTTATTTATACCCAGATGAGCTGTATTCCATTGTAGTGTGCTCAGGTCTGAAATATAAAATATTCTCAGATACATCCCCCTTGGGGCTTTCGGTGTATACTTGATGAAATCATGATTTAGATTTTAGCACTCTAGTTTGGGGAATTTTGAGAGAATTTTGAGAGTGTGCTTACTAATATTTTTCACTGTCTCAGACAATAGAAATTACATGTATTGATTTTGAAAGTGCACGTTGTTCCCTTTTTCACTCGACCATGGTCACCTTCACTGATGGAACAAAACAAGGGGGAAGGACGTCAGAGTCGGTCTTGGTACACATAAACAACCAACATCACTGGAGGCAGGAAGCGTCAAGGACACCCACAATTCCCAACTGCAGTCACACACTGAAGGTAGGAGGAAACACACCCGCCAACACACTGACAAACGCAGACAATCTCAACTCCCACTGACAAGAGCCTGAACTACGGCCACTTCAACCTTTCTCTTACTAGACTGAGTCACTGCCAGTCTGACCAAATTCTAAGGGCAATTATAAATGCTAGGGACTAATAAAGGATTATCTTATATTACTTGTGTAATGTGTGTGTGTGTGTGTGTGTGTATGATATGACAAAAAGCTGTCATTTAGGATGTAAACACGTGTACAATATTGGTTTTGTGGTTGCAGCAATTCTGAGCACAATGGTGTTTGTCACGAGGGAAAAGAAAAGACAAAATATATTCTAAATACGTTTTAACCTTGTAATTATTCAAGAATTTGGGGAATACATATTACAGCATTGTACACAGATTAATTAAAAATCTGTTTGTTCTTTTTTCCTCTGAGACGGGACAATTTCATCAGGGATCAGAGCATAACAGGGGTGAGAAGGTGAAGGCTCAGTTTACACAGGAATAAAACACAATTCGCACATTCAGCTAAGCATCTTATGAAGTAAACATCATCTTTATCCTTTTATGAGTATCATCAATTCTCCAATTTATCAAACGATAATTAATTATATATAAATATTATACTATTTGTCTGGTTGAGTCCCCTGAAGACGTGCAAAGGAGTGAAATTGGTCCTTGTAGGCATTTCGTTTAAGCTATTATAAACTGATGCAAATTATGTCGTTTTTCCCAGACGGGATTTCTCCTGATCCTGGTCTCCAAAATGTTTTGCCTTTCCCCAACCTCTGCCCTATGTTTTGCATGTCTTATATTATGTCGTACATTGTGAAAATCAGATAATAGTCTTGGGTAAAACAATTCATTGGAACAGATGCGTTTGCCTAAATCTCATCAACACCGCCTGGTATACATAGCAAACCCCCTGTGAGGAAGAACAGCTCAGCTGCCAGACTCAGGCTACTGAGATGACAACATGTAAACAAGTGTTCTTGTTGTGTTTGTTTTCGTGCTTATATTTCAGGCCAGCCTCAGAAAGCTTGATGATGAGCCGAAGTGGTAACGTGGCAAAGTGCAAGACAGGGTGCCTGGATGCCTCACATACACGCATGTACAAAACCAAGCTGCCATTACCAGTTGCACACACACACACATAAACACAAATATGCTTGTACACCAACATAAACACGTTCACACACGCTGTGCATGGTGGGGGCCTGAGCGAGACCAGATTGCATCTACGAGAGTGTCAAATGGTCAGACTGCTGAGCCCAGCGTGCAGCTGATGTATACTTCACAGGGAATCAAAAAGTTATGAACCAAAACAGAGACACTTTTTATTTTTTACGGGACTACGGATTCAATCTGTGGTGGTAAATAATGCAACTGCAATAGATGATAAACTGTAAGTAAATCATTTTGAAATCCAAACCATAAACAGGTCAATGGGTCAATGTGGACAAAAGGCAGGAAAATATTGAAATCCATGAAATGTTTATGGGTTGAAGCTCAATGTTATTACCATCCAAAATGGCAACAATGTCTGCCTGCTGAAGCGCTGGCCCAGAATTATTTGTTTAAATAAATAAGAAGCTCTCATTGTGTGTTTATATGTGTGGCAGATGGATTTTATCTGAATTGGCCCAAAATGTTATTCCTTCCTTCCTGAACATAATCAGTGACACGTCAGCCAGGCCGCAGAGTTACTGGACATCACACCTCCCAGCATTTACCTCCCCTTTTGCTCCCACTTCACGTTTTCTCATTCCAGTCCCAATCAATCCCACAATCCCCAGAGAAGTTGGAGTTGGGAAACAACCCTGCAGGATGCTATTGCCACACCTGATCATCGACTTTCCCATGCTTGCCCTTCGAGTTGCACAGCCACCTTAGGTAAAAACAGTCTCTGGCCTTCACACGTTACCTCTCTCCAAACAGTTCCTTGGTTAGATTGATTAAGTCATTAACTGCACTTTGACTATTTTCTTTTTAGCCATGTAGTATGGCTCTATGGACGTTAATGTTAGTCTGTCAGTCCTACTCTTTGGTTCCGACTAATTAATCTTAACAACTATTTTATTGATTGGGATGATATTTGGTCCAGGCATGTGATCCTCATTGAATCAGAATCAGAACTGTTTATTGGCAAGGACATTACACATACAAGGAATTTGACTCAGTTAAAGGTGCATAACAATAACCAGAAAGCACAGAGCAATAAAATGAGAAATCATTTAAACATAGAAAAATATTAAAATGTAAAAGAAAACATGGTAAACAAATAACATAATGTAAAAAGTATCAAGAGTGTTTTAGTAGGAAAGAAAATGTGCAAGAGTGTGCAACTGTGACAATTTTCCTCAGGATGTAAGAGTCAATGGGGGTCCCGGGCTTTATTGATTAACCCAGATAGTGAGAAACTGTTTATGTGGCGTGAGGGTTTGGTCCTGATGGACCGCAGCCTCCTACCAGAGGGAAGGGACTCAGCCCGTTTGTGTCCAGGCTGAGAGGGGTCGGCTACAATCTTTCTTCCCCACCTCAGGTTCCTGGAGGGACATTAGATAGCAGCCAATCGCCCTCTCAGCATAACTAATGATACGCTGTAGTCTTCCCTTGTCCTTGGCAGTGGCCACAGCGTACCAGACGGCGATGGAGGAGCAGAGGATGAACTCAATGATGGCAGTGTAATAGTGCACTATCATTGTCTTTGGCAGGTTGAACTTCTTCAGCTGCCTCAGGAAGTACATCCTCTGCTGAGCCTTCTTGGTGATGGAGCTGATGCTCAGTTCCCACTTGAAGTCCTGGGTTACGGTGGAGCCCAGGAATCAGAAGGACTCCACAGCGTTGATGAGGGAGTCACAGAGGGTGATAGGTGTGGGTGAGGCTGTGTTCTTGTAGAAATCTGTCCACTGCTTTGAGAGAGTTGAGCTCTAAATTGTTCAGGCCGGACCAGGTCACCATATGGTCAATCTCCCCCCTGTAGGCAGACTCATCCCCACCAGTGATGAGTCCAATGAGTGGTGGTGTCATCTGCGAACTTCAGGAGCTTCGGTTGAGAACCATGGGTCCCTGCTGAGCTGGGGGAGGGGGACCTGGTGGACTGGAGCTGGTGGATGGGGTCATGGGGGATGGGGTCAGGACTGTCCCATTGTCTTTCATAGCAACAGTAAGACTTGTTCAGTGGTTTGCCAGGCGGAGAACATTCATGGAGTGGGGGGCTTTATGCGTGTAGTTGGGGATCTGTCTGAGCCACTCCAGACAGAAGTAGAGTCACTTGCTGAGAGCTGGTGTTGCAGTTTCTTAGAGTATTGTATGTTATCGTCTCTCACCGCCTTGCTAAACCTGTATAATCTAGACTTTGGTGCAACCATGAGGTTGACATTGGTGGTTGTGAGGGATTAATATGAAATTTGGTACAATTATTCATGTCCGAGACTTTTTTCTAAGAAAAACAATAAAATGAGTGCGCCAAAAGCCATAGCAATTATTACTCAGCAAAGGTTCTCAGGTGATATTATTACAGAAGTCAGTGTAAACCTTAACCATAGTGTGGTCACATTGTGAAACAGATGTATTTTTCAATAGTGATTCGGAAAGTACAGATAAATGATGCGGTCCAACATCGGATCGGGAAAGTTATCTATGGTCTTTCTAAAAGGCAGTTCAGTTACAAACAACATACTTTATGGTTTAATTTTGAAGATGTATCATGTTCTCTTCTCTCATCTGTTCTATTTTCTTTATTGTGTTTTCTATTTATTTGTCATTTCTGTGTTATTCTGTTTCAGCAATTCATTCTGGCTTCATTTAATTAATTATGTCGTGACACTTTCATTACTGTAATAAGCTACGATTTCAGTGAGGGACAGCCTGAATGCTAATGAGAGACATTGCTAAATGAAAAAGCAGCAGCAGGGTTGGCCGGAGAGGGAGTGTTGTCATCCATCAGTCTCATCTCCTCTCAATTCCCTTGGTTATCCTGACAGAGAAGAGCCCTTACTCCTGTCTGTAGCCCAGAGGTCTGGATAAATGTTTGCTTGGCTCCGTCCGCAGGCTGGAACCAAAACATGAGTTTTATATGTGAGACGTGTAAATCCCCCCAGTAGAGATATGGCGGCAATTAAATGAGTCAAATGACATTCATATTCATGGGACACTCCAACAAATGAGCACAGCATTTGCAAATATGTCTGGCAAGTGATAGTTTTGCCAATTTCCAAGGACAACAGAAAAAGCAGACTTCTGAAATGTTTATTTAGGGCATTACAGTTGATTAAATAATATAATAATAATATATTAAAGAATAATCTAAAACCTAAACACTGTGAAAAATGAGAAAAGAAAAAAAAGCAGATTTGAAGCCTTTGAACTGTAAAAGGGGCATGATGCCAAAACTAAACATATCGCAGCAATTAAGCAATCTTCAATCCAAAATAGAAGCTATTCTACATTCATGGAGTGTAGATTGCAGATCACAGTTTTGATTGCTTCTTTGACAGGAACCAAACTGCTCTTTCAACATGAAATACAAAAAAACAGCACCATAAAGCACCTGTAAACGCACAGACAGCCACAAATGTGGAAAGCAAATACACCTTATACGACACAAATACCCACGACAAAACAACCAAAGACAGACAAACAAACTAAAAGCAGTACAAGCATGAATCTCTCTCTTTCAGCTGCAAATATTAGATGATGGCATGACCCATAATCCGCAGGCATGAAGTAATCTGAGCGAATGTGCATTTGGATTATCAGTCTAGAACAGTCTAATCTGAAACACTTCTCAAACTGGTTGATTGAGAGGTCGGGAAAGTGCTTCTGCCATGTGGAGATGCAGTGTATCTGTATTTGCTCCAATGTTGATGAGTAACAGAGGATATATCACTGGGCTATTAGACCCATTCGCATGTGCAGACTAGTTCTACAAATTCAGATAGACATTGTCTGCTGGAGCAGTTTAAGTGAATGTGGTAACTTGGATCCTAGTCCTGGTTTCACCTCTCCTGTTGGGAGATATCGAGCATGAAACTTGTTCCTATTCTTATTGGCTGATATTTAGAGTTCCCTTGGCTGATGCTGCCAGACCTTTCTCTGTGAGTCGGTCTTACTTTTATCATTATGTTACAGCTGCTGTGGCCGGTCTACTAGAACCCTGATCATATTTACTTTTTTGATGTAACTTACTCATTCTACCTCCTCAACTATACTGATAAATGTATTCAATGTATTCAATGAAAACATCAGGGTGATTTCTATGATACTTGCAGAACAATCCTTGAGTATTAAAGCTCCAGCTCCAAGCAGAGGCTCTGAAACCACAATCTAATCTTTATCATTTAGCCTATTTCTATAGATGTGTTGCCTTTTGCAACGTGTCACAGCTGTGTGACCGACAGCATGCTCTATCTCTGATATAGTCTGCAGGGATTAGACTGCCAGTAAAGGGACAAGTAGATAAAATGACCCCAGCTGCAAATGCTCACACACACACACACACACACACACACACACACACACACACACACACACACACACACACACATAAACTTTGCTAGAGTATGTAAATGACTGGCCACACACATTAACACGACACTGTGCATATGCAGACTTTCACACGTGTGCACACGTGTGACTGTTAACCGGAACTGACACAGAAGATAACGGCCTCATCCTTGTGTCTGTCCATTTACTAATGTCCCATATGTGCTCACTTGGTTAGAATTTAGTCCTTATGCCTGTTTGGATTTTCTTCAATGAGTCACAAAGTGCGAGTGCATGTCTTGTGTGTAAATAGAGCATCTCAGTTCAAGGAAAAATCTGTCTAAAAATATAATTCCTGATCATTTTTATTTTTTGAAGCCGAGAAATATAGTCTGCTGTCAAGCCAAATTCTTACATATTTATTCCGACTCAGTGCATATAATTTGAGTGCCATCCATCCATCCATCCATCCATTTTCCACCGCTTATCCGGGGTCGGGTCGCGGAGGCAGCAGGTCAAGCAGGCTGACCCAGACTTCTCTCTCACCCGCAACATCTACCAGCTCATTCTGGGGGATCCCGAGGCGTTCCCAGGCCAGCTGGGAGATATAATCCCTCCAGCGTGTCCTGGGTCTTCCCCGGGGCCTCCTACCAGTTGGACGTGCCTGGAAAACCTCTAAAGGGAGGCGTCCTGGAGGCATCCTAATTAGATGCCCGAACCACCTCAGCTGACTCCTTTCGACACGAAGGAGTAGCGGCTCGACTTCAAGCTCCCTCCTGATGTCCGAGCTCCTTACCCTATCTCTAAGGCTGAGCCCGGCCACTCTACGGAGGAAACTCATTTCGGCCGCTTGTATCCGCGACCTCGTTCTTTCGGACACGATCCAAAGCTCGTGACCATAGGTGAGGGTTGGGACGTAGACCGACCAGTAAATTGAGAGCTTTGCCTTTCGGCTCAGCTCCTTCTTCACCAAGACGGCCCGGTGCAACGCCTGTTTTACTGCTGCAGCCGCACCGATACGCCTGTCGATCTCCCGCTCCGTTTTACCCTCACTCGTGAACAAGACCCCGAGATACTTGAACTCCTTCGCTTGTGGTAGGCACTCTGTCCCCACCCGGAGGGAGCAATCCACCGGTTTCCGGCAGAGCACCATGGCCTCAGATTTCATGGTGCTGACTCTCATCCCAGCCGCTTCACACTCGGCTGCAAAACGCCCCAGTGAATGCTGGAGGTCATGGAAACAGGACCACATCATCTGCAAACAGCAGAGAGGCTATCCTGAGATCCCCGAACCTGACATTCTCCGCCCCACGGCTGCGCCTAGATATCCTGTCCATGAAAGTCACGAACAGGACCGGTGATAAAGGGCAGCCCTGGCGGAGGCCAACACCCACCGGGAACGTATCTGACTTACTGCCGAGGATACGAACACAGCTCCTACTGCAGGCGTACAGAGACCGGATGGCCCGTTGCAACGGGTCCGGCACACCATACTCCCGCAGCACCCCCCACAAAAAGCCCCGAGGGACCCGGTCGAAAGCCTTCTCCAAGTCCACAAAGCACATGTAGACTGGTTGGGCAAACTCCCAGGACCCCTCCAGTATCCTTGCAAGGGTAAAGAGCTGGTCCACTGTTCCACGACCAGGACGAAACCCGCACTGTTCTTCTTGAATCCGAGGTTCGACAAACGGTCGGAGCCTCCGTTCCAGCACCCTGGCATAAGCTTGACAGGTGCCATTGAAGTGAAACCTCTGAGCAGTAAAGTGATTTTTATCTATTCAGATTTGGGGTAATTTTTGCTAAATTGGATTGCGGTGAAATACATTTGTATGCAAAATCTGCTCAGATATTGCTGTACGTTTCTGGACGATGAACGATGTGTTAAACATGTTGCTACTGCTCCTTACTTTACAGTAATATCCACCCACATGGAAGTAATGATCACTAGGGAAAAAGATCACTATTCCCCTAGTGATCTTTTTTTCCTCCACAACCTCACTGATCCTCTTCAGCTCTTTGCTCCAGCTCTCTCTCATGCAGCCATTTGATGTGTGTGTATCACGACTTGTTTCTATCAAAAGAACAAAGACAAACAAAAAATCCTCCTCAGACTCCCCTGACAGTTTGCAACAGGAATATAATCATATTGATTTGTTTTCATGTGATCTATATATTTATTTTCTGTTCTCCACTTGAAGAGTTACAAGATAAGTGACAACAGGGCAGCAGCACACCATAAATTAGCCGTGTCTGGAGCCTGTTGTCTCATTTCACGAATAAGAGAGATTGGGGTCAGGAGGGTTGATGCCTAATGAGGAGTTAGAACATGAGAAGTTATTCAGACATATGAAACGTACTAAGGGTGATAAGGACCGGACAGGAGATGCCCTGAGAGGAAGCTATCAGTTTTACTAACGTCAATAGATTAGCTTCAGACGATTTAACAATGTGTCTCAAGCTCAGAGGAATTCAATGTGTGTGTGTGTGTGTGTGTGTGTGTGTGTGTGTGTGTGTGTGTGTGTGTGTGTGTGTGTGTGTGTGTGCATACTTAAAGTGTCTCACTGAGTTTGAATGACTTTCAGAATCTGGATGACTTTCACGTTGTTACTCAACATGTTAATACCATTACATTATTTGGATTATTTGGACTGAGCTGTCATTCACCAGAGCTTTGTTCACAATCAAACCCATTTTCTCAACTGTGAATATCTCTTAAATATATATCAAAGTGATATGAGTATTATTCAACACAAAAGAGATTCTCATTGCAACCCAGTATTTGTAACTCCAACATCACTCACACATACACACTAATGTAAAACCTTGACTTGTCTCTCTGTGGATAACAGACAGCATGGGGGACGTCAGCATTAAAAGTAGGTTGCCAGAAAATACACTTTGGGAGAGAATGTTGTTTAACACACAGAAATGAGATCAGGACCAGTGATTCATCACATTGCCATTGAAAAAAAAACAACTTAGAAAATGACAGCTAAGATTGCACCAATCATGTGTGAGCCTACTGTAACTAATAATAGAAAATAAAGGTTTCTCTCTGCTATATAAGGCTGTGTGGACTAATGTATCTCACATATGCAGCTCTTATGGGGTATAACTCCACATTTCTCTTTAAATCATAGTTTAACAGTGTACACTCGCACACAATATGTGCATGGATGTGGTGCCATCTGGTAGTTATACACAGTACTTCAACAACATTTTGGGATTTCTTCATTTTCACTTGTCCCACCACTGCCAGCAGTGAACTGTGATACAGGTGATCTGGTAAAATCAAAAGATTTCCAAAAATGGTAAAGTCAGAAAAATAAGTGCCAAGAAAAATAGTTTATTTAAAAAGATAAAAGGAAAGGCTTTGAGAAGCAGTTTTAAACTTAGGAACACAATCTAACTAACATTACTGAGAACAATGTCAGTTACTTATTTACACTATTCCTGGTAGTCACTGTAACAATGCATTGAGCAACACAGAGCACTCTCAACAAGGAAATAAAAAGCTGGCTTGAGATTCTGAGTTCCGGGTTATTATGTTTCAGAAAACACAAACATAAAAGTTAGAAGACAACTATGACATTTTCCGTAAATGATATATAATGGACAACCACCAGCAAAAAGAATAAAGAAATTCCCCGATATATGGCAAGAGCCAAAGCCACTTAAAATTCTAAATGTCAAAATCACACAATCAAAAATGATTTAGATTAAGACACCAACCAAACCATGTCTGCCACATCAACACACTCACTGGAAGGTACACATCAATGTCATATCGTCCATCTCATGCTTCCTTGTCATGTAAATGATCAACATTTACATCTCAGCGCATCTACAGAGGTGACCTTTGCAAAATCCTCAATTTGACATGCTATGCTCAATGTGGAGGGGCGTCAAAAACTCTTAGGAGACTTTTGATTGATTTGAGACATTTACTAAAATGCCAATATTCTTGTCTGTATTGCTACTCCCCTTTCCCTTTATCCTTGCTCGTTCTTTGGTATACGGCCCATATTATAAAATTCTACATTGGGCCTCATGTCGGTGAGGTGGGCGAGCCGGTTGGACATGGCGAAGAAAGCAGTGATGGCAGCGATGTCCCACGCATCCTCGCGGTCAAAGCCCACTTCCTCCAAAGACTGGAAATGCTGCTCTGTAATGGTGTCACTGCGACACACAGCCATCGCAAAGTCCAGCATGGCGCTCTCCCGGGGGGACAGGTCGGCATTTTCGTAGTTAACAACGACCTTCGGGAAAATAGGGAGGTAGATTATTAGTCATAGTGGGAAATTTCAGTGATTCAAATTAATATACAACTTTTTTGAATCACCAATTCAAATACGATTGATTAAACTGCTTAGTATAACTTAACTACACTTTTGTGACAGCTACAGTGTATTATAAAAAGCCTAGCAGGGGCAAAAAATATTGATTAAAGTTTATACCTGATCAGAGAGAGTAGGTTTCTTAGAGTAGATGCGGTGCAATGCACTGTGGGATACCACACAGTAAAGACATTTGTTGTGGATACTGGTAGCTACTACAATCAGCTCACGATCTGCCTTGGTCAATCCGCCTGGAAGACAGAAGACATCATAACACTGAATTCAAATTAAGTTTAGTAAAGACGTTTCAATTCACGTCTATGAGAATGCCGAAGTTAAAGTGTTTGATCGTGTTGTTCACAGTAGATTTTTATTGTAAGTTGTGAGTGTGAATGGGGTGAGCGGGGCGACTGTGGCTCAGTGGTTAGCAAGTCTGTCTTTTGAATCAGAGGGTTGGTGGTTCAAACCCCAGCTCAGCCAGTCCATGTCATTGTGTCCTTGAGCAAGACACTTAACCCTAATTACTCACCGTTGTTGTGTCTACTGTATATCAAGTCGCTTTGGATAAAAGCGTCAGCTAAATGAAATGTAATGAATGCTTTGAGGCCAACATGGCTAAACACATGTAACAAACAGCCAGATAGTGGTTATCCAATAACTTAGCAGCCGCTCAGTTTTAGTTCACAAAATGTAAAAAAAATAAAGTGCAATTTAAGTTTAAAACTAAAATAAATAAGAGGTATAGAGACCAAAAAAAAATGTATGACTGTCCACTATGATGTCAAGATCTCACTCTATCTGGTGAGATCAAATAACTCTGTGAAAAGACATTACCTTCTATTTAAATGAGTTGTTTGATACTTTCTTTGCAGTCTTTCCTGCAGCTGTCTGGGTTGACATCTACTGTCTGTGTAGCGAGTGGCACAGAGCAGTAACATTCAGATCTGCATGTCTGATCATCCTTTGCACCCTTACACTGGTTGCACACTGTCCACATACTGTCTACAAAATTAAGACAAATGACATATTGGCTCACTTAAGTGGTGGATGATGTGAAGTCTGACCTTGTAGCCAGATAAGGGTATGGTGCAAATGATGCATTGGGCTCAGAGTCGTATATACAGGCCTGGAGTGTTGCATTTGCTGCCACCACAGAGAAACATGACAAATACACATTTTGTCACACACCTGTCTCTTTGTTCATTAGTTCATTGTAGTAAGCAAAGAAGGCTCTGAACTCTGCTGGTCTATGAGAAAGGGCTTTGAAGACATTGGGCAAGAAGCCTCCCTGGAAAGAAGGAAACATGAAGTTTAGCAGGTGAAATAAGAGTACATCTTGAGTTGAATGCCTCAAATAATACTTTATTTTTGTTATACCTTTGACTCCACTTCCTCCATGAGCTCTACTATATCAAAAGGTAGGTCTTTCTTGTAAGGGACTGGATAGCGACTGATGTTCTCCGGAGGCGGATCGCTGGAGAACAGCCGGATCCCCGCTGCCTTCTGCCGAGGCACGCACACCGAGCGGAGCGGCGCCTGGACGGGAGGAAGACAGGACAGTTACACCGGTCACACGGAAACAGCACCAGCTGAGCGCAGTAGAAACGGAATCGAGACCTACCAGCTGTGTGAACATACGGGGGCGAATTAACTTCGAGACGAGGTTACTCGCCATTTTGGTCGTCTTGCCTTGCAGGGAAGTGCAAAAGAGGGCCGGGGGGAGTGTCCAACACGGCTGCTTTGCTCGAGCAACGTTACTGTTCAAGTCTTCCCAGGTTGACGGCTGAAGTTTACTTCGTTGAGATCTCTGGTTGATAGTGGCAGTCCAGTCAAACAGCCAATCACAGAGTCGAATTGAGTCACGCCCATAGACTGTTCTGTTTCTTCTTCTTCCATTTAATTTTCGGCAGACTAGACGAATCCACGGCATATTACTGCCCTCCACGGGACATGTGTTGAATTGATTACAGAGTATGTTCCACAGTTTCCAACGTCGAGAACGAACTTTAATGATTGATCTGTAACTCAGCATTGCATGTGATGCATTCCTCTCTCTGTGGTAGTTGGTGCCCCATGGTACCTCCCTCTATTTTCCTCCTCCCATTGATTTTGTCAAATGTGTGGCATTCCCTGTCATAAAGCTGTTACACTCCACCCTTCTGTGCGAGATGGGACTTGAAGAGAGGGGCGTGAATCTGTCCCCGCTCTCATGCACTACCCCTCCTCGTCGCCAGAAGTAGCAACAAAAGCCCATCGATCTACCCCGTGACCCGGAAGTGACTGTGCAGAAGAGGGTCGCGAATGAACGGCGGTTTCTGTCAAGGCGCTTTGGATAATTTTTCAAAACAGAAATAATATTTATCGAGCACGAATCGAACATTACAGCGACATGTTTTACCATGTACGTATGTGTAATACCCTCCGGGTATGAGCTGGCTATTCGCGTAGTATTTGGGGTTGTATTTTATCAATGTGTGCCTAGCTTGATCGGTTAGCGTGGCGGTTGTAGATTAACCAAACTTCGGGAAATCCTTGACGCATTGAATAGCGTTGTTGTTTTATAGCCGGGCAGTAACACCACCAGCTCTCTCGTCTTTGATTAATCAGATGCAGCCTGGCGGCATCTGTAGGTTCACATTAAAACAGCATACGATCAATAACATTGCATTATCAGTGTAAGCGGTGTCTTATAACGCATGTATTGTTTGTGTTATCAGATTTCTTTGGAGCATGAGATCTTACTACATCCGAGGTATTTTGGCCCTAACCTCCTCAACACCGTGAAGCAAAAGCTTTTCACAGAGGTGGAGGGTACCTGCACTGGCAAGTGAGTATATACTGTGACTATTGTGCAGTTACATCTACAAATAAATTGAGGCCGTACTTTGACTGAGAAGTTGCGTTAATCTGTCATTTCAGTGGAATGATACGTCATTATATTGTTGCTTAAAACTTTAAGATTTGACTTGGCAGTTAAAAACAAAACCCATTTAAAGGCAACAGGTCAGGGCTGATATTTGTTACACCCTTTAAATCATCAAGACAAAATTCACCTGCATATGAAAGTTATTAACTTTGCATTTATATTCCTACATATACATAGACATATGCATGTTATTGATTTATCTGTGACCCTCCTTCAGGTATGGCTTTGTCATCGCAGTCACCACCATTGACAACATCGGTGCAGGTGTAATACAACCGGGGAGAGGGTTTGTCCTCTACCCAGTCAAGTACAAGGCCATTGTGTTCCGCCCATTTAAAGGGGAGGTGGTTGATGCTGTGGTCACTCAGGTCAACAAGGTATGGGCCAATACAGCTTACTGTGAATTTAGATTTTTATGGAACATTTTATATGATGGCATGTGAAATCTGACATATTGATACTAATAAATCATCTGGACGCGGCACTGCTTTTTATCTAATTTTCTAATGCCAGAATTTTTACATTTACTTCTGAAAAATAATTCTAAATACCCATATTATATATTGGTTCATGAAGTTCTCTACTGATATAAATCACATCTTGTAACTTCACCATGGTAAATGTGCCTCCAGTAGAGAGTTTATGTTTCTACAGTGGTTCATGTTTTGAATATGTATTAAGTGGTGAATAGCTGATGATGGGTATTTTTTACTTTTCTGTCTTTTTGTAAATTAGACCTATATGTTTCTCTGTTTCTTGCAGGTTGGATTGTTCACAGAAATCGGTCCCATGTCTTGCTTCATCTCTCGCCACGTGAGTCAGCATAAAATTAATATTTATGACCGAAACAGCTGGCTTTTATAGGGTTTTCGATGTATATCCACATTGTTAGAGGTTGACTAATTAATTGGGCATGGTCGATTAAACCATTTTGTCATTGGTTGAACTGGGCTCTGGTAGTGGCTCATGGCGGCACAACCGCCACAAGTGACAAACCGTATTCAGTTTATTTCTTCCCACAAAAGTTATTTCTTGAATATATATTGCAACGCTATCACCTCTTTGTCCACAAATATAAGACAGGCAGTAGTGGTGGGAAATAAATGATTCAACTGTTACTTTAACGTATTTAACAATCAACTTTATCTTTTCCAATTATGTTCTTTTACATATGATTGATTTGGAATGACAAAAAAGTTCAGTTCCAGATTTATTTTTTAATTACATTGAGTCTGATGTTCAGTTTGAGATTTATGTTGGCCTTTTTATTTAAGCATGCTTTATTTGATGCTGGATTGAAGTGGCCAATTAATAAGATATCAACTAATTCCTGTTCCAAGCTATTGGTTGATCTCTGATCTTTATCTCACTTTCTTTTTCTTTGTTTTTGCAGTCCATCCCTTCAGAAATGGAGTTTGACCCCAACTCCAATCCTCCTTGTTATAAAACGGTTGATGAGGTAAGACAATTAATTAATTATTAATTACATATTAACAACTGGGGGTTAAAAAAAACATTTTTTAATTAAATAGATGTTCACCAGATATTTCCCTCGCTTTGCCTTTAACAACATTTATAATAAATGAACACATACGAATCCAGGTAATTATAGTAATGCTGGTGTAAACCAAGGTATTTTTTAAAAAACATAGAAAAGAAAGAGTTAAATAATAGTATAATGCTATAAATTCTGTATAGAAAGTAGTTGCAATGTAGTCCTGCATACTGCTCCTATTATTATTTTACTCTTCCTGAGTCTTGAATGTTTTCTTCTCCTCTTTTCAAGGACATTGTAATCCAGCAAGATGATGAGATTAGGCTAAAGATTGTGGGAACAAGGGTGGACAAGAATGACATTGTAAGTCTTCTTCTTTTTCTTCTTTGGATCGAATGTTACACAGTAGTTTATAGAAGTGATGTACTGTATCTTAATAAACAAGAAGTTAAAAACAAGCTTTTCTCTTGTTTTTCAGTTTGCCATTGGTTCTCTTATGGACGATTATCTGGGTGAGTATTATACAGAACATAGTCATACAGGTTCTGTATCTGTTTGTCAGATAGGCATGAATTTATAAAATGTCTTGCATAGATTTATTCAATGTCATATTATTTTTGCACAATAAGAAAATACCTTCAAAGTGGTTGCAATGGAACAGTTTTGGTTAAGCTGCGTATGACCTGAGCTTTAAAAATGTTTTATAATTGATTGCTGAACCTGTCTTTTTGTATTTTTAGGTCTTGTGAGCTGATTTGCCCCAGAGCGAGCACATTTACTTTGGGACATTTTTTTTCATGTAGTAGCTTAGTTACTTTTGTTAAAATTAATATTTTTCTACACTGATTGATATGGCATGGTGACATTATTTTATTATAATGCTCTACAGACACATTTGTTTTATTGGAACTAGTGTAAATTATCCAGGAGAATACTTGCTAAATTTTTATTAGGATGGCATACAAGCAGACCATGTATTGTTTCTTTATAGAATTCATAATTTCTGTCAACTGTTTTTTTTTTTGTACACTGACTCTAATAAAGTATTTTATTTGTTATATATTTGTACCGGTTTTCATGTTTTGAATGTGTTTGCATGGTAATATGTCAGACTAGTAATCTTTCCTGATCTGCAAAGAGACTTGATGCACAACTGCATCTGTGTGATGTGGCGGACCGTGAACGCGCAAACGTTATGTGCGCGCACGACTTGTGGACGTAAATACGTCAGTGGGGCGCTCGTTCTTTCTTTCTCTCGTCCTGAAGATGGCGGCCGGGGTGAGTAAAATGGGAAGATGGCTAATTTGGGGTTTCTCTTTTGACTTTCCTGGTGCAATCCGCCGAATATCAGGCCCATCTACACGGATGCAGAGTACCTTTTCATGTAAACATTGCTTTCGGTCCGTTAGGTAGCCGGTATCGAGTGTATTTACGATATATTTAATTCAGTCTTCGTGTAAACTAAGGTTAGCTGTTGCTAACCTGACGTTGCATTCACAGTGAATGACGCTCCTCTCCTGACCCAGGCTTGTGCCACGTTACCGTGTCTGTCAAGCTGTAAAAACGTACTGTTTCATTTATAAGTAATTTCGCACAACGTTGGTGTTTTTGTGTCATGTGTTTGAAGGCCTGCGACAAATCGTTACTGACTTTGTGTAAAGCTACTTTGTCTCCAGCTGTACAAAGAGCAGCGGGCTATATTGCCGGTAATGGGAGCTAGCATTAGTTAGCATTTAAAGCGAGCGGAAACCCACGTGAAACATTTGCTCATAGTATCTTAAATGACCGTACATTTACCCTCGGCATTATCACCCTGCTCCCTTTCTTGCCATGTCCATTTCAAATGGTCGTGCGTCCAGATTTGGATAGCATCATACATTTGTATCGAGAAACACCTCCAGACCAAAGCTCTCCCTCAAACTGGTTCTGTGGCTTTATTCAACGCACCTTTTTAGATGTGTCGGTGTGTTTTTAAATGGAACTAGACCTTTCGTTTTATATTTATAAAGTAATAAAACTAGAACACGAGCAGAATATTTTTTTTGTATCAAACCCTTGTGAGATATTTGCATGAAAACCTCGTAAAGTTGCCCCAACTTCTGTTCAATATGTGATACATGCATGTTCAAATGTGTTTTTTAAGTTTACGTTTGCCGTTTTCTCCCCTTCTCCAGACTCTGTACACGTACCCAGAGAACTGGCGGGCCTTCAAGGCCCAGATTGCTGCCCAGTACAGCGGGGCTCGCCTCAAAGTCGCCAGCAACTCCCCTGCCTTCACCTTCGGGCAGACAAACCGCACTCCTGCCTTCCTTAACAACTTCCCACTGGGCAAGGTCGGTGTGCTTATGTATCTTGGGCTTTTTTTTTTTTAGAAACAAAAGAAATCCACATTGCAAATTGTTTACTGAAATCAATTCTCACAAGCTATAATACAAATTAATGAATTGACTATCTGCTGTTAATGTATGTCATTATGTATTAAGCTGCTTGATTCTCTGGATTAAAATCCATTTTCAATGTTTCTTTGTAGGTACCTGCATACCAGGGAGATGATGGTTTCTGTCTGTTTGAGAGTAATGCCATTGCTCACTACTGTAAGTTTTTATTTGATTAGTAATCAAATGGTTAACTGGTTTTAATTTGGGTGTGCATTCAAATCCCTATATGCTTGCTGTATGTTTTTAAAGGAAACAGAATAAATGCTACTAGGTTAAAGGGACAATTCTCTGGGGTTTCAGGTCAAGCATTTGTGGTGGTCGTCGCATGAATCTGCAAACGATTCAGATTCACAGGTCACTGTGCTAACGTGCATTTCAGGGTCTCTGCACATATAAATGTAATCCAGTCATTAGAGGTGCATTGGATTGGTAAAAAGGGTAAAGAAGCAAACATTAATTGAAGTTCCATGATCACATATTTTGTGGCCGATCATTGATGATCCATATTGGCAAATACAAATTCCTTTTGTTTAATTATAGAAGCTTTTCTACACTGCCCCAAAAATTCTTTCAGCTGCTCTAAATTCAGTTTAAACCACCAAATGTTATGTTTACTTTGTTATAGTTCTCATTTTAAATATTGTTTTCATCTTCAAGAAAACAAACTATTTAAATGACAAAGAAAGAAAGATTTTCTTGAAATCTTGGCATTAGTAGATTTAATGATGTATCATAAGATGCTTAATGTTTGTGTAAACTGGTCATCATTCCCTCCATCTTGGCATCTCAACATTTTGTTGTGAAAATATCTTACTGTTTCACCACGTGCAAGCATTAATACTTATACCCAATAAACCGTTAAACAGTCAATGTCTGACTCTGTTGCACTGTACAGTGCTTTCTATCAGACTTTATAACTAGTCTGCACTTCCTTCTTTTTCTTTCTTCGTTAAATTAAATTTGCATGGAAGATAAATGGTTGTGGCTAACGGATTGCACCAAAATAACTGGATGGCATTTGACAAATGCAGCAATTTTCTTATTTTTAAAGTGTTACAATAATGTCAATGAAATACTGAATAGCTTGACAGAAAATTGCCTTTTTAATCAAAAGACTGACATCTGGCAATATTTCACTGTTCATCTCCAAAGACCTTGATGGAAACAAAGCTCAACTCTTTGGTAAACAGATGGTCCCCAGTCTGGGCAAGGCAGTGTCCATTCATGGCACCAAGTCCTAATCTGACGGGGGAAGAGAAACTTGAGACCATGTTCATCCCAGTCATCTCCTGTTCCATGAGTATAGGCTGGTTCATGCTATGGGCACAGTAAATAGAGACTCGCTGTACATAGGTCATTGAAATAAGTCATAAATACTTAAAGATTTAATAGTTTTGAGTGCAAAATCAAATCTAAGTAATTGCAGCATTGAATAAAATGCATGTTTCAATATTTTGAAGTTTGCTGAAATGCAGCCAAAGAAGGGAGGAAAAGAGGCTGATGCAATGCAGCGTACAGTGCAACAAACATTGACTGTCTGTTGCACTGTACACTGCATTCCATTAGACTTTAAAACTAGTCTGCACTTGAAGCTGCTTTTCCATGCATACATTAATACTGAAATACATGGTTAATGCTATGAAAACAAACTGTGCGCTTAGTGTACAAAATATATAGTATGACATTATGATTGACGATATTCACCTCTTACCCACAGTGAGCAATGATGCCCTGCGCGGTGCCACTCCCCAGGCTGCAGCCCAGGTGCTGCAGTGGGTGAGCTTTGCTGACTCAGAGATCATCCCTCCGGCCAGCGCATGGGTCTTCCCCACTCTGGGAATCATGCAGTTCAACAAGCAGGTTTGCAGCTCAGCATTTTCTGGTTACGCTGGTAACTATTTCAGTTGCGTCTTGCACTGTAGTTGAGACATGGCACTTGACCATGTAGTAGTTTAGATGTTGTCATATTATGCATAGTCATTCTTCTGTCTCGGTCTGTCCAGGCCACAGAGCAGGCCAAGGAGGACGTGAAGAGGGCCCTTGCAGTGCTGAACAACCACCTGAACACACGTACCTTCCTAGTGGGAGAGAGGATCAGCCTGGCTGACATCTCTGTGGCATGCTCCATGATCTGGCTGTACAAACAGGTTTGATTTTTTTTTTTTTTGGGAGCAACACCCGTAATGCATAATATTTGAGTTCCCCAGGAAGACCTAACGCCACTCTGTCCCCTGTAGGTCCTTGAGCCTTCTTTCCGCCAGCCTTACCCCAATGTGACTCGTTGGTTTACCACCTGTGTCAACCAGCCCCAATTCAAGACTGTCCTTGGAGAGGTCAAGCTGTGTGACAAGATGGCCCAGTTTGATGGTGAGCAGACGGCATTGAGATCAGTAGATGCATATTAATGCAAATTTAACATGCCCTAGCCTTTTGATTGTTAAAGATGTGTAAGAACATTTTTTGGAAGGGCTGTATTCCAGATTTTGAAATATGAGGAAGATAACTGACTGTGGCTAAAAGATTGCACCAAAATGACTGGATGGCATTTGATAAACACAGCCATTTACTTTTTTTGTTTACGTGTTACAATAATGTAAATGAAATACTGAATGGCTTTCAGTGACAGAAAATTACCTTTTTATTCCAAAAGCTGATGTTTGCATTATTTCAGTTCATCTCCAAAGATCTAAATAGAAACCAAGCTAAACTCTTTGGTAAACAGATGGTCCCCAGTCTGGGCAAGGCAGTGTCCATTCATGGCACCAAGTCCTAATCTGACAGGGGAAGAGAAACATGAGACCATGTTCATCCCAGTCATCTCCTTTTCCATGAGTATAGGCTGGTTCATGCTATGGGCACAGTAAATAGAGACTCACTGTATGTAGGTCATTGAATTAAGACATCAATACTTTAAGTTTTATTAGTTGAGTCCAAAATCAAAGCCAAATAATTGCTGCATTAAATAAAAAACATGTTTCAATATTTTGTATTTCTCCAGCCAAGAAGTTTGCTGAAATGCAGCCCAAAAAAGAGTCACCACCTAAGAAAGAAAAGGGAGGAAAAGAGGCTGCCAAGCCCCAGGAGAAGAAGGAAAAGAAGAAGGAAGAGAAGAAGCCTGCCCCTGAAGAGGAGGTTGATGAATGTGATGCTGTTTTGGCCGCTGAACCCAAAACCAAGGACCCCTTTGCACACCTGCCAAAGAGGTATAATAATCTTTAGGATTTTATTCTATTGGTTTGCAGTTCTTTGAGTTTTTCTTCACATTTTGGCTAATGCTGTATAGATGGACAACGGCCAACCATGTTCCATGGAGAGCCAATAGTCTGCTGGTTGTCAGTTGATCACTTCAGCAGATTATTTAGATTATTTTGTGCATTTAATGGCATATTGAACATTAAATCCAAAGGCTGTAACGAGCCTGAACACCTATCAGAATATGCTCCTCGAGGAAAACAGTTTATCCCCAGTCTGGGCAAGGCAGTGTCCATTCGTGGCACCAAGTCCTAATCTGACAGGGGAAGAGAAACTAAAGACCATGTTCATCCCAGTCATCTCTGTTTAGTGAGTAAAAGGCTGGTTCATGCTATGGGCACAAACCAGATTCAACCTCAAGATCTGTAGTTAAGCGAGTGGCCATTTCTCTGTAAGACGTCGTGAGTAGTCCACATCCTTTCACTGTTCATTTAAGGTAGCAGGCAGCAAATATCTCATTTTTATTTTTTCTAAATTGCAAAACAAATGGATTAATTAGTTTGTGGGGGTAAGCAAGAGTTAAACCAAACAGGGGTGTCTAATTGTATTCTTTGACTAGGGCTTTTATTGATTACGCCAATGCTGAAAATTCTTGCAGCTGCTCAATAAACCAAAGAAGTTGTCTGCCTGCTATGTTAGACATTTTATTGTTTGAGGGGGAAACTGCTCTCCCTAATCACCTTATTAGAACACACTGGCAAAGTTTGGACTATTGCTGGTGTTTTCGGTGCTGGTGATCACTGTTGTAAAAATGAGGGCCCAATCTTATTTTCCTTTTTTCTTTTCTAGCGCATTTGTCATGGACGAGTTCAAGAGAAAGTATTCCAATGAGGACACCCTCAAGGTAGCCATTCCCCACTTGTGGGAGAACTTTGATCATGAGGGCTACTCAATCTGGTACTGCCAGTACAAATATCCTGAGGAGCTTACACTTACCTTCAAGAGCTGCAACCTGATCTCAGGTGAGTTGTAACCAAATGCCATCAAAATAAATTACTTTTTTATTTTAAGGGTTATATTATATTGGAATCTTTTTTTTTTCCAGCCCTACTTATTGGAGCAAACATTCTGTGAATTTTGTCTGACTGGTTCATGTGTTGGCGTGAGTTTCTGTCATTTGTTCACTTTGGCTCCCACAGTATGAAAACTAGTTTTTTTTTAATGGTGGCTTACATGTTTGTGTTTTATGGCAACACAATGGGAACCGATCCTAACTTGCAGGGTGTTTCTAAATGATTAATAAGCATATGGTTCCCTGTCTTGGGCAAGGCAGTGTCCGTTCATGGCACAAAGTCTTAATCTGACAGGGGAAGAGAAACTAGAGACCATGTTCATCCCAGTCATCTCTGTTTAGTGAGTTATAGGCTGGTTCATGCTATGGGCACAGAAAAAATTCCACGGTGTACTGAAATAAAAAACTACACTCAAAGTGTTTTTAGTTTTGATTGTATCTGAAAAGGTGGGCCTGAAGTTGATGTCGATGATCCAGATTAGCTTGGAGTCAAACGTTCAATGAAATCTTAATTAAAAAAATAAATAAAAAGTTCTAAAACCCCTCTATGTTCTTCACAGGTATGTTCCAGCGCCTGGACAAACTCAGAAAGAATGCCTTCGCTAGTGCCATCTTGTTTGGCACCAACAACGACAGCAGCATCTCTGGCATCTGGATCTTCAGAGGCCAGGAACTGGCCTTCCCTGTAAGTTGACATGGCTGAACACATTTTTCACAATGTCCTGATCTGATGAGGTCTCCACCCTGCATGTAGTGCTTGTTTTTGACAAACTGATTTGGGCTTTTCACCTGTAAAAACAAATACTGCTGCAGCTAAACATCAAACCAATATTTCCTGAGTGACGACCTTCTCTCAGGAACCCCCGTCTGGGCAAGGCAGTGTCCATTCATGGCACCAATTCTTAATCTGACGGGGGAAGAGAAACTAGAGACCATGTTCATCCCAGTCATCTCTGTTTAGTGAGTTATAGGCTGGTTCATGCTATGGCCACATTGTTTCCATGATCTAAATATTAGATGTTTAAGGTTGATGGATGTCTTTGGCTAAATTAAGTCACATAACTCAATTAGACTGCAGCTCACAAATAAACAGATTGCATAACACTGTTCAATTATGTCTTTTGCTTTAAATGTTTTATAGCTTGACATCCTTAACTTTGTTGAAGCATGCACTGAAGCTCATGGTTTGCATTTCATGTGATGGTCCAATTCTTTACTGGAAAATAATCTGATTATAAGCATCTGATCATAATTTCACTAGGCACTTATTGGAAAAAAATATTTGTATTCCCCTCCTAGCTATCTCCAGACTGGCAGATCGACTACGAATCATATGACTGGCGCAAGCTGGATTCAAAAAGCGAGGAGTGCAAGACCATGGTGAAGGAGTACCTGACCTGGGAGGGTGACTTCAAGCACGTGGGTAAAGCCTTCAATCAGGGAAAGATCTTCAAGTGAGAGGACACTGGGAATGTCTGAACAAAAGCACTCTTTGCTCTGCTTTCCAGCACTTAAACTCGATTGACTTTGAGCCACCACGTGCTTACTTTACTGCAAGAATGACTTTGAATTACAGTGTTTAAGGCGGAGTGAATTGTCTCAGTGGCCCCAAACTGTTTTCTTTTTTTGTTTTGACCTGCGAAATAAAGCATTTTCCACAATGCCATCTATGGGATATGATGTCTGTGGGCTTACTCAAGTCTGTTTATTTTACTTTTTATGTTTTCTTAAGTTGTGTTAGAGTGGTAACCAATTTACTTAATTTCTTTCTGGTGCCACCCACAAAAGTGACCAATTTTCATCAAAAAGAAAAATGTAATGAGTCAGCACAATAATGAAACCTGAGGAGCTTTGCAATGAGTCTTTCCATTCACCTCCAGTCCAAAGTAGAAGTCAAAACTTTGCTACAGTTGTAATGTTTTTTGTTTGTTTCTCCACGCATGACTTCCTGTTGCATGGTATAACAGTGCGCCTTTATGACCACTCCGACTGGCAATGCCTTGTGGGGTTGGCAATACATCAAGAGTTTTAACTTTCAATGTGAAGATCTTCTCAATTGGGGTCATATAACCAATTCCATACAGAAGACTGGTTCCACCGGTCTACTGCTGACAGGTGAATACACGTAGCACGAGTCTCGACTGGGAAACTTTCGGTTGGAACACTTTGACGTTTTTCAGTATTGCACTGAAACGGGTCTTCAGCTGATGCTGCAGTGTTCATCTATTCCAGTAGGGGGCAGGCGATGACTAGAAACTGACCATGTCGACTAGGGCGCAGCCAATGGGGAGAGGGAATTACTGGGCTGTGGTTTGCTCAGCCTAAGACAAGAATGTTGTCTGCTTTAAACTAGGTTACTGTTTTGATGTTTCTGGTGCCAAGGAAACACAATTTTATGAAGAACATCTACTTGATTGCCCTTTAAATGTCTTCCGTGGTCCTTTTTAATAACTTCTACTTTTTCTTATGTTTCAATGAGTGAGAAATCATTAAAAGAGAAGCCTGCATACGATCTATGATCTAATTTACGTAGATACGGACTATTCTGTTTTATCAATAACTTGCTTTGTATATTAATTCTGTTTTGAGGATGCGTTACTTACAGGCAGATAGAAATATGTTTTACTCCACCCTTGAATGCAGAAATGTCACGTTTTAGGGCCTACTTCTGCAAGTTGGTATCGTTAATATTTACACAGGAATAGACTATGTTTGTACTCTGCTTTCGCTGCATACATAGATGCAGCCATTCTTTTCACATGACTGAGTACCTAAATTGAAAACTAAACTTTTTCTTTTGAGGATAATATCTCTAAAGCTTCAGGAGTAAATATTGGACTGAATACGACTCATTTGGTTTAATCGGGGACACCCAACCTTATAGTTTGTTCCCACACCTGGAAAGCTGGCTCATCCTTTCACTTCAGCTATAACTGAATTCTTTGTTTGCTGCTTCATTGTGTGTCGTCTATAGCTGCAGGTAAAATAGGACACCTGGGCCGAGCCCATATTTGTTTATTCATATTCATAATAAAAATGTACCTATTTGAATGTCCCTCTTGAGCTGTTTAGTAATGTAGTTATTACAATCAATCCTAGTTGTATCCCGTTAAATTCTAAAGCAGAGAAGCTCTGGAGTGGATCGTTTTTTTCCCTGACACACTCAAATGTGAGATGCACAAGAAATGAGTCATGCCCCACAGTGAGTAATATCGGTTTGTTTTTCTAACCTACGGAGAGTGATTCAGATCCTTTTGGTGCAACCGTCTTCCACCATAGTTTTGATTCAGGGAGGCCATTTTAGTTTGTTCTGTGGTCTCATGGAAATCAGAAAATGGAAATGTTCCCACAACAGCAAAGCGCCCAAGTCCTTGAACACATGACTCACCCATCCTGTGGATCGTGGTGGAAGAGGGCTGTAACTTGAGCAAATAACTTCAACTTCATCCACAGCAGTTACAACACTGCTGATGGCTAACCCTTTGATTGCTGAAGGAGTGGCGCTACAAAATCCTTGTAATCAGGCCATCAAATATGAAGTTAATGTGAGAAAAGCACATTCTGTTTTAAGCTCTTAAGGCAAGTTTCCTACGCAATGGTTGCGATCTTCTGAACAGTTTTCTGGTCCTTATTTGTGTTTAGTAACTTCATAGTTAAAAAGCAAAACCAAAGCCAGCCACAAGAACAATACGCAGTTTTATGCCAACAGCAACATTTCTTTCTTTCAGCCCTGCCAACAGTCCTCGCCCTGGTCTTTAGTTCTCTCCTTGGCCACAAACGCACTACTACTTCTTCCTTCCTCTCTTCCTCTCTCCTTGCATTCTGGACATATTTCTATGTCCATACATGTGCTGGTGTGGGGGATGGGGGAGGGGGGGGGGGTCTTAAAAGCTGTTGCAGCAGCTAGGAGTGGCGCGAGAGAGGAACACAGAGAGAGGCTGTATTGTTTCACCACATACGGTCCCTGTGTGGCTGTCAGCCCGCTGTAGGAGCTGTATGCATGGCATGCATGTGCTGAGCATCTGGTGGTGGAAGACACATCTGGAAAAGAGTGAACAGCGAGGTGAAGGGCTAACACCGGGGAGTCTGAAGCTGAAATCTGACAACGTTTTCTTTAAAGAAGCTCAGTACATTGCCGATGCTATTGCTAAAGACGTTCTAAGGCTTTAGCGTTTTGGTTTTGACTCAAACAGTAGAATGAACAATGTATTCGTTGTGGTAGCCACTAAGTCCTTGGATAGATATTTCTTCCCATTTCGAGACGTTGGCAGCTCTGCTACAGTGTCTGGGCTTAATGGTCGAAACAAGATTGTGTAAGTATTGTCGTAGGGGTGTCTCTAGGAGAACAGAACAACACTCAGCCGCCACACATACAGAGTCCCGCCCTTTGAGTTTTATGGAGTTTCCCTGAGACCCTAGTCTGGGTTTGGGTTTGGGCTTGCAACCACACTGACACACACACACACTAAACTTAAACAAAAGCAAAAGGGGCAGGAATATGGATCCTTAGTCAGCACTTGCATCCCCCTTTGCATTCGAGGTACAGCCAGGGACATGTGGACATTAGACTGGAGTTCTAGGGAAGTCAAGTAAGGACACTGACAAACGCATGTAAAGCAGGGGAGCTGTAAAAAAGCATGCCAACATGTGTCATGTAGAAATGCCTTTCTACATGCAACCTGGTGTATCTGTTTTTATTAGGCAAGAAAGTGCCCTTCGTATTTTTTACCTTGGTTCAGGAGTGAGGGACGCTTCCCATTGGTGCACTTAAAGGGGTGTGAGCTTTCTCTGTGCACTAAAACTCAGCATAGTAATTTAGTACTGGGATTTCTGAAGGGAGGTCAAAGGTGAGTTTGCTGGGGAATAGCTGAAAAAGGCATGGAGAGACAAGATATGTTACAGTATCCAAAGAGGCTTTGCTTCACAACAATGCTTGCAAGTAACATCCTTAAGTTGAAGTGGGACATTATTGTTTCAGGGATTATTTATTTTTTATATTTCTTAGTGGGTTTGCGTCGCCCTGCAACAGAGATTGCCAGTGTGAGAGTGGAGAGAAAAGTGCGTGACAAGAAGGAAGAGCCAGAGAGGTACAGCGGAGGGAAAACAGACAGCCCCTGCTCTTTTGGCTATGAAACCCCAGAGTTGCCTCTGGCTCATATTACCAGAATCTGGAGGTGGGGCCCAAAGTGATGTTGTCAAACTAAAGCAAAACTGTAACACGCAGTATGACTACCGAGTGTAGAAATATTGATAACTGTCATGGCAAAATATAATAATACAAATTAATTCCCTTTCGCCATCCTTACACTACCTTCCATTGGTATTTAGATTTATGTTTTAAAAATACAACATTTAAAAGTTAGTCATAACATCTTCGCAGGCACTTTGTGGTTTGGGTGTGTACTGAACCTTCAATTTTCCCACTGGCCCCAAGCTATCCATTATCTTCCCATGAAAACAACTGCAATTGTACCTTGTTGAAAATAGGTACTTTGCAAGTATAAGAACGGAAATCAGCACAGTTCAGAGTAACTGTTGTTTTTAGACGTTTAATAGACTTCCTCCTGCATTGTTTGGTTATAAAGGAGGCAGTTTATGGCTGGATGAGCTTTCTGAACCAACAGGTATCCCAGCCCTGCATGTGAACGTATGGGTTACGGTTTCATGTATTAACTTGTTGGTGGTTTACAATTTACATCCCACCCAAAGAAATGTTTGAAGTGTTGGAGCATTTACAGCTATGACTGGAATGTGCAGCCAAGGAAGATTATCTCCTTCTGTTGAGACACAACAGATGGGCGGTGAGCCAAAGGGAGGAACAACTCTTGTGAAACCCTTCATACTCTTGGGTCAATGATTCAAAACAAAGAGAGACTTTCAGACACTGCAAATAAAGTGTGTCTGAATGTGTCAGATCCGAGGAGTTTCTAGGGACTGACATGTTGAAACAATGGTTCATCAGTAACACACCTAAAGGTAAGTTCGCAGTAACGTAATTGTTCTGACTGCACATCGAGACAGCAGGCCAAGACTGAACCTGTGAAAGGTGTTCCCAGCATTAATCTGTTTAGATGAGTCTAGTGTGCAGGCATGGAAAGACCGGGGGGAATCATCTCATCTAAAAAAAAAAGAAGAAAAAAATTACAAACAAAGCAGAGCAAAGTTCCTCACTACATTACAAACGGCTTTGTGGCATGTGATATTTATCCATACACACACAGAGCATTGCTATGGAAACACCCCTGGAAGTACCTGCCCCCTTGCTTATTATGTTGCTATAGCAGCCATCCCAGAATAGTCTCTTTTTTTCTCTCTGATCTGTACCTCCCTCGTGTTTGTGACTCACAACTTGCAGTGGAAACCACATTTCATCTGTCTCTCATTCCCCTTTTTTTCCTTTACATTCTTCTCTGCACCAAAGGAACAGCTCGCCTTTCTGAATCATCTGTGTGTGTGCGTGTGCGTGTGCGTGTGCGTGTGCGTGTGTGTGTGTGCGTGTGCGTGTGCATGTGTGAGGGAGCACGCGCTGTGGGGAATTCCAAAATGATTACCAATGATGAGTTACTATGGCGATGGCAAATATCAGGCAGGGTGACCTGTGTGTTGCTAGATAGTGTGCACTATCTTGCATACTGCTTACTGTCATTAGCTGACTGTGATTTTGTTTGTAGTTGTAATCTGTGCATAGACACACTCGACTCTTAGTTGTTACTTTAGGTTCACTTTGTTTTGAGAGATTGCAATTTGTTTTGTGCTTATTCACAGGGCTCCAGGCACAGGACAGGACAACATCACATGGGCAATAACACGTTGCATATGATGCAACAAATGATGCATTTGGCAATTCAGTTAAGTTAACTTGTTGCACATCATCTCTGTTTTGCTTTAGTTCCATGGTCTCGAGCTAATTTGCCAAGATGATGAAGAAAATCTAATTATCTGTGCTAACTAAATTAAGTTAAATTCAATTTGATTTCTAAAACAAGAGGAGGCCAATTCTTAACTTTCACTGCAGGAATTTTCCAATTATAGTCCAAAGCTTCATGGAAAGAAAAAGCCAGTGATTTTTGACTACGTTAACAGTTTAAAGTTTGTTGAAATATGTTTTGAAATTGTTTAAAAACATATTTCAATTATTCAATTAAATAACATAAAAGTAAGCAGCAGAATGACCTCTTTTGGCACTATATTATTATATTGCATTGGATTATTATATTAAGCATAATGTATATGCATAATTGTATTATTGTTACAGTCTATGGTGAAGTAAATGTTAAGTACTTAATATGCTGTTTGGTAATGTAATCATATAGCATTCAATATGTGCTACTAAATTACTTTATACATTCCACCACTGATTATAAAGAAAATATTTCCCTTTTCGAGATAGTTATGACTATGTCTAAAGATAATTGTGCGGTGCAGTATTTTAGTTGTTCATGAATCAGATTAGCACTTTTTATTTATTTGCAAAAAACCTTAAGCTTTGTACTCACACTTTCCAGTTTGTTAAACACATTGTAACAACAAAAGTTGAAATTCAGGTTATCCAAAAGTATTCATTATATTTAATTTTCTTCTTAACTCTATATTGTCTAATTGCAGGACATAATGTGATATTGCATAACATTACATTACATTAAACTTATGATTTTAATAGCATGTCAATTTTAGGATTAAGATTAAGGTTGAGTTTGAAGATGGGTGTTATCTGAGCTAGGGCGCTAAAAGTAGGAGGTAGAAAGTGGAGATGGTGGTGATCGCTAATATTTTTATCTCAGCAATGCAAAAGAGATGTGCAATGTATTAATCATTCACATACAAGAGATACAAGATAACACTTCGACAGGAAGTGTTTGTCTTGTTGTATCTGTTGAGTTAAGGACTCTGAGAGAGCTGAGAGAGCCAGGTCATCACGCAACTTACATTCCTCACAAGAGGAACTGGTATGTTCTTTTTTATGATTCCTTGTAAGTGTAACATAGTTCCTATCTCAATTAATCTACACAGTAAATTTGTCAAAGTAAATTTGACTCAAATTGAAAAAATATATATAACATTTGGTCCCAGTCTAAATAGAATACAATCTACACTGGCCTCAGAGTTAATAATTCAGTATTTTTTACTCTAGTAAGTGTTAATATTTAACTCTACATGATGATAATTTACTAGAATTGGATTCAACTCTTAATATAATTTTATATAGAATTGGATCCAATTCTATATAGAGTCCATGCTTTTATTTCTGATCTTGACTGATTTGACATTCATGCTCCCATTTATTGCACTCTGTTTATTGCACTCTGTTTATTGCACTCTGTTTATTGTTAGATGTGTATTGTTAAATTCTAAATTCTACGCACCTTCCGCCAGGATAAATTCCTTGTATGTGGAAACATACATGGCAATAAATGGTTCTGATTCTGATTCTGACAAAGAAGTTAAATGCAAGTGACCACCAATGCAGCAGGCCATTTGAATGGTTTGGGTGTTTATGTAAATCAGTATTTTGTTTGTTTATATTGCTTTCTTTTCAAAACAGAGGTGATAAATAAATCCCGGAGACTATCATTTTGAAAATGTGACACGTTCAATTAGTGAATTACTGAAGTACTCTCTAAATAAATACTGTTCGAGATCAGAAAAGGGGGGAAAAGAGCAGCAAACATTGAGTTACATTCTCAAAAATATTTTGGAGTAAAACCCTTCTATTGTATCTCATATTCTCACAAATTATCTTGATGACTCATACAAGCAAGGCCTTGTGCCATGGACACTGTGTGCATTGTCTGAATTTAGGAAAGAATTCCAGCTGATAATTCTGACACTTATTCAGGGTAATACATGAGTTTTCTCTCTTTTTATTGTAGCTTAACCTTTTTCAGCTATTTTCAAAACTATTGTTCAAATTAGTTTGGGTTGAAAACTCTATTGAGATGTGTACAGATAGTCCCTTGTGTCTGATTATGCCAGGTTGCGCAATTGAATGGGCAACTTCCACCCATCTGGCTCTTACGCTAATAATGGGCAGTTGCTAGATGATTCTAACAACCATCAAATCAAGGTGTGGTGCCATTTCTGCTTAATCGCATCACAAGTTACAGTTCTGCTCAGGCCAGCGCCATGTGACTTCCCTTATCCTGTGGAAGACATTAATCATACACACACAGCCACAAATACACAAACAAGCATACAGGCACACACACACACACACACACACACACACACACACACACACACACACACACACACACACACACACACACCCGCACATATTCAACCGTCCATCCCCATCTAATCCTTTGATTTTCCTCCCCTCGACAGTCTGAGCTGCCTTGTTTTCATTGTAGTCATGGGCCGTGAGTCATCGAGCGTCTGAGCCAAGCTATTTGTGCTGGTTCACACTGGCTGACACACCTAGGACCAGGAAACACACCCATTCCCACATATCCTTGTATTTAATTAGATTGACTTGCCACAGAGTGGTGACAGTCAGAGGGGGCTCAGTTTGCTAAAACATGCCCTGCATGTGCAAATTATTAGGACATCTTAGCCTTGTCCCTGTTGCACAATCCACATTTTAGGTGCGTCATGGCTCATTCTTCAACTCTTCTACTTATCGTTAGCTTTTTATCTTGATCGTCAACTCCTGTTTTGGATTGATTTAGATATAATTCTTAACAGGCGAATCAATAAGTAATCGAGCTGCTTATCAGTGGTCACCTGATCTGTGTAATAATTAAGTTTTAAGTTACAGTGAAACATGGAAACATAAACATGGTCATTCTGAATGGTAAAGAACACACAGCAGTGCCAATGTTTTACTCTGGGGTTGTTATTTGACTTTAAAGACGTAAAACCTAAATGTTGTGAAGTAGCATACAGTTCACAGGCCAGTTTACATGTGCACACACTAGGGTGTTGCCTGCCTGGAAGCAGCATTTACCTTGAGCTAAAGCTGTTCTTCAAAGGCAACAACAGCCACACCTCAGAGGAAAAGAGTCAAACATGTGTGGAGCTGAGCAAACAGGTGCAGTAGCAGGAGACTTTGTGTGAATATTATAATTATCTTTTTTACCGATTAAGCAGCACGGTTGAAAAGTACCAGATGGTTTCTCTAAAATCAACATGTGGACGTTATAAGTGATCTCTGCAGCCAATACAATTAAATGTAATGTAATGCATGTTGTTCACCTACTCATATGATTTAATAACTTCCCGAGCAGTAATGTGAAAAGCATTGTTTAAATAAAACACGGTTGCAGTTCAAAGACTAAAGCAATGCCACTTTTCATGCAGAATTCTTTAAAATCTCATGTTTTTTTTTGCAAAAAACAAAATCAGAGCTGTCATGGCTCATGGCGAGGTAATATTATAGCATGTGTGTGCGTGCATGTATGCTCATTTGTGTTTGTGTGCCACTCCCTGTTCGATCTTTGCAAAGCCACGCAGTAAGTTCCTCTGTGTGTACTCCTTTCATGTTTGCTATTAAACCTCGCTAAGCATGGGTGTGACATGTACAGGGAGGAAAGGGGTGTTTTAAGGACACTGAACATTGGTCAAGGAACTGAACAAGCACACATCACAGTTACAAAACTGGATGCACAAACATATCCTAAATTAGTGATTTCCATCCAGGGCGACTAAAGTAATTAAACTAAGTTAAAAAAGAGAAATTCTGTTCTGCTGCTCCACAGTAGCCTGCTCAGTAAATACTGTTTCGGCTAGATAAATTGTTTTGAGCACCACAACCTCCCGAAATGACATGTTTCACAATCAGAATTGATAACATTTTACTTTATCCAATTCAGGTTAGCATAGAGCTAAACCAGAGGTTAGCCGGCTAAAGCCGGCGGCAACAGCATTGTAAGAGAGTGAAACTTCATTCAGTACATCAAAGCTGTGAGAGGTACTGTACCATGACTATGATGTTTCACTCTAAATAAATATTTCATATGACTCTGGCTGTTGCAAAAATATGCAAGGGAGAGACTGGGGTCTTCATACCGACAATGACTGAGATTACTATTACAATGTGTCTTGAATATGTTTTAAAATCCAAAACCGAAATAAAGTTCTTACAATTCAGTAAGACTTGGTTCAGGGTGGGCATTGTTAAAACCCCAAACTTAGAAAATCCTGTCATGTAAATACACACTTTGCCTATTGTATGTAAGTAAAGGACTCACTACTTACTCATTTTTGTTAATGATAACTTTGAGTCAGTTTGTGTGCAGCAGTTTAAACACTGTAATAACATGTTTATGCAAAACACAAACATGTGAAACAAGAAATGATGAAAACCTATTTCTAACGGTTTCATTGTGTTTAATAGATGATAGCATGGCATGAAGTTAAGAAACAAAGATACAACTGTGTAAGGCAGTTAGAGTTCGCTGCTGGCTGTCAGTAGGATATGAGGTGCGTCACATGCCTTCAACAGCTAGCTTAAACAGCCAACATGCATCTTCAAGTTCTTTTTAATGTTATTGGCAGCAAAGATGAAGCACAAAATATCAAAATCTGCCCTGCTTGAATAATATATTATATGGCTCACTGCTAGTTGCTCACTTTTGATACTTTGACACTTTTGATAAAAGCAGTTTTAAAGGGGATGCCTGCAAGTAAAAGTTTGGTGATACATGTACCACAGATACTTATTGTCATTTAATTTAGTTGTTTTACAGTAAATAACCCGTTCTCTCCATTTGTTAAAGCTGAAGTTTCTTCCTGTTGCATGTCATCAGAGCCTTCTATCAGTGGGTGGTCCCACTGCTGCTGGAAACCACTCCCTCTCAGCGCTCCCGTCCTTCCCTCCTTCTGCAAACCAGGAGCCCTACCCATGCAGCGCCCTCTTACCACTTTGCTTAGCCCAGAGAAGCAGCCACACAGAAAAAAGTTAAAATCAACTCAGAGCCGAGGAGGGCGGGAGAGGAGGGAGAAAACGCCCTGGAAACTTGGTTGATCGAGAAATAGGAAAAGAGTAGAATCCTAACATACTAAAAGTTGTGACTGGAAGACGTGTTTTTCTTGGGCTGGGGAAAAGGGAACAGGACACGTTTTCAAGGATGCTCAAGCGGGTGTGAGGCTTCTTGGGCGCAAAGACTGCGCACAGGTAAAGATGCACTTTTTATTTCTTTAGATTTGAGTTAATGTTTTTTTTAAACTGTGTTTGTGAACTTTGTTGAACTTTGTTGAACTTTGTTTGTGCTTTGCTTCAATTTGGTTGACTGGTAATTTGGCTGAAAAATTGCAAATCCCGTATAATAACATGGCTTTAGTAAACAACTATGTTTCAAAATCCAACATACTTGTAATATTCCAGGCAACTGCAGTGAGTGTGTGTAACAGTGGTAAAATTATAATGACGTTGTCCTACTTTATTTTATGTGTTTAGCTTCTGTGGTAACCTATGTTTTTTCCCCGAAAGATGGTTTTTGCTCTAGTTATGTTTTGTATAAAGAGAAAATGTGAATTATTTCTTATATTTTTTCTGTTGTGCAAAGTGGCACTGATTTTGTTTGAATTCATCATAAGCTTCAAAACTGATATACAGTAGGGAAAGAAGTGGGTGTGTGTCCACAGCCACCACATGAATGCAGAGGGCTTGTCTGGAGTTGCGCACTTCACTTTTCTTTTAACTGCGCACAATGGTTGTTAATCAAGGTGTATATGAATGCTAAACCCACTGTTATAGAAAGAATATACGGCATCTCCATATGATTTAAGTCAAGAAATAAGAGATACCCAATATCACTCTACTTGTGTTTGGGATAGCTAACTTTTTTTTACTGCACTAGAATATCCCACACAGTAAATGAAAGTTGTGTGGAAGGCGCTTAAAGATAAAAGAGTTGGGTACTTTGAGTTCAGGATATTAATCAGGTGTTTCTCTTATCTGTCCAACGCCCTTGGCTAAGATTGTGTAGTTTAAAAAGTAAAGGTAATTCTCTTTTAACGCCTGCAGCAACAAGCTTGGGTGTGGATTCCTCCCTTTTCCCTGCCTCCACCCCCACCTTTTTTTCCGTCCCTTCCTTCTTGCTTCGCTGTCTCCTCACAGAGGCACACCCTTTATAGCAAAAAAAAACAAAGAAAAAGAACACTATACATGCTGCAGACTGCTGTTGCAATGGGTCCCTCTAAATCATACAAAGATTGCACAATTAAGAGTACGGATCATAATGTATTTCTCTGCCTATCCATTGTGTTGTAGGGTGTTGTATTATCAGCCATTGGGAACAATGAAAAATGTATATATGGGCCTTTTTAACGCAGTCTGCTTTTGTGGAATGCGGCAAACATGTCTGAAGGTTTTTGATATGACATAAATCAGTTTTTGACCAAGGCCCATTTCAGCTAGCGTTACGTAAGAGACAGTTGGCAACTATCACTGCTGCTTTGTACTGAGAATTCTTATGACTTACTTTTTTAACATCTTGGATAAAGAGAGATTTCTCTGTTTTTCTTTTACCTTGGGTCTCTTAACCTGGGCACCCGGCCAGGGTGTGCTGGGGAGGAAAGAAGGGGTGCGGGGAGAAGAAGGAGGGAGGAAGACAGGGAAAGAGAGTCAGGGAGTGAGAAAGTAAGGGGGGATGGGCGGGGTGAGGGCGAGGAGGGGAGTAATGGAATGTAGTGGTTTGGAAAGACAAGCTAATTGAAACCAGGTTTGAGGCATAGAGGGGAGAGCTTAGGCTTGGCACTTTTGGAGAAATAGAGAATACACACTTTATCTGCTCAAAAATGTTGTGGAATATTTATTTTTCTGCCTAACTTATTTACATAGCATAAGCGTCACCTTTCCAGGTCTGGTTCGAACCAGAATCATCCCATATGGTCTTGTCCGATTGATAAGATGGATTTGTTCAAGTTGAGGAAAAAGTTGTGGGAAAAAAAAAGACCAAATGTAATCGTTTGTGGAATCTCGATTGAAAGTCAAAGTTCTTGGTGCGCAGTTGCTCCACTGCTCCCTCCTGCCACACCCAAAAATAATTTTAGTTTTAGGGAAAGCTGTGTTTTGCTCCGCTCTGCACAATGGGCACTTAACTCATGCTGAAGGCCTCACAGTTGTGCATGTCTAGCATTTCTCAAATTGGTCTTGTCGAGGCGATTGATCGTGACACAGACTGCCTGAGGAGCCAAATAGTGACACAACGTTTGTTTTGTGTACTTAGCTTTACTGGGGGATAATAAACCTGTTAGTACAGGTGCAAGTTTTTGCCGAAATGGTATGGTATGGGTCCATATGGATATTTGAACGCTAAAACTTTCAGAACTGGTTCCAGACTGCCTGCAGCTAAAACTCTTGTTAATAACCGTAACCTGGGGTGGATACTGTTTTTCTCAACAGTGCAGAGACACTTTTACAGTGACACTTGACATAATGTATGACATTTTGAGTTCAAAAAACCCAATTGTAACATTTTGAAGACGCTTAATTGCTTCGTCATTGTAGCCGACAGTGCCAGTTAGTTGATTTTGATGCAGTTGCCACCCATGTGACAAACTGCCTCTTGACTAGCCTTAAGGACATGCCTCCTGAGTGTTTGGAGTCTTAGCACAATCATGTATAAATATTTTTCACGGAAGCAATTTTTGACAGGCAGAACAGGCGAGAGTGTTGTTACTCAGCCGTGCCAGTGTGAAACGGAAAGAAACTGGTCTCTAGCACACTTCCTCTACCATTTCCTCATGGGCTTGTTGGGCGGGTGGTTGGAAGGAGGGACAGCAAGGAGAGGCCAAAAAGGGAGATGGATGTACTTGTGAATTAACAAAAAGAAGGAAGGAAGGGTGGTTGTAATTAAACTACAGTTAATTTTTTTTCACACTTGCCATTTATTCAGAAGCAATTCTGCAGTTCCAGCAGACTCCCTGAAGTCCCACCCAAGAGATTGGATAAATAAAACAATAGCAAATTTGTGGATCCGTACTTCCATTGAGGGAAGTTTGTTTTTCATACAGCTGAAAATCAACAGCAAACCACTGCAGTGTGCGATTCAGTTGGGAGTGTTTCTAGGCAATCCACCCAGCAGCAACGCCCTTCTCGTCCATCCAGTAGCAGTTTGGAATGTTTCAGCATGTCCTCAGTATGCTCTGTGGAGCAGCCATCATTAGCATTGCTTGCCTTGTTGTGGAGAAAGTGTGGTTTGAGAAGTATGACGGAACAGTCATCATAAGTCACACATAAGTCCTCTGCAAGTCACACCCATGCACATGCATGCAATTCACACTTATGTTTGCTTTCATCTTGGTGAGATTTATGCAATCATGGGATTTAAAAAGGGTGTGAATCATTTTTCTGATAACTTTCACCACTTCTCTCAGACATCTGCTATACAAATCCTTAAAAAAAATCAATCTCACATGACTGTTGCTATACTCAAGTACTACCTGCTCTCCACTAATGTTATGACATACACCCCGACCCCCAGAAAAGCTGTTATGTTGCCCTCGCAAGTAATGACAGGCAACATCTGTTACAAAAACTCTATTTGGAATGGTGCAGCCAAAATGTCAGGGCAACACGGCTCGGAATGTAAATTCAAGAATGCATTCAGCTTTGTTTAAGTTTTCTTTATCTGCCACAAGATACTCAAGAATGGCACGTCATCACAATCCAACACTCTCTTGTGCTAAACAACTCTGCACTACTGCTGTGTGATCAAAATGCATACACATTAACGCTGTGCTTATGCTTTTAACGCTGCAGCTATGGAAGTCTTATGTCTATATATACATTCTGCCGTTACGGCTGCCATCTAGCTCTCCTCTTAACCTTCTTGTCTCCTGCTCCGTGAATGGACTTGAATTTGTTCTTGTTTAAACATGAGCTGATGACAAATTAAAAAGAGTTGAAGTGGGTCAGTTATGGCCTATAAGATTGCTATGTCTGTAAACTTCACTTGATATCTTATTATTGTGGCAGAACCATGTGAACTTCATTGTGCTCTTTCTCTCTCTCCGTGTTATACCACTTTGCGTCCTAAACTCAGTTATTCTGCAGCGGTGCTTTTCAGCGTCCTATTTTTTTTATTATGTTAGTTTCTCGATGTTGGCTCTGAAACTGCCAGCCAAAGATCACTTCTCATTTCAGAAGCTCATCTATAGCCACAGTGGCTTGTTCAATTTTTGCAAAAATGTTGCTGTTGTTTCTTTTGTATAGCCCCATATTACTTATAATGTCTCAGTGGGATGTACAGGCCCACAACAGCAACTCTTAGGGATGCAGCTTTATACCCTAAGAAGACAAGAAAAAACTCCCCTGAAAACATTAGCACATAAGGAAAAAAATGGAAGAAACCCCGGGAGAGGAAATACAAAGTGAGATCCTCTCTCCTTGGATGTCTAAGAGTGTGAAAGAGAATGATGAGTAATGATAGTAACCATGATTTATCTCGTACTTAATGCTACATATAGTATAGTTATTTTACTTATATTTCGTGAAATCGAAGCTTAGAATATAATTTACATGAAAATCAAGACAAAGTTGACTCTCGCAACCCTTGAATCACTTTGTGATCTCGTAAAAGCAAGAGAACAGGATTTTAAGGGTTTTCTTCAGTTTTTCCATTTTGTGTGCAAATCCTGCCAGAATCACAATAGTTTAATCAGCAGCAGGCGAAGTTGGCGTCAGTGGGCAGGCTTTGATTTATGTAGGACTTGTGGTTTGGTTGAGGGCTATGCGGACTATGGAGTGCAGAAAGGAACCATTTATTTTGATGTGCATTCCTTTCATATGTCTCACACATGCATGTCCTATCTGCATTTTTGAGGGAAGAGTTAACCCTAAGCTGGGGCCTGCTGTGTCTCTTTTGTTTTTTGTTGTACTTGCTATGTCAAACTACAATGGAGAGAGACTAACAGGGAGTTTATTCTGTTTTGACAACACAACTGATTTGGTCACTGCTTGTCTCTGTCGTTCCCTCTCAGCACTGAGGCCTTTTTATTTTATTCATAATCGAATCACTCACCAGCACCACTGTGCCTGATTCACTTACAATTGAGCTTTAATCATTGTCACACTGCCACTGTTTTCTGTTTGCCAAATTGATTAGATTTAGCAATCAACATGATGGATGTACTACAAACAAACCAGTCAAATCGCGCAGGTATGTGCCCTCATGGCATAGAAGAAGAAACAAGGACTGGGAAAGAGTGCAACTGGAAAACAGTGAGGTGTAGAGTGTTTGCATCGACTTGGTGCACAGTCGAAGCTAACTAAGATGATGATGATGACGATGGTGACATGGGTTGTGAAAATGGGATCCAGTGTTGCTTCTCAGTGTTCATTTGGGAGCATTTATTTCAGGGAGCCTCAAAACTTGCATATCTGACTGAATGTGGTGTTCTTGTTTATTTGAGCAGAACCTGGAGGTTGGGGGTGACGGCAGGGGGTGGGCACTCAGGCAGGGTGCAGGGTGGGCGGCATAGAATGAGGCTGGAGTCGGAGAGAAAGAGGACATTTCTTTGGAGTTAGTCAGTGTGGGGAGAGGCTGGGCTCCCTTCCAGCTGGCCTGACGGCTCTATCAAGGAATGTGTGTGACTGGAGGCCTGGGTGGGGCTGTGCACTGAGCTGCTCCCTCTGTAAGCAGAGCACAGGGGCAAAGCACCGGGATCCACCTCGTGGACTGTGGCGTGGTATTTCTACTCTTCAACATGGCATGTGTTTTTATTGGCTTTCACAACTGTAGGTGACCACATTTCACCTTACTGTGCATGCATGCACGCATGCATATGTGTTTATGTGGGGCCTCGCCGAGGTATTGAGAACAGAAGGTGTTTCCTTTCTTTTGAGTCCTGTATCTGGAAGTCATCACAAATCCCATTCATCAACAAATCCCTCAACAACAAGTAATAAGCACCTCTTTCACAGTCAGAGATCTCAAATACCCTTTATCTAATTTAGATTTGGGCGCGAGTGATCCAGATAATTATATCTCACGTTACCTTTAGTAATTTATCAGATTCTTGACAAAAAACAGACTTTGCTATTTAGTCAGCCCTTTATCTGAACAACTCCCAGCATGGCAGTCTAATTAATACGTCTCTGTAATAGGAATATGGGTTAGAGAGTGTACACAGCTGCTCTGGGCCAAATTTCCCTACACAAACATAATGACAGCCACAAACTGGCTGGCATTTGTCTCAGCAATGCCCCATCTATTTCAGTATAAAGCCCGTTCAAAAAGGTAATCAACAACCCATTCTTAGGCAAACCTTTGAAGCGTTTTACAAGCTTTGCACTAATGTCGCTTGGTTTAAGGAGCATGTTTGCTTTCTATCTTTCCATAGCATTCAGCGTTTAGCATCGGTATTGAATATGAGACTGTTTGGAAAGAGGCTCAGAGTCTCACAAACACAGTCATTTGGCATGCATTTAGTAATGAGTAATGAACAATTTACTTTGAACATGGGGGGCTGGGGAGGCGAAGGTTAATGATGAGATTGGAGAGTCTGTTTCAGAAGAATTTCTCTGAGGGGCATGTTCCCACTGGTAGATGCCTGTCTACACACATCAAGTCTGGTTCTGTTTGTACTGAGACTGACAAAGAGGAGGCTTTGTTTCACAATATGCCGATGGGTTGTTGCAATAATCCTCATAGTAAGATTTTGGGGTAGTCACAGCGGGTAAAAGTAAGATTGACTTGTTATGCAGGATAACACTTAAATCATGAATATAGTTGCAACAATACATTTACATATTGGCTATTTTCTGAAGTTGTATACACCTTGGCAGTGCAGTCTTGTCTCACAGTCGTCTATCAAGCACTAAATTAGAGCAGAGGAAATCACAAGCATATTATTATAAAATGTCCTTTTAAAATTCCTCTTTAAGTGGATTTGCTACTTTTTAACTCTCAATTTCAAATTCCATCAAACTGAACTGAATCCTGGATATATTTTGTGTTTATCTTCTCATCTGTAGAAACAATGTTTCTTAAAGGGAGTCTTTTGCATAATTACTTGCCAGGGTCAGTGCTTCTACTTCTGTTGGTTTAATTATTAAAGTCTCTGAAGGCTCGAATTGGTTATGGGAAGGACCATTGGGCATTTACACTAAAAAGCCATGAGTGAATCCTGGATGTAATTGGCTTTATGTGTCATGTTGGGATACACCTCTCTCAACACTGACTTGTATGTGATGAATATCTTGTCAAACATGCATCTGGAATGTTGAGTGTTGTTATGCATGATGAAGTCAGGGTAGACTTCTTTTGTATATCCCATGATAACGGTAAAACGTATTGATATATTGTTCATGTTACTTAAATCCCAATCCTGTTTTTGTTCCTCTGCCAACAGAAGCCAAGAATACAAGAACCACAGCATCAGACTGAAGGCCTTGGCCTTGATTGAACAACCCAAGGTAAGTGTCCTTAGACATAATGCAGGTATATTATTGGTTAAGTAACTGAAAGAAAACATCTTTCTTATCACCCATCACTCCAATCAAGGCCATCTAGTCAGTGTCACCTTAGAACAGTGTTCTATTATTCGGCCAAACACCAAACCTCAGATAGAATGCTTGTTGCAAAGCCTCCTTTGAACCTGGAAGGTCATTCCACCACCATTCAGCTGTGAAAGACCTGCCTTGTGGAAACCTGACACTTGGCTGCTTCTGCTCTTGGTGCCTCCTCTTTGCAGCCCTCCTTCCTCCCCCAGACACCACCTGTTCTGCTCGAAACCCTTTACCCTTCTTATGAAACAAATCAAAGGCCTGCCAAGCCCATACTGTTTTAACTGTTTGAAGTTGACAGCTGCGGACAATTTATTCCTGAAGAGAGGAAGAATAGCATCAGAAGCTATACCAAACCCAAAACGTATGCATTCCAATGACAAGCTATATAAGAGAGGCATATCCAGAAAAGCTATGTGTTTGATCTACAAATATGCATTTGATGACATCATTAATCAAATTCAAGGGCATGTGACATCAGAAACATCCATCTCAGGCATGTCAGCAATTGAAAGAGACAGAATAGAGGACAGGCTGATTCTCAAGTTGCCTGATTGCTTTGAGTCACAGACTGCCTGCTTGTCTTGTGATCTCAAGAACAGAGTTTTACTTATTTAGCATCTGTTCACAGCACAATTATTATCTGTTCATATGATCTTTGTCAAGTTAATTGTTTCTTTGTGCTCTATTTACAAAAGAGGTTACGCTACGCAAGGGCATATTTTAAGCTTGTCTTTATAGAGGGATTCTTATACTTGAGACTCATTGAGAATGAAGACATATAGTGGAGCCTGTATTCACAATGGCCTAGTAGTTGTAAGCTGCTGAGGGGACTCTTCAGGGATAGCCCCGCATTTTCAAACTTACTAGGGCGTTTCCTCCGACCTCTTACTGTTAACACATGTGCTTATATTTCAAAGACCAGTTTCACAACCATTCCTCTTCCTTTCACACTTACTTTCTCGCTTCCTTTCTTTTTTTTTTACCATTTCCTCTTCTCTCCATCTCCCCCCCTCTCTCTCTCTAAGTTCCTTCCTTCCCTTCTACATTGCTGCGAGCCTCAGCTCCTCACTACAGCTTGCTGAAAGAGATATGACAAAGCTAAAATAGTTCACTCTCGATCATGTGGTACAATGTGGGAGAAAATATGGAAAGTAATTATGTATTGAAATAGAGAAAGTAAGAGGGTTGTGTCCTGAGGTTATACCTGTGAGTGCGAGATGAAAGATTGAATAAGAAAAATTGTTTTATCTTTCTTGCTCTTGTTTTTTTTATGAACACATGGATGTTGCCTTAAAATTTCCTCTGTGAGATTTTATTTTTCGGAAAACTTCCAGGCAACAGAGTGAAAATACTTTAAATCCACTGTCCCCCTCTGAAACTGAAGCTATACAGTTGTATGTAATGTCAATAAGTCCTGAGAAGCATATGAAAGAAAAAAAAGTGAGGAAACCAAGATCATGTGAAAAGTTTGTCAGCTATTCTCGTCTGTTTTCATTGACTGAATGAAGAGAGGAGGCGGGTATGTAAAATGAGCTGCATTGTGACCCATGGGGAAAACACAAATTCTTTTGGTTTAGTTCAAATGCTCTCGGCCTGGTTCAGATACTATGACTGGCAGTGTCAGTTGACCTAAACGGAATTTGATCTCCATGTGTTAATTGGAACTGCAAACTGCCTTGTTGGTCCCCTCCATACACATTTCAGCTGTGTTTGATGCATCTAATGTTATGGAAACTGTAATGCTTGAGGTCTTGATAGAATTATGTTACTATCGTCAATCAAGTCACACTGACAGAGACAATGAGACAGAGGGAGAAGGGAGAAGATCAGGTTGTAGATGCATGCGAGTGGTTGCCGTCATATTTGGCATAAACACCATTCCTATCTTATCGTATTATCACTCCTGTGGCCCTGGCTCTTGTTATTCAGTCCTGAGAGTGTGCAAAAGGCTATTTTAGAGAGCGGACTTAATATTACCCCAAAGCATTGCATGCATTTTCCAGTATTCCCAATCATGCAGGACTAGTCTATTTATTGACCTGTGTTAATTGGTGTATTGCATGTTGTGTGCCCTTGGACTAGGGAGACCAGTTTGCAAACAACTTGGCATTCCAAGCTGTTTGTTTATTAGTGCTTTCCCACACACCTTAACTTTTAAAGAATTATTATGTGTTAAAAGTTGTGATACAATTACATCAGGAGACAAACTGGTCTCGGCCCCGGCAAACTAGCCAAAACAGCAGTGGCGTTATCTTTTAACCTTCTCATTTGTTTAAAATGCTATATACTCGCACTGTGGCAAAAGTGCCAGATGGCCATTGTCCGAGTAATGCTTAATATCATCCCTTATAAAACAGCTGTTTCTTTATCTTTGCCTCAGGTTCCTCTTGTTCCCAGCTTGTTATCTTACAGAGCAGTGTGACATGTTTTAGTGAATGGGGAAGGGAGGCTTACTGGTATAATCATCTGCAAAATAGTATGGAAAAATTTGTAGGCTTGTCTTTTTCGTAATTACTTCTAAGATTGACATTTGAAAGACAATTTTCGCAGTTGAAATTATCCTAAAATCTGAATCAGCTGTTTTGGCCGTTTTTACATGTCCGAGTTTAAATGTCTTATCTTGTTTTATTCACGTGTATATGAATTAAATGATCACCCACTGTTTACTATGTATTATCTCAGCAATCCAACTATATGCCATCACCTTAAATAATGGTCTTGAAGGAGGTCTGCTTATCTCAGGGTAAAGATAGAGTCAAGACACAACCAAGTGAAATAGATCACACAAACAAAGGAAGACACTTGTATACAAAGTTTAAAAAAGGCATAATTGGCACAGTGTATGCTGACCACCCAGAAGTTGTATTTTGCAATGCCCTGAATAAGTAGGTGCAGAGTGATAAAACTAGTAAAGAGCTTCTAGAGTCCGTTTCCAAGATGTCAAGTCCTCCTCATAAAAACACATGCAACCAGTCAGTACTATGACTCATATCCTGTTTGTATCCTGTCTAGTGTCATTCTTTGGATAGGTTTTTGCCATTCGATTTGGCTAATTACAGGCAAATAGACAATTTGCTAAAACTTGCTGAATGGCTGCACAGTTTGATGTGGTAATCTGCACCAGACAGCAGCACAATTATTATCTTATTAAAATGACTGTGGTAATACAGCTTTGTCATGATTGTTATATCATTCAGCAAAAAATGTCTTTCAGTACTGTCAAATATTGTCAAATACTGCTGTTAGTATAATAAAATCAAATGCTCTAGCATTGGGTGAAAATATAGACCACGGAACCTTGCCTTTTTAATCAAGACTATTTAAAACAAAAATCTGTGATCAGTGGGAAAAATATATCACTTTGTACAATAGTTTAAACTAAATGATTGCAATGTAAAAACAAGGTAGAGGCACATGGCTCAGACAGCTTTGTGTAATTGAAAGTGGGGGTTGTGGAGAGTTCGGTAGTAATGAAACATTGCTTTCTCTGATCCATGTTTGATGAGGCTGGGTTGAGACTGATGTAAAACATTTAAAAAAGTATTATCTTTGTGATGGTTGCAAATGTGTTTACTACAGCACACATACTTATAGAGAGCTAAAAAAGCCAAACATGTCTAAGTTGGCTTGATATGAACTAATAGATATATGGTGAATTGTTTCCTTGTTGTTTGATTCTTGAAAGGGATTTTATATTAAGAACAGCAATATCTAGTAAAGTTGACTGACCACACCCAGTCAGTAATGTGATGTGCTCTTGTATTGCTGAGTAAACCTTAAAGGTGATCAATTTCGTGACGCAGTGGTAGTTATGAATGCAATTACCATATGGTCAACTAGATTGAAACTGATATGTAGATGTCATTAAGAAGTTTGCTGTGCATTGTGTGTGTGAGAGCATTTAGAAATGTGTACTTATTTCAGTATTAAACTACTGTTTGTGGATATGTATGTGTGTTAAAGAGAATACATGTACCAACATACTGGTGTATGTGTTGCTGTGCCTTTTTGGACCTCTGTGTGTGTTTTCATAACACAAGGCAGCTTTAACCATCATTGTTCTCTCTATTGACATTGAAGCATGGGTGTAGGCGCAGGATTGGGCAGCTTTCCTCAGGGCAGGGTGTGGTCTGACTCCAACCAAATTTGCAAAACACAGAACACACAGGAGGGAGGTAGGGGGTAGAGGCTGTGTTTTCTGGAAGGGTTTTACCACCATCTAGTGTTCACCATTTGGTCCTACATGCCAAACCTATTGCCGGGTGGGTAAATGTTACATTTAGGATTAGTTTTAAGGGTGATAGAATAACCTTTTGTCTGGAATAAATGACTGTGAACATAAAGTGATCCATTGTTCTCACAAGTTTGTCTTAATGATTATTATTCTTTTTTTTGCACAGGAAAATCAAGATACAGGTGCCAACACTCCAGGGCTTAAATAGAGTAAAGCAAAACAAGGTATTTTAGTCATAATAACTCTTTTGTATTATCTATATATCATGTATACCTTGGTGAAACTATACGCATATACTGTAAGTTCCTGCCAACTTCCTTATGTTGTTTCTCTCAAACCCATTATTTGCATGGTTATATTTGCAGATGGCTGAAGAAGATGAAACCAGAGAGGTGCTCTTTCCGGATTGGGAGGGCCCAGACAAAACTGGCTTGACCATCGAACAGACTGGAGGAGAGATCTTTGTAAAGGAGGTGAAAGGAGAGTCACCTGCAGCACGGTCTGGACAAGTATATCAAGGTAGGAAATCATATTTTTTTCTCTAATCATCAAGTATGCAGTAATAATAATAATAACTTTATTTATATAGCACCTTTAAAAACAAAGTTTACAAAGTCCTCTATAGAGAAGCAAAGTATAGTCATACATAACGTCAATACCGGTAAACAAAAAAGGACCATACCATAAAGGCAATGAATAAAAAACTAAACAAATAACCAAAATAAGCAAATGGAATAGAAAACAAACAAACAAATAAATAAAATAAACAAACAAAAACAGGGGAACAAAATAACTGCATAAAAGGACATAAAAAGACAACATCACTTAAAAGCAATTCTATACTGTTCCAAAGTCGTTGGACCCTAATGGCAAAAGCACGGTCACCCTTTAATTTAAGCCTCGACTGTGGAACGGCCAGAAGAGTAATGTGATGTCGTCTGTAAAAACCAGTAAGAGGACTAGCTGCTGCATTCAGGACTAGTTGGAGGTGGGAGATAGAATTTTGGCTTATGCCTGAAAGGAGTGAGTTGCAGTAGTCAAGTCTATAGAAAATGAGTGCAGGAATGACTTTTTCCCAATTCTTTATTTTTATTTATTTTTATTAGCCTTTATTTAACCAGGTCGGTCCCGTTGAGATACAATGACCTCTTTTCCAAGGGAAGCCTGTTACTGTAGACACAGTAACGGTGAGCAATTAGGGTTAAGTGTCTTGCTCAAGGACACAACGATCTTCCGATTGAAAGTCAGACCTGCTAACCACTGAGCCACAGTTGCCCCCCAATCAGAGTGTGACAATAGAGGTTTGATTCTGGATATGGTTCTTAATTGAAGGAAGCAGGACTGAACTTATTTTTTTATCCATGGTTTAAAGCTTAATTGAGAGTCAAAAATGACTCCCATGTTTCTGGCAACATGTTTTAGATAATCAGATAGGGGACCAAGTTCCCCTATCTGAAAGGTACGAGTAAAACCAGCTGAGTGCAGTGTCCTTGATGCCAACCCAGGTTTAAGGCGATTGATTAAAATGGTATGATATACGGTGTCAAAAGCTGCACTTAGGTCTAAAAGTATTAAAACTGCGCTCTACCCCCTGTCTGCTGTTAAAAGGAGGTCATTAGTTACCTTGAGGAGGGCAGTTTCTGTGCTGTGTAGTGCTCTAACACCTGACTGAAATTGCTCAAAGATGTTATTATTGTTCATAAAAGCTAAGAGTTGTGTTGAAACCACTTGTTCTAAAACTTTTGATAAAAATTAAAGTTGAGATAAAACAGAAGGATCAAGCTTAGGTTTGTTGTCTTATTTCCTTTGATTTATTAATAAAATAATTAAAAAACCTCTCACACATCCTTCTGTGAGGCATCAATAAAATGACAGGGCTCCCCCTGTCATTTAATGACCGAGTCTATGACCTTGAATAAAACTCTATGTTTGAGTGATTATCTCAAATTAAACTGGAGAAGAAGGAAGCTCTTGCTTCTTTAACTGCTTTTTGATAATTATTCATTGGATTCAAATGTCATAAAATAGTTTTTTTTTTAATTTTCTTTCCTTTCTCCTACAGCCTCTCTTGAGTTTTTGGGTGGATTCATTTAGTCTGGGCTGTGGTGTTTAATTTGATTTTTTAACCTTGACGGGGGTAACAGAGTCCAGGACAGTCTGACATACCACGCAGTCCAGTGACATACCAGCTCCTCTGTATCAGAATGTGGATTAAAGCAGTTAAAGAATCAGCAGTAAAACGCTCTGAAAATTTACTAGCAGACATGGAGTTAAAAACCAAGCAACGGGCAGGTGAACTGAGATTTGTGGGAGGTTGGGATAAAACCACGTTAAATAAAACTGCTTTGTGGATATACAGATATCCTCAATTTTAAAGTTTTCATTGCTGAAAACATTATACAGGACGATGTCAAGGATGTGACCCTTTGAATGTGTTGGTTTTTATATTGCGGTGAGGTTAAAAGATTCCAAAGTATCCATACAATCTTTGACAAGATTCTGAGACAGGCAGCAGACATGTATGTTAAAATCACCTAAAATCAGAATTTTGTCATACTGTGAGATAAAATAAGCAAAAAAATTCTGTATATAAAAATACTGTTCGGCTTTGGTGGTCTGTAGTTTTATTTAAATGATGACAGTTGCTTTCAAATTGACCGTAAAACCAAGATGTTCAAAAGATGTAAAGTTACTATGTAAGATGGGAGTGCATTTAAAATATTTTCTGTGAATAACAGCAACTCCCCCTCCCCTGCCTGACAGCCGGGGTTGATGAAGGTGTGTAAAATCAGATGGGGTCTGCCTCTATAAGAGGACTACAGTCTCCCTCAGATAACCATGTCTCTGTGATAATACAAAAGTCCAGTTTGTTACAGGTAATACAATCATTGCATAAAAAAGACTTATTATTGAGGGATCTGATATTTAAATGACCAAAATTTGCCATAATGCTATTATTTGCAGATAGTAAGGGATGATGCAGAGGAACTCTAATCAAATTATTTGAATTAGCTGCAGCGGGGTGTGATACTGAGCGTGCTGCAGTGGATCTGTGGTAGGAAATGATGGTGGTAATAAAAGAAGGTGTCCTGTTTTGGAGATTGGAGTCGGCAAGAGGAATAAGGGGTGCTGTAACATTTCTTACCGTGCCACCGTGTCATTTCTTTAGTGCAGGGTCCATGTAATGTAAGTCTTACCTACATGCTCACTAGTATTCTTAACAGATTTTACCCTGTCTCTACAAAATTGATAGGTGACCAGATTGTGGGTGCCACTGTCTACTTTGATAACATGAGCTCAGAAGAAACAGCTGACCTACTGAAGACATTGAACCGCCACAAGGTTGGACTGAAACTACAAAACAAAGACAAATCCCCTTACTGCTCGCCCATGAGCACACCTTGTCGTTCGCCAATCAGCACCCTCACATGGGAAGGGAAGACCAGGTTAGGAGGTTCCAGTCCAGACATCATCCTTGTAAGTTATATTTTTAAATGAAATGATCACTCATTTGTTTGTGGGGCATCTAATGAACAAAATACATGAGATGATAACATTTCTATGTTGTATGTCTTCCTGTCTTTTTCTACAGAGTGGAGAGGATGAGGACTATAAGAGAATATATTCAAAGAAGATTAAACCAAGGCTGAAGTCTGAAGACCTTGCGGAGGGAGTAGATGTTCGCACAGAGCGGCATAGCAGCACAAGCAGCGATGGCAGCACAATCACGACCATCACCCGCCGCATCACCACCTACACAGTGGATATGCCAGGTGGCATAAGTGAGCAACTTGAACTTTCAAGCCCAGAGTTCAAGGGGCTAAGGCACGAATCTGGTGATGGATCTCCTCGTATACAAATCTTCCAAAGCAGCCCTTCAGGTAAAGTGGGAGCAGAAGAGGGAGTTTTTGAGTCAAGTAATGTCTCTTACACTGGGCCACAAGTTAGCTCCACAGAGACAGGATGGGGCAGTGGGAAAGTTCAGGTCACAACGACTGCAAGTGAGGTAGAAGGTCCCAGATTCAAAGGGCCTAACTTTGGAGTAACAGGGGGTAAAGGCCAGAGAGGCTTTGAGATCTCAAGAGGGAGTGGGGAGCAAGGTGATGGAAGAATTCAGATGTCAGGAACAAGCATGCAATTAAGAGACAGCACAAACACTGGTAGTGGCCATGTAACAATAGGAGGGTTGGGAGGAGGACCAGCAATACAAGTTGGTAATGTTACCAAAGGATATTCCTCAGGGCCAGGCACGATTTCAAAGGCAGGTGACAATGTCAACATTAAGGGTTCAAAGTTGAGAGGTGAGGTTGATGTCAGCCTGCCAAGCACAAAGGGAGGAATAAAAGTACCTGGAATAGACATTGAAGTTCCAGGGTATAAAAATGATGGCACTGTGAGTGGCATGCAAACAGTCAAGATGCCTGAGTTTGGAATGAAAGAAAACAAGGAAGAGGGAAATAGGGTTGAAGTTAAACTCAGTGGTGATGCACCTGTAACACAAGAAACAGTGGGGAAACCAGAACTAGACATCAAAGGGAAATATATGGAGATAAAAGGTTCTAGTGCTAACAATGTAGGACCAGTTGTCAATGTAAGACTTCCAGAGGCAGAGTTCAAAGCACCTGAAATCCACTCGAGCATTCAAACCAAAGTACCAATGAGTGATATCAAATACAAAATGGAAATGTCTGAGGTTAAAATTCCATCTTTATCTGGGAAAGATACAAAGGATTTCAAGGTCGGGGGAAATATTGGTGTAACAATGCCAAAGACTGAGGGAGAAATAGAGGCACCCAAAATAGACATTAAAGTTCCAGCTATAGATATTGAGAAGAAAGAAGGCAATTTAAAAATGCCTCAGATAAATATACCATCATTTGGGGCCAAGGGACCAAAAGTTGATGTGAAAACTTCAGGGGTTGACTTGAAAGCACCATCCAAAACAGGGACCACAATTCCAGAATGCGATATCAGTCTCAAAAGAAGAAAGGGAGATGTGGATGTGTCAGTTCCAAAGATTGAACTACACACAACAACACCTAAAGTTGAAGGACCAGAAGTTGATATTGAAATGCCGTCCATTGACCTGAAAGGTCAGAAACTTGAAGGTGATGTGTCCAAACCAAAGATTAAAGGAGACATAACACGACCCGAAGTAGACATTAAAGGTCCACAGGTTGATATTGAAGGACCAAAGGGTGGATTTGAAATACCTAAAATGAAAATTCCATCATTTGGCTTCAAAGGTCCAAAAGTTGAAGGTCCGGATGTTGATATACACCTTCCTAAAGGTAACATTGATGTTAAAGTACCGGATGTTGACATTAAAGGGCCAGACTTTGATGTTGAAGGTCCTGACGCAAGATTCAAAGGACCCAAAATCCAACTGCCGTCAATATCAGGGCCCAAGCTGCCAGAATGGGATGTGAGTCTGAAAGGGCCCAAAGTAAAGGGAGATTTTGATGTGTCAGTTCCAAAGATTGAAGGTGACATCAAAGCTCCCAAGGTTGACATTGAAGGACCAGATATCGACATTGGCGGCCACAAAGGAGGATTTAAAATGCCTAAAGTAAAAATGCCCTCCTTTGGAGTAAAAGGTCCAAAAGTTGAAGGGTCAGATTTTGACGTCAGCCTCCCAAAAGCTGATATTGACATTAACACTCCTGAATTGGATCTCAAAAGAGCCGATTTTAACATTGAGAGCCAAAGTGGCAAAATCAAAGGACCCCATGTCAACATGCCAAGCATTTCAGGACCTAAAATCTCCATGCCAGATGTGGATGTCCATCTCAAAGGACCCAAAATGAAAGATGATGTGGATATGGCAGTGCCAAAGATAAAGGGAGACATAAAAACACCTGGAATTGACATCCACGGTCCACAAGTTGATATTGAAGGTCCTGAAGGTGGATTTGAAATGCCTAAAATCAAAATGCCATCATTTGGAATCAAAGGTCCCAAAGTGAAGGTTCCAGATGTTGATGTAAACCTTCCCAAAGGTAAGATTGATGTTAAAGTACCTGATGTTAACATTAAAGGGCCAGATTTTGATGTTGAAGGTCCCGATGCAAAATTGAAAGGACCCAAATTCCAACTGCCATCAATATCAGGACCCAAGCTGCCAGAATGGGATGTGAGTCTGAAAGGGCCCAAAGTAAAGGGAGATTTTGATGTGTCAGTTCCAAAGATTGAGGGTGACATCAAAGCTCCCAAGGTTGACATTCAGGGACCAGATATCAACATTGAGGGCCACAAAGGAGGATTTACAATGCCTAAAGTAAAAATGCCCTCCTTTGGAGTAAAAGGTCCAAAAGTTGAGGGGCCAGATTTTGATGTCAGCCTCCCAAAAGCTGATATTGACATTAACACTCCTGAATTGAATCTCAAAGGAGCCGATTTTAACATTGAGAGCCAAAGTGGCAAAATCAAAGGACCCAAATTCAACATGCCAAGCATTTCAGGACCTAAAATCTCCATGCCAGATGTGGATTTCAATCTCAAAGGACCCAAAATGAAAGGTGATGTGGATATGGCAGTGCCAAAGATAAAAGGAGACATAAAAACACCTGACATTGACATCCACGGTCCACAAGTTGATATTGAAGGTCCTGAAGGTGGATTTGAAATGCCTAAAATCAAAATGCCATCATTTGGAATCAAAGGTCCCAAAGTGAAGGTTCCAGATGTTGATGTAAACCTTCCCAAAGGTAACATTGATGTCAAAGTACCGGATGTTAACATTACAGGGCCAGGCTTTGATGTTGAAGGTCCCGATGCAAAAATGAAAGGACCCAAAATCCAACTGCCATCAATATCAGGACCCAAGCTGCCAGAATGGGATTTGAGTCTGAAAGGGCCCAAAGTAAAGGGAGATTTTGATGTGTCAGTTCCAAAAATTGAGGGTGACATCAAAGCTCCCAAGGTTGACATTCAAGGACCAGATATCAACATTGAGGGCCACAAAGGAGGATTTACAATGCCTAAAGTAAAAATGCCCTCCTTTGGAGTAAAAGGTCCAAAAGTTGAAGGGCCAGATGTTGATGTCAGCCTCCCAAAAGCTGATATTGACATTAACACTCCTGAATTGAATCTCAAAGGAGCCGATTTTAACATTGAGAGCCAAAGTGGCAAAATCAAAGGACCAAAATTCAACATGCCAAGCATTTCAGGACCTAAAATCTCCATGCCAGATTTGGATTTCAATCTCAAAGGACCCAAAATGAAAGGTGATGTGGATATGGCAGTGCCAAAGATAAAGGGAGACATAAAAACACCTGACATTGACATCCACGGTCCACAAGTTGATATTGAAGGTCCTGAAGGTGGATTTGAAATGCCTAAAATCAAAATGCCATCATTTGGAATCAAAGGTCCCAAAGTGAAGGTTCCAGATGTTGATGTAAACCTTCCCAAAGGTAACATTGATGTCAAAGTACCGGATGTTAACATTAAAGGGCCAGACTTTGATGTTGAAGTTCCCGATGCAAAATTGAAAGGACCCAAAATCCAACTGCCATCAATATCAGGACCCAAGCTGCCAGAATGGGATTTGAGTCTGAAAGGGCCCAAAGTAAAGGGAGATTTTGATGTGTCAGTTCCAAAGATTGAGGGTGACATAAAAGCTCCCAAGGTTAACATTGAAGGACCAGATATCGACATTGACGGCCACAAAGGAGGATTTAAAATGCCTACATTTAAAATGCCCTCCTTTGGAGGAAAAGGTCCAAAGGTTGAAGGGCCAGATTTTGACGTCAGCCTCCCGAAAGCTGATATTGACATTAAAACTCCTGAATTGGATCTCAAAGGAGCAGAGATTAACATAGAGAGCCCAAGTGGCAAAATCAAAGGACCCAAATTCAACATGCCAAGCATTTCAGGACCTAAAATCTCCATGCCAGATGTGGATTTCAATCTCAAAGGACCCAAAATGAAAGGTGATGTGGATATGGCAGTGCCAAAGATAAAGGGAGACATAAAAACACCTGACATTGACATCCACGGTCCACAAGTTGATATTGAAGGTCCTGAAGGTGGATTTGAAATGCCTAAAATCAAAATGCCATCATTTGGAATCAAAGGTCCCAAAGTGAAGGTTCCAGATGTTGATGTAAACCTTCCCAAAAGTAACATTGATGTCAAAGTACCGGATGTTAACATTAAAGGGCCAGCCTTTGATGTTGAAGGTCCCGATGCAAAAATGAAAGGACCCAAAATCCAACTGCCATCAATATCAGGACCCAAGCTGCCAGAATGGGATTTGAGTCTGAAAGGGCCCAAAGTAAAGGGAGATTTTGATGTGTCAGTTCCAAAGATTGAGGGCGACATCAAAGCTCCCAAGGTTGACATTCAAGGACCAGATATCAACATTGAGGGCCACAAAGGAGGATTTACAATGCCTAAAGTAAAAATGCCCTCCTTTGGAGTAAAAGGTCCAAAAGTTGAAGGGCCAGATTTTGATGTCAGCCTCCCAAAAGCTGATATTGATATTAACACTCCTGAATTGAATCTCAAAGGAGCCGATTTTAACATTGAGAGCCAAAGTGGCAAAATCAAAGGACCCAAATTCAACATGCCAAGCATTTCAGGACCTAAAATCTCCATGCCAGATGTGGATTTCAATCTCAAAGGACCCAAAATGAAAGGTGATGTGGATATGGCAGTGCCAAAGATAAAAGGAGACATAAAAACACCTGACATTGACATCCACGGTCCACAAGTTGATATTGAAGGTCCTGAAGGTGGATTTGAAATGCCTAAAATCAAAATGCCATCATTTGGGTTCAAAGGTCCCAAAGTGAAGGTTCCAGATGTTGATGTAAACCTTCCCAAAGGTAACATTGATGTCAAAGTACCGGATGTTAACATTAAAGGGCCAGACTTTGATGTTGAAGGGCCCGATGCAAAATTGAAAGGACCCAAAATCCAACTGCCATCAATATCAGGACCCAAGCTGCCAGAATGGGATTTGAGTCTGAAAGGGCCCAAAGTAAAGGGAGATTTTGATGTGTCAGTTCCAAAGATTGAGGGTGACATAAAAGCTCCCAAGGTTGACATTGAAGGACCAGATATCGACATTGACGGCCACAAAGGAGGATTTAAAATGCCTACATTTAAAATGCCCTCCTTTGGAGTAAAAGGTCCAAAAGTTGAAGGGCCAGATTTTGATGTCAGCCTCCCGAAAGCTGATATTGACATTAACACTCCTGAATTAGATCTCAAAGGAGCAGATATTAACATACAGAGCCCAAGTGGCAAAATTAAAGGACCCAAATTCAACATGCCAAGCATTTCAGGACCTAAAATCTCCATGCCAGATGTGGATTTCAATCTCAAAGGACCCAAAATGAAAGGTGACGTCGATATGGCAGTGCCAAAGATAAAGGGAGACATAAAAACACCTGGAATTGACATCCACGGTCCACAAGTTGATATTGAAGGTCCTGAAGATGGATTTGAAATGCCTAAAATCAAAATGCCATCATTTGGGTTCAAAGGTCCCAAAGTGAAGGTTCCAGATGTTGATGTAAACCTTCCCAAAGGTAACATTGGTGTTAAAGTACCTGATGTTGACATTAAAGGTCCAGACTTTGATGTTGAAGTTCCCGATGCAAAATTGAAAGGACCTAAAATCCAAATGCCATCAATATCAGGACCCAAGCTGCCAGAATGGGATTTGAGTCTGAAAGGGCCCAAAGTAAAGGGAGATTTTGATGTGTCAGTTCCAAAGATTGAGGGTGAGATAAAAGCTCCCAAGGTTGACATTGAAGGACCAGATATTGACATTGACGGCCACAAAGGAGGATTTAAAATGCCTACATTTAAAATGCCCTCCTTTGGAGTAAAAGGTCCAAAAGTTGAAGGGCCAGATTTTGATGTCAGCCTCCCGAAAGCTGATATTGACATTAACACTCCTGAATTAGATCTCAAAGGAGCCGATTTTAACATTGAGAGCCCAAGTGGCAAAATCAAAGGACCCAAATTCAACATGCCAAGCATTTCAGGACCTAAAATCTCCATGCCAGATGTGGATTTCAATCTCAAAGGACCCAAAATGAAAGGTGATGTGGATATGGCAGTGCCAAAGATAAAAGGAGACATAAAAACACCTGAAATTGACATCCACGGTCCACAAGTTGATATTGAAGGTCCTGAAGGTGGATTTGAAATGCCTAAAATCAAAATGCCATCATTTGGGTTCAAAGGTTCCAATGTGAAGGTTCCAGATGTTGATGTAAACCTTCCCAAAGGTAAAATTGATGTTAAAGTACCGATTGTTGACATTAAAGGGCCAGACTTTGATGTTGAAGGTCCCGACGCAAAATTGAAAGGACCCAAATTCCAACTGCCATCAATATCAGGACCCAAGCTGCCAGAATGGGATTTGAGTCTGAAAGGACCCAAAGTAAAGGGAGATTTTGATGTGTCAGTTCCAAAGATTGAGGGTGACATAAAAGCTCCAAAGGTTGACATTGAAGGACCAGATATCAACATTGAGGGCCACAAAGGAGGATTTAAAATGCCTACATTTAAAATGCCCTCCTTTGGAGTAAAAGGTCCAAAGGTTGAAGGGTCAGATTTTGACGCCAGTCTCCCAAAAGCTGACATTGACATTAACACTCCTGAATTGGATCTCAAAGGAGCAGAGATTAACATTGAGAGCCCAAGTGGCAAAATCAAAGGACCCAAATTCAACATGCCAAGCATTTCAGGACCTAACATCTCCATGCCAGATGTGGATTTCAATCTCAAAGGTCCCAAAATGAAAGGTGATGTGGATATGGCAGTGCCAAAGATAAAGGGAGACATAAAAACACCTGAAATTGACATCCACGGTCCACAAGTTGATATTGATGGTTCCAAAGGTGGATTTGAAATGCCTAAAATCAAAATGCCATCATTTGGTTTCAAAAGTCAGAAAGTGGAAGGTCTGGATGTTGATATTAATGTTCCCAAGGCTGACATTGATGTTAAAGTACCTACTGTTGGCATTAAAGGTCCAGAGCTTGATATTAAAGGGTCCAAAAATGGATTTGACATGCCCACAATCCAAATGCCATCATTATCAGGTCCAAAAATGCCAGGATTGGATTTTAGTCTGAAAGGACCAAAGATAAAAGGAGATGTGGTCACTCCAAAGATGGAGGGAGACATAAAAACACCTGAGATTGAAATTAAAGGTCCTAATGTCGATTTTGAAATTCCAGAGGGACAACTTAGTGAACCAAAGGTGAAGTTACCAAAAATATCTGGACCAAAGATATCAGTGCCAGATGTTGACATGAATCTGAAGGGGCCAAAGTTAAAAGGTAATTTGAAAGGGGGTGTTCAACTTCCAAAAGCTGAACTTGAGGGTCCAGATGTTACAATTGAAGTTCCAGAAATTGCCACAAAGAAATCTAAATTCAAAATGCCAAAGTTTGGTTTCAAGAGCCCAAAGATGAAGGCACCAGAAACTGATGTTGAAATAGGTAAAGGGCAAATCAGCATCAAAGGAAAGAGTGGTAGCTCTGAACATCTTGATCTTGACCTTGGAATGACTGGTTCGAAAACTAAAGGATCAAAATTCAAGATGCCAAAATTTGGTTTCAAAGTACCAAAGGTTGAAATGCCAGATATTGATGTTAATCTTCCAAAAGCTGGTATTGACATACAAACTCCCAATGTTGACATTGAAGGACCAGATGTTAAAATTGAGACTCCAGATGGAAAAGTCAAGGGAGCAAAACTGAAAATGCCACACATCTCTGGACCAAAATTGTCCATGCCAGATGTGGATTTCCATCTGAAAGGCCCTAAACTCCAAGGTGATATGGATGTGCCATCTCCAAAGATAGAAGGAGAAACAAAAATACCGGACGTTGACATCCACGGTCCACAAGTTGATATTGAAGGTCCTGAAGGTGGATTTGAAATGCCTAAAATCAAAATGCCATCATTTGGAATCAAAGGTCCCAAAGTGAAGGTTCCAGATGTTGACGTAAACCTACCCAAAGGTAACATTGATGTTAAAGTACCTGAAGTTGACATTAAAGGGCCAGGCTTTGATGTTGAAGGTCCTGACGCAAAATTGAAAGGACCCAAATTTCAACTGCCATCAATATCAGGACCCAAGCTGCCAGAATGGGATTTGAGTCTGAAAGGGCCCAAAGTAAAGGGAGATTTTGATGTGTCAGTTCCAAAGATTGAGGGTGACATAAAAGCTCCCAAGGTTAACATTGAAGGACCAGATATCGACATTGACGGACACAAAGGAGGATTTAAAATGCCTACATTTAAAATGCCCTCCTTTGGAGGAAAAGGTCCAAAGGTTGAAGGGCCAGATTTTGACGTTAGCCTCCCGAAAGCTGATATTGACATTAAAACTCCTGAATTGGATCTCAAAGGAGCAGAGATTAACATAGAGAGCCCAAGTGGCAAAATCAAAGGACCTAAATTCAACATGCCAAGCATTTCAGGACCTAAAATCTCCATGCCAGATGTGGATTTCCATCTCAAAGGACCCAAAATGAAAGGTGATGTGGATATGACAGTGCCAAAGATAAAGGGAGATATAAAAACACCTGAAATTGACATCCACGGTCCGCAAGTTGATATTGAAGGTCCTGAAGGTGGATTTGAAATGCCTAAAATCAAAATGCCATCATTTGGAATCAAAGGTCCCAAAGTGAAGGTTCCAGATGTTGATGTAAACCTTCCCAAAGGTAACATTGATGTTAAAGTACCTGATGTTGACATTAAAGGGCCGGGCTTTGATGTTGAAGGTCCCGACGCAAAATTGAAAGGACCCAAATTCCAACTGCCATCAATATCAGGACCCAAGCTGCCAGAATGGGATTTGAGTCTGAAAGGACCCAAAGTAAAGGGAGATTTTGATGTGTCAGTTCCAAAGATTGAGGGTGACATAAAAGCTCCCAAGGTTAACATTGAAGGACCAGATATCGACATTGACGGACACAAAGGAGGATTTAAAATGCCTACATTTAAAATGCCCTCCTTTGGAGGAAAAGGTCCAAAGGTTGAAGGGCCAGATTTTGACGTCAGCCTCCCGAAAGCTGATATTGACATTAAAACTCCTGAATTGGATCTCAAAGGAGCAGAGATTAAAATAGAGAGCCCAAGTGGCAAAATCAAAGGACCCAAATTCAACATGCCAAGCATTTCAGGACCTAAAATCTCCATGCCAGATGTGGATTTCAATCTTAAAGGACCCAAAATGAAAGGTGATGTGGATATGGCAGTGCCAAAGATAAAGGGAGACATAAAAACACCTGAAATTGACATCCACGGTCCACACGTTGATATTGAAGGTCCTGAAGGTGGATTTGAAATGCCTAAAATCAAAATGCCATCATTTGGGTTCAAAGGTCCAAATGTGAAGGTTCCAGATGTTGATGTAAACCTTCCCAAAGGTAACATTGATGTTAAAGTACCTGAAGTTGACATTAAAGGACCAGGCTTTGATGTTGAAGGTCCCGACGCAAAATTGAAAGGACCCAAATTCCAACTGCCATCAATATCAGGACCCAAGTTGCCAGATTGGGATTTGAGTCTGAAAGGGCCCAAAGTAAAGGGAGATTTTGATGTGTCAGTTCCAAAGATTGAGGGTGACATAAAAGCTCCCAAGGTTAACATTGAAGGACCAGATATCGACATTGACGGACACAAAGGAGGATTTAAAATGCCTACATTTAAAATGCCCTCCTTTGGAGGAAAAGGTCCAAAGGTTGAAGGGCCAGATTTTGACGTCAGCCTCCCGAAAGCTGATATTGACATTAAAACTCCTGAATTGGATCTCAAAGGAGCAGAGATTAACATAGAGAGCCCAAGTGGCAAAATCAAAGGACCCAAATTCAACATGCCAAGCATTTCAGGACCTAAAATCTCCATGCCAGATGTGGATTTCAATCTCAAAGGACCCAAAATGAAAGGTGATGTGGATATGGCATTGCCAAAGATAAAAGGAGACATAAAAACACCTGACATTGACATCCACGGTCCACAAGTTGATATTGAAGGTCCTGAAGGTGGATTTGAAATGCCTAAAATCAAAATGCCATCATTTGGGTTCAAAGGTCCCAATGTGAAAGTTCCAGATGTTGATGTAAACCTTCCCAAAGGTAACATTGATGTTAAAGTACCTGAAGTTGACATTAAAGGGCCAGGCTTTGATGTTGAAGGTCCCGACGCAAAATTGAAAGGACCCAAATTCCAACTGCCATCAATATCAGGACCGAAGTTGCCAGATTGGGATTTGAGTCTGAAAGGGCCCAAAGTAAAGGGAGATTTTGATGTGTCAGTTCCAAAGATTGAGGGTGACATAAAAGCTCCCAAGGTTAACATTGAAGGACCAGATATCGACATTGACGGACACAAAGGAGGATTTAAAATGCCTACATTTAAAATGCCCTCCTTTGGAGGAAAAGGTCCAAAGGTTGAAGGGCCAGATTTTGACGTCAGCCTCCCGAAAGCTGATATTGACATTAAAACTCCTGAATTGGATCTCAAAGGAGCAGAGATTAACATAGAGAGCCCAAGTGGCAAAATCAAAGGACCCAAATTCAACATGCCAAGCATTTCAGGACCTAAAATCTCCATGCCAGATGTGGATTTCAATCTCAAAGGACCCAAAATGAAAGGTGATGTGGATATGGCATTGCCAAAGATAAAAGGAGACATAAAAACACCTGACATTGACATCCACGGTCCACAAGTTGATATTGAAGGTCCTGAAGGTGGATTTGAAATGCCTAAAATCAAAATGCCATCATTTGGGTTCAAAGGTCCCAAAGTGAAGGTTCCAGATGTTGATGTAAACCTTCCCAAAGGTAACATTGATGTTAAAGTACCTGATGTTGACATTAAAGGGCCAGGCTTTGATGTTGAAGGTCCCGACGCAAAATTGAAAGGACCCAAATTCCAACTGCCATCAATATCAGGACCCAAGTTGCCAGATTGGGATTTGAGTCTGAAAGGGCCCAAAGTAAAGGGAGATTTTGATGTGTCAGTTCCAAAGATTGAGGGTGACATAAAAGCTCCCAAGGTTAACATTGAAGGACCAGATATCGACATTGACGGACACAAAGGAGGATTTAAAATGCCTACATTTAAAATGCCCTCCTTTGGAGGAAAAGGTCCAAAGGTTGAAGGGCCAGATTTTGACGTCAGCCTCCCGAAAGCTGATATTGACATTAAAACTCCTGAATTGGATCTCAAAGGAGCAGAGATTAACATAGAGAGCCCAAGTGGCAAAATCAAAGGACCCAAATTCAACATGCCAAGCATTTCAGGACCTAAAATCTCCATGCCAGATGTGGATTTTAATCTCAAAGGACCCAAAATGAAAGGTGATGTGGATATGTCAGTGCCAAAGATAAAAGGAGACATAAAAACACCTGACATTGACATCCACGGTCCACAAGTTGATATTGAAGGTCCTGAAGGTGGATTTGAAATGCCTAAAATCAAAATGCCATCATTTGGGTTCAAAGGTCCCAAAGTGAAGGTTCCAGATGTTGATGTAAACCTTCCCAAAGGTAACATTGATGTTAAAGTACCTGATGTTGACATTAAAGGGCCAGGCTTTGATGTTGAAGGTCCCGACGCAAAATTGAAAGGACCCAAATTCCAACTGCCATCAATATCAGGACCCAAGTTGCCAGATTGGGATTTGAGTCTGAAAGGGCCCAAAGTAAAGGGAGATTTTGATGTGTCAGTTCCAAAGATTGAGGGTGACATAAAAGCTCCCAAGGTTAACATTGAAGGACCAGATATCGACATTGACGGACACAAAGGAGGATTTAAAATGCCTACATTTAAAATGCCCTCCTTTGGAGGAAAAGGTCCAAAGGTTGAAGGGCCAGATTTTGACGTCAGCCTCCCGAAAGCTGATATTGACATTAAAACTCCTGAATTGGATCTCAAAGGAGCAGAGATTAACATAGAGAGCCCAAGTGGCAAAATCAAAGGACCCAAATTCAACATGCCAAGCATTTCAGGACCTAAAATCTCCATGCCAGATGTGGATTTTAATCTCAAAGGACCCAAAATGAAAGGTGATGTGGATATGGCAGTGCCAAAGATAAAAGGAGACATAAAAACACCTGACATTGACATCCACGGTCCACAAGTTGATATTGAAGGTCCTGAAGGTGGATTTGAAATGCCTAAAATCAAAATGCCATCATTTGGGTTCAAAGGTCCCAAAGTGAAGGTTCCAGATGTTGATGTAAACCTTCCCAAAGGTAACATTGATGTCAAAGTACCTGATGTTGACATTAAAGGGCCAGGCTTTGATGTTGAAGGTCCCGACGCAAAATTGAAAGGACCCAAATTCCAACTGCCATCAATATCAGGACCCAAGTTGCCAGATTGGGATTTGAGTCTGAAAGGGCCCAAAGTAAAGGGAGATTTTGATGTGTCAGTTCCAAAGATTGAGGGTGACATAAAAGCTCCCAAGGTTAACATTGAAGGACCAGATATCGACATTGACGGACACAAAGGAGGATTTAAAATGCCTACATTTAAAATGCCCTCCTTTGGAGGAAAAGGTCCAACGGTTGAAGGGCCAGATTTTGACGTCAGCCTCCCGAAAGCTGATATTGACATTAAAACTCCTGAATTGGATCTCAAAGGAGCAGAGATTAACATAGAGAGCCCAAGTGGCAAAATCAAAGGACCCAAATTCAACATGCCAAGCATTTCAGGACCTAAAATCTCCATGCCAGATGTGGATTTCCATCTCAAAGGACCCAAAATGAAAGGTGATGTGGATATGGCAGTGCCAAAGATAAAGGGAGACATAAAAACACCTGAAATTGACATCCACGGTCCACAAGTTGATATTGAAGGTCCTGAAGGTGGATTTGAAATGCCTAAAATCAAAATGCCATCATTTGGGTTCAAAGGTCCCAAAGTGAAGGTTCCAGATGTTGACGTAAACCTTCCCAAAGGTAACATTGATGTTAAAGTACCTGAAGTTGACATTAAAGGGCCAGGCTTTGATGTTGAAGGTCCTGACGCAAAATTGAAAGGACCCAAATTTCAACTGCCATCAATATCAGGACCCAAGTTGCCAGAATGGGATTTGAGTCTGAAAGGGCCCAAAGTAAAGGGAGATTTTGATGTGTCAGTTCCAAAGATTGAGGGTGACATCAAAGCTCCCAAGGTTGACATTGAAGGACCAGATATCGACATTGACGGCCACAAAGGAGGATTTAAAATGCCTACATTTAAAATGCCTTCCTTTGGAGGAAAAGGTCCAAAGGTTGAAGGGCCAGATTTTGATGTCAGCCTCCCGAAAGCTGATATTGACATTAAAACTCCTGAATTGGATCTCAAAGGAGCAGAGATTAACATAGAGAGCCCAAGTGGCAAAATCAAAGGACCCAAATTCAACATGCCAAGCATTTCAGGACCTAAAATCTCCATGCCAGATGTGGATTTCCATCTCAAAGGACCCAAAATGAAAGGTGATGTGGATATGGCAGTGCCAAAGATAAAGGGAGACATAAAAACACCTGAAATTGACATCCACGGTCCACAAGTTGATATTGAAGGTCCTGAAGGTGGATTTGAAATGCCTAAAATCAAAATGCCATCATTTGGGTTCAAAGGTCCCAAAGTGAAGGTTCCAGATGTTGATGTAAACCTTCCCAAAGGTAACATTGATGTTAAAGTACCTGATGTTGACATTAAAGGGCCAGGCTTTGATGTTGAAGGTCCCGACGCAAAATTGAAAGGACCCAAATTCCAACTGCCATCAATATCAGGACCCAAGTTGCCAGATTGGGATTTGAGTCTGAAAGGGCCCAAAGTAAAGGGAGATTTTGATGTGTCAGTTCCAAAGATTGAGGGTGACATAAAAGCTCCCAAGGTTAACATTGAAGGACCAGATATCGACATTGATGGACACAAAGGAGGATTTAAAATGCCTACATTTAAAATGCCCTCCTTTGGAGGAAAAGGTCCAAAGGTTGAAGGGCCAGATTTTGACGTCAGCCTCCCGAAAGCTGATATTGACATTAAAACTCCTGAATTGGATCTCAAAGGAGCAGAGATTAACATAGAGAGCCCAAGTGGCAAAATCAAAGGACCCAAATTCAACATGCCAAGCATTTCAGGACCTAAAATCTCCATGCCAGATGTGGATTTCCATCTCAAAGGACCCAAGATGAAAGGTGATGTTGATATGGCAGTGCCAAAGATAAAGGGAGACATAAAAACACCTGACATTGACATCCACGGTCCACAAGTTGATATTGAAGGTCCTGAAGGTGGATTTGAAATGCCTAAAATCAAAATGCCATCATTTGGGTTCAAAGGTCCCAAAGTGAAGGTTCCAGATGTTGATGTAAACCTTCCCAAAGGTAACATTGATGTTAAAGTACCTGATGTTGACATTAAAGGGCCAGGCTTTGATGTTGAAGGTCCCGACGCAAAATTGAAAGGACCCAAATTCCAACTGCCATCAATATCAGGACCCAAGCTGCCAGAATGGGATGTGAGTCTAAAAGGGCCCAAAGTAAAGGGAGATTTTGATGTGTCAGTTCCAAAGATTGAGGGTGACATAAAAGCTCCCAAGGTTAACATTGAAGGACCAGATATCGACATTGATGGACACAAAGGAGGATTTAAAATGCCTACATTTAAAATGCCCTCCTTTGGAGGAAAAGGTCCAAAGGTTGAAGGGCCAGATTTTGACGTCAGCCTCCCGAAAGCTGATATTGACATTAAAACTCCTGAATTGGATCTCAAAGGAGCAGAGATTAACATAGAGAGCCCAAGTGGCAAAATCAAAGGACCCAAATTCAACATGCCAAGCATTTCAGGACCTAAAATCTCCATGCCAGATGTGGATTTCCATCTCAAAGGACCCAAAATGAAAGGTGATGTGGATATGGCAGTGCCAAAGATAAAGGGAGAGATAAAAACACCTGACATTGACATCCACGGTCCACAAGTTGATATTGAAGGTCCTGAAGGTGGATTTGAAATGCCTAAAATCAAAATGCCATCATTTGGGTTCAAAGGTCCCAAAGTGAAGGTTCCAGATGTTGATGTAAACCTTCCCAAAGGTAACATTGATGTTAAAGTACCTGATGTTGACATTAAAGGGCCAGGCTTTGATGTTGAAGGTCCCGACGCAAAATTGAAAGGACCCAAATTCCAACTGCCATCAATATCAGGACCCAAGTTGCCAGATTGGGATTTGAATCTGAAAGGGCCCAAAGTAAAGGGAGATTTTGATGTGTCAGTTCCAAAGATTGAGGGTGACATAAAAGCTCCCAAGGTTAACATTGAAGGACCAGATATCGACATTGACGGACACAAAGGAGGATTTAAAATGCCTACATTTAAAATGCCCTCCTTTGGAGGAAAAGGTCCAAAGGTTGAAGGGCCAGATTTTGACGTCAGCCTCCCGAAAGCTGATATTGACATTAAAACTCCTGAATTGGATCTCAAAGGAGCAGAGATTAACATAGAGAGCCCAAGTGGCAAAATCAAAGGACCCAAATTCAACATGCCAAGCATTTCAGGACCTAAAATCTCCATGCCAGATGTGGATTTCCATCTCAAAGGACCCAAAATGAAAGGTGATGTGGATATGGCAGTGCCAAAGATAAAGGGAGACATAAAAACACCTGAAATTGACATCCACGGTCCACAAGTTGATATTGAAGGTCCTGAAGGTGGATTTGAAATGCCTAAAATCAAAATGCCATCATTTGGGTTCAAAGGTCCCAAAGTGAAGGTTCCAGATGTTGACGTAAACCTTCCCAAAGGTAACATTGATGTTAAAGTACCTGAAGTTGACATTAAAGGGCCAGGCTTTGATGTTGAAGGTCCTGACGCAAAATTGAAAGGACCCAAATTTCAACTGCCATCAATATCAGGACCCAAGCTGCCAGAATGGGATTTGAGTCTGAAAGGGCCCAAAGTAAAGGGAGATTTTGATGTGCCAGTTCCAAAGATTGAGGGTGACATCAAAGCTCCCAAGGTTGACATTGAAGGACCAGATATCGACATTGACGGCCACAAAGGAGGATTTAAAATGCCTACATTTAAAATGCCTTCCTTTGGAGGAAAAGGTCCAAAGGTTGAAGGGCCAGATTTTGATGTCAGCCTCCCAAAAGCTGATATTGACATTAAAACTCCTGAATTGGATCTCAAAGGAGCAGAGATTAACATAGAGAGCCCAAGTGGCAAAATCAAAGGACCCAAATTCAACATGCCAAACATTTCAGGACCTAAAATCTCCATGCCAGATGTGGATTTCCATCTCAAAGGACCCAAAATGAAAGGTGATGTGGATATGGCAGTGCCAAAGATAAAGGGAGACATAAAAACACCTGAAATTGACATCCACGGTCCACAAGTTGATATTGAAGGTCCTGAAGGTGGATTTGAAATGCCTAAAATCAAAATGCCATCATTTGGGTTCAAAGGTCCCAAAGTGAAGGTTCCAGATGTTGACGTAAATCTACCCAAAGGTAACATTGATGTTAAAGTACCTGAAGTTGACATTAAAGGGCCAGGCTTTGATGTTGAAGGTCCTGACGCAAAATTGAAAGGACCCAAATTTCAACTGCCATCAATATCAGGACCCAAGCTGCCAGAATGGGATTTGAGTCTGAAAGGGCCCAAAGTAAAGGGAGATTTTGATGTGTCAGTTCCAAAGATTGAGGGTGACATAAAAGCTCCCAAGGTTAACATTGAAGGACCAGATATCGACATTGACGGACACAAAGGAGGATTTAAAATGCCTACATTTAAAATGCCCTCCTTTGGAGGAAAAGGTCCAAAGGTTGAAGGGCCAGATTTTGACGTCAGCCTCCCGAAAGCTGATATTGACATTAAAACTCCTGAATTGGATCTCAAAGGAGCAGAGATTAACATAAAGAGCCCAAGTGGCAACATCAAAGGACCCAAATTCAACATGCCAAGCATTTCAGGACCTAAAATCTCCATGCCAGATGTGGATTTCAATCTTAAAGGACCCAAAATGAAAGGTGATGTGGATATGGCAGTGCCAAAGATAAAGGGAGACATAAAAACATCTGAAATTGACATCCACGGTCCACAAGTTGACATTGAAGGTCCTGAAGGTGGATTTGAAATGCCTAAAATCAAAATGCCATCATTTGGGTTCAAAGGTCCCAATGTGAAGGTTCCAGATGTTGATGTAAACCTTCCCAAAGGTAACATTGATGTTAAAGTACCTGAAGTTGACATTAAAGGGCCAGGCTTTGATGTTGAAGGTCCCGACGCAAAATTGAAAGGACCCAAATTCCAACTGCCATCAATATCAGGACCCAAGCTGCCAGATTGGGATTTGAGTCTGAAAGGGCCCAAAGTAAAGGGAGATTTTGATGTGTCAGTTCCAAAGATTGAGGGTGACATAAAAGCTCCCAAGGTTGACATTCAAGGACCAGATGTCAAAATTGAAGGCCACAAAGGAGGATTTAAAATGCCTACATTTAAAATGCCATCCTTTGGAGGAAAAGCTCCGAAAGTTGAAGGGCCAGATTTTGATGTCAGCCTCCCGAAAGCTGATATTGACATTAACACTCCTGAATTGGATCTCAAAGGAGCCGATTTTAACATTGAGAGCCCAAGTGGCAAAATCAAAGGACCCAAATTCAACATGCCAAGCATTTCAGGACCTAAAATCTCCATGCCAGATGTTGATTTCAATCTCAAAGGACCCAAAATGAAAGGTGATGTGGATATGGCAGTGCCAAAGATAAAGGGAGACATAAAAACACCTGACATTGACATCCACGGTCCACAAGTTGATATTGAAGGTCCTGAAGGTGGATTTGAAATGCCTAAAATCAAAATGCCATCATTTGGGTTCAAAGGTCCCAAAGTGAAGGTTCCAGATGTTGATGTAAACCTTCCCAAAGGTAACATTGATGTTAAAGTACCTGAAGTTGACATTAAAGGGCCAGGCTTTGATGTTGAAGGTCCCGACGCAAAATTGAAAGGACCCAAATTCCAACTGCCATCAATATCAGGACCCAAGCTGCCAGAATGGGATGTGAGTCTGAAAGGGCCCAAAGTAAAGGGAGATTTTGATGTGTCAGTTCCAAAGATTGAGGGTGACATAAAAGCTCCCAAGGTTAACATTGAAGGACCAGATATTGACATTGACGGCCAGAAAGGAGGATTTAAAATGCCTACATTTAAAATGCCTTCCTTTGGAGTAAAAGGTCCAAAAGTTGAAGGGCCAGATTTTGACGTCAACCTCCCGAAAGCTGATATTGACATTAACACTCCTGAATTAGATCTCAATGGAGCCGATTTTAACATACAGAGCCCAAGTGGCAAAATCAAAGGACCCAAATTCAACATGCCAAGCATTTCAGGACCTAAAATCTCCATGCCAGATGTGGATTTCCATCTCAAAGGACCCAAAATGAAAGGTGATGTGGATATGGCAGTGCCAAAAATAAAGGGAGACATAAAAACACCTGAAATTGACATCCACGGTCCACAAGTTGATATTGAAGGTCCTGAAGGTGGATTTGAAATGCCTAAAATCAAAATGCCATCATTTGGGTTCAAAGGTCCCAAAGTGAAGGTTCCAGATGTTGATGTAAACCTTCCCAAAGGTAAAATTGATGTTAAAGTACCGGCTGTTGACATTAAAGGGCCAGGCTTTGATGTTGAAGGTCCCGGTGCAAGATTGAAAGGACCCAAAGTCCAACTGCCATCAATATCAGGACCCAAGCTGCCAGAATGGGATGTGAGTCTAAAAGGGCCCAAAATAAAGGGAGAAACACCTGCCATTGACATCAAAGGTCCAGAGGTTGATATTGAAGGGCCAAAGGGTGGATTTGAAATGCCTAAAATGTCAATGCCATCATTCAACATCAAAGGTCCAAAATGGGAAGGTTCAGATGTTGATATACAACTTCCCAAAGGAAACATTCACATGAAAGCACCTGATGTTGATGTCAAAGTAAAAGGATCTCAAGTCAAAGGAAAGATGGATGCATCAGTGCCCAAATTGGAAGCAGATATCAGAGGTCCAAATTCTAACATTGCTGGACCCACCATAACTATGGAGGGTGGATCTATTGATCCAGCATTGACCGGTGTTACATTTCCCAAGTTCAAAGGTCCTAAATTTGGAATGAATTCCCCGAAAACAGAAATTAGTTTCCCAGATACTGAAGCAAGTCTTGATGCCCCTGATATTAATGTCAATGTAAAGGGGAAAAAGGGGAAATTTAAACTTCCTAAAGTGAAAGGAAGGGCAAAGAAACTTGATATAGACATAGAACCACCAGCAGCAGACTTGGATTTAGACACACCTAATATTCATGTCAAAGGAACAAAGGCAAAGAAGCCTCTTTTTGGTAAGCTTCATTTTCCTGATGTGGAATTGGATATCAAATCACCAAAATTGAAAGCCGATGGATCTTTTTCAGAAGGATTCAAATCACCTGACATAGATTTTCCTTCTGCTAGCTTGAACACTGCTATTAATACTGCTAGTATTGACAGTCCAAATGTTAATTTGGGAGAAACAAATGTGAAATTGAATCCAAAATTAAAAATGCCAAATGTGAACATTTCCACTTCGGATATTGATGCAAATCTCAACAGACAAGGAGAGCCAACATTGAGTGCAGGTTTTACAGGGCAAAAAATGAATGTTAAAGGTGGTACAGAGATTGATGCAAGTGTTTCTGGAGGCAGTGCCAGTGGTGGCCTTCGTTACCCAGAAGGTACTGTAACATTTCCCAAAATCAAGGTACCAAAATTTGGTATTGCTCTGCCTCGCTTGGAAGGCCAGACAGGCGAAGGATATGTTGAATCATCTAGTGGAGGAATGGACATAAAGTCTCCATCTGTCAGTTGCCAAGTCAGTTCACAAAATGTTGAGGTTCCGAGTCCAGAATTGAGGCACAGAGAAGGAAAGGTAAAGGTAAAGATGCCAAAAATGTTTGGCAAATCAAAAGCAAAGGGCAGTAGTGCAGGTGATCTTCGAGGACCAGAGGTAGAATTGAGTACAAGTGCAAAAGGCAGTAAGGTACATACTGGGGAACTGATAGGTGGAAAATTGAAAGTAGAGGGTGATCCTGGGCTCAGTGTGTCAACTAAAGGCAAGTCAGCCTCACTGGATCTTTTGAAGAAATCAAGGCATCGGTCTTCTTCTCTGAGTGATGAGGGGGGGCTTGCAGTAAGTTCCCCTTCAGCTCACTTAGGAGCTGAGGGTGGCGACATTTCATTAGACCTCGGAGGAAGCAAGATCAAAGGAAAGAAAGGCAAGTTGAAGTTTGGCACCTTCGGAGGTTTTGGTTCAAAGTCAAAGGGCTCATATGAAGTGTCACTTGGTGAGGAGGGTGAAGCAGGTGCAGGTGTTAATCTACCCTCTAAGAAATCAAGATTGTCTTCATCTTCCAGCAGTGACAGTGGTGCAAGGGGTGGTTTCAGGTTCCCAAGACTTGAACTATCTGTTTCACCAAAAAAATGATTTATTATGAGGTAAATTAAACCTTTCATGTACACCCAAATAGACAAATATACATTGCAAATTCTTCTATGTATACATCTTTAAAACCTAAGGGCACGTACACAGTCATCTCAATATTGTTAACTATGTGTACTTTTTTGCAGTAATTAGACAGTGCATGAGATTGTTCAAAATCCCTTATAACTGTAAATAAGATTAAATTGTATTGTAGTAATAAATATGTTTTCTTTTGTACATAGTCCAGATTTATTGAACACATACCACCAAATTTCCACAAATAGTTTATTACAGGGTTGTCATTTTGTCTTATTTTATTCCAATAAATGAATGTTATTAATGAACAGGTGTGGTATATTTGTATCGAGGGGTCTATTGCACAGAACAGATAGTTACAATTGTTTTGAAGGAAGATGTTTGTACACCCAGACACAATTATAAAACAGTTACCATTTCTGTTATGTATGACATTGTTTTATTTTCAAGCTTTGTAATAATATAATCTGTGTAGAAGCATATTTAGGCAACATGGTGTTGGCCCTTTATAACCCATTCTAAAGAGTAATGGTGTTGTACCGTATTTGCAAAGACAAGCACTGTTTGGAAACTACCAATTCTCAGAAATGCTGTTCATTTTTTAAGAAACTTTATTCACCCTCTGATTGTGTTACATTTTTGAATAAATATGCAATGTTTCATTTGTTTTCAACATGTTTTGCTTCCAAATCCTTTATAATTTTCACTCTCATTTGTACACTCACCTTATGATAATGTAAAAAAAAAGAAACTCACTTTATGATTGCAAAAAAATATAATCTGTGTTAATAGCGTTGCATAGTTTTGATCAGATATGATGGAAATAGAGCATGATTATTTGTGTCTATTCTTTTGTGTGCAATTTGCCAAATAAACTAAATAAAACAATTTGTATGTGCAAGTGTCTTAATCAAGTGATATGATATTGGCAATACTTTATTGTGTCTTTATGTATTTCATTCTACGTTAGTCATTTTATTAAAGTTTTTAATTAATATCAATCATTCATCAATGAATCCAACTTCAATCATCATTGAGTCCTTAAGTACCAATACAACAATGTAAAATAACGTAAGTACAAGTACTGTATTTAAAAACTGCAATGTATATTATTAACTAATTGTACTTAAATTAGGTAAATGTGCTCATTCTGCAAAAAAAATGCCTCTCTGACTTGATATATTATTACATATGTTATCAGTAACATATCATGTTATCAGTCGCTCCCTCATCTCTGCACCCAGAGACACGGTGGTGGGAAATCAATTTGCTCACTTTTAGATTTTTGGATAATATGCTAACAGCTTACGGATCTATCAGTTCACACACTGCTGCAGAAACGCAGTGGTTGAAAACCACCGGCTCCAGCATTGGCTACAAACAGGACTATCCGGAACAGGTGATGGAGGTGATGGAGAGGAGGAATAAATTGTTGTTCATATTGGATAACGCGGACCACCCTCTCCCCCACCTACTGCAAGGACACAGGAGCACTTTCTCCAACATACTCATCTAGCTCCGCTGTCACAAGGACCGGTACAGGAGAACGTTCCAGACAAAGCATCACAAAGATACGCAACAATGCCATTTATGTCCAAAAAATAATAATTAACATTTACTTACTTATGGTTGAAATATGACTAATCCGGGCATTCCTGGTCTCTATATATAGCTCTGGTCACGTAGCAAAACGAGCACCGTTCAAGGACCACCAAGGAGTGTAGGGAACTTTTAGCTTCAGCGGAGTGGACACGACTTCTCGAAATGTGGGAACTAAAATAATTATAGAAAATACTTAACTTCACTCAATCAAAGCCAGATTTCGCACAAATACTCCTAACATATAGAGCTATGTTAAAAATTAAGAAAAGCCTTTGGGAATATAGTTACGATAATAAAAATTAACTTTGAATCTTTTTATACTTGTTTTTTCTTTTTCTGTGTACTATCATAAACCAATATATCACTAACACATATATGAACGTTATATCTATGTTCACAAAGGTTTTCTGTATATTATAACTGTTGAAATTATTCAAATAGACCTTGCTCTTGTGGAGATAATCACTATTTAGTTTCAGCTGCAACACATTCGCAATTTTCGCCAAAAAATGGCTGGTGTGCAAACTTAATATAGAATATATACTATTCACTTTTTGAACTTAGACTGAAATTATATGATTTTTCAATAGATGTTACTTTTTACAAAAAAAATCTCACATACCCCCTGGAGTGCCTTCACGTACCCCCAGGGGTACACATTCTCCCATTTGAGAACCACTGGGATAGGGAATGAAATCATTTTGTACACCCCCTTGAGATGACTGACTATGAAACAAAACTGTACTAAACTATTTGTAAGAGTCTGCTCAAGATAAAATGTTTGATATGCCAACGTATTAGAATTCCAAAATACCACCACTTTTACAAGGATTTGTTAAGGATTTTGTTCTCCAAAAGACTTTTAGACTGACTGATTTTATTCTGCACTATATATTATCAGACTCTTTGTCACATTTAATGTATTAACAAGTGTTAAATGAATTATAATTGTGGTGCAGGGCTTTGTGAAAGCAATGTTTTCCCTCAAACACAGGATGTGATCCCAGTGCCCCTGGTTGCTTGAATGCAGTTGTTGTTTTAGTGCAGAGGAAGGAACTTATCTGATGTTTCCTTCAAAAGAGGAAAGTGCACCCTTCCTTTCTGGAGAGGCATAAGAGTTTGTGCTGAAAGAGGGACACAGGAGAAGGAACAAGTTAGACAGTCCAGCACAGTTTCTCTGTGTAAGTTATTGAATTACACGCAGTTTGCCTCCATTGGACATCCATTTTAAAAGATAATTGCGGGAGATGCTGGGGAGTAACAAATAGAATCAGTTTCTCAGGTAAGAAACATATTTATTTCTGACATGTTTTAAATTGACAAGAACAATATTTTATAAATCTGGTCAGTTCCTCCATATTTGTTTACTCTATTTTCTGGTTATGGTATGTCCATGGTTACAATCAGATGTGTCCAACACTGTTGACGCTATATAGTCGATATCAATGATATATATTCAAGAGGTACAGTAACCTTGCCAATTCAGAACATTAAACATAATTTTCTTATACATTGTCAACTTGTTCCCCCTGACCTCCATCTTGAGTGAAAGGCTGCATCTCATTTCTGTGAGCTGGTTATGGGCATATGAGGTCAGGGATGTTTCAGCAACTACTTTCTTTGCTCTGAAATTTGAAATCACTATTTGCGTTTGTATGAATGACTAGAACAAGCTGTGGGTGTCAGTGAACACGTGTTAGTGTGTGTGAATTACATTTTTGCTGAGCTTTAACCTCTTGTTATTCTCATGAATATGGGCAATGGTATATTGTATTTCAAATAGCACTACACTGCATGGGATTTAACATGTGAGGCCTTTCTTTCATCTTTTCAAGAATCTTTTAGTTAATATTAATGCTAGGATATTGCAGTCATTGCAGGGGGTGGTAGGTGTTCCCATTCATGATTGTATCCCGCATACTCCACAGTATAATCGTGTGAATACAATGTAAAACTGAGACACACACTGTATATACAGCATATAATGCCTCTCTACAATTAGGTAGCACACTCTGTCCATGAATTTCTGAGCAAAGTATGAATGTTGTAGTTTTCCTGACATGGTTCTTGGATTTTTATTGATTTAAAATACACTTAACTTACAGCTTGATAGCTTGATTGCAAGTGCAAACAGAGACTATCTAGGTATGTTCACTGGGGAGGCAGATGTTGGATGAAAATGTGGTTTACCACACCAGTCTGACATCTGACATCTCATGTGTCATGCAGAGTGCAGCCAGATGGTGTCCTTGACTCCTGCAAGAATAAAAGAGGTTACACAGTGTGATGGCTTGTTAGTATACATTAGATCATATATCACTATAACAAGCTTTTATGCTATATAGTGTCCTTAAAATACACTATGTATTAAATCTAACAGTAATAAAACTGATGATGAATATATGTAATGGTAGATAATAGCTACATTGAAGCTATTAAAAAAAATTGTTTCATTCCATGTTTTCACAGACATTATAATTTGACCCTAAATATGACCCTCTGTGATCTTTCATTATTTGTTTAATTTTCTTTTTTTGGGGTAGAACACAGACAATACACAGCTTTATTCAGAAACTGCTTTCAAATCATGTAGTAAAGCATATCTCATTCTGGTTGTGGAAGAGCGGAGGGAGGTTAGTAACACCACTGTTTTATTTAAAGATCATTTATGGTAGATAATGTATTGCATGTTCATTATTGCACTTAGAGAACGTGATTACAGCATCACTTAGTGTACCACCATTTAAAACAATGTGTGCAACATACTCAAGCTTGCGATCAATACATTTCTGTACATCCAAAGGTATTGCTGCTTTCAATTAATGGAAGTCATTAGTCATAAGAGATGACCTTATAGATGAATTGTCAAATGTCAAAAGGTGAAGGTCTAAGTCAGTGTTTCTCAACCTTTTTTCAGCGATACCCCAAGTGAAATGTTTTTTCAGCCAAGTTCCCCCGAACCAGTTCAAAGCATTTTTGGTTGAAAAAAAGATATAATGCGCTGTGCCATCAGTGTGTGATTATATATAGAATATATACAATTATGTTTATGAACTTACACTTATATTGTATTGAATATTTGTTAAATAACATTTTTGAAAGGATTTTTGAACTTTAACTAATTTTAAATATATATATATATTTTTTTTTTATCTCACATACCCCCTGAAGTCCCATCATGTACACAGACGTACACATACCCCCATTTGGGAACCCCTGGTGTAAGGCACAGCAAATCAAGATGGCATCCCTGAGAGATAAAATAAAACCTCGACAGCTGCACCATTGCTCTGTTTGACGTCTAATCATGAAAGGACCCTGCTTCAGTTATCAGAACCCCAAGCAGGTTGTTTCATCTTAATTCTTTTGGGTTCCAAATGAATGTAGATGTAAGATATTTTTATATGCAGAGAAAGCTACTATTAATATTTCAGTGCTTTTCCTTGTGACTATGAAAATAATGTTTAAAGATCATCCACGCTTAATCATTAGCATAAAAACTTGGATACAAACAAAGGATGATCCACAAACTTCATGCAGTCTTTGTCCTCCTGTAGTTTCTACCACAGAATGTATTTGAATAATTTACGTTGTACATTTCATTAGGAGTATTTCTTGATCTGACAGTAGTTCTGGGAAATTCCTTGTTTCTGTAGTAGTTTAAGGTAGGGGTGGTAATCTTCTTCAAACACATTTTTAAACATCTTTTATAAATCAGATCAATGCCTGTCCCCATCAAATAACACTGGCAGTTTTAGGTGGATAGTAGTGGACAGAATAGATGGTTGAGCCACTCTTCTAAACCTGCAGTGGGAGGTTTGTGGAGGCGGATGAGTGGTTGTACAATATTGAAATACGACAGTTTTAATATAAGGTTCTTCTCTCACCTTTCGAATCAGGAAACAAGTACAGAAAAACCATGCTGCGTTTTCATTTTTATTTATTTCAGCGGAATAAAAGTTCACTGCAAATCTGTTATTTCCGTTTGTAAGCTTGCATTTAAAACAACATGTAAACACGTCTTCAATAGGGAAGTCAGGAGCAGAATATTAAAATTAATTGAGTTCTTCCCATGTAGAAATCCAGAAATCATGAGCGGATGTTATGCAGTGTCAGGCCAATAGGATAAGGCTTGTTGTGTTTCACAATCTTTCATGGTTCACAATCCATTTTAAATTAAATTACCATATGCCCCTAGGGCATATAGAGCTCACTTTGACAACTGGCTCTAAATAAGGTAATGAAAACATCCAGATCAAATAGTGTAGAGAGAATATGATAGGGGTTCTCAAGCTTTTTTTGACTATGGGCAAGCTGGCATAGAGGATGGGTATCTTTGTAATTCAAAAGTACAAAATGTATCCACTCTGAATGAATATGAAAATGTGTCAGACACAAGATGTTCTTTACTTCCCTATAACATCCATTATCATACACACATAGTGTGCGTGCACATTATACACAACCTCTCGCCCCAAGAAGAGAAGCATTGATGCTGCTGATACCGAGTACCGATCGATAACAGTATTTCATTTATAAGCTTTATGCCTCACTGTGTGGAGGTGGGATCATTCTTTTTTGTGTAAGCATCAGGCCAAATTACACTTTGAAAATTCTCTGAAACTAAATATAACAAATAAATACATAGATATGAATGTACTGAATTGTTATCAAATAAAATATTGGTATTGAATACAAGATGGGCCTATTGTCATCGATACCCGATCTAGTTAGTATCCAATATCCAATATCGAAACCGGTATTGATATTAATTGATATCGGTGCATCTCTAAATGAAAGTGAGCACAGAGAAAATGTCCCTCTAGCCTAAAACATTCTGCTCATTAAACAGGGGATGATCAGCTCTGGTATTCTACTGTTCAATTGTAAATACTCATTCTTCCAATTATTCATTCTCATTTATTGCACTGTGTTTATTGTTTATTATTGTTTATTGTTAAATGTGAATTGTTAAATGTTAAATGTATGCACTTTCCGGCAGGACAAATTCCTTGAATGTGAAAACAAACATTACATTACATTTCATTTAGCTGACGCTTTTATCCAAAGCGACTTACATGATATACAGTAGACCGTAGACACAGCAACAGTGAGCAATTAGGGTGAAGTGTCTTGCTCAAGGACACAACAACACAAACTGGCTGATCCTCTGATTGAAAGACAGACCTGCTAACCACTGAGCCACAGTCGCCCCCATGGCAATAAATGGTTCTGATTCTGATTCTGATAACATATTTGCAGCCCAGTAATCCACACTATGAGTTGCGACCCAGTCGTTGAGAATCACTACCCTACAACATACCATCATGCTCTTTTCATATGCTGGTAATGCCGTCAGCAATGATCAGCACCTCAAAATTACCTCATGCACTGTTCTACTGTCCCTTTGTCTTTGAACTATGAGTTAAGATGTGGTATCTCAATTACTTGCATGGTGCAGTATAAACCTTATGCAGAGGCAGGATCCATTTAAAAATGCAACAGACTGTTTTCTAAAGCCCTGACTGGGGAAGAGGCAGCTTACTGACCTTGAGGGTTCATCAGTGTGTAGTTTTTTTACTTGTAATCGCAGGGGATTTTCAAGACAGTGACTGAAGGAGAATATTTTTTCTGCATGGCTACGTACACTGAGACAGTCCCCCATTGGATTCTGTTTGATGTGAGAATAGCAGTCTGCTCAGATGTGTGTTTGTGTGAGATACATTTTACTTGCTCTGACGAGTGCGTGTTGATGTGTTTTGGTTATTATGACACTGTTGTTAATGGATCATGCTTTTCTGTTTATATATGATCATGCATGTGTATCTCCATACATTAATGGATTACAAGCTCCTACTACAGTTATAGTCCTGATAGTACAGTGTTGTAAGTAGTCTTCCTCTTTCCCTTGTTGAGCAAGCAGTCATTTACTTTCATAAGGTGTGACCTCATCATCCTGCCTCTATGATATCCTCCTCCCCCTTGGAGCCCTGTTATATCACACAAACACACACTAACACAAACAGGGCCACACTGAACAGCAGCAGAGGGGACTGGGCAGGGCTTGGGAAATTTTATTATTTTATTTCACGAGTATATACGTCTATCTCTCAGTGTGTGTGTGTGTGTGTGTGTGTGTGAGAGAGTGAGTGTGTGTGTATGCAGAGGAAAAACAAGCAGAGAAGGAGAGAGAGAGAGAAAGCGAAAACAGGGGAGACGAAGGGGAGGGAGTGTGGATCATGCATGTGCATTAACTCAGCTCCAGCGGCACAGCAGCAGCAGCAGCAGCAGCAGCAGCAGCAAACAGAAACAGCAGCAGCACAGGAGGGAAAGAGAGAGAAAGAGACAGAGAGGGAGAGAGAGAAAGACAGAGAGGGAGAGTTGGAGGGAGGGTAGTAATCTCAGGCACAGGAACAAAAGCTGCGGAGGACTGCTTTCCATCTCTACTAAAAGAACAACGGAGGAGAAACAGAAGGAGGAGGGGGTAGACATGATAGTAGTGAGACAATAACGGAAGAGAAGAGGTACATTATAGTAAGTGAGGACTGAAATCCAGGCGCTCCTCCTCTTTGCTCTCCATGTTTTTGGGGACTCAACGTACCATTGCCTTCGTCTCCAACCCAGAGAAGGATGTCTGTGTCGGGGAAGAAGGAATTTGACGTGAAGCAGATCCTCAGGCTCCGCTGGCGCTGGTTCAGCCATTCATCCCAAGGTTCGGCTGGCAGTGGAGGAGGTGGTGGTGGCGGTGTGGGAGGCTACATCCAGCAGGATGGCCTGGATCACAGAGGAACAGCTGTCCAGGGCCGACTGAAGAGTCACTCACGGGAAAGAGGTGTTGGAGGACTACGGAAGACTAACAGCCCGGTCCACAGCATCTTGGCTCCGACGCCAGGGCCCACACCTGTCTATGTCAGAGCAGGTCAACAATCATGGCACCATCCGCAGAACACCATTCAGGGTCTCCAGGTCAACCAGGAATCTTCAAAGAGCAGCTCCTCACCCAACACCCCAAGGAAAGAGGACGCCATTACTGGCCTGGAAGATGTAAAGAATAGCACAGTGGAACCTGCAGAGATGGAGGCCAGAGAGAGGTATGACTGTTAGAAGACATTCTTAGGAAACACAGATTTAATGTGTGGTGCCGCATCAGACACCTTGCATGCTCAGTTAGCGGAAACCAGACTATGGGATGCTATTTTGGGAAGACATGGTTTCCTCACATTTCATAGTGAAAGTATAGCTTATTGATCAAATCTGAATCTAATTGAGAAAGTCTGATGGCTGAGGCAGCACCTCAGGATCCAAAAGTAAGACTGTTTAGTTGTAATCAGGAAAAACAGCTATACACTTAAACAATGTTTCAACATCTCGGAGACTAAATACATATGTATTTGAAGCATATATCTACAGTCCTTAAAGTTAAATATACGCACTTCCAGATCCTTTATTAAGCTTAAATTAAACTATAATTTTCCAGTTTACTGTGGCTCTGCAGCTGCCACCATGGCTCACCTGGGGATGAAACGCTCTCCTTGTCCACAGCCTGTTAGGCAGGATAAACCAATAAAGCATCTTTTTAATTATTCATTAGACCAAAAGCCAAGGCTTTCTCTGCTGCCTTGTGTATGCTGTAGTCCAGATTACATGTATTGTATGACTTTGACCGGATTCCTCCAGCATAATTCATTTTTTACACAGTACACTATTGCATTCTTCCATTGAGTTAAAAGTGGATTGCGGGAATGAGCCACTACATCATACTGGTCGTGTATAAAAAGAGGAAGAAGCAGGGCAATCACATGAATTATCTAGACTGCCACGACAACCACTTTATAAGCCAAAAAGTATCATAGCTAGAGGCTAGCACATTTATTTTCTCCTTACATCTTTTCAAAAAACCCTGATTCCAAACTCTCGGGGTCATACATGTTTTTCATGCTATAAATCCCACCACCTGCATTTCCTGGTTTTCCCTCGTCTTCCCTGTAATGCTACATCTTCTTCCAGGAAGTGAACAGGTTAGAGATATGTGTGTATGTGTTTGTGTGTACCTGTGTGTGTGTGTGTGTGTGCTGTCTGGCAGAACACTAAAAGCACCTCACATCTAGGATGAAAAGAGCAAGTCTCCCTTTTATCTTGTCTGTGACATTCTAAGGTGATTGGTCCTTAAGCATTCCTGGGTGCTTTTGTTCCATGCATCCGGTGATGAAATGAACAATGGGAGTGAACCTGTCCCTTTGTTTTATAAAGCTCACCGTGATAAGGCAGGTAATTCTAAATACACACTCTCTGTCTGCAGCCTGAAATGTGTCAATGTGGATTAAATTAATACCACGGGCAGTGGACTGTCGAGTTCCCTGAACAGAACATGAATTATTCTGAGTTAAGATCCAGTTTTGGAATCAGCTCAACGTTCTGCTCTTCGTGTTGGTTTAATTGGCAGATGTTCATGTTTTGGGGTCCCTGTATGTGAAAGGTACATGCATAAAAGATGTGCCTCCCAGTTAAAATGTGTAACTCTACGACTCTCAAGGGGGACCTTGACTTCATGTTGGCCATGTAAACTTACACCCATTATATTTTGACAATGATACTGAAATATGAAATGGTCCTGCTCTGGTGGATCATGCATGATATCCTTGGCTCAGCTGTACTTGGTTGTAGTGATATACATCTATTAATTTGATAATCAGTTGTAGATTTAGACAGTATTTTAATTATCAAACTGTTAACAATGTACAAAGACATCAACTCACCCATTCATTTAAATAACAGTATATATTTAAGAATATTGACAGCCACTTCTTCATTTCATATAAATAAATGTATCAGCCCCTCTTTTACATAATTATTAAATCATAGAATTTGTGTTTTCTTATCTTGCAGCGGCTTACATAGCAAGCCTGCAAATATATGTTTGGCTAGAGATAAATAGATTTTGTTTGTGGCATAGTGTCACTTTTCCAATCAAGTTCGTGATAATGGAAATGTAGTCACTCAATATCTGTGAAGGATTAGTTGCTGGAATGGGCTGCATCTGTACAGTCGATGTACACATTTGTACAGTAAACTAGACCAGTGACTGCATGACACATCATGGCTTGCATGTTCTTCGGCGGCAATGCAAATGTGTGGATGTCACTGAGATATGCACATTCATTTACTCCACCAGCTGGGTGGCCCTATTATGTCTCACATCATAAATCCTTGACACATAATTTGTCACAATCCCTCAGGCTGAATGAAGAAATTAGTTCTGCTGGCTGTGAAAAATACAAAAGTTTTAGCCGTTCTTCAGTAGTTGTAAAATATGTACCAGTCATTTTGTGATACATGGCCCTCAGCGACTAGTTTCATTCACACAATGTCTATACAAAATCCATGCCATCAGCTTATTGCATTGGTTCATTGGTTTGGTTTCTCATTTGTGTTATTATTTAAGATTGCAGACAAACTGAACTAACTAACAAAGTCAATGAAAACAGTGAAAATCCTAACTTGTGGTTGTATCTTATCTTTATGGAATAAAGAATGTGAGCATATATTTAGGATTCTGCTTGGCAAACAAAGAAGATGTTTGATGTTAATATGCTTAAAGATACATCCAAATGTTTGCATTTGTTCACATGTATTTATGTGGCTTGAAGGTTCTTGGAAACATTAACATTGAGCTAATGAAACAATTTAATTGTTGTATTTATTGTAGCTAATTAAGTTTTGTAGCACATTCTAAAAATCTGCCCTTGATGCCATAGACTGCTGAAGATAAATCAAAAGGTCAGTGGCACATTTATGTTGTGGACTATGGCGGTATAATTATTCTCTTAGAGTTAGAGTTTTCAACGTATAAAATAAGTAGCAGATAATACCATGTTGTTTTACACCTTTGCTCCTAATGCTCTATAGTAATCTGTATACTATATATTTGTTGTGTCCTCATGAATCTCATCCAAATAACCTCTCCCCATCATTGGCAGAGAATATATGACAGGCGTTAACCTGAATGGAATGGAAACCCTGACCTCTCCCACATGAACACTAACAGAGGCTTGAGTCAGCGGGCTGTTAGTTTGAATGATATCTCAATCCCCTTTCCACCGCCTTGGAGAAGAAATACCACCACCTCTCACCCTGTCAACAGCGGTAAATCAGATATTTGCTGGATGTCTCATAACACCACAAGGCTTATAAGGTCTTGGTCTGGTTGTGACACGTCCAGCGGAGGTGTCTTTATTAGCCTGTACATTGCACAATACAGTATATCTGTTATAATCTCAAAATATCATCCTCAGAGGTGTGATTGATTCTGAGCATTCTTTAACTTCGCCAAATCAGCATTCTGTACGCAACAAGGCCACCTCTGATGGAAGCTAAACATCAAGCCAGAGTTTTCCGTAGCCCCCCTTTTTTTTTGCAGAAGGCAGTGAACAGAGATACAGCAGCATTATATGCTGGACATATTCCTCATCTCTGTTCAAATGCGGATCAGTCATTTCACCCCCCCAAATGGACCTAATTCAAAAGGAAAATAATCCCTGACACAGCTTTCTTTGACTTTTACATGGACAGTAGGGGCCATGACTTCCTTCAATACTTTCTGAGGCACTCTGTAATTTGCACTGAAAAAGAATCACATAGTCATGGACGACTGTAATCAAGCTGATAACAAAAATTAACTAAACAAGGATCAACATTTCTGGATCTATACAAATCTAATATATACAGTATGTGCAACCCAGGACCCACTGCTTTAATTATGTGAATTAATTTGTTTACCCACTAAAATTAGATGCTGATAAATTACGGGCGATCCAACAATGATGACAGTCTCATACACTATGCAAGTTAACCTGCTATCAGCAAGGCAGTGACCGGCGTTCTGCTAATATCGGCACATTTTTCAGTTACAGGGTGCCATCACGCACATGCGCACACACACACACACACACACACACACACACACACACACACACACACACACACACACACACACACACACACACACACACACACACACACACACACACGCGCTCAGCATTGTAATCACAGTTAATCTATGGACAAGGACCAAAAATCACAATATGGAATTAAGATTTACCATGTCAATACCATTCAAATGTACCATACATTTCCGAGGCAGTTCCAGTATTAATATACTGTGCGTAACAACAGGAAAAAATTGAATTGCTATTTTGAAATTGATTCATCTCCTGGCACATTATTCCTCAGTGGCTCCAAGCTGATATTTCACTTAAGTGTGCAAGTCAGTTATGGAGATTTTCATTATTAAACGAACAGATATTTTAACTGCTGGTTTTTCATTTTCACTGTGCATGATTTCTTCTCTGGATGCAGTTTCTTAATATTCAAAACAGGAATTGGTATGCCACCTGAGATGTTCATTAGCTGTTCGTAGACATTCTGCTGACATGACTTTTATACCATCACTTCTTCTTTACGAGGTGCATGGTTTTGAAAAAGCTATAAAGGAAGCAATTTTTTATTTCTGCATGTGGCAATTTCCCCCTGCACTCTCTAATATAGAGAGCTTGCTGGCCACATTAAGAGCGGATTGCAAAAGACATGCTTCCTGTATGCGGCTCCATTTTATCCATCATTATCAATATTAAGGATGACCGGTATAACATTGGTATCAGAAGAAGAATGTCTGCTGTAAAGCCTCGGTGAGAGTAAAGAGCAGAGAGCAAAATCTATTTCTGCACGGAGTTATCATCCCAGCCTCACTGCTGGGATCAAGTTATTACAGTCAGTGTATATATTTCTCTCTACACAAAGCGGAATGACACCAATACCGACTGTCAAAGCACAGCGGCATAAAGATCTCATGGAATATATAGACTTGGCACATGCTGCACGAGGCTTTGTATGAGTTGTTGGATTCTCAACCCAACCCAAGCTACTCAGCAGCCTTCTGGGGCAAATGGCTGTTATAATCCATTTTGAAAGAGACAGTTCCCATTTGGCCCAGGCAGGCACGACTTTCCCATTTGTAGAGTGATGGAGTTGACACTAGTTGGAATAAGACTGAGATTCTCAGCAACATGTCTGACTCATAACCTTTATAGCTAGGGGCTAATCTTGGCTGATGAAAGCACATCTTGAATTAAACGACCCTTCATTTAGGAGGGCAGTTTCCACACAGTGACAAGTCAGACTGATTACAGCGGACAGAAGAATATTAAACATGACATGTTAATATTCTAAATACCTCCACTGTATTATTGTCAAGGAGTCTTTTTTTGTATTAGCACTGAATATTGTGCTCAAAATATAGCATATGGAGATTCCATAGCAGCCTTAAAACAGGCTCCAAACCACACAGTTTCTGCTTCACCTGAAAAAAAAGCTTGTTTTTGAATATGCAGTGTATTTTCTCAGATTCAATTATTCCCATTGTGTTGTGATATCTTTGCATGAGGAGCAAATAAAAAGACGTCATGTGTGTACGATAAGGTGGGATTGTATTCTTTCATATTGACTAGTTTACCTTCTCATAGTTCTAGAAATGCAAGTAAGTTCATTGAAATAGTTTGTAGAGCAACAAAGAAATCTATAGCCTGTTAGAGTCTGTGAATCTCTTTAAATTGCTCAGTAATATGCAATGTACAGCAATGTCCCTACAGCAGTTTCTCTGGAGCAAGGTGTTCTGGGGCTTTAGTGCCTCAATAAAATTGGGCTATACTTCTGATGATTCAACCCTCTACTATAAGCGAAATATACCCCACAGAGAAATTTACTGCTCCCTAGAATGTGATACCAAAGCAATTAGTGTCGGAGAGATTGGTAGGCATGAAAAATCCTTACAGCAAGCCTTGGAGCCAATACAAAGGCAATGCATCTCAGTTTTTACGGCCCTATTGCTTATTCAGTCTTGTTTGGTGTTCCTCTCCAAGACTCCAGAGTCAGTGGGGAATAATCGTGACAGGGCAATAAATTACTCTCGCATTTAGCATAAAGTCTCCCCATAAAGATTAGACTATAGGATACTGCAGTGACTAGAGAGACATATAAACAATTCCCAGAAGGAAAATGTTGTTGCTTTTGGTAATCAAAAAGGAGAAAGTCACACACGCTGCTAAAAACTTTTCAATAGTGTGTTAATCAGGACATCGATAAGACCACACACCCCACCCCCTCCACCCCGCCTGTGTTATCAATCTTGTTATGTGCCAGTAGTGTGCTGCCAAGCATTACAGGGTTTTCAGTTTATTTGTATTGACAAATCTGTAACTTCACTAGTTTTTGCAGCTCTCATATCAGCGCATGACTGGTAATGAGTGGGGACATAAAGTGTTGACTTAAATAGCTGTGACTTTTTTTTTCTTGAGCACAATCAGTCTTTACACAGCCTCAGGGCCGTAAGATGACAGTATATTCCCTCTGAGAGGCGGCTTGGGTCTGTTTATGTAGCGGAACAAACAACCCTAAATGTCAATGAGTGGACTTTCTCTGTGAAGGACACAAAATAGTTTGGGCTGCATTATTTGCCACGAGTCTGAGGGATTACTTGGGTGCCTGTAGAACAACATGTAATCTAGCAGCCCATGGGGACAGGGACTCAGCCTCGCCACAATGCTGCAAGGAACAGGCTTGTTCACTTGTTAAGTCCCTGTCTTTGGAAAACCCACGTGCGCACACAGATATGCAGATGCACACAAGAAAAGACACAAAGGCATACACACATACAGACACAGGGAAATTCTGTCTGGAAAGCTGTTGATTGTGGTGCTTGCTTGTCCCATTAGACTGCATCACTTAGTTATCAACTTGTGGACGGAGTTTAGTCCATAACAGTTTTAATTTCAGCTTAGAGCGGCAAGAAAGATGCAGATACACCGCAGGGACTAAAGGATTCAGGACTGCCATGTGTCCGAATAAGCTATTTTGTGAACTAAATCCTTTGTTTCTTATCTTGCTGTGTACAGCATTTACATTTGTAAAATTATTTCATTTTTATGATAGTAGACATTTAGTAGTAGACATTTAACCAACTGTTACTTTGCCCAAAAAGTAACAGTGGGTAAAATTTATTAATTAGCTTAATCAATTAGTTTCCCTCAATGATATGTCTGTTAATTTCACCTTAAGGGTCAAATGTTGTTGTTGTTGTTGTTTGTCTGCGTTCTGTGAAGTCCCCATCAAGTGAAGTTACTGGTTACAGTTCACCTTTTCTTATACATGTCGATATCCAAAACAAACGATGGGCAAAAGTCAATACAACAAAATATTCTCTGGTTATTGAGAGAAGACTTCATGCATTATTTTAAAGAACAAATGGCTCCAAGTACAAAAGCCAAATGTTCAGATAGTAGAGAATGCAAAGAGACACACTGACCGGGTCTATTGCTTGTGTCTATACATCTCTCCTCTCATCCACAGGTTGGCTCTGAGCACCTTCTCCAGAATGAACACCAACTCCTCTGATGAGTTTTTCCAGGTCACAAATCATGCGGAACAGACTTTCCGGAAGATGGAGACCTACCTCCAGCACAAGCAGCTGTGTGACGTCCTCTTGATAGCAGGGGACCATAAGATACCGGCTCACAGGTTGGTGTTTGTGCCCTCCTTGATACTATGAATTACACCTGCATCGGTTGGGTTTAAGAGGTACAGAAGATTCCATTAATTAAGTTATCAATGCAAGCGTTTCAAGGCTTTGTTCAAGACCACATTTTTTTGCATTCTTAAATACATTTCATCAGTCGCAGTCCATCTGAGGAATAATCAAATAATCTTTGAAATGCAAAGACAGATTGTTCAGATTTTCAGGTGACAGAAAATATATGCAAACTCCATGTACACTGGTTTGCATCTAAATAATGCACATTGCGGTGATCTAATTACACCTCTGCCCTTTCTCATTTCCACATTACATTTGCAACGTGGAAGAGCACGGTGATCTAATACATGGAAGTGTCAATATTTGGGCATCCAGCCCTCGGCTGAATGGCACAACATGAAATCTCCTGAATGCAGAGAGGCATCACGTTCGCTGCATCACGTTCACTGAGTGCATGTGCTCGTTTATGTCTGCCTGCCAGCATATTTTGCAAGTTAATCCAGATAGAGTCACGAAACAGAACCCAGAATTCTCCACAGAGAGAGAAAAAAGTATCAGTGCAACTGAAGAAATCAGTTCTTTGACGGTTTCAATGTGGCTTTGTATTTGTTCATATGACACAACCAAGTAAATCAGGGACAGTGTGAAAAAATGAATTAAACATGACACGATAATACGTATATATATATATATAAAAATGAGAAACCACAATATTATGGAAATATGGGATTAGACTGTTGGACTGTGTAAATCAATCTCAATGTATTGTGTCTCCATATGCTCTCTCCTTTCCAACATGAATCAACCCCTGTGTTGTGTGAGCTAGACAAATTATCTCACAAAATTACAAGTCTGACCAGTGTAGCTATTCGCAACATGGAGTATGTGGGGTAATTTAATTTATCATACACTCACATAGTAGAATGACAGTGAATGTGTGCATCTCATAATTATGAGATAGTAAGTCAAAATGATGACTTAGCATCTCAAAATTATGACTTAGCATCTCATAATTATGAGATAGTAAGTCGAAATTATGAGATAGTATCTCATAATTATGACTTAGCATCTATCTCATATTTATGACTTAATATCTCATAATTATGACTTAGCATCTCATAATTATGAGATAGTATTTCATAATTATGACTTACAGGATCAAACAATCTTTGATCACAGTGCCAAAAACAGGCTTCCATAGATACAATAAACTGCAAAGCTAGATCCTTTTTTTTACGATGCAAAACTACATTTGAGGAGGCACTGACTAAAGATGTATTCATTAAGAACTTGAAATAATCAGCACATAGACCTCCCGTACAGATGTAAACTCATGTGCGGTACAAGAACATTAATTAACTGCGTTTTCTTAATGGCAGACTGGTCCTGAGTGCCGTGTCGGACTACTTTGCTGCTATGTTCACCAGCGACGTGAGAGAGGCAAAGCAGGAGGAGATCAAGATGGAGGGAGTCGATCCAGAGGCCCTCAGATCCCTGGTTCATTTTGCCTACACCGGTGAGTGCTCGTAAAGACATTCACTAGCTCTTGTAAGTAGTTATGAGATTTCTGAAATCCAGCATGATTAAAATGGATCAATAAGGCAATTCATCACTGAGCTGACTGACTGGGCAACACTAAACATAGCGTTGCTTCATTCTGCAACACTGATCCCTTTTGAGAAGCGCTGTTGGGAAAATCCATATCCACAGTATTACAATTGTAAAATAGGGTAACATTATGAAATTATGATTATCCATTATGTTCGATTGCAATACTTCTCCCACCACTGTATTTTACATTATGGTTAGCTTCAGTTGTGACGTAAAACTATGTTTTGGTTGTCCTGACATTGCAGGCGTCCTTGAGCTGAAAGAGGAGACCATTGAGAGTTTATTGGCGGCCGCTTGCCTCCTCCAGCTTTCACAAGTCATCCAGGTTTGCTGTAACTTCTTGATGAAACAGCTGCATCCTTCCAATTGCCTGGGAATACGCTCCTTTGCAGACGCCCAAGGCTGCGTGGACCTGCTCAATGTGGCTCATAACTACACCATGGTAGGAGGGCGATTAGCGCTATACCACATTTACATGGTCAAATTTACTCTGCTGCATGTGATTTAAGCTTTTTTTACACAAACACACACACACACACACACACACACACACACACACACACACACACACACACACACACACACACACACACACACACACACACACACACACACGCTCAGCATTGTAATCAGTTAATCTATGGACAAGGACCAAAAATCGCAATATGGATTTAAGATGTATCATGTCAATACCATTCAAATGTACCATACATTTCCAAGACAGTTCCAGGATTAATATGCTGTGCGTAACAAGAAAAAATAATAATTGCAAAACACACACACACACACACACACACACACACACTCGGTATATATATATATATATTTGAATGCTCTCACTTTATCTAATTCAGTTTTGCAGCTGTCAGTACGAGATACCACGTTGTTTCACATTGATTAGTGCACTGGAAATGTGGCTTCTATATATTTCTGCAAGAAATATTTGCATTTGATTAAGATTCATGCACATATTTGTCAGATAACGTCTTGTTTGGTCACGCAGAAGTGACAGCAGGAGGCAGACTTTATCTCTGAGCGAACATCTGCTTAGTCTGTTTACATGGATCCATCCAGGGCCAGTAGGTTAATCTAATCATCAAACTGCACAAGAGGTTCAACTTCCTGTTCAATCGCTTCAGTAATGAGCAGCGAGAGCTGTGGGCTCCCACAAAGTCCGTCCTCTGGTTTGTGAGTGGAGCAAGTTGTGTTTTTATAAGCTTGTTTTTCCTGTTCGAGCAAGGCCTGAGATCCTTTTCTTTTCTTTTATGAAAGAGTTGCCCTTTTTTGTTGCAGTAGATGAAAACATGTATTGTTTTATTGTTTGGGATGACAGTATTTGTTTGCAGCAATAACACTATATTTTAGTTACATATCTATTTTTTAATTTGTTATCAATGATTCCAAATGAAAAGAAATTGCAAAACATAGCAATCTGTCTTTTCCAGCCTCAGCCAAATGCATAGTAATCAACATGTTCTTAAAAAGTAATTCTCTCAGCTTCACTCCCATTAAACATCAGCGTTCCTCCTCCTCAGAAAACACTGTTATTACGCATTTACTCTTTTGCAGTAAATCAATTAGTATCCTCTCCCGCTGATCTTGTTTTCCAAGCAGTTTACCCACCAATGAGTTTGCCAGCATCTAAAGACCCATCCTTTTAATTGCCTATGAAACAAACTCGGTTGAGCTTTCGGTTTTGTTGTCAGCTGTTCGGGACTGGTAATTACAATTAATTGGTCTAAAGCAACGTCAAAGAGTTGGATGGCATTTCTCCTTCAGTGCTACCACAACAGATCAATAGATGTCCCTCATTTCATTAAAGATGCCTGTGTTGAGCTCTGAAAATTCCCTCGAATAATAGATTGGACAGAGACTCTGTAATTTGTGGCTAGTTGATGATCAATAGCTTGCTTGTTTTTCTTAATTGTTGTGCATCCGGTCTTAGTTATTACAGCAGCTTAATAATTAATGCTCAGCTGCCTTTTTGATGAAAAACTCAGGGCGTGATTATAGCCAAGGAGTGCTCCGTATCTCTTTTGTGTGTTTTAATGTTGAATATAATTTACTGTAGAGGCAAGAGGGTGTTTTATATAGCATCATTTCTAATGGAACTGCCCAGAGACAATGTCCTTGAAGAGGTAGCCATGCAGCGCTGTAATATCGCCTGGGCTTCTGGCCAGTAAATGGAAGATCAATCTTAAGAATGGCAATCGAGAAATGCTTATATACGAAAACATAGAGCTGGGCACTGTATTGGTGTGGTGATAATGTTGGTGTGCAGTGCTTCCCTGTTTCTCATTAAGCATTTAATATTAGTTTAATGGTGTCATGTACATCAGAAGCAAGAGAGATACTTTATGCCAGAATGATTTCTAGCCTCCTGTTTCATGGATGTTAAGTGATTTGTTCATTCAAAATGTGTAAGAGATTATTAGTTCTATAATACATAGTCAATAAAGACCTCTAAATTGTCATTATCTATTTGCACTCATTGTCCTTTACCTCTCTGTCCTTGTGCCATCCTCATACAGACACACAGACACACACACACACACACACACACACACACACACACACACACACCAAGCGTACTCCTCGGCTAATGACTGATGATTATCTGCCTCCTACCCGTCTCCTCTGCGTTCCAGGAACACTTCCTGGAGGTCATTCAGAACCAGGAGTTCCTGTTGCTCCCCACGGCTGAGATTGTTAAGCTGCTCTCCAGCGATGAGATCAACGTCCCCGATGAGGAGACCATCTTCCAGGCTTTGATGATGTGGGTGCGGCACGACGTCCAGCATCGGCAACAAGACCTCGGGGTGCTTCTCGCCTTCATCCGCCTGCCTCTTCTTCCTCCACAGGTGAGATAGTGGGTGAAGGGGTAGAGATGGTAAGAAAACGGTATGATCAGGATCATATACTGTGACAGCTTAGACAGCTTAGTGTGAGAGAATATGTCATTTTTTTTAAGTAAGATTCTGGATATAAAATTATTTTTTTTTCTGAAATGTTTGTCAATATTTTTACACGTTTTCCGATGAATAATGGTAAAACGAGTGGCCAAAATAACTTTCCAGGGCCTGAAATAAGATATTTAAAGGCCTTGTTTTGTCTAAGTAATAGTCTTTATCTATCATAAAAGCAAAAGAAAAGCAGCCTTTCCTGGATTCTTGCAGATGACAAGGAATATTTAGCATTTTAGCTTGAAAGACTATCCAATCAATGAATCGACAACTTGTTTCAACATAAGTACCACACATTTACACTAAGAGAACCACCTAGTTCAACCTCAGTCTTTCAATTGAGCACTGAAAGGCAATGAACTATTGCTTTGTCAATAATCACTTTGTTTATGTTTGTGGCTGAAGAAAAAAATCTCCCCTCTGAATGTTAAATCAAGCTGACAGCATGACAGATGCACATTACTTTTTATATGCATTGTCAGACGCTTGCTTATGTTTGAATTATTATTGTTTAAAACACTGCACTGCAACTCATGTTTTATGGATGCTGTATTTCTGAGAATAAGCAACTGTGTGGTGTTTTTTCCTGTGTAAATTACATAACATGTCCAGCTATTGATTTTTGGCAGATCTAAAGTAGAAAACATTTCCCTTTTTTAATTATATTTGCTTAATTTTCTCTGATAACAAAACTTCACTGGAGAAACAACTATGAACAACATTGCTGTCTGCAAACGTCAATGAAATAAAATAATAATGATTAGAACATATGATCAGAAACATCTGATTATCTCATCTATTGGGTCGGGCGATATTGTTGGTTGTGGTTCACATAAAAAACAGATAGAAATCACTGTATTTGTCAAAATAGGTACTTTATTTAGTAGAAACTGAAAAGATGAGCGGACTAGTGCCCCTGACGTTACTTACAGGTATACCAAGATCAATAATTAAAAAAACTTTCATTCATGAAAACAAAACGCATTGCGAAATATTGAACGCCATGAAACACATGTACTCTTTTAAAAGCTACTACTCCGATCAGTAGTATGAGGCTCAATATTATATAGTGGTAAGATGTTTAAGATTCACAAGTGGGCATTTTACAAAATAATTGGTGAGCAATGATCCAAACAGATACAAAATATTACTACTGTGGCTACAAATGGCTTTATGAAAATACTGATTTCCTGCACTTAACATAAGCCATATGATGAAAGACTTGCTGTTTCCACATCTGAAGATGCTGTGTGAAGGGTGCTGTGTTACTTTATATTTAATTTAAACAACTCACTCTTATATGTACATATATAACACATAAGTAATTCTACATAAGACTAACAGGCATTTCATTATCTTTAAAGGGGATTTGTAGAAACATGTGGCACTTTTTCTACACATTATATCTTGAATATGTTATTTCTTACAATGCAGCCTATAAAAGTGATCCTTTGAAATGTAGCTCCTCGCCGATCTGGAAAACAACAAGATGTTCTCCGATGATCTGGAATGCCAAAAGCTGCTGATGGAGGCCATGAAGTACCATCTTCTGCCTGAGAGGCGTCCCATGTTTCAGAGCCCAAGAACCAAACCTAGAAAGTCCACTGTGGGCTCACTGTATGCTGTAGGAGGGATGGATTCAACCAAAGGTTTGGCCCACATGCATATTCACAGTGGTAATTAACACAGTATATTACAATGGTAACACTCTGTGCGTCTGGGGTTTTAGGCTCCACCACAATAGAGAAGTACGACCTGCGGACCAACACTTGGGACCAGGTTGGAGTCATGAACGGACGCCGGCTGCAGTTTGGTGTCGCAGTAATAGACAACAAGCTGTATGTGGTCGGAGGGAGAGATGGACTCAAGACATCCAACATGGTGGAGTGCTATAATCCCATCAGTAAAGTGTGGTCGACCATGCCTCCCATGTCAACACACAGACACGGCCTTGGTGAGTGTGTCTCGTTAGGCAAATGTTGCTCCATGTATTTGACGAAAACGAAGGTAACACACTGATAGATAATATAATACAGGCATAAAAACAATGCTTTGTTTTTTCCATTCCAAATGATCAAAACACTCTTTAAACTAAATTTTTTTTCAATTTATAAAGAAATGTGGACACTCTCGAATAATGAATGTCAGATGGGCTGCGACTAACAATCAGCTAGTCTTCCAATCATGTTCACAGTTAACTGAGTAATAGAAGAGTATCTATAGTGTTACAAAGTAATGCAGAAATATCTATAAACATTTTGCATAGCTCAACGTAGATTCAAAATGATCTAGTCTAAAACCAAAAGATATATTGTTTACTATCATATATGAAATAGAAAGATCATCCAATCATCTCATTTGAGAAACTGGAACCAGTGGATATTTAGTGTTTTTGTGTTAGTGTTTCATTTTCACATATCATCAAGAAAATTAATTAAAAGTTCACAATCTCATAGTATCTGTGTTCATATTTAATATTTTGTGTATTTTTTTTAAATATGTTAGTTTAATTATTATGGGAGACATGCTCCCCTGGAAGAAAATTATATACATCTTACAGTTAAAGGCAACAATCTAGTGCTCTTGTAAACTATGTTGTGCTCTTTTTTTTTTTAGAAATGATAACATGTAACTAACACAATTAGGTTACTCATGTAGTGTACTTAAGTACAGTTTTAAGGTACTTGTGCTTTACTTGAGTAGCTCTATGTTATGTAACTTTGTTTTTCTAATCCACTGCATCTCAGGGGGAAATATTGCACTTTTAACTTTTTAACTTTTAACTATTTAGGCTACTTTTCAGATTCAAAAATAAGAATTATAAACCAACTCAAAAACTAAAACCAAAAGTAGTTCAATTGATCTCCGCTTTTACCAGCAGCAACATTAAAGTAATGAAGAACAATTATAACCTACCGGTAATGATATAAGTAACATTTTGAATACAGGACTTTTACTTTTATTATTTAATCTGTGCTCTAGTAAATTGCAACATAAACACATTGGTTGTATGAATATGAATGTGACGACAGCAAGAAAGTCACTCACTAAGCATGATAAATGAGACTGGCTTTTTGAGCTAAAATAGAGCCGGTCGCTGCACATCACTGTGGAGGAAATGTGCTAAGAGAGGGCCAGACAGACAGAATATGTTTTATTCATTATAAAACTGTGGTGGCGAGACAATTGAGACTTTGTTCGGCTGCCACAGCCGAGGTAACTAATGGGAAACACTGTAAATTCCTTCTACCTTTAATTAGCATGTTTTCAGTGGATCCATGAAAACTAATTTTGACAACTATTTCAAGGTTTAGCTCCGGCTAGCTGGTGTTATGAAACACAAAAAACTGCAGGGTGAATGCTCAGGAGGGCAGCTAAAGTGATGGAAAAGAAAAAATCATACATTTCTTTGATATTTTCCCATTCCCCTATCAAAGCTTGACAGGTGGTGCTGGCCATGCTCTTCCTTACCCTTCCCTGCCCAATAAATCTCATATCAGAAGCATTTTGATTCACAGTTGAAACAGGTCTGGGTAACAGACAGGGAGATATTGTCAAAGCATTCAGCTCGCTCACCCAGTGTGGTCGGAGGTATCAGCCAGCCCAGGAGATCACACTGCACAGATTACCTGTGTTGTCTTTGATCTTTCCCGTAGCAAATATCTCTTGCTGCTGTGCCGTGCATATTTTGAGGCTGAATATATTTGAGCTTAGTGTCTATCAACGCCCCTACCCAACCATTTCCTGCTGTGTGCATTACGGGTGAAGACAAGAAAAAAGTATTTCTTCATTCCGAAGCCACCAGTCGGTAATAAAAGGAAGTCTCACGACGAGGATTGTTTCTGTCGGACGGTGTTTATGGCCCTGGATGCGGTCTTGCCCTCGTGTTCCCGTCCAAATAATTGAACTCTCACCAAAGGAAATAAGGGTGGTAATATATAAATCCATTGTGGTAAAACATCCTCTGCTATGTTGCTCTGGAAAACCGCTTTCCTCTGAGACTTGGGAATGAGGAATAACAATGCAGTTTTATAGTCTTCCTGTTTCCTGGATATATTTGGTCAGTATGACTCACCCTGCCCAGCTCAAACATGAAAAACATACCTCTGCATCATCTCTCTCTAAGAACTGTACAAGGGTTTTATTTTGGAAATGTCATTCAGTTTCATTGATTGCTCATGATCAACTTAAACAAATACACATATTAATGCAAAGGAATAAAGCACAAGGACTAATGTCGCTGTGCAGGGAGTTGAACAGGAAGGACCCAAATGCAGATTTAGTGAAATCTAGCCGTGTGTTTGCAAAATGCATCCAAATAAATACCTCTCCTCTCACCTCCCTTTCAAAGTATTGGAGAACTACGGTCGACCTAAAACGCAAAAAGTGTTTGGTGTGTCTGTTCTGGGCTCTGTAGAAACAGGGCAGTGCAACACAGCGGCCTCTGTGAAGAGGACATGCTCCCTATGTAAATACGAGGGTGTCCATTCCTGCCAATAACTTCCACCTAAATATCTTGTTTCCATTTGTGTAGGTATTGCTGTGCTGGAGGGCCCCATGTATGCTGTGGGAGGCCACGACGGCTGGAGCTACCTCAACACAGTGGAACGCTGGGACCCGCAGGCCCGACAGTGGAACTATGTGGCCAGTATGTCGACACCACGGAGCACCATGGGAGTCACGGCGCTCAATGGAAAGTAAGTTGCTTTATCATACCTCCAGGCTTGTTGACATAATAATAATTTGAGGCAAGATATATTGTTGTCCTTTTGCTACTTTAAAATATCGTGGGGCCTGAGGTTGAGGTCACTGGCGAGAGACTGAGGAGGCAGATGACTACAGGCAGTTTTCAGTAAAACAAATTTCAATGTAGAAAAGTTGAATAACACAGAGTTAAAATGACCTCACAGTGCAACAAGTCTTTGCATTGTTACGCATGTTTCAGCTCGTCTATTGCAAAGCACAACTGTTGCAATATGCAACTTGGAATAGAGCATGCAATAGCACAGGTATGTTTATTTAACTCGCAGTGCACACATCCAGGAAAAGCTGATGTGCAGCAGTGGCGCAGTAATAGTTTTACAACATTATGCTTCTTGAATGCAGAATCAACCTTCGTGGTCTGTGTGAGATAAACTACAGTGTGCCTGCAGTAGTCAGCAACTCTGATCAGTGTGGTAATTTATTCAGGGCAATTTAGACTCCATAAAAGCAAAACACTTTGTATATTTGTATGTATTAAATGCCTAACACCACTATTTGATAGAAAATTAAGCAAAAAACAGACTGGCTATCCGCCTCATTTAAATATGTTTGTGTGCCGAAGGAAGAACACGCTTGCTGCTCGGCTACTTTCAGTATTCAATGTTAAAGTCGATGCAGAGTTATTTCTGCAACTAGGTCAAAAATAGACAACATTGTTTCTACTTTCTGTCGGGTCTGTGAGCTACAAGCACTTAAAACACTGATGTGATTTTTCTGGGAGAGAACGCTCACAAGGTAGGAGCTTTTTAAAAATGCTATCCACTGCTCGCTGCTGTCCCATTATTACTGTTCTATCATAATTGATGTGATCTACGCCCTCCAGCTCCACGAGCACTGCATGCACATGCCAGCTGTTTTTTGAAGCCATTTTGTTTCATTTCTTAGACTGTTTGCGGTAGGTGGTCGAGACGGCAGCTCGTGCCTGAGGTCAATGGAGTGCTTCGATCCGCACACCAACAAGTGGAGCATGTGTACTCCCATGGCCAAGAGGCGAGGAGGAGTGGGCGTGGCGACGTACAACAACTTCCTGTATGCTGTAGGCGGCCACGACGCCCCAGCTTCCAACCACTGCTCTAGACTCTCCGATTGTGTTGAAAGGTCGGTAAAAAAGCCTCTTCTCTGGAGAAAACACACAAGCACGAAAATGTTTCATTAGCGGTTTTGGATTGCAGTTGAATTCAGTCGTGGGTGGGGACGAGGCTGTAAGAACAAAAGGGAGACAAACTCATGATCCCCACCCTGTTCCTGCATTTCAAGACATGTCTGCACCACAATACTCTATTGAAGAGATCATAGTTTCCATCATGTTTATTATTTCATACTATCTGGCACCATCTAGTGGCCGTCATGTCCTGAATCTGATGTGACTCCCAGTAGAGCCTCTCCAGTGATAATTCACTGCTCAGAATACCTTCTTGCTTTATGTTTTATATATTTAAGGTTTTATTTTACTTTCAGAAATGTTCTCAAATAATAGTAATTATCCATCGGCCTTCAGTCAATGAGAGAGCAATAAAGTGGTCTTTAAAACAATGATTTTACTCACTAAAAAGCATTTTGAGTAATTTATATTTAGCATGATATAGTCGATTATAATAACTTAGAAGTCTCCAATATCAGACAGCATATCAGTTTTCAAATTATTATGTCTGAAGTATTTTACTTAGTAAACTTATTTGCTTAAAACTGATTAAAAAATGACTAAATGTATGAATATTTAAATGACTTAATCATCCAGAAATCACAAGTGTGACTTCATCGTCCTCATCTAAGCAGTCAACGTGGTAAAAAATGAAGGGAGAAAAATAATTCAGCATCTTCCTTCTCTCTTGAGTCCAGCTCTCAGTGGATCCAGGAGCCGCCAGCTGCTGTCCAAGAAACACTTTTTGCTTTTAGTTTCAATCTGGCTCTCTGTGTGTGCTGAAAGAAGTTACCATGCAGACATCTGTGATGAAAGAGGGGGGTCTCTCATTAAGTTGGGATGGGACACGGTTGTCCTCTTGAGATTCATGTTGTTGGGTTCGTTTACATTTCTTTTTTTTTTAAATTCCATGATGCATGAATAGTTTAAATACTGTATTACAGGTATGACCCAAAGACGGACACCTGGACCACTGTGTCCTCCCTCAGTGTTCCCCGGGACGCGGTGGGAGTTTGCCTGCTGGGCGACAGGCTTTATGCTGTGGGTGGATACGATGGCCAGTCATATCTGAGCACTGTCGAGTCCTACGATGCGCAGAACAATGAGTGGACTGAGGTAATAACATCAACCCATAATTTATCACAGTGACACGACTATCATTATCGTTTTAGAGATAAATAAAAACAGGGAACTTTTGACATTCAAAATGGTTAAACTGTGCAGTGGAATTGCAGCTTGTTTTTGCCAGAAGTGTTTTTAACATCAGGGTTCCCGTTTACACCCTTTGGGGGGATAAATCTGCCGAAGTCACTGAATGCTATCAATATTTTATTGCTTGCTATGTTTTTTTCAATCTTGCCTCTGTAACCCTCTTATCTGCATGAAGTAAGATGGGATTCTTTTTGAAGAGCGCCTCAGATGAGAGGCTGCACGTTAACCCCTCTGTCCTCCTGCAGGAGGTCCCTCTCAACATTGGCAGGGCAGGCGCCTGCGTGGTGGTGGTGAAATTGCCTTGAGCGTTTTGTCTCACGACAGCATGGGAAACAAATGAAAGAGCGGCAGAGAAGAGTGGACAAACAAAACAACGGATCAAGGACACATCCTTCGAGAGTCATGTTTTCTTTTTTCTTCTTTAACTCGGCTTTCCATATTTCTCAGAAGGAGACACAGACACAGCCTTGCCCATAAGCCATTGTTTCTATCATTAGTGGACATGCCTGCCCACTGGGGAGGACTGATTCAGAAACTGGAATGCACTGCACATTCTCCACATTCTTAACCGATCAAGAATTTTCACAGACTCGGCTGAGCTGTAGCAAGTGCCGAGCCTTTGTTGTACTGCTTTGTTATACTAGTTTTTTGAAAACGTTCTGTGTTTGTCTGTAAGATTAAATGTAAAAGTAACATTTCGAGCAAATAAGCCTGCAGGTTAGTTTACATCTATACAGAGACCTTTCTTATCAGTGCCATCACATACAGTACAGTATATTTTGGGGTTTATAGTTCACTTTATAGCCGCTCAAATGAAAGTTGTTATGATACATAACTGTAACCTTGTTCCAGTGTCTTTCCTTAGTGGGTGGTCTTAAAAGATTCTTACTCTTTAGGGAAGAAGACCACTGTGAACGTGAGTTTGAAGTACCGCAACAAAATCCAACTTTTTGGTGAATAATATATTTGGACACCTTCTTTTTTTATTGAGCCTGTAGCTACAGAACACCAAAGTAATTTGCTTGTCTTAGAAGTTGTGCTACGCATTATAGGTAAGTTTACAAAATTGTAAATTACAGAAAATATATCATATTGATATTTCATATCGCTGTAGATTTTGTGAACTTTCTGAAGCTATATTTGTGTTGATAGAATCATGCCTAAACCAGTGCACTCTGGTGACTACAGTTATTATTATTATTATTTTGTCTTTATTTCTATGCATGCTGACTGAGCGAATGTTTTATTTGATTTATACAATAATCTATATCAACATCACTGTCTGTTCTGTATTTTCTAGGATAGGATGCCTTTTGGGTCACGTAGATGATCTTAACGTTCACAACACAAGCATTAGAATAACACATAAGTTACAGCAAACTATGGCTGAGTGACACCAGGGGCATCCAAACCAGCATTCTGAGTCCTATGTGCAACATTTGGGAAACTTGATTTCAGCAGAACTCCATTAATGTGACTTTGATTACACATTTTAGGTTCATATTTGGTTGTTCTGCTCACACAAGTTGAAACGTTACTAACTTTATCACAATGACAATAATTAGTTACTGTAATTATAACTTGTTTTTGGGGCCACATGTTAGTTTTTAATCATAATTTTGTACAGCATGCAAAACTATCAATAAAATGACTTCAGTCTTCTCTGCATGTTCAAATCCATGTGTAGAGCTGAATGTGGCCCCTCAGCGGGCGGGTTTTGATTTCTCTTGTTCTGCTTTGAGTAAACTAAACTGATTCTTTGACTAAACGGACTTGGAAGCATCTTTGATGTCGTGATTAACCCCGGTGTTCTTCTTATTGCAGCACTGACTTTTTAAATCAAGCGCATGTTTGCAGATATCACTCGACAGACTGAGGACCAACTGTCTTTGCTTGCCTTTGTTTTTTCAATGTCTGCCTTCAAAATAGTTTCAAGGTCCCCCCAACCTCCTCTCTCTTGTTTTGTTCAATTTTGATGAATACAAAATACTGGCTTATGTGTTCACGTGAAGAGTTCTAGTTATTTTCAGAATACACAAAAAATGACACACCTTTATCTTTTTCATTTTGAGGAATAGTTCTCAGATTGTATCTCAGATTGTGTGAAGATTAATTTCCTTCTCCAACTCTCTGTTTCTGTTTATCTGCATCTCCTCCTGTCAGATCGTATAATGGAGATCAATAAATGATAATAGCTTTCCCATAAGTTCACCTGTTCAGAGTACTGAACCATCTAGCATGTGGAATTTACAGTACATCTCACTTTATATCTGTCCTATTAATTCAAAAGCTTAGTGTAATGGCTGTGGACGCATGAGCCATGAATAGTGATCAACATATCATTTGTTTCAAATGTGCATCACTAGATTATTCTCCTGGGGGTAGCTCAGTATTGCCCAATCTTAAACTCTATATCTGTGAGACAGTCTAGTTTCCATCCAAAGTTTAGCAACCACGGTTAAAAAAAACACTGAGCAAGTCGATGTCACATGATACATGCTTAAATCAAAGTTGTAAGATTTCCAAGCCTGATCCGGATGAAAGGGCCAAAGGAAAAGTGCTTTATGTTACCATACAACTTAACAATGGAAAGGTTACTCTACTCTGGAGTCATTTGACTGGTGCTAAATGTTTCTTTTAACACTTTTAGGTATTTAACATGACCTAAATATAATAAAACATATCACTTAAAAACAAGATCTTCAATTCCTCTTTAAATGTAATCCCAAGAAATACATTGTACATTTTAATTAATGGTCTATTAATCTAATCATCACAAAACAGTTCCTTCTAAGTTTTTACTTAGTTTAGCTTTTACACCAGAAACCAAATGTTAAATTCCTTTTAAAACCTCATGCGCCTCAAACATGTTTAAGCCAAAATTGTGAATGTTTTTTTTCATACTAAATCCTGATTATCTCGTCATTCACAAGGTCTATTTGAAAAATGTAAAACCCTATAAATTCAGAAAACCCTTGTGAAGATAGATAATAAGGCCATATATGTGTTAGTGGTATATTGGTATACTCAGTTTCAAAGGGTCTAACCCAGACCCCCCCATCTGGGGGCATTTGACGCATTACAAAAGAGGAGACAGAGATAAACAGATGGTTTAAGATGGTTAGTGGGTTAATAATGTGGATATTGTGCAGTCAGTGCAGTGAAGTACAAAATAATACAGAAAGTGGGACCAGGATAAGGGCTTTTTAGTGCAGAGGTTCCAAAACACATTAACATTGTCAACTCCTCAAGCAGGAACTTAGTAATACAAGTATTTTGATTTGCATTTATCCATTTTGGTTTTGTTGTTGAGGACTCAGCTTAGTTCATTTTAGCAGTTGTTTTTTTAGTTCTAGTATATACAGTATTTCACCAGTATCGCACACTTTAACACAGCACGCTCCTCCATGGTGATGTAATCATACCATACATTATCAAGAGAGGGAGCTGTTGCACTGCAGAGAACACGCCTAACCACACTTACCGCCGCAAACGGCAAATCAAAGATCTCTAATACCATTACTGTTCATAATAAATGTCAACCGGCATTAAGAATGCCAAGGACAAATACTTGAGCTAATAACCCTGCATAATTATTGAGACACGATGATGAAATGTTGGGAAATTGGATGTTGAGGCGTCTCCTTTCAAATGAGAATCTTGCTGAGTTTTAAGGGAAGCACAGAACCTACGAGGAAGTCCTGACTTGAGAGACGATTGTCAGGTATGAAAGGGATTTTGGCGTCACGAATGTTTAAACAATCCCTCATAATTCTGTGACAAATGATTGTTCTATTTTTGAGCTCTGCGCCTAGCCCTTAGTGACAGCTCTCGCTCATATTTTACTATCCTTTTTTTGTGTGACAGTGAACAGAGATGAGAAGTGATGAGAGAAAGATGCAACAGCACAGTGTACGTTGCAAACAATGTGTCATATTGATTGTGAATGCATACCATACCAGGTTGCTTTATTCTATAAAATATACTAAAATACAAGTTAAAAGTTTAAATAAATTACAAATCATTGCATTGCAAAGATGTTACAGGGACAGATTTGGGGATTTCAGCCAACACATTTTCTTCAGCCAGATCAAAGATAACGCTGCATAATTGTTTGCTGTCAAATTACAGCCTCAAACTTCAACGCAGATCAGCTGGCCTAATGCTCACTGAAGAAAGCCTGTAAAAAATGGATTTGGGTGGTTTATTTGTCAAAACGCTGTATTATAAGAAAGACTGATAATTTTAATAAACAGCATGCGAGGGATCATCTTCACCACGGGGACAAAAGACATGATGGATCCCTCTACAAGTGCCACAACAAACTGTCAACTTAGAATAAGATTGTCTCGTCAAGCCTGCTTAAATAAGCCCTTTAACATGGCACTTTTGACATCTTGCAATGGATTGCCATGTCAGACAAAATGTTGTGTCTTCTCTTCCCAGGTGGCGGTAATGTTACACTGCAATTTTTTTTTTTTCCTTCCACCAACTGAATTCAGGGAGGGACAAAGATGAAACACATCACACAGGCAGCAGGACGGTCACCACATCGATGTGCGTTCCTGTCCGGCTAACAATCCAGGTTCGCTTGAGAAACTAGTTAGCTGCACTTTCATGAGTCCAGCACTGATACAAAGAATGACAGTTGCTTTTCTCGTCTGATCAAAGGCTGCAGACAAGTGCTGTAGAATGTTTCTCCACCCACCCCAAAAAAAAAAAAACCTGTCTCTATCTAATGATAGTTGAATACATTGTCATCTCATTATCTTTGAAGAGGGGAAAGATCCCTCCCGTATGAGTGGGCACTGTGTCTCTTGCCATCAGACAGGCCCTAAGATTGGTGAAGCGCATTCTCGTCTCATTATGTTGAGTGAGAGATAACAGACATATCCCATCTGCCCAACGCCTTCCACACACATGCCGCCATGCTTGAGCCATGCAAGCTGGTGCAGGAATACTGCAAGTGGTTTATCTGTAATTCTATAACTCTGCTATGAGACTTGCATGCTAAGCCGATCCGGACAATGCCTTTGACTAAATCACTGCATGGTTAAATATCATTGTCAGAATTAGGAGAATAGAGAGAAGAAGAGCGTTTTTGTGTTTTGTGCTCCATGTTACATGTGTCTAGCCTGTTCCTTATATCCTCATCAATATTGCAGGCTTATGTAGTTTATTTATTAATGCTTTTAAACTAGTACACAAAACTAATTTACCCTCTGGCAACTGGCTGCAAGGCCTTCTCCTGGTTCCTTCCAACAAATAAAATGAGAACAAAATCTGCAGTCCCACTCAATTTTCCAATTTGCAAACCCTCTTCAGGGCAAAGAAACGGCAGCGATAGGATGAAAATAAGCAGAACACATAACAGAACCACACAATCTGATACAACGGCCACCATAAATTGCAACCTCGAAAATGGCCAAGAATTAATATGATTAGCTTCATGTATATGCTTTTAAATTAACTTTTCCAATGTAGACATACAGTGCAATTACATTCAGGCATAGTTTTAGTCTTTGTGTGACTCTTATAATAAGAATGAAAAGTGCTCTAAGCTAAAAGCAAACAATAACTTGTGACAGAAGAGCCAAATTGGTCCCAGTCTCTCTTGACTGGCTTTAACAGATGTCATGGGCCGATTGCCAAAACTTCTTATCGTGGACACAGTACAGTGAAACCACAACACTGATCTACATGATGGATGTCAGATCAAAATGGATCCAGCCATGGTTTTACCAGCTTTGAATTCATGCATGGGGAAGCCTGTCAGGGGCGAGAGATGATGTGGACACTGGCTCTCACTGTTTGTCAAGATTTTACATCCCTCCCCCTCGCTACTCGTTTGAAGCTAGTCATCTGCTGTCTAGCAGCTTGCTGCCAATACGCCGGAGAATCTAGATTCAACATTTGTGGGCTTCTTACAGGAATGCATGCAATTAGACTGTTTTGTGGGTGTAAAGCGTCCCCTTGCACACACCACGCAATCGATCATTTTAATGGGCCTCAACTTTCACAGGGGGCACGCTTTAATTTGGTAACAACACTTGTCTTTTTCCTATTTTACATGTTTAATACTGACAGTAAGCTAGTGACCCATCAATGGAAGACTTTTTCACGGCAGCGTTTCCTCTTCTGAAAGAAACACAAAGCTAAAAGCAGACTTTTGAAAGTTCAGTATCAAATGATGTTTTGACATCAAATGGGATAATGAGGGGCATCACAACCAGAATATCACCTACAGTCCAATACTTTAAATGAGATGTGTTGTTTGTTTACTGACTGATACAGCCATGATGACAAAGTTTATCTTCAAGTCCAACTCACTGTCTAAGCCATTGCAGCATCCATAATTCAGAGAGCATCATGTCTACTTCTAACACAAGCTCTCGTTCACCTGAAGGACACACACAATATACATTTTACTGCCTCGTTTTTTAATAAATCTTTACAATGGGAAGATGAAAAAAAATCTAGTGTTACTTGTGTGCCACCATTGTGTCTGCTACGCCTCTTACCCTGTATGATCTTTCTCTTGGCACATTACTGCTGCCCCAGCAAGGCCCGCTTATGAATTGCCTTCAGAACTAAATCACTTCCTTTGTCAGACACGACTGCCTTTCTTTCCCAGACCCATTGCTTACCGCTATTGTTAGTGAAGATGAACAGCCCGCGACAATTAAAGGTGTGGACCATTACTTCTGCTGTGAGGTCGGTTAGGCTTCATGCTTTACAGCCAGAGGGAGAACACCGGCGTTTCTAAATCTTCCTTCTAGAGCCATAATGGAGAGCCCTGAATGGATGAAGAACCAACAAATGTCCACCACTCTGCATCTATTGGGTCAGGTCGGATGTCTGAAGGATGCTTGCAATAATATGGAAACATAGTGAAACTATGTAAGAGAAAGGAAGCCTAATGCCAATACAGAAAACACATAGTATACACATAGGAATGCTGCAAGTTAATACAATGGACATTTTCATTCCATCCATTACAGTAGGCTTACAGGGTGAAGACCGGCAATACTAATGCCAAATGCATTCCCTGCATTTCTGCATCAAAATATTCTTTGTGCTTGTGACCGCACCAGAGTATGTGTATCTGTGTTGGGATGGAGAAAGGCCAACTATTGATGTAAATCGCTAAAAATAATCACAGACCTTTTCACTGTTAAGAGCGACAGCAGAGTGGATGCAAGTTGAGTAAAAACCGTGGCGATAATATGAAAAGTATAGACTTTTTGTAAACACAACATACAAACATGCTTTGCTTGCAAATACTGTGAATCTAAGTTTTCATGCAAGGCTGGGATGTGTGTATGCGCTGGAAGGAAGGACAATTAGGATCTTTGCAGATGATGTGGTTCTGTTCTGCTCCATCGGACCATGACTTACATGCACTGGGGCAGGTTTGCAACGGAGTGTGAAAAGGTTGGGATGAGAGACGGTACCTCCAAGTCTGAGGCTATGGTTTTTCTGCAGGAAAGCAGTGGATTGCAGCCTCTGGGTTGAGAGTGAGTTCCTGCCCCAAGTTTGGGAGTTCAAGTAACTTGGCTCTATTTTTTAATTACGTGCATTGTGTTTAATGTTATACACCATTCATCTCGCCAAATTCAACAGCGACAAAAACAATAAACGGTTCTGATTTTGATTCTTTTCACGAGTGAGAGTGAGATGGTCCGGCGGCGCGGCGTCAGCAGTGATGCGGACGTTGTACCGGACCGTGACTGGGAGCTGAGCTCGAAGGCAAAGCTATCGATTTACCAGTCCATCTACTATTCAACCCTCACCTGTGGTCATGAGCTTTAGGCAGTGAATGAAATAATGATATCGCAGATAGCAGCCAACATGAGCCTCCTTCTTATGGTAGAGATAGGGTGAGAACTCAGACTATGGATGTCACAATATGATACTTTTATATCACGGTTTTCATGTTTATCAGAATATTTGTAATAGGCCTGTAGCTAATTAACTAAAATGTGTATTATCATCAACTATATCCTTCTACTTTAAAGTAATCTAGCATTTAAAAAAACGTTCTTTTGAATAAAACACATTTACATTGGAAGTTTTTATCATGTATTAAAAGCTGCTTAGAGATATTGTTATGAAATAAACAGGTCATAATTTCCTCGCTAATATCTATTCAATATTGCTGTGAAAACATCTCCGTTACACAACTGTATTTATTAAAGTCTATCACCAAAACCAAATGTTACATTATTACACATGAACATATCTTGATAATGATACTAATAATGTTACTAAATGGTACCTCCATACGATGTAACTGCATCTGTTAGATGTTGCTGCCAATGTTCCTGGCTCAGACTGCTGAATTCAACACTGATATCTTGATCAGGGACTTGAAAACTTTAATGCCAATCTCCAGATCACATATTTTTTACTGAATTAAGCCAGACATAGATCGACAGTAAAACTGTAATACTATGATGGTTAAACTGTGAAATTAATCCCCGGTTAACATGACTACCTGGTAATTCTCTGTATCTAATAAGCTCCCAAGCTGCCGATTTAAAGCGTAGTGCTTTAAAGTTGGCATTTTTACAGCTCTTCTTCTCAACGTTTCAGATGAGTGGCACGACTCTCTCACACACACACAACTGCTGCACAACCTTGTGGTACATGGAATTTTATTGCATACACACAACGCGTGTGTAAAAGACATCAAGCTCACAATGTTTCACAACTGCTAGTCCAAAATAAGTAGCGAGGGAATATTAAAACTAACTTAATCAGACACTTATTATTTTGTAATTCATTACCTTGCATGCTGCTCAGAGTGATCGCAGTGACCGGCTCGTCTGCGGACAGCGGGGTCTCTCCCTTGATAACGGATGGAACAAATAAAACTAGTGGAAGTCATATAGACTTGCATTATGGTGCTCTTAAGCTCTACTCAGTAAAATGAGTTTTGTAACGCTGTCATGATGTGTTGGGATGAACAATTTATTGTGCCAAATCTTTGTCATAAAATGTATTGCAGTTTACCTGTTTTTTTCCTATTGCTATTTTTGCTACAAGAATGTTGTGTTTTGTGCATCACTTCCAAGAGGCTCTGCTTTAGATGATGAGATGAGTGTTGCAATAGGTGTAAAATCTGGTGTTGTTTTGGGGGGTTTTCTTTCAGCTGAAGTGTCTAAAACTGCTTTTGTGCTACCCGATCCTTTCCACTTCAGTTTACAACTAAACAAATTCCTGTGCATCAACCGAATTTCCCCAGAAAAGCCCCGCTAGACATGAGTGATTATAGTAACTGAAATGAATTTAATTCATGTAAAAACAGATTACTTTCATCTTTAAATCACTTTTTAAATCCTTCACATGCAGCTTGCAGAGTGTTCTTAATTCAAAAGCTCAAGGAGAAAGACAGGTTAGGTCAAACCTAAAATCAGTGAAGACAATACAGTGACTCTACACATGGTTGAAATGACAGTTATGTGAACACGACAAGGAACAAAAAGTTTTAAAGAAATAATAATGGGCAAGCATAATCGTGTGATATACTGCAAACCACTTCTGCTACACTGTTTCAGCTGCAGGCAACAGTCTGCGACTACCTACAGATGGGATCTGAACAGAGGCACACCAGGGTTGATTTAATAAATTTTTAGAACATCTTGTTTCTTGCTTAACCGCAGGCGATGTGCATCACACAGGCAAAACCCACATGGCAGCCATATTGCCAGGAGGATTGCCCACGGTGGACAAAAGCTGAACCTTTCTTATCCTTCTATAGCCTGGTATCTGAATCCCGTAGCATATGCATGCAGATAACAACTTCAAACGATGAATTCTCATCTTACTACAAATCTTTTTGCAGGAAAATCTCTTGTACTCAAAGTCTTTTCTTATATAGCCTTTAGCCTGGTAAAGAACTTTCACTTTAATTTCATCCTGAGGTCCATGCCTGATACCCCTCTTAGACGTGCAGTGGTGTTAAATAATTTAGGTTAAATCTATGTTTTGTCATTGAATGGAGTTAGATGGAATACTATAAGTTTCCAGCTATGAAGGCTGCTTTAGGTCAATTAAATAGAAGATGCCGACCTTGTAAATAGTGGGTTTGTACAACTGATCATTACATAACTTAAGTTTGACCTAAATTGAGGGAACGCCTCCAAACGGCTCACAATATGGCGGCGGCTGAGTCAGTGGATAGCAGCATGCTAACAGTGGGCAGAACCGGTAGCTGGGCACAACCACATGTGCCATTCTCTACCCGATTGATACATGCTAACTCAATAGGCAACGCGTAATGCAACATTTTCATTAAAATTTAATTAAAATGAAAATGTAGGCTCAAGTTATTGCTTACATTCTTCTTTAAAAAGAATAAGAAAAGAAAAATGTAAACAAACAGTGTATATTACATTTAAATTGATTGAGTCTCCCAATTCTCTTGCACGGTACTGTAAGCCGTATTTCCTTCACAGCAAAGGAAACCATATATAAAGACCAGGCTTCCCAGCATGCCTCAGGCGTTCCAACAGAGTTGCCAGCAGGATGCAACACTTGGAAAGGTGCTGCCTCTTTAAGTCTCCTGTATGGCATGTTAAGCAATGGTAATCTGCCGCAGTGCAGACAATAAATTCCACTGCATAACTAAGCGTGGCCATGACATCGTACCTGGATGGAATATCATATGGGCAGATGAAGGGATAGATGGAGGCCAAGCCCCTTGCAGAATAAATATTTGTCCCCAATGTTGACACAAAAGGAGCAAAATCTGACAACTAGTCGCAGTGTCACAACTTGTCTGTGCGCTGTATTAGGGAACCAAAAAAAAGCACTGTGCATTAATTATTTCCCCTAGCTTAGTGCTTGTTTGGTCAGCATGCGATTCATCTGTTCAGTGCAACAATGGAGCTCAATGCTTTGACAAATCTGAAGGCTTGGGCTGTCTTCCCAGTTCCCAAAAGCTTAATAGTGTGCCATGTGGAATGATGTAATGCTAAAATACTGCAAAACTTGAGTGCTCACCAGCTTTAGTGAGGGCAGGGGAAAGAGGGAGAGACAGCCTGGAGAGAGAGGGAGAGAGACGGAGAGACAGAAGGAGACTCAAAGGGCCTGATTACTGCATATCATCGAGAATACAACTTGTACCACTCAAATCTCCTGTGAGATCCCCATACTGTTGGAGTATGATAACAGAAATGAAAGCTAGTTTGTGTTGGGGCTCTCCTAACGCGGCCGCCTCGCAGTGTTGAGGAAAGTGATCTTCGAATGTTCACTGCATGACTTAGACAGCAATTCTGCAGTTATTTGACAAACTAAAAGCTATTTCAGTCTGTCACATGAAAAAAATATTTGGAACACCCTGTAGCAAGGACCTATAATCCCCAACAAAGAAATGTTATTATTCACAACAGTGTGAAAAGAGACACACCAAAGCTGCCCTATACTAAGTGTGGGTTTTGCAGGGTTTTGATCTTTTTTTTCATGAATGTTTTTTATGAGGGATATTAAGACACTTTTTTCTTCTTCTTCTTTTCACTTCTTTTAACTACAAAATATTAAAGGGTGGTACTCTATAGCAAGCCCAGTAACACTTGATAAAACAGCTCTTTGCATAGATATTGCTTCTTACATAAAGGAAACCAGCCAATGCAATTTTTGCATGTGACAGCATGCTGTCAAATGTAATGAGAAATGCTAAATCGGAGGCAATGAAATATAGATTATTGCTCAGTTGTTCCATTTCTATGATCTCCTTTATAATTGTGAATACCAAACCTCAGCATGCAGTTAATTATTGTTTTGTTTGATTGTTTAGAGGATACACTACATTAATACAACTTTTTGGGGCAAACAGTGAATTTGAGATATAATATCCTAATTAGTGACTGATCTCTGGCTTTGAACTTCGAGTTTTGTTGAAATTGAGGTCAAACATCCTTATCAGGTGAATGAATTTCTATGAACAATGGTAAGGTATTACAATAATAACATTTGGTCCCAGAAGTTCATGCAATCCACATCACTGTGGCATTTAAATAACTTGAAATGAAAATCTGATATGATTATTTTTATCTACCACTGCAGTCTGTGAGCATATTTCACTTTTATCTCCCACTGAGCAAAATGCAGAAGGAATACATATCAGATCTTGATCAGATAATTTCAGAGATTAACTGTAAACTGCAGTTTTTTATTACATTACCAAACAAATGACATTATATCACTAAGCAACATAATAGCAGCTTATATTTTAAATTATTATTTAGAGAAACAGATTAGAGCCAAGGTATAATGAGATCTGGTTCTTAAAAGGTCTCGTAAGAGTAGTTTCCTAATGGCAAGTCTTTATTATTGTGTGGCACAGAAATCAATTACAGTTTTATAGAGAATCTTGATCCCTTTATGACGAATTCAGCAAGGAACACTTTTTTTACAGGTCTTCCAGATTTAGACAGCAAGGAAATTGGTGTCATGTTCAGGTGTTTCGAAACCAAATGGATGCTGGGTATAGTACCAATAATAATAATAACAAAAACATTAATAATAATGAAAGATTTCCTACTTCCAATCACTAAAAGATCCCTTCAATGTACATACTTATATATTTTTTTGTGCCTTTTAGGACACTCGGTATCCTCAGATTCATGGTCAATTTTCTATTTCAATTCAGACCGCAGAACAATTTGTTGCCACCCGCTGAAACACCGTCTTTACTATGCATGGCGTTCTAATACCCTTAGCCATTTTTGGACAAAAGGCAGAGCAAAGAGCCAGGGGCATTTCATTTCATGCTCTGCCACCTCAACCCCAGATGTTCACCTCGAAAACATCTCCGCTGATACAGGTAGAAGCTTAATGGCCTGCAAATTGCCCCAAGCTCAGGTAATGAAATGCAACCTCTGTATAATTTTAATTGAGAACTCTGGATGGAAATCAAATGATAATGTGCTCCATGCATGGGAAGTTTTCAAGTAACAGTGAAATTTGTGTCTGGTGTGTAAGTGCAGCTTGGGCTAAGGTAAATGGCTTTTTCCTTGTGAGCCTCTCTCCATTTTAATTGTGGATTGCACGGTGTAATAAATGGGTTGGTCATGACTTAGCATCTGGTAAATGAAGCAGAGGATGTACACACCTCTGAATGCACAATGGTGCTCCATATTTACAATTCAATCCGACAGGGTGCCTATTAGAAGCTATAAAGCTGCTCAACTGTTAGATAAGACACCCTCAATAACCCCCACCCTTCCCTCTGGTCACCCACCTCCCCATCTGCACAGACACACACACACACACACACACACACAGTTCCTGCAATTAACACTGTTCAGTCAATCATCATATTACATGTTATGTTCTGTTGGATTTTGCTGGTATCTGCTGTACTTGCATGCACAAAGCAATGCATGTATTTGTGATCACCGGTTGTTTTTACAACAGGACATAGACACCCAAACAACAAGGTGCAAAGAGGCTGAGTCCCAAAAGTGTTGTCATCAGAGCTTCTCCGAAAGTGGGTGTGTAAGATACATTTGAACAAGCTAATGTAAAATACTGTCATCAGCAGTCAGTCAGCCAGTACAATCTTAAAACGACTCTGCCATTTTCACTGAGTTTGATTGAAACATCTTGCATAATATTCTGAAAGAAAACGAGACAAGGATAAAGCTTTTCAGCGTCTAAACCTCCATGACAACATTTGATACAACCAAAGACTCCCAGTGTCCTTGACAATCACTAGCATGTTGGAAGAAGTTCTCAAAAATGGTAACTGTTACTTAACCATATAGGCCCCACCAGTTCCAAATGTGGAACATTAGGTTCAGCCTCTGGGACTCAGCATATCAAAAAAATATCTAATTAATTAAAAATAAATAAAAATATATATATAAATTCCCTGCCTCACAAATCAATATAAGTTAATTGTGTCATGTTTATAACACTATTACACAATACTTAAAAAACATGAAACATAAGAATGACTCAAAATGACTCAAAATTACCCCCAAATTGACTCAAAATGCACCCATAGTTTAAAAGAAAATGCTGATTAAAGAAGTTAGGAACTAGCTAGAAGGCTAAACTCAACGGTTCTGGAATCCATAGAGCCTACCGAGTTCGCCAATACCATTCCACTCTCACACAAAGCATCGCAAAGATACGCACAATAATGTCATTTGTGTCCAGCAACAATATGAAAATTGACTTACTTATGGCTGAAATATGAATATTCTGGGCTTTCCTGCTACCTCCTCACAGCTAAGGCCACGAAGCACCATGCTGCAGTGAAACGAGCACCGTTCAGGGACCACCAAGGACTATGGGAACCTTTTTTGCTTGAGCGGAGTAGACATGCGTTCTCGACATGTCTGAACTAAAATAATTATTAAAAATACTTAAATTCACTCAATCAAAGCCAAACTTCGCACAGATACCCTTACATTATTGAACTATTTTATTGTTCATATACATATGTAAGATAATACAAATTAACATTTAATTTATTTTTTCGAAAATACTATTTTGTTATTATTATTATTACTATATTATTTTGTGTGTGTACTATCATAAACCAATATACCACTACCACATATATCGCCTTAATATCTATCTTCACAAGGGTTTTCTGTATATTATAGCTTTTTACATGTTTCAAATTGACCTTGTGAATGAAGAGATAATCAGGATTTAATATGAGATAAAAAGCATCCACAATTTTGCCTGAAAAATTGGTGGCTCCTGCATTAATCAATAATTGTATTTATTTGGCCCTTAAATTGACATGGCAAATGTGTTGGCAAACAGTTTCCTATTCACACAACACAAAGTAGCATTAGCATTAATTTGGAGTCATGTTTCAAATGACCTGTCCAATATTCTCTTTAGCTGCTGAATGCTTCACAAGCTAGCATAGGAGCCAGGAGCAGCCAGCTAAGAGCTAGCATACTATGGGTTTATCAGAGATTTTCCCCTAAACACTGTTAAATTGTAATTGAAGACCTTCGTCCTTCTCTAAGCTGTAGTAAATTAGATTTACACCACACGGCTGTTGGCCATAAGCAGGTCCTAGTCAACAGGTGTCAGCTGAGATGCTGTGGGCGCACTGCACCGTTGGACCGGCCTCAGGGCAAACCAGATGTCAACTCTCAAATGAATGCTCTCCATTTTGACAATTATAGTATTTGAACAAAACCTTCAGTGACAATGACATGATTTAGAAAAGGTGTGGATGCTGAGATAGAGCTCAAGTGTTTGAGATACTAGGAAGGCTTGTGAACAGTTCCCTAAAAAAGCAATTTATATGAAGCAAATAGTCTTTTTGACTGTGTCATTTGACACGAGGAGCAGAAGTGACACCTAACTGAAGTGCTGGTATCATTTCCAGACACTACTGCTTATTTGCCACCTGTCTCACTTCTGCCAGATGTTCACAAGAGGCCTAGAATAATGACTTGCTCTCTCTCTTCTCAAGGAAGAGGATGTGTTCAGCCTGAAGTTGACTCTCAAGAATGCTGCACAAATACACAAACACACACATACGCATACATAGATACTGAACTTAGGGCATGGATAGACCATATTTGAAAGACTGCTGACAGGCAGCAGGTGATGGCGCCAAGGCCAGCTGCTCTTGCCCCACCTCTGCTCAGCTGTCCGAGCCCAGAGCAGCCTTTGAACAGCCTATTACCCCGACACAGCACCGGGGGAAAGCAATCAGCTCCAGAGGTAGACCGCTCTCACACCAGATGGTGTGGGAGATGAATCGGGCCATTATATTAGTGCTGGATAATTCCTCAAATGAAGCTAATTAAAAAGAAAAATAAGTGTTATCCTCCCTCTTCTTGCCTCCTTTTCAATCTGAATTGAAACTCCACTGACACTATTTCTCTTCATGAAAAAAGAGAGAAACAGAAATTTTATTTTTGGATTCTCTTCGATTCTTTCCTCCAAACATCAAGACATGCAAAGTTCCTTTTATCAAATCTAGATAGCAAGCATTTGAAAAACACCTGTTCTTAACAAAAATAATTGACAGCACAATCTGAAGCTGCCTTTTCAGATGATAAAGACTGCTGTTGACAAAGTAGACACGCTTTACAGGCTGCAACCTGTGTATTTTAATTAAACTGAAAATGATCATAATCTGATGGGATCATCAGCTCATGATTACTTTTCACAAAAATGTTTATAATGGTTGGATTTAAAACTTCAACCATATGAGCAGTTACATTATATAAGAGACAGTTTTATGAAGATCTTAAGCATATTAAGCACCGTTACTGTGTCTACAGTAACGGCCAGGCTTCCCTTGGAAAAGAGGTCATTGTATCTCAATGGGACCGACCTGGTTAAATAAAGGTAAAAAAAACCCCAAAAAAAACAATAGGAAACATTAAATTCATTTTAAAAAGGGCAGTTTCTCTCAGCCTCTTAACAGCACAGGTTGTAGAATTTTAAAATGTTTTCATTCACACTGAATGTACAAAATAGAGTAAATAAAATATTTTAATATGCATCTTTCTCATTACTTAAATTCACATGACCAGCTGTGCAATTAACTGTGTCCCTCCTATTGTTTGTAGTCGCACCTTGAAAAATGCAGCTGAAAAAGTATGTCAAAGAGCTCTGTACATATGGTGCCTCATTGGCATAAGCCCGAGCAGACAGAGACACCAGAATGTGAATCTCAGTTAGCTTTAAAGGATTTAGGTAAACTCTGAAACAGTGCTTATTGCTCTCTTATCCACTTTTGTGTTAATGAAAATCATGTCCTGAATCTGTCAAGAGAGATTAAGGGAATATCATTACTATTGTCCTTTTGCCAATGTAGATTCACTGTATCCACAGGGATTATAGTCCAGCCCATCCCAATGTGTATTACCTCTCTCTGCCAAAGAAACTTAAGAAAGGTTGAGCTGATGATAAGGACTAGAAATCATGTGTCACAGTGAATTCAAACTGCATCAAATTCTGAGGTGGATCCTAAGTTTGACTAAACCAATGCCATCCATTGTCTCTAAAATAATGTACTGAACTTCAGAAAGAAGACAGGACACGTTGACCACGATGTGGCACTGGTTCCAAACACAGCCATCTCCTACACTACATTATGTGTCATGAAAGTTAGATTTTGAATTGATTTTGAATTACATCACAAGATCAACCACAGACAAGCAAAACACACATTTATTATGACTTGAAAACAATAGATGAGTGATCCCAGGACAATAAAGCACACGTGTAGACATATAGTTTGTATGCGAGACATAAACTGATATTAGTATGAACATAATCTGACCCAAAATCACTGCCTATCTGCTTGTAAGAGTGATCCAATCAGGGCTGTAATCATCAGACCACTAAGTAGATTTCTAAAAGAAATGTCTTTAATTTTAACTATATTTTTGGAGAACACTTGAATTGTTCTTCCTTAAGCCCATAGCTGTTTTGTTCAAGCAAAAATTATATTAATTTGATTTAATTTAATAAACAATAGCATACACTTTCAGACTGATTGTCCCACTCTGGTGCCAGACATCAGTTCAACAACACTCTCTGTCTCAATGTGCTGAACTTCATTTTGTGAGTCTTGGCTGTAAGAAAACTATTTTAATGGCAGCTCCCAAATATATGAGGCTTTTTTAAAGTTCAGTCTTCCGGCTGCGCAGAACATTCTGCAGCTCTCAGTGGTCTAACACCACCAAACAAACTTCCTGTTTTGATGTTTCCTTTAAATGCCACAATATTCCATATCAGAGCCGAGCTGTGATGTAGTTTACCTCTCAACTTGGGCACACCATCAGAAATATGGAAATCTCTCATCTCTAACTCCTGCCCCATAGCCTTTTGAAATCAAGGGCAAAATGCTCTTGGCCTTAATTCCAAGAAAATGTACAGGTTCACCTGCCATTGCCTGGAGATAGCTTGAGGGCTTTTCCATTAAAAAATAGCAGCAACTGAATTATATTTTTAAATGAACTAATTAAATCAACTATATCTTTAAATATCAAATTAGCATGCACTTCTTGAGTGAAAGGCACATCTTGACAACCCATTTAATACATTTCTGGTTTAATAATTGGATGTGTTTGTGTGTCCACTACTGAAAACATGCTGTAACAATTGCATATCCTTTTGAAATTGTTTAATAATAATAATAATAATAATAATAATATTTCAAACTTATAGAGCGCTTTTCTAGATACTCAAAGACACGTAAGAATAAAGACAATCTCTAAAGATTCTGATTATACCCAAATTGAAAGATTTAAAGCAATCTGAAGTCTCTATTTTAGCCACACTTTTTAAAACTGAATCGAACTGAACTAAACAGCAGTAAATTATGACACAACACATTTGGTTCAGAACTGGTTAATCACAGTTATCAAAGGTAATTTTGCTCAGTTGAACAGGTCCACTGCGGCCACTGCAATGTTTAGAGTTGAGAGCAATGTTCTACGCACATGTTCAGCATTTTAAAAGACTGAACAAAAAAAACAACTGAGGATGTCGGCTCAAAATAGAAAAAAGTTGAACACATCCAGTAAATGCAAAGCAGCCAATTATGTAGTCTGTCTAAGTTGGAGTTGCAAATACATCACAGGCATGCCAGCGGCTGTCTGTGAACTGTTACACCACATACACTTTATTTTAAGGCACATGGGCAGTGGTCAGCAACAAGAAGGATTCAAAAGAACAGCGAACCTCAAGTCCGTTGTTAAAATACAACCCTGTTCTGAAAAGCTTAAACCTGAAATGTATTACTGTTCACTTCTCATGTACGTAAAATGAAACAATGTAAAACCAAATCCAGCCCTCTGCTCCTCCAGGCACAAATGAGATTGTCAGTGCCACAGGTTACAGGCTATCCCTGGAGCTAAGCTTAAAAATTCATAGAGTATCGATCCTTACACTGGAGCGAAGTAAAATAGCACATATAAAGGTAATATTGATTTATACAGTACTTGAGGTATTATGTTTATGATTTAAGTTCAGGCGACCACATATTGTAGGTCCAGGAAAGGAGGTCTTGGCTATTAGTCATGTGATATGTAAGTCCTCGAACCTTTGTGGGGCTGTTTTAGACAAAGGGGAAAGATGAGGTATAAAGGGAGTTTGAGGAATATTGAAGTGGCTCTAGATAAGAAAAATTAAAATAAAAACACAGCAACTAAGCCCTTCTGAAGAGGCACGGATTAAGTGTTTACAAAAATACATGTCATGTTATTAAGTTTTGTTTTTTTGGGGTGTTTAAAAAAATTCATAATTTTATTCATTTGCTTCTCTCTGTCCAACTATAATTTCAGACCACTGCTCAGCCCTGTTTAGCAATAACAGCTAATCATGCAAATGGCACCAAGAGTGCCGCTCTCGTTCACGGGTGACACTCTGTGCCCACACATCACAGGTCTTTACAGAACACACACGTCGATACAAAACCAACACAAGCTAACACTCAAAATACAAACTGCAGACAAACATCATGAAATTTCCATACGGTTGTCGTTAAAAGAAATTCCATCAAGCAAAAGCTGTCGTACCACACAATGGTATACAATCAGTGGCAAAGGTAACCCATAAAATAACCATGCACATGTCCAAGGTGTAATTTCCATTTCAAGATGTGATTGCATGCAGTTGCTGAGTGAAATGAATTGGAATACTGTTTATATGTCTTTTCTCTATTTATTTCCTTATAACAATCTAGATATGGCATGATTTGGAATGTTTTTCTTGCATTTTACCACACAGATGCTGGCAGGTTATAGACTGGTTCGATCAAGTGTTTGTTTGTTTCTCAGACTCAAAACTGATGGTATTGCTATTTAATAACCGGGTAATTACATGCCTAAAATCTCAAAGCTTTGGCTTTGGTCTGAGAGCCAAGCAATCATATAACGATAAATTAAGAACACACAGAAATAGTATATGTAAAATAGATATGAACATAGTGTAAATGTAACCTTGAAATGCTAATATTTTGCAAGTCTCAAGAGTTTCCCTGACAGATACTCTGAAGAATAGTTTGATGTTTATGTAAATCATATCTTGCTGACAGATGTAATGCTGTCTTTGGAAGTGCAAACAAAGAAAAACGGGGAAAGGGAAAGTAAGCACTGAAGAGCATGTCTATTTTTTCGACAGCTTGTGTCCCCAGCAACTGGCATCAAGCAGGAACAGCATGTCAAGATTATTGAAATGTTGCTTTTATTGATCTACAGCATGCAGTATATAAATATATACTTCTTTAGAAAACTGCAGCCACTCATATAGTACCCAGCAGCGAGTGCAAGCTCAGTTTGGCAAAGTTTCTGAAGTTTTAGGGCTGCAAACTCAAAAGACAAGGTTTCAGCCAAACTGTACCGCAATTTAAAAACAAATGTTCGGTGGAGGGTTTAGGGAATAGATAATCTTAATGTCTTCCTTGCTATATTCCGGGGCTTTAAATTCCAATCAATGAAGTGAAATTAAAGACCATGTGAATGACTTTCAGCGTGAGTCGACCGAGCGGACTTGTTAGTGGGAGCAGGGGCACAGTGACAAGAGCGTGGCAGAGACTGCTCCCTCCCTCTCCTCTCCCCATTTAATTTTCCAATCCACTTCCTCCACATAGTTAGGAGAAGTGAGTTTTGTTCTGGTTTGATACACCATCTAATGAGAGCTACTAAGAGCCTGTTGAAATCATTCCCTAATAACACATTCTGAAGGCTGCGAACACGGAATATTTTCCCCCATCTCTCCATTCAGAGCTTAATATATTCTCTCACTCACCTCTTTTCCATTTCCCTTCCTCCACTGTTTTTCTTCACTATCATTAACCGTATTTCAGGGAGAAAAAAAAAAGATTTTCGACAATCATTACACTTTGATTTAATATGATTTTAACAAGCGCTGCATTTTGGTTTTACAGTATGCGGTCACTGGCGGCTCATATACAAAAAACAACAACTAGAAAGATGTCTTTGAAACAGCACAGGACCACAAAATGAGCAGCAAAGGGATTGAGATGTTCTATGCAGAGATCCAGAGATACAAGTGTTGATGTAAGCATAACGTCTTTTCTCAATGGGCCATAGGCTTTCCCAAGTAACCTTGATTTGATACAAAATTGGCCACACATCTACCATTACTAAAAATGTGTTTTGATCCTGTTTATCAGGCATATACTTTGAGGCATTTGATGCTTTCTACAAATAATTCATTATTCAATACTATCCACAAACAGATACCCCATTGAACTGAATGGTACATGACAGCATAACCTGCCCACTGTTAATCCATTCTATTTGCTTGACACACTCTGACACACAACCGAGTGACCTGACCTGTGCTGCAATATGCCGTCTGCTTAAAACTCCTCTGTGGTTTAAATGTTATCTGTTCCGAAGATAAAGCCAGCCTTCCCTCCACTTCCTTGGGCTGTGCGTATTAGTTACAGCTGAAACACTGGTTGCCATTCAGCTTTGAATCCTGGGATTGTGTCTGCACCTTGACGTTTGATTGGATCTGTGCAAATGCATGTATATGCAAATTTGCACAGATATGGCTTCTTGCTCGGGGTGAAATAGGAAACAGTGGTTGCATTCTGACGAGCCTCCTGCATGGACTTTCTCTCTCTTTCTCCTGAGAGAGCAGCGTTCGGTGATCTATAAATTCCCAGTAAATCTCAGAGCCTGGGTGCCTTCCCTGACATTTCCACGCTCCCACATAGCATATTTTTAAGAAGGTAAAATCCATAATCTGTGTCAATGGTATCACACGGTGTATTTACAGGGGGCCCTGCATGCACTAAACTGGCCAAGGATACAGTGCAGAGGCTCAGAGGAGGTAAAAATGTTTGTTCTTACCCCTGTTGTCATACTCGTGCCTCAGGGCCTACACCAGGGTTACTCATACCTCTGCAGAGACAATCCAATATTATGCTTAGTATTCTGCAAAGACCAAATGTAACCGTATTTATAGAAATGATGCAATTATGTGTGTACTGAATAGAAATAGTGCAGTTGCTAATGCTACAGAATAATAACATAAAGGTCAAAATATTACACAAATGTAATGAATTAGACATTCATATTTTGTACATGGAGTCACACACTGAATGTTTAAAATATTAGATAAATACCTTCTGTGTTGAGTTAACGGCAAAGTGGGCAATCCAGATACTGGATTCAAATTTCCTCTATTGCATTTATTTATCTTCCTCTCCTCCTATTTAGAAAAGAGAACATCACAAAGAGATGATGGCTGTATGATACTATATGATATAAATAGATACAATTATGTAGTTTTCACTTACATATTTTACACTAATATGTTTATTTGTCACCAGTATCTTTGCTGAAATGCTATACTTTATGTACCAATTGATGATGCACCACATCACCACTACACATGATCTGTGTGCTCCAAAGAGACGGTACAGTCGTGTAAATCCGTTTGGTTAGCTCAGTGGTTTATAAAAAGAGCTCAGAAACACTTCCCCTTCAGTGTCCCATTATTCTGTAATGACGGCTCAAAATCTTCATCTTCTAATCATTTGTGGTATTTGGATTTAGATGCGTTGCTACTTTGACATTCATTCTCGCAGAGAAGAACAGATAATTGTATATGATGCCCACTAAAAAGCGGTTACACCGCTGTGTCTGCGCATCTATGCATTCTGACAGTGGTAATCATTAGTCTTTCAGCGATCTTTGCAATTAATCTATCTTGACATGATAATTTGCGTCAGTTCTATTTGAGGTGTTTTTGTGAACCTTAGCTCGGCAGGGTGGCTCGGCGGTGTGCCTCCGTAGAAGAAACGAGAGGCAGATGCATTCAGTGTTCCAGTCTGTCAACACGACACAGGCAGTTAGCAGCCGAGATCAGAACAGGCCGACCAGATTTTGCTCATTGTATCACCAAATTACACGTGACAAGTGGAGGGAAAAATTGCTTGATTGATGAACAAAGTCATTCTCTACATGTAATTAATACGCTACTAATGGATATCCATTTGTCTTTCATACTGCGCTGTAAAAGCCAGAGGAAGGCGGGCGAACAGATTGTAATGGAGGCTCCAAACTGACCGATGGGAGATTTTGTTACCTAATGGCTTGTCGGGAAACCGGAGGGACAATGTAATGGAACATGTATTGGATAAAGGATTGTGTCAATGGGCCTGTGTTGACTTAACAATATTGATCTGGAGAATTTATATTGATAAATGCAAAAACATTTTCCAGTGATACTCTGATGTGTTGTTTTGTGTTGTGAATACAAGGACTAGCTCAAAGCTGCTGACATTTTCATAAAAACAAATGAGTCTTTGGATATCCGTTATCAGAACAAAATACAAGATAATGTGAAAGCTTTTGCCCATTCTGTTCTAAGCACAAAGGTTTAAGACAAAACAACAATCGCACAAGAAAAATGTAACAGAAGAAGAACTACATTGTTATAATGAGCGGAGTTGCCCACTTGAGGCTGAGCGGGCAGAAATAGAACACCACATACAGCAACTCTAACTGTAAAAATGGGAAATCAAAGTAAAAAGATGTAACACAGTGTTTGATTGAGAGGATACCTTGAGGGAGCTTAGTTCAACAGCACCACAGCAAAGAGCACTTGGCACCAAAGACAGCAGCAAAGAAAAACAACACAAACAGTTTATTGGCAAAGTCTTTAATTTAAACTTCAACAGGAGTGGGATTACTTCATCAATTAAAAGTTGATAGATGAGACGGTCAGTTTGACAGATAGGGAGCACCTAATCAAACTGTGAGCATGGCGTGATGGTCCGAGGGAGAGAGAGGGCGAGAGAGAGGGGGGGAAGTAAAAGAAAACAGGAGAGATTGTGATGGATGACACAACATCCAGCATAGTATCATATCTCTGTGGATTAAATGCTCTGGGAAGCTGGCCCCCGGGTGTGCTTGTGCATATCATTAAGCCCCATGAAGAGGAGGTGGGCACGTTGGAGCGGCTGCCAGGCCAAGTGCACTGATAGGCCACGTCTCACAGCTGGTGCTTGCTCGACTCCAACGGCAACAGTTTCTAAGAAGGATTGGGTTTTATAACTTGTATTTTCTTTCTTCTATTTTTCACACAGTATTGGAGATGATAAACATTTCATCTGGACAGAGCTAGGAAAAAACAAAGTAGCCCTGCAGGACTCAGTGGTTGTCTGTGCGTGTATGTGTGTGTGTGTGTGTTTGTCTGTGTGTGTGTGTGCATGTGTGTGTGTGTGTGTGTATGTTTGCCTGTGTGTGTTTGTGTGTGTGTGTGTGTGGGGGGGAGAGGGGGTGGTTGGGGGGATTGTGAGTGTCTGCAAGGTTTTGCACATGTATGCACATCCTTGTATACCGTTCAGCTTGTGTGCGCTCCAAAGTGTATTTACCTGTGTGCGTTGGTGTGTGTGTGTGTGCACGGTGTGCGTCATTCTTCCGGAAGGCAGTTTTAAAACACACTATGTCAGATATTGGATGGCTACTGTATAATTTGACGGGTCTGTGCACAGAGGCCAGCTGTGGTATGAGTCATTGATTGCACATCAGCTTAGTATGCTGCAGTGCAGACCCCTACATTGGAGGAGAGGCAACCTGAAGCCCCCAATCAATAGCTGCAGGCCTGTGAAGCTTCCGTCAGGTCTGGAGTGAAGGACTCCCCACCTCTCCTCTGGGCCCAGGCCTAACCTTTTCCAAAGAGAGGTGATGAAGAAGCTCATCATTTCTAATGAGGAATTAGTGATCGGTCCAGAAGAAATGACTGTCAGCACCACATTGAGGAGTCAGAAAGGTCCCGGAGAATGGGAAGTGCCAAACTATTCATTAGGGACCTCGAGATTTTCTTGATTTGTTTTGAGCAACATACCGCAGGGTTTAACGGTCAGGCTGGGAACTCCAATGATTAGGCATATCTGTGTTTGTGTTGTATGAATATTGCGTGACGATGATGCACGCAAAGAGGAGAATAAAGCAATATCAAGAAATATTAGAGATGTGTTTCTCAGAGACCTATATTTTAATGACAGAACCTTTAACCCAAAAGAAGTGCATTTGTTCTAAAATTTAAACAAATGTACCCTTTCTAAAAACATGTGATACATTTCATGTTTAAGAGATGAATCACTCCAACTGACAGAAACATATTCACAGCTAATTAAAAACGTAATTGCGTGCACTTTAGCCATTTAGAGGAAGATGAATGTGAAATCATTAGGCATCCTCAGAAAACCAGATGTTCATTAAATTATGTCTATACAAATTCCATTGTTCAATAGATTGCCAGAATATATGCTTACAGTAAAATGCTGGGTAATTCATCCCTCAAAGCCCTTTAATTGATTTAAGCCTTCAAAAAGACCCCATCACTGCGGCACAACATTAAAAACTAGAACCATGACAATTAAATGTTATTTTCTCCATTTCTTTCTGTTGCTCCATAGCTCATCTATTATTAAGCTCCATTTTAGAAACTGAAATGAAATTTAAATGAAAAGGGAGTCTGATTCATTTTAAGAGAATAATCCAGTTGCCAAGCAATGTTGCTTTATAATAAATAACGTGTGTAACCTAGTAATACGTATAAGTGTGATCTTCTTTTGACGCATTGGTAATCAAAGCAGAGACAAGGCGACATTCCCGTTTGCCTGGCCTCAGACAAAACCATCCCTAGAGAATGCAACAATCATGCCTCGGTCTCTTTCTCTCAATTAGCCCCTGCTGTGCAATTCATTGGGTTTGCTGTAACAGTCTCTTAACAATACTTACCCAGGCTAGTCATTACTCAGTTCTACAAGATACGGACCACTTTCTGCATATTTGGGACATATAATGTACAGTCTGATAAGTGATCCAAATTCGATGGCTCCCAATTATAAATAAGGGATACAAAATTATCAAAATTCATCAAAACTATCTGAAAACCGTTTCATTTCTTGTTAAAGCCACCTACATATTAGTTATTTCTCTTAGTTCTTATCAAATTAAGCTCAAATGTTGGCCACAAAAATAAAAAAATGTCTATTTGCACTGCCAAGTGGCAGTGACAGGCTGGAAACAACAATCCTCACAATGTCTTGCTTGTATTTCTTTTGCAATTTGATTTTCTGGCTTTTTCGAATATATATTAAAAAAAAAAAAAAGTTAGACTTACAAACTTAGTTTGTACAAACTGTATATGTACTTTCTGTTCCTGGGCAGGATCAGAAGGCTCTGCTTCAGTGGAGGGGTAACCGTTGTTTCACTGGCAGACAAAGGGTCACTGACCTTTCTGATATCATCCCTCTATCCTCCTCATGTATATTTCCCTCCTTTTTGTGTTTTGACAAGTATTATGAAACTCTGTCAGGCGCACCAGAGCCAACTCACTGTGGTTTATGTACCTAATAAAAGCTGTGCTGAGTAATTTCAATTTTTCTGAAGCCACTGCCTCTGCCTTTTCCATTAGACAACTCTTCCACCGTCTGTGGATTGGACTAATGGAAAGTGTACTTTTTCCTTTTCCTTAGAAGGATGGGTGAAGAAGAAGGCAAAAAGAGGAAGAGAGTGTTAGATGTTGAGTATGACAGATGGGTAAGCTGCAGTTCTAAATGGTGTTGAAACAGCATCTTGTTGATTAAACACAGATTTCTGCATATTTAGCTTACATTACGATTAGTTTCAAATGACGGACACATCTTCCACTTTAAATAAAACAGTTTCTAGTTACATTTTCTCTTATAATATCTAAAATGTCCAACAAAGCAGCCAAGTGAAAAATGTGATTCCTTAGTGATGTTTTACAAACATACTTTACATTTTTTATGTTACCGTTGGCCACAGCCTAAATGTGTTGCCATCAAAAGGTTCTGCTTAGACACCTCGCTCAAAGCAGCTGCATCTATCAGTCTCTTCTCATGTGGAAACAAGAGGGGGAGCTTTTAGGAGCATTCACTAGGTGGCAGTCTAGCAACATCAAACCTATTGGCCGATATAAGCCTGCACGCATACATCAAGACAGAGAGATGGGCCGATAACGTGGATTATCAAGATTTGGCTGTTTTACAGCTTTATCAGAATATATAATTTAATGCTTGGTTTGAAAAAAAAAAAACAATTAAAAAAAAAAGTTTCATACATCAACATTGCTACTGGTTATGGTAATCAATGTTGTTTTCTCTTTTCAGTAGATCACTGGGTTTGTCGAAAGGATGTTATAAAGGATGGAGCTCGGGCTGCGGTGGGTGGTGGAGGGATGAGGTGGTCTTTTTACTTTAAGGATCTGTAAATTGTCCGAGCTGTGTTCTTTCCTGTGATACCTACCCACCTGAAACTGCTGTTCCTACACTTCACTGGAGCAATTATAGAGAAGGACTTCGGCAGATCAATGAAATCCCCTTTAGATGAGAGAGCCGTACGGGCTTTTTGATCAATTCCAGATCAATTTTACTGTTTTGCCCAAACCTTGGTCAAATAAAAGTGGAACTTTTGCTTGTGGAGTAGCACTCTGCAATAATGATAACAACCTCTCTGTCGATGGCAGCCTGTATCCGTTTTCTGGCTCGTGTCTGGCTACAGTATATTGTCTACACTGCTAGGCTTAGCACACACCTGCTGGTCTCTCTCTTTCTGTACATCTCTCCATCCCCCTCCTTCGAATGTGGAAAAGTGACAGGCGCTTGAATGCAATCTGAGTTGGCAACTCACATCAAAGCTCTCCGTAAATTCTAAAGAGGAGCTGAAAGTCGTCATTAAAGGGACTCTGCATGGCTAAATCTGACAAGATTAAGTACTGAGTGTAATTGAGATGGCAGGAGATTGAGTGATAGTAAGCTGTAATTCTTCCGAAATTCACTGTCATTGTGCAGTATGTTCATTGTCAAAAAATGGTCAGTACAATTTTTATGGATCGTCATGAAGTATCCCAATGGTCCTGATTTATGGTCCCAAATTTCCATTGTATGAGTAAAAGCTTCACTCTATAACTGTATTTCTCGGTGGCTCCTGATTGCAGCTGTTTGAAAATGAGTTCATTTTCAAAATCTGTAAGATGACATCAGTAAACTACAAAAATGATGTTTATCAATACACTAGCTTTATAGAATAGACACACAAAGGGAACAAGGATCTACTGTTGGCTAGTATATCTTTCTCTGCATAGAAGTATGGTTAGAAATATTCACAGCAGAATCAGCATTTCATCTGAGCAAAATATAGGCCGAATCAATGTATTTTCAATTAGTAAGGGGCGGAACTGTCTTCTCTAATGCAGCCTCACTTTGTGATGAGCATGATAGAATGGGTTTCTTTTTACATAAATAAATGCCTTATGCAGCATAAAAAATATTGACAACTACTGCAGGACATTTTTAGCCATCTAAAAGCTGCTTCGTTGGCTGGCAACATGTATTTTTTGAATCCTCCTTTTACTATTATTAAATGTACATTTTTTCAACGTTCCCTTATATTTTAACCCTCAGGTCATATGAAGCTCTGTACTCTTACCAGAGTTAACATGACAATTGTGAATGATGATTTCATACTCTTGAAATTTAAACTCTGCTCTGATCACCACACAGACACACATGCTTCGCCTCTTCTTCTGTATACACGGGGAGCACAGGCAATATTTGTAGAGTCAAGCATACTCATCCTGTACTTTGCACCAGAGCAAGTCAGGAGCTGTTAATACATTTCTGTTCGGCTCCAGCTCTCCACAGCTTCATGATAATATATTTCCATCAGCTGAAAACAAGAAAAACACATCTGAGGCCTTTAATAATGTAGACAAGAGAGCCACTTTGCCCCACCCGCACAATGCATCCAAAAATTAGTGTCAAATGCATGCATCTTCTGAAATAGCTTGGCAGCCAAAGCAGACTGAAAAATAAATACGTCAAATGTATTGGCGTACTGTATGAATAATGGATATTCTAATACATCCGTGCGTTGTATTGTATTGCAAAAGAGCCATATGAAATATACATCATCTAATTAGACGATGTTCTCGGACGTGGCGCAGCCTGTTTTTGATCAATATGTAATAAGATCTAGTATCAATTAGTGATGGTTGAGGGTCGAGATTTAGCAGCAGAACAGTGGCAACTCTAAAAGTAAGTAAATTACAGTAAAATCAATGCAACAGCAGGGATAAACAAATCACACAATAAGGTTTTAAAGTTCCATTATGAAAGCAGAATATTGAAATATCTAGATTCACTGCATCATTATGCTGTGGCACAGCTATAAGCACTCTATTGATCAAAGGAATTATGTCTGCCAGGTTTTCTACAGTGCATCAAGACTTTCCCATCTCCAAGAAGACCACTTCTGAAAAGGTGACAAAATAATTGCTGGCATAGCAGTAAATCCAGTAATTATAATTATTGGGTTCATTCACAATCATGTGATTGTTGCGTGCACAATGGTTATTCTTTATTCTATTAAACAGCATGTTGTGATGGGAAACAAGGTGTCACTGGATGACAAAATTATCATTTTGGGAGGAATTGGAACACCACTAAATGTACATGGGGTTATATACTCAATCCATTTATTGAAGTCAATATTCTGCCTTGTACTCAAACCAAGAGATTAATCCTGAGTTATATGCACATCGATCAATCCACTCATAACTGCAAGTCAGCCGAGCACAAGGAACCTAAACAGGGAGGTAAAGAAAGATTGTGATCTGACCTGCTCTCCTGCCTGGTGGTGGCATGCAGCCTATCTGTAACACAGGGGCAGTGTGTGTGTGTGCCAGTGTCCCTGTCTGTGTGTTGAGGGAAGTCACTGAAGCAAAGACAGAGCATGCACTTGAATGATTGAGGTTACCCGGGTGACCTCATAAACCAAAACCCGTGGCAGTCTCCCAAGGTGAACGCTGAATTATGCCGTCATTAAAGGACAGGCCCAGTTGCCAAGGTTAGTATGTAAAGTATAATCATCTTCCTCCCCCTTCTTCCAGTCACTCATTAGTCCCCTCATGGGCCAACAGAGATTATACCTTGAACTTGCTTGACTATCGCATTCTGCCCGCTGGGAATGGATCCGCTATGGGCCATTTATATCCCCTCCCACTATCGCCAGCTAGCTCGGCCTACAATTCTGCAGGTGTAGTGTCTTTTTGTGCCTGAGAGAGCCGGAGTGCACTTGTGTGTGTGTGTGTGTGTGTGTGTGTGTGTGTGTGTGTCTTCTCGCCCACATTTGGCACACACAGATCATCGAGTTTGTCCCATAAAAAATGTGGGGTGCTTTGACTTACTGCCGCATTATGTCCCAATTTATAAAAGAACCGCAGGGAAGAAGCCCACTGGCGTTGCAACACTTTGTTAGAATTAAGACCATTTGTTTTGTTTCCCTAGGCACTACGTGCTGATTCAAATCCTTTGCATCCCAAATGGCCTCAGTACCAGTATAAGTGCAACAGCACTACCCAACATCATCACATAAATATGTGTCAAACGAAACGCCACTCTTCAATTGTAAAAGACTATCGGTTGAGGGTAATGGCAATCAAAATACATATTGCAATCAGGCCTGGACACTTAAAGGCACTTCATCACATTAGTATGCATACAGGTCAGCCAAGTTTAATCAAATCCTGGAGAGCAACCAAAGGTTTGGTTTTGAGAGGATGTTGTGTGCTGCTAAAACCCACCATTCATTTCCTTTTTGTTTAACTGACATTGACCGCTCAGAAACGAGTGCCATTCAAAGTCACAGCAATAGCTACAATGAACACTTTGATTTAAACTATTAAGTGTTGTTTTGTCTGGTGGTGCCTCTTTTGAATATTCAAAGGTATTACTTAGAGGTGAGCTATAATCTTGTTAAATATTTTAGCAGTAATGTGAACGGACTGTTTATGTTTGCATAAAGTGATAAATAATGTTTATCCACTTCCCCATTTACTCTAGCCAATAGCCTGCTAATGTCGGTATCGGACGCAGAGAGGGTATTCATTTCAGAATTGGCAGCGACACTAAGCACACTTCAAGCTACAAGTGCTTCTAGTTGGATGTACAGCTGCTGCAATGTAACACATTCTGAATCAATTGATGTCTCCTTTGAGTTAGTCGTACATTGCCATTCCATTTAGTGAGAATCATTTCCGCCGCTTTGTGTGAATGGTTTTACAACAATAGAGCTTGTGCATCAGGTAACCATTATATTGGAGGTTTATAGCATCAGAGTCACTGACAGCACATCTCAATCCCCTTAAGAGAATAAAACAGTGCTTTGTTCAGAAAAGTTCAGAAAAAGAGAGTATGATCAAGATAACTGAGTTGTTGCTGGACAATGATAGAGAACTAAAGAGACGAAATGGTGCGGTGCGTCACACACTCTTAAGAATACAAAGCTTCATTTTCATAAAGTAGACTGTATATTGCCAATGAAAGCTTTCTCAGTGCCTTTCTGAAAATACAGTCTTGTGATGTACAATTCTTTCAAATGGATTAAAGCCAACTGACATGCGCTGTAAGGCAAAGACTAGCCTTTTTAAGTTTCAAACAGGCTTTGATGTACCAGTGCTGAATGTATTGTACAGTAATAGACAAATGTGGTCCTGAGGAGAGACTATCAAGATGCAACAGATAACTTATTGTTTATCAGCTTTCCCACTTTTATATAATAATAGAAGCATGACACTTTGCAGTTCAATGATTGCTGACAGCAAGGGCGTAGGTTTGCATAGGGTCCATAGGGACTAGTCACGACCAAAAAAAAAAAAAGTTTGCACCAACTCATCTGTAATAGTATAAAAACTTGGAAGTGGATTTTTCACTCTTCTAGTATAAAACTATGTTCATCGCCCAGAAGAGTAAAAAAAAAGTCCATGTTTTCCAATGCGCCCTCGAGCCTGCGAGTCAGAAAGTGGGGAGTCAGAAACACCATGTTACATGAATGTAAAATGCAGAATGAGAGCTGGCAGTCGGACTCATCATACACTGTACGCTACTAAAATATGCCGGGAAATAATAAAGCCTTATATTAGTATTTCGTTTGATCTCAGCATTGATGTTGTTGACCCTTTTGTGCTTTGTAAAAAAAAGGGATATACAGAGTTTTTTCACCCAGAGGGTAAGTAGCTATCAAAAAGCCCAGGTAGTTGTTAGTTAGCTAGTAGTAACTACCCCACACAGTGCAATCCTGCATTATTTTTAAATGCATTCAGGAAACTCAAATGTTAATATATTGTAATTGTAATAAAGCTTGCCTGTTCAAAATAATAGCAACACATTTCTTTCTATGGGGGGGGGGGGGGGGGGGGGGTAGGAGGCAGTGTCCCTACCAATGCTGAGACCAAACCTACGCCCTTGGCTGACAGGCAGTGAGAGAGGAATTATTCAGAGCCTTTACTTGAGTAAAGGTACTAATACCACATTATATGGATACTCTGTTACAAGTGAAAGTCCTGCATTGAAAATTCAACGTAAAAAAAAGTTAAAGTAATAATAAAATGACGGCAGTATGATGAGGAAAATATACTTAAAGTATTAATAACTTTTACTCTTAATGCAGAACAACGGCCCCATGTGCATGGTATACTATTAATATATTATATCAATAGATATTTGCATGCATTAATGAATGCATGCATTAATGAAAAAGCAGGACTTATACTTGACTTGAATACACTTGACACCTGGGCATTGCACTTGCCACTTTCACACAACACTTACACTCATGCACATTCCATGCACTTTATCTTACTTTTGGTATTTTGTTATGCTGCTGTCTCAATGTAGATATTCATTCATCCATTCATCCTCATTTATTGCACTGCGTTAACTGTTAAATGTGTATTGTTAAATGTTAAATGTATGCACCTTCCCGCCAGGACAAATTCCTTGTATGTGTAAGCATACATGGCAATAAATGGTTCTGATTCTGATTCTGATTCTGATTCTGATTAACTGTGGGTTGAGGTTTTCTTTACAATTCTATATCAAGCCAAAGTCATTATTATTCATTATGGATTTTTCTCATTTTCTTATGGATCATTAAGTGATTTTATTTTTAAATGAATGAATGCATCTTTGTCCCAATGCACCCAGTGCAAATATCTGTCTGTTTGCTTTTCAGAAGCGCTACTGGGTCTTTGTGGTAATCACATACAGGTGCTCTATGGATATGTGTCCAATGGTTCACTTATGGCTTTGAATTAACTTTATATCAAATTGTGATAGAAACTCTGCCTATTGTCTGAACTTTAGCCTCCAATGGGACTAAATCCACCCAATCCTGTCAATTTGCATCAAATCCTGATTGACAGTGCAACAGGTGGGCCATTAATGACAACCTCTCTGTCACTGTTCCTGTCATCCTTACGGGTGGGAGGATTGAGTGCATTGTGCTGATGTGTTAGAGCTAAATGTTCTCAGACAAGAAGGATGGAGTCTGTTTGACGCACAACTCAGCTCCGCTCTTTTAAATTTCCAGCTCAGGCAGGCCCTCAGACTAACTCTTTGCTGCCAGCATCTTTCTCAGTCGGTCGCACCAGCGCTTTTAATGTTACAGCATGGTATTAAATAGGGCTGTGTATTGGAAGCACCTCACGATACAATATGTATCGCGATACACCTGTCACAATAGAACATATTGCAATATGATACGATACACATGTCTGTACTCATATATACTGCATACATTTTATAATTTTTTTATAAAATTGAAAAATAGAGCTGAATTGCCTGTTTGGCTCTTGTGCTGTGGTGTCGTGATATGGTGTGACGTAATCACAACAGTCGACTTGATTGTCCAGTTGTCAACATAAGACATCAGCGCAGTAGTGAAACGCAACAACAAGTAAAGTAACATGTTGAATACATTACTTTTAGTATATTTACAGTGTGCTCTAGTAAATAGTTTAATCATAAGCACATTTTATGTTTGTTGTTTTTTTTCCTTTACAAACAACAATATGACCTTTCCTAATAAGAAGTAAGAGAGTGCTGCTCACACCCTCATGCTCCACAAATGCACTCCCAGCCACGGTTCAGTATAGCTGGCTGTGGGTTTTCCGAAGAAAAAGCCCTGCTTGCTGGGCCGAGCCCAGTAGCCTGTTCTTTCCTGCTCAGCAGCTTAACCAGAAGAGCAACGGGAATAGGTTTACTGTGAAAGGTCACACCGCACCATAGGCCAATGGAGATAAATCTAAGAAGAGCACTTAACCCACTGTGCATGTTTTGACACTAGAAACAGAGGAAGATGTGCAATATTTTAAGGATTATTGTAGTTGTTTGTGTTTCCAGAGATATCATCACATCATCAGCAGGGCTCAGCTGTCAGTGTATGTCACAGCGTAGCTTGTTCCATGTTCCTTATTTTTGGCATAGGATGCTCAACTGATCAGGTTTGGCCATTAAGACAAAGGTCTAAAACGTTATTAAGTTACAAAGAGTTATTTTTTAGACACATTGAACGTGCTGACAAGTGTGGATTTGGTTACATTCATGTGTGGAGTTTTGAGACTATTCAATATTCTTTGTTTGCTTGTCATGTGGTTGAAAACATATGCTATTCAATCTATTTAAGCAGAACTCCATGTTATGTGAAACGTGTTTCACCGTATTGCATTCACATGCATTAGTCATTGCGCTGTGCTGTCAGGTTTAGAGATAAAGAGAAGGGCTTTTCATATGCTGTCAGACACTGACTCATCCTAACATCGAATCACAATGTTTTTTTTTTACTTACATATGTTTTTTAACAATATTTCATTAATAACCCTATTTTGATTGTTATGTATGTACTCAAGTTGGTCTTGTGATTAAATAACAGCACATAAAAGATAGAAAATAGCCTATACATTTTTTGGGATATTTATAAATCTTGTTTTTATTTGTGTATCGCACCCTCCCACCCTCTGTCCTTCTCTTCCCCCCTCTCTTTATCTCTCTCTCTTGCTCTCTTCCTCTCGTCTCAGAGTTCAAGTATTGACCACAAAAGGTATTAGAATTCAACATTTTTGCGTTGACTGTTAGCTGACTGATGGCATTATTTTATTAATGATTTAGTACTGAACTTTGCATTGTGCTGACACCAGAGATGGGGTAGCTAAGCTGTGAATTAAGCCCCAAATCCCTTCGATTCCCCGTGGCTGGCAGTGTGCTCATCACCATTACTCATTCACCAGAAATAAAAAAAGGGACTTCCAGTGTGGTAGCAGCCCTCTACATACACTATATCCTCCAAGTCCTACCTACCTGTTATAATCCTGCATAATGGAAAAGTGGAATGTCACCTTGTGTGAGAGGCAGCTGATATCTCTCAGCGAGCAGGAAAAAAAAAAAGTCTTTTAGCACAAGTGCAGATCACATTTAATTAGACGAGAGGATTTAAATTGCCATGCATCAAACACTGCGGATGACCAAAACGGAAAGAACTTGGGCCACGGGCCAGATTCCATGAGCTCTTCCATAACCCATCAAAATCCCTTGAGCTACGGGGGTCAATAAGTCAGAACACAGCCGCCTTAATTAACGATGACCATAGCTGGGAGGTGCCCAGAATTTCAATGCCTGCCACCTGCATTCCGGTGAAGTATGGACATTTGCAAATGAGCAACTTTAGTTACAAAATTGCCATTATTGTTTAATTCAGTGCAAGGCGTATTTTGAATATCTGCCCAGGAATGTTCCATTAAAAAGCCTCCTGCATGGGAAAGATCACCCAGTGGATTATACGGCAGTAACTCATTACATGTGCAAGATAGATATCTCCATGAAGCGTCTCCGGGAAAAATTGTTTGATGTTTCTAGTTCACTAATTACTCCAGACTAGCTATGGTGGGGTAATTTTTTGATACACGTTAACCTGTCAGAGTGGGCGAATATTTTCACCATTTAGCTGCTACCTATTGTTGAGGAGTAATTTCACTTTCATTATGCTTCGCAGGGACATCAATAATAGCCACACAGCTGTCAGAGTCCATTAAGACATATCTACATAAGGATGGGAGCAAATATTCATAGGCATATCAGTTTTCTGGAAAGCGCTCGGTGAGATGGATTGCAATGACACAAAGATGAACTCCCTTTTGAATGCATTGAGAGACGGGAACTGCCACATTGGCTCAAGTTAAAATATCACCCACACATGCACACACATTAAATGGCACACACACACAATTCACAACACACATACTATAGAGACGTCTTTCTATATTTCACAGAAATGCGGCAGCCTTACTTTTACAGTTATTGTCAGTTATTGTTTTATAACTTCAAAATTCAACTAGAATTTTGTTTTACTACAGCAACTGCTAGGTAATTAGCCTGTTCGCTCAAGCAACACAAGGAGAGACGCTAATTTTTTTCGCTCAGGTAAGTCCATATAGAGGGCAGTCTTTTACCCCATAGGGAACATCTCGGAAATCATGACACCAACGCCATTCTGAATTTACCGGCTCTGACATAAAAAATAGTGGCAAAACATCTAAATTCACAAGCTTAGCTAGCTAGCTGTCATGCTAGGTAGCATATCCAACCTATGTGAGCTAAATGCAACTAGATATTACTTATCTGAGCACTAGCTACATTTGGAGCAGCAGCTAGTTATTGATAAATCAAGATCTACACACTTATCTGGCAAATGTATAATGTATTTGCCATTGCTACTTTAGTTATTTGCATTTGCTAGTTAAAATATGTTTGAAGAATTCTGTCATCAACATTGTTATGAGAGTTTGTCCCCCAAAAAAATACTAATATGCATCTCAAAAGGAAAAAGAAAACTAACAAAATTGCAACTCAAGTACAAATCAAAGTTTTTTCATCAGGAGTATAATGCTTTGTACAAATAACAACAACTTGTCTCTTTGTTCTTGATTTACAAGTGTAACATGCAGAGCTAAACGGCCAAACATCACCTTGATGGATACATCGACCGTAGCAGTCTCTGCGTAACATGACAATTTGATTATTGGTCTAATGATTACTGAATATTGCTTTAAATAACTGTAAGCCTATGTGTAGGTCAACATGCATTGTACTCACATTAATTTGCAATGGCCTACTGCTCTTGTCTGAGTTCAGCAAAAAAAAAACAGAACAAGAAATAAATGCCCTGCTCCCGTATTGCACAAATCCCAAATGGAGCCGTATTGTTACAATGACCGAATATCCCAGCCCACATCCAGGTGTCCCTGGAAGCACCGGTATTGACCATCACAACAGTGCCGCAGTGAGAACAAGCTTCCCTGGGGGGCCAAGATGAGTAAGGAGCTGTCAAGCCTGGCTCCCCTAAGTGTTAATAGACCCCCTGCCTGCACTTATCTCCAGGTCTGCATCTAGCCTTCAGCCGAGTTCTCCAAAGCTCTCGCTGTGGAAACCTCTTTCTATATCTACCTCACGTAAATGAAGAAATGGATGAAGTTACCACACATAAGATAAAGTGGATGGCAACATTTAAGCAGCTGCAACATAATCACATTAGTATTATGAATTTGCAGCAAACCAGTTAAAAAGTTTAAAATACTGTATTATACTAAATTTGACCTTCAGCACCGCGTAATAATGTTGTGTTGAAACTACTAAGGGAAATGTTTGAAGTTTAAAACTTGGAATATAAGTATTTTGTGAGATTTACTTTTATAAGCAAGCCTTTTGGTATTTAAATAGTGTTAGGAGTCTATTACTTTGGCTACTGATATGTCCTGACCTGGTTAATCACGTTAGTTTGATCTAAGCTTCCACCTGCTTTGTGTTGAGTTAAGTGCAAACTATGTGACTTATCTGCATTTTCATCTTCTAGCTTTTCACAGTGTGTTTTCAGATCATGACAGTTAATGATAACCTTTAGTTACCAAACAAATTCGTATTTTTTACATGCTGTGTCACTTCTGGTTGCAAAAAACCCCAAAACCGACAGTGACGTCACTGTGACTACATTCACTTCTTATATAGTCTATGATTGCAGAACAATTCCTTTATTATTTCTAGTCTAGTCTAGTCCATTCTTCAGTTGATATTTGAACACACAACTTGCAGAATGAGGGTCAAAAACTTTTTGCACTTCCGGGGTCGAACACCTGACAACCACAGTGACTATCCATCTCATATACGTCTGTGGTCAGATAAATCTCTAAAGGTTCAAGGTTTAAGGCTTTAGGGGGGATTAGGCCCTATGAGCCCTAGATGGTAGCACAGCGATACTCAAAGTACCATCAGTAAATGACAATTACATTCTGGTTATTATGACAACATATCTGGCTCTTACATACAGGCATATCATGTCATGTGACAAGGAACTAGCTTATCTTTCTTTCTTCTGTAATTAGCAGTTTACGATAAATGTATGGAAAAGTTAATTATTTTAGCGCAGGGCTACCCAGAGCTTTAAAATCTGTCTCACAGACTGATAGTGTGCACGTTTTGGTTGCTTGGTAAAGGCAGGCGCTACAGGAGCGCAACTTTCCAAGTATCTTAGATAAAAGGAAGAAAGCACGGATGGCGTTTTCCTCACAAATGTGAACGGCCCCTTGGGAGATTGGAATGAGTTTCTTTGTTAAATGAAGAAACACATTGTATGGTGTGGTATGCTTGATGTCAAGGTGAAGTTAAACACTTTTAGTAATTAAGTTAGGTCTGAGACTCTGTTTCCCATCCAGAGATTCAGGCTTTTCATCCTTGAACACTCTTTGTTCTTTAATTCTTGTCCTTGACTTCCTTTCCCTGCCATGCCTCAATTTTATTTTCCCTTAGTCTCACCTAAATCCAGATATCAATTTAAGGGATTGTAGCTCTGATTGGGAGGACAGTAATGATTGAGGCCTCTGAACTGTGAAAATCGTACAAATCCGCTGCATATATTTCTGCAAACTACTTTGACATCCACATTAATATGAGCACACCAAATTGCCTTTTTGAAGTTGATCAAGAGGTTCAAAGTCCAGCCTGAGCTTGTAGGCTAAAGTGTCTGCCCATTATTCTATATTAAATGTCAAACAATGAGTTGAAAGCTGCCACTTCCTATTGGAGTGTTGATTCTCAGAGGAAAAAGCAGCAACAGCCCTTTCAGTCATGTGATGCTGTGTTCAGTGATGCATGTCATGCTCTCTTCAATGCAGCTGTAAGGCACAATGCAATTATAGATGTGATCATTGGAATCGTTTGGCAAAATCAGATCCACGTCCAAAGACATTTGTGAGCTGTCTAAGAAGTTCTTTCAATCTCTAAACCTAACAGGTTTGTACATTTAGTACTATTACATGTTAATGTTTCATTAAACATTTTTCATCAAACCAAACTCAACACATTTGGTGATGGCAGTCAATGGTTTGGCAGGTTTTGTATTTGTCCCTTACTTCATCTATGTAATAATTTCTCAAAGCAATTAATTACACCATACAATCATTGTGAGATATTGCCTCAGGGCATATGTCAAATCATGATATGAGCTTATTACAGCAAATATTTAATTCTTGGAATATTTGTATTTTGCCTAGATGATGCTAAAACTTTCTTTTAAAGTTTAGAGTTGAAGTTTTAGTTTTTCTTCCTTACAAAGATAGATGAATGCAGACACGTACACAGATACTTCAAAAATTGATGGCCAATTTTCAACAAAACAATGAGTCACTCTGTAATCATCTTGAAAAGCTCTGCTGAATGGGGCTAAATAATACCCTTCCCTGTTGTCTTTGTGATTGACAAGCATGTCACAATGATTGACAATAGCTGAAATTTAAAAGCTATACAAATAGTATACTCTAGATAGATATAAAATTATAGAACAATCATAAAAAGCACAATCGATTCATTTTTCAGAACCCAGATACATTATTTTCCTCATTTAATCCACAGGATTCCATGATGATCTGTGTTTTAATCCAGTAGCTGTTTCTGCACAACTGTTTGTTTACTATGTCCCCTCCCCTCGTGGATGGAGGAAATATATTCAATACCCCAGTGGTTGAGGGGAGAGGCAGATCCATAATTTGTATTCACATCATGACATGCCATCGAATGTGTCTTAGTGTGAATAGCAGTCCTGCAGTTTTAGAGCTTGTTTAGTTTGGCCAGCATACATTGGACCACAGTCCCGCGGGCATTTCAGTATATAGATAACGTGAGTGCGACTGCAGGTTATTAACCATTGGATTTAGAATATCCTCTCTATGTGTGGGTGCACAAACTCCTTGTCATCAGTGGAGTTAGAGCACAGTGACCACACCACTGAAATGATGAGTGTTCAAGACAGTCTTCGAATTTAAATGCTTGCCTGAATGAGGTTAGTCAGGGTTTGGTAAAGATATCCCTCAAAGACTTGTGCCAATATTTAGATATTGTTTGTTTTATCTGTACATACACTGGGTTGTAAACAGTTGAAAAGAAAACTCTTGAGGAGGTTTGAGGCAGCAGTAGCTCAATCCGTGAGGTCTTGGAAACCAACATGTGGTGTGTGGACTGATAGCAGGAGAGGTGCCCTTGTGCATGGAACCGAACCCCCATTGCCCAGAGCACCATCCCATGAGACAGCCCCTCTCTGTGGCCTATGTATATACAGTGTTTGTGTGTGTGATGTGAATTCTCTCCGCTCGGCTTCTGCCAATCGGCTTGTGTCCTGGCTCCTCGATGGTGGAATGAGCTCCCCATTGACATCAGGACAGCAGAAAGTCTCTCCACCTTCCATTGCAAACTAAAAACCCATCTTTTTCGACTACACCTTGAATAAAGAAAGTATCCCCCGTAGTAGCACTGAAATGGCTCTTACTGATAACACCTTGTAGTTTCACTTCATTGAGGAAATTGTACCTTCTTGATTCTTGTTGTTCTGAGATTGTACTCATGGTTGAATGCACTTATTGTAAGTCGCTTTGGATAAAAGTGTCAGCTAAATGAAATGTAATGTGTGTGTGTGTGTGTGTGTGTGTGTGTGTGTGTGTGTGTGTGTGTGTGTGTGTGTGTGTGTGTGTGTGTGTGTGTGTGTGTGTAAATAACAACAGTGTAAAAAATTATTGATTGAATGAGTGACATTTCTTTTATTTTCCCCGACAAGCAATTAAAACAAGTATGCTTCTTCTTCTTCTTCTTCTTCTTCTTCTTCTTCTTCTTGTTCTTCTTCTTCTCACCCATAACGGCACGGTTTAACAAAAGAAGCTCTGTTAAGTCAAAGTAAACCAAATTGTGGGGTGCATGAGTGGAGAATGTGTATGTGCAGGTGTTGTAAAGGTGCCAAAAATCAAAGTAAGAAATTAAAGCAACAGAATCAAAGCAAATGGGAGGGTCAAGCTGTGGCAGCCACAGCAGAGTGGAGAGTCAGCCAGAGAGAAGGCTGCAACCATAGTTAAATAACCTTGGAACACCTATTGCTTCAACGGTCACCTGCAGAGAGCACAGACGGGTAAATCACTGAGCAACCTAGCTGACACCAGAGGGGTCGTCACATACCATAATGTGAGAGCGGCCAATGTTGTGGGGGATAAAATGTGCAAACTCTGTCCATCGAAAGTCACACGCAGTTCGTTGTTATTGCATCCACAATCTTCAAAATTCAAAACAGCAGTTGTGTCACCCATAAAGGTGATTTATCTTCTGATGAAATTATCAACCAATTGGGACAGAGGTTCCATTAAACTGCCAATAGTAGCTACTATAGGTCTCAAAGGAGTCTTTTAGTGGGATTTGTGTATTTTAGGCAAGACATAAAAGCTGGACAGATTGGATGTTTAATGCAAAGGAAATCTTTTTGTCTTTCTGTAATCCAACATCCTTTGAAAGCACTGTCAATAAAATCTCTATTTTGACATCATCTGTTGGGTCATTGGCAAGTGATTGATAACCACAGGTGTCAGACTCTTGCAGTCATGAGGCAGCGCCATGGGAAGCTGGATGGATCTTCTCTTTCAGGCCTTTATCCATGTGGTGCTCACTGCTCTAACCCAACTAATGCAAAGGAGTTTGTGCAACCATGCACATGGGAAGACATTCTAAATCCGTATGTGTGGTTTATAAACGGCAGTAGCACTCAAGATATTCATGTCGAAAATGTCCATGCAGCATGCTGTATGTTGGCTGAACTAAGCACGCCTTACAACGTAGAATTGCAGAACGTTGCTATTTGCACAGAGAATCTTGAGGATACTGAGAATACTAATCATGGATCGGCCATTACCCTGATATTCTGGGGTATTAAAACGATTTCCTCATCCGCTAGAGGAGCGGACATTACAAACAAACTGTAACACAGAGAAAGCTACTAGACACATACACTGAACACACTTGAGCCATATGGATTGAATGAGGGCATGAATGTTTCTTGTTTTCAATGAATGTTCTGAGAAATAAGTCCATTGTGTTTTTTATGATTGCTCTATGATGGTTCCTCCAAGGTTTTATAGGTTTTATGACATTTAGATCCACTCGTGTTATACATGCTGTGCCATACATTTAGCATTAGCTGAACATAAGCAATGTCCAGAGTCTTATGAGACAGTTGGGCGCATGCATTTTAAATGTCTACAGCACCACTATTATCCCTCTAATGAATACATGCGTTATGTCGAAACATTAGTTGCCAAGTTCTGTTTTCCAGAATGTGTATTCCTTTAACACTATTCCATTGAAATTCCTCCTTTGAATAAAGGTTTATTTCCCCAAGCCAAAGTCCCACGATGGCTTGGGGAAATACCAACGGTGAATACCATCAGAAGCCTGTCTCATTGAGATGGACAAGCACAAAAAACTCAAGTGACAATAGGAAATGTAAAGGGTAAAACGTTTCCATGGCAACAAAGAGAAAAGGCTTTGATACCTCTGGGCATGGAATGATGAAGACAGAGAACGACTGCATGGATTTGTGTCTCGGCCCCGCACCTTGAGAATAGTGTTGTCATTAACATGCTTGTTGTGCCATGATGAAACCTTCAAACCTATTGAATCTAAACTTTAACATTACTTTTCCATCTGTTCAGTTATGTGCAAGTTGATGCTAGAGAGTGAACAGCCCAGTTGCCAGGGAAAATGTTGGCTTCGTACATTGCTGCAAAGCATGGATATGTAGAATGTGGGCTGGACTAGTGATGCATTACAATGATGAGCACACAGTATGTAATAACCCTAACCCTGTTATTGAATGTTTACAAAGAGCTTTTGTTTTGATTACAAACCATGTTGTTTCATTTATTTGTATGATCTAAAGACATTCCTTTGCCATGTTTCATTTTCAAAATAATGCAATTTTTGGGGGAATTATTTATATTGATCATATATGGATCAGCTGGTATAAGAGGAAGGGGCGGGGCCAAATCTCAAGTTTTATTTTCTGTAAGAATGTATGTAGAACGGGACCTTGGGACAGTGTTTGTCCTCACGTTAGAACTCACGCTAGAACTCAAGTTATACTTAAGATTTTGTTAAGTTCGATAAAAGTGAAAATATATTGACAAAATGATGGAAACGTCTCCAGAGTTATTATTTTACCCTTTTAACTTGTGAGTCAAGAAACAAGACAAGAACAAGGAACAGGCCACTACAGCGCGTGATGGGTTAAACCACACACGGCTTATACCGATGAGACCGCTGTTCGTGTTCAATTAGAAACCAAAACTAAATGTCAACGTTTGATACGTATAACATTGTTAAGCTTGATACGTAATATTACGTAACACACTCTGCTAAGGGCTGTAATTTCTTTGTGGTAGTTATTGTGTTAGGTTACATCACATTACATTTAATTTAGCAGACGTTTTTATCCAAAGGGACTTACATGATATACAGTAGACCGTAGACACAGCAACGGTGAGCAATGAGGGTTAAGTGTCTTGCTCAAGGACACAACAACGTGGACTAGCGGAGCCTGGGATCGAACCACCGACCCTCTGATTGAAAGACAGACTTGCTAACCACTGACCCCATGTTACGTTCTTATGTTATTATTTTTCCACAAATCAAGATTTATTTGTCTCAACTTAATGATCGTTTAAAAACGTTAACCATGTTGCATTGTTTGTTAAACCATGATGCGAGGCTGATATGAAACATATTCATGAAATGTATTTTGGTTTAGAAATGTCGACATTCAACAAATCCTGTGGTTGTAACGTACAAAGCCAACATTTCTACTTTTGAAAATGGAATATGTATGTGCTGCAAGGTCCTGCTAGAGCCTTCAGCACTGGCCTTATATGTAGGGTCTGACGTCCACTTCTGAACCCAAACACCCTGTGCAGTACTGCAAATAATCATGCCTGAATAAAATGCTTCTTTATGAAATATAAACTAATCCTATTATACCTTTTTTTCAAAAAATAATAAATGAGTAGCACTTTATAATAACTATTTAGCATAAGTAAATCATGAATAAACACTGAATTCATCATTTATAAAGCATTATTCCAACATGAACACTCATTAGTAGCTCATTAGTATGCAATTCATAAACAGCTATACATGTTTCATTCTTGATTAATAAGCTTGGGTTTATATACCCATTTGTAAATTAAGTATTAAGGACTTATATATGATTAATAAGATCACATTTAAAGTTTTAGTAAATTATAAAACATGCTGCAATTCATGATTAATTCAGTAGTTACTACTCATTAGTTAAATATTAGTTAAGTATGTTCTGTGACCACATCTAAAGAGAAGACTATGTATACCTTACAAAGCATTTATAAACAGTGCCTCAAAGCTAGCAGAAGTCTCAGTTATCATCTCAACAGAAAAGGGAAATAGACACAACACAAAATGATAAAGAACATTAATTTGATGGTAATGGGGGGCCATGCCCGTCACGAGTGTTCCATAGTTTGTTATAAATATGTTGCATATACATATTATAGATAATGCTAGCTATGGCTAGCGAGCTAGTCCAGAGATAGGCACCGGACCAATCCAGGTGATAGCGAGATACTCATAATCAATCATTTGTACCAGCAAACTGAGAAACATGCCACCACTCGTGCTACTGACGAGCATCGGCTAACATCAACCGGCCGGCGCGGGTCACAGTGGTGACACGTCATCAATATGGGGGACGTGTAGTCCCACGTTAGTGTGTACTTATTATAAAGTGCTACCAATAAATGTGTTACCAGACAATAATTGATAATAGTTCATGTTATCTGAAGTCTTTCTTTTTGTAAAAGTAAAACATGGTATGCCATGCCGTCATGTAAGTGTCTATTTATAGCCAGACTGTCAGAGTACATATAAGCCTTATTGGTTCCCTGATTTTCATTTAATCTGCCTCCAAGATACATTATTGCTCACTTTTTATGATCTCGTATTGTTTTATTGAACATGCATTGTGCTTCTCTGGTAGTGCTTGCTTTTATGGCAATGCAATAAATCCCACTCTTTTAAGATGAAATCTTGAATTACTTAAAAAAATTAGTGCTGGGCAGCACAGAGGGCACGGACTGAATTTGGACGATGCAGTGTGGTGAGATGTGGTTTAAGGTTGAGTTCACAATAAGAGACGACTGTGTCGGAGAGGAATTTAGTGAACTGATTAACTCGTTTAGCTTCAAAACAAGATCCAGGTGCTTTCCAAAAGCTGTCACTGTAGCAGCTCAATAATGACACTGATGCTGATAAAACGTAGCACTCATTGGTTGCTTTGCCCTGAAACATCCTGTAGCGCACACACATGACACATAAAGGTGACTATAATGTGCCTCAGGATTTAAATGACTGATGAGGGCTGATGACATTTCACCTGATGTCATAAATGAACACATTGCTGATGATGATACCAGCTTTATAAAGGACAGCAGTTAATACGTGAGAGGGCATTCCTAACAATGATTATGGGTTTGTATTGGCATCACCTCGTGCCTACAGCATCATTAAATTAGCCGTAATTATGAGTTTTATATTGTACATTAGACACCAAACTGAGAGGCCACATGATAAAAACATTATCACCTCCCTGGGCCCGACAAAACGGGAAGAATGTAGCAGTCTGTCTCCATAAGAACAATCTCAGGAGAAATGTGTTTTTGACCATTTAGGGCATTTTTCTGAACATTTCAACTTTGAATATTACTGGGTAAATAATTCAACAACTGTTTTCGATATTGTTGCATGCATGTTCTATATTGTTGCATTCTGCTGTCCTTTTACATGGTGGCTAATCTTATTTGAATCTAAAAGCCTTTAATTGTCCCTGTTAGTGTCAGCCATGCACTGTGCATTCAACATTTATATTATTATGTGCAGACCTGAAAACGAGCAATTGCGATATCTGTTAGCTCCAGATATCATATTTAACAAGACAGCGGTTTAATCATAGGATAATTAATTTCTCAACTTCGCACTCGGTCCCACAATACCCATGACAATTTGCACTGTGGCCTGCTTTTCCAGTCATTACTGTTTGACACACATTAGTCTGTAATATAAAGTATAGCATTATTATTAAATAGTAAAGAGCATTAATTATGATTGCATTGTTTATTAAAATAGCTACTCAGTGAAATTGTATTAACCAGTTTAGCATTTATTGATGCTGCCTATTATAAAGTGGTAACAATGCTTACATTGTATTTGTATCTGGCTGCATATTTCCATATCTATCTTTTTCGTCCTGAAACCACCAACCCTTGTGTTATCCTTGCCATTAGCTTTACTTGAACCATGAATAGTATTGCATGCAATGGCAACAAGAATGGTGCCTCTCATCAATAACTGACAATTAACAAAAAAATAAATACATGCGTGCATTTTATTTCATCAAAATGTGTTATTTTTTTAAAAACTGCTCTCTAGTTAGAAAGAAAGTGGAATTTTCACAAATTTGGAAAAATGGAACGTCTTCTGCATCACACCCGAGTCTTAATACAGCCATAGGCCACACCAGATTGGTTACATGTCCGGCAAAAAAGCTGCCCTTCCCTGGTAATGCATCATGGCTATAAATACATAGTTAATGACTATTCTTCAATATATTTTTCAATATGTTTCGTGACTTTCATACGTTTGTTCCAAACACATGTTCCAAGGAAAGGCTGGCTTTGAAAGAGGCAAAGCATACATTCATAATATACAAGGGGTGCACAACATATTACTAACTAGCTCCCCGGTTTTCACAAGAATTGGCATGGCAACCAATAAAGCATGGCTAGTTGTGCTTTATGGGAATCATCGGCTCTGTTAGAGCACATCTTTGACCAAATTACTTGGCTGAAACATCACATTATATAACAGCGTATTAACCACAAACTATGAGTCAGCAAAAGGTAGGAGATGAAGGTGTGCGATCACGTCCCTTTGGTGAAAGCCTGATTCAATGGTGGAACATTCTGTAGGAACGGTTGCTACAACTGCCAACATATTTGTATATATTTATGTATTTATATGGAAAAAAACATTTATATAAAAACAGGTTATCAAAATGTCAGGAATCAAATCCTAAATAAAAGGAATTTCCAAGGAAAACAGGACATATATTCCCGGGATCTGAATTACAATCAAGATTGGGATGATGTTTGAAATTAATATATATTACTTGTACTGTATGAATGAAGCATGTGCATTTGCCCATGCTTGTCTGGTGGCATTATTAAACTAACTGTGCAGTGAGATTAATAAGGATGCTTTGGTGCATTCAGGCAATGGAGATCTTAATGCATTCTTAAATATCTTGGAGTTCATCAACATAACACGTGCAACCATGTGGTTCTGAAATCATTTCACTGGAGGTGCTACGATGTTATACTGGAATCCTCTGTCAACCTTGCGATGCCTTCTCTAAATGCAAATCTAAGTAGTATGCATATGTCTCAATTTCAGAGCCTCTAAAACACCATATTTTCTTCTCTGAATAAAATCATCCACATCTTAATCACTTTTACTTGAGTCTGAAAGAAATATTGAGGTAATGCCTTTTACAGATGTTTTGCAGATACCCCCTGTTGATATTTACCCGATGTCAGTAAGACATATTCATTGCAACTATTGCTCATGCTCAGGAGCTCTAGCCCTGGTGTTGCATGTAGGGGTTTTCTTCACAGTGAGAAGAATCATATGGAGGTATAAATCAAAAAGTGCATTCTCAACTGATAAAGAGGAAGATAAATAGGCTCAATCCAATACTGCCTCTGGAAGGAGCTGTGGGTTTGATGCATTCAGAAGCAGCCCACCCTCTTCAATAAGCCATGAGAGATGAATGGACTGTTCTCCCATTCCAGGCTGATTGGCGCTGACAAACTATAGATCACCTGTGAGGGAGCAGCACCCTATTTCACCAGGACTTGTCTCACTCTATTCCTCAGCCACTGGAATCACTCTACTCAAGACAAAACGCTACCCAGGACCATTGTGTGATTTCTTTTCACCCACACAGCCAGTTTATTTCTATGGAACTACGGGTGTGTTTTTTCTACACTTACTTGGGAAGGTACTTTGGATTGCTTGCGCTTACTGCTTGTGTGGTGATATGCGTGTGTGCAATTTAAAGTCAAGTCAATTTAATTTATAGAGCCAGAATTACAAATTTGCCTGAAGAGGTGTTGCAATCTGTAGAGAGACACCCTCTGTCCTATGACAGGAAAAGGATCCCTTAGCCTGGATGGGGCAAATGCCGTGTGTATATAATATTCAACATAATGCAATTAGAGTATAGACAATCGAAATTACATAAATTATAAATTACATTTTAATATATATGAAGGAAATCTTTCAGGAGGATATCAAGGCGCTTTCAGGTGTTGCCAAACAGCAAGAGCCTGAGCCTCACAACCTCCTCTCCATCATGTAACCTGAAGAGGACGGACACGCGAGAAGCAAAACTGAAGCACGTCATTCACACAGGTCGGAGAATGAAATAAACACACAGAAGAAGAGAAAGATGAGGCGAGGCTGGAGGACTAAGATCCAGATCCAACATGTGGAATGAGGCACCAGCAGAGAGAGAAAGAGAGAGGGGTCCGGACGGCCTCTCCTGATTTGAGAGCAATTCACCACTTAAGAGTATTATGAACAAACTTTAAAACTCAGCTCATTAGACTTGCTGATTAAAGAAAAGTCTGTATAAATTATGAATTAGAAAGTCATAACTTAGAGACTGTTTAGTTTCATATCAATGTGTATTAATAACAAAATGAATGTGTTCAACGTAATATCTCCTTTTGGATCTCACTGATACTGGGTGGAAAGTTTCAGTGTAAATACCTCATTGTGCCACCATGATCGTAAACTATGTAATGGATTTCACCGTTACTGGACTGACGGACATGTGACAGTGACGTGTGTTGCCATTACAAGGTAATGACAACACACGTTGTCACATGAGAGGCGGAGACTGGGATCACATGGGACACGCCTGCACACCCACTAGAAACCAACCAGAAGACGGCCCCGCCTATCTGCAAACTATGCACCGATATATTGCATGTATGTTTGACCAATAGGGTGAAGCCACTTCATTTTGTGAGAAAGTATATCAACTACCCGTCTATCAACCTGAGTTCAGGGCGTTTTTTGTGAATGTGCAGACAGTATTTTGTATCACAACTTATTCTTTACTTAAATAAATCTTTTGTATTATAACTACCTATCTACGATGCCCTTATTGCCCTCTAAAAATGTTGAACCCGACACCACTAATCTCAGTTGGGTTATGTCTGACATTGCTCTTTGTCCACGTGGGCGATGACCATGTTCATATACAGTAGGCCTACATGAGTCCCACATGTATCATTCAGTTGGGAACATAGGACACATTATGACTTTTACTTTGAAAATCAGCTCATTAGAGACGGATAAATTGATATGTTTCTAGTCCTAACAAAGAACACTTGGTTTAGTAGTTATCGAAGCAGTTTTATTTGTGAATGATGAAAATAGTCTGTGAACTAGAGGCAATGCTGAACTTATCAATTGAATTAATTGCAGGATTTTTATCCTGTTAATATATCCTTCAAACTCATTTTTAATACATCTTTTATCGCCTTGGGCAAAACTCTGTTTCTTTGATCCTCTGCAAGTCTGTGCATAAAGGATCATAAGGAATTGTGCCATTGGGATTAGGGGAACAGCTTCTTTTATCAATTACATCAAAGTTTCAGCTGGTGCCCATTAAATGCATGCTCCCACAGACACACAAACAGACAAATACACATGCACACCATTTAATTCTCTGGACATCCAAAAGATTGTTGGTAAAAATAAGGAGCACATTTTTGTACTCGGCTTGACTCAGTGTCTGCTTAGTAATCAGCTTGTAAATTTGGGTTGAATCACAAGTCAACCCTCAAAGCATCATGCTTGTTAGACCCGTAGGCTTGAGGCTAGGAGCTTGGAAGAAAGCCAGGGGCATTTAAAAACAGTCTTCCATCCAAAGAGATGAAAGCTTACTTTTAACTCCTGCTATGTTGCCAGTGTTGAAAGTGCACTATGGCTGTGTTCTGTGCAAACAAGCTGAAATGTACACCATCCGTAAATGACACCAATGATAATAAGCAGCAGGGAATAGTTTGATATCACCTAACAGTGCTGAGACTCTCTTAGTAGAAACTGAAAATGCAGCTATTATTTACAGATTATTTTATTTTTTTACCACAAGTAGACAATTGTTTCTGAACAAGACAGAACATTTGACTTTATTTACAGAATTACTGGAAAGCCAGCAGTTTGAATTAACACTTTGTTGTAGGACGTAAAAAGCAACCTCGACAATGCCCTTGTGAGACAATGAATTTTATGATGCCCTCTGCGTTGGGCATTCATTGAATAAAATCCCTCATGACTTGTTATATGGCAGCTAAGAGGAGATGGATCACCCGCTCAAAGCACATGTGGCAGCCACACACAAGGCCCCCTGAAAACAATGTGATCCTTGAGGACCAACTAAAGCACACAGGGAGGCAGACTCAAACAAAACACAGACTAACACACTGATCTTAATATATTGCATGGTCATGCCCCCTGCTTGTAGGCCACGCCAGAAAACACACACACACACACACACACACACACACACACACACACACACACACACACACACACACACACACACACACACACACACACACACACACACACACACACACACACACACGCACACACACAGACACACATGAATGTACTCCTTTTATATACTTTCATAACACGTAGACACACACATACTGACACAGATACACAATGGGATTTTGCTAGCACACAAAAAAGCACAACACCCAAGCTTTATTTGTTTGCGTTTTATCCTCAGAGGCGCTATAGCAGAGCGGACATCACACAGCGAAGAGCTGTCGATAAAACCTGCTCAGCGTGCCCTGTGGTGTTTATTTTAGTATGAAAGGTAAGGTCACACTATTCTTCAGACAGCAAGTTCCTATGGAAAAAATAACGTCCTTAACACTCATATGTAATCTTGTAAGATGTACCCAAAATTCCTATTGCAAAGCAATGCTTTTATGGATGTGCACTTCACTTGTATGTGGTCTTCTGTTTGTTTTAAAATGAGGAAAACCTGGATTTAAAAAGCATGCATGCATGCTCTAAAAACTTCGTACATCTTGTCGCCTCTTCTTAATGAGGAAGCAGCTTGTATGGGACCATTTTTATTCCTGTTTGATATCCCCTTTCCGTTTTAGAAATTCAGATGCTTGCATGTTTTGTAAAGTCACCATTGTCATGGGAATAGAAATGGAGTACATGCACAGAGAGAAATAAATGTCAACCTCCCTCCCTTGGGTACATGAATCATATGATGCTTGGAGACTAAAGAAAGGTGTGTAAAAGACCCAAGTTAAAAGTTGTTAAAGGCTGGCCTATAAAAATAAAAAGAGTCACACCGTTTTGTCTCGGCGTTCTTTTCATATTTCATACAAAAGAAAACTATCTATCTTAACCTTGGTGTCTCAGCAGCAAATTAAGTGAAATTAGGTGAGAAGTGTTTAGACAAAGACAGATGCAAAACGAGCACACTGGATGCAATCCAACAGACAATTTTTATCTTGCAATCTTAGGTGAAAGTCCATCTGTCCTCAGCAGGAAGGACAATGCTACGAGCTCTGTGTGCAAACTTCCCCATTGTCTCTTTTGTGTGATCTGTAAATGAGAGACAATTTGCATTAAGTGGCATTGGTTAAGGGATTAGGGGACATGATTTATGCTCGAAAGACATTTATCGTTCAAAGCAAATGAGTTTCTTTTCTCAGTGGAACAATGGATGGCTGCCTGACTCCTCCCTTAATCTTTGTGAACAAAAAAGGGCTCACCAAACTGGAACTGAGGGTCCATGTAATTCAGACCCTGATTAAGCCACTTCTCCCTAATTTTACATTAGCCAGGCTTTCTATTCCCCCTGTTATGAGCATTAATCACGGTTACAGAAGCCAATCAGAGGTCAAAACAATCTGATGGATTGCTTTTCTATTGGTTATTGTTCATGCACACAACCATTGGTTTAAATTAAAGGTCTTTGTGATTAAATTAGTTAAAAAAATTTGGAGAAGCCAAAGTAAAGAGCACTTCTTTTCGTTTCTTTTGTTTTTCCTCTTTGTCGTTGGAGCCATTTGTAGACTGTGATCTGAAGGTGACTTTCATTTTTTCTAAAATAGGCAGTATAACAAAAAACATACCAAAAAAAAACTGTATTCTAATGATTGGAATTGGTCCCTGACAGCTCCAGGATATTTTATAGTTTACATCCCAGATCCGGATTTTTTTTTTTGACCTCCTCCATCTCCCATTCACTCTCCAGCACACCACACCTGCACAACAGATCCCAAACACACATTGTAACTCCTGTTTGAACCTCGGTCCAGAAATACCAGGCTAACGGCATTGACTGGAGTGTTTCCTGTTTACTGAACATTATGTGTTCTCCACAGTTATCAGAGGTTTGTCCATAATCACGAAGAGCCCAAGGGGACGTCAGAGTCAAAGGAGTCAATATGATTGGCATGACTTTCAACCTTGGTGTTGGGGCTTGGCAGTGGGAGGGGGGTCTTGGCTGTTAGCACATGGCCTGGTACTCTCAGCCAGGGAGATTAATGGTTCTGACTGCATCAGCCCAGTGAACGGGATCAGAGGATGTAATTGGGTTGAGCCCAAATATGGGCATTCTAGACAGCTGCTCATAGCAGGAGCCAATCACACGCTCCCATCCCTGCCACGCTTCCAGTTGTTCGCCACCTCAGGTCAAGATACTTCAATCTCTTTTGCTCTGGAGAAGCTGCTTTTAGATTGTGATTACTTGTCTGATGTTTGAAGAGATCCTTCCCAATATCAAACATTAATTATTTCAGAGACTTAACAGATGAAAAAGAATATGTTATTATTATCCCTCTGAAGTACTACTTGCAAAAATAATACCATTTTGTTGAATAGCCATTTTATTATTTCAAACAATGTTTGTAACATTAATTACATTTTTTGTGAAAATGTATTACACTTAATTTCAAATAGCCGTATATTTTACAGTCTCATGGCCCCTTGATATTTATTACTCATACTGTATGGGAGAAATAAGTATTTTTTTTAAAGTATCAAAAAGCTGTCTGTTCTGGGGTTTAGGATTCATGGTATGTAACTGCATTGCTTTTGGTTCTCCTCCCTCCTTCTCCCGATACTGTCATACTGTAAAATGACTACAAAATGCCTTCTAATCTAAATCTAATCTGTAAAGCGTGATTCAAAGAAAAAGGAGTATATTTTTCAATAGAGAAGTACAGTGCTTCAATGTATATGGTATGCTCATGTCGACCTATTAATGATTAGATAGTTTTTTTAACACTACAAATTTTACCTAACTGTATCTAAACGAAGTAATAATCTTTACTTCAAAACTAGCCAACTTGAAACGAGCTGGTCCTGCTCTTTTGACATTGTCACGCTCCCCTAATTCCAGCAAAGTCCCCGCTCTGATCCCAGCTGTAGCAGGGAAGAAATCATGTAAATTTATTGGTGACATTGAGATGGTTCTTTGCTATTCAAATGAGGCCTGCCTCGTCAGACGCTAAACGGTACCGCGTATTGGCTGGTAGCGGTAACCTCCCCGCAAACAGCTGTGACCCCATGCAGGAAGTCCGACATCCCACTTCCTGTGGCAAGCTGTGCCGCTGGATCTCTTGGCCGAGGATGGCTTTCTAATTGGTGTCCTCTCACCCCTTTGCTCGGAGAAGCTCCTGCCTGACAGGTCTTGGCAGCGGGAGGAGATGTCCTTGGGGAGAAAAAAAAGTCAGATCTGAGAAAATACCAGAGTACAACGTTTTAGAAAACGTCCCTCAAAGTCTTTTCAGAAAGTAAACTGAGGGGGAGTTTTAATAGATAGAAAGAACAATGAAGAAAATAATCCATGTGAGCTGACATGAGCTACCTGATGCTGATGTGAGATGCCTTGAGAGCAAACTGAACTTATTCATTGTATCAGCAGAGTGGCTGCTATAGGAACTGGTATTCAGTCAATCGAATTGTGTCTTTTTATGAGAGGCTGAATAGGTGGTATATGTAATGTCAATTGTTCATTGAAAAAACTCATCCAAGGTTATATCAAGCTGTACTGAGTATCTCAAAGAATTTCCTGTGATGAAGGTTGGGGCTATTTTTCTTTTAACCATTTTTCTTTGTGCAGTATTACGTAGCATCTATGTTTTCCGAGCAAATTCCAAGTAAAATGCTGAAGAAAATGTATATATCTTGAGAAAAACAAGTCAAGGTGTTTTATAAACTGTAAAAGCAAACGGGAGAAAAAGCTTGGAGGTAAACAGTTATGAAGTTGTTACCATTATAGCAATACTGATATTTCAAAAGATTTAAGAAAACTACAGCATATGTCAATATGATAGTTAATTGAAACCTGATGCAATAGGTTCAGAGCCGTAATCACTGTTCACACGTACAGTGCAATATAATGACGCTCAAAATATCCTTTGCTCTGTAATTGTCTGTTTTTAAATGTATCTCGCCATTTGCATCGGCAACAAAACACACATTACTTATTAAACTAGACACGGGTTATTTTCCCTTGTGATTCACACGTTGCACTTTTTACATCAGGAACAGTTCTGGATCACTCGCTCCACTTCTTTCATGATTTCATTATAGTAGGTGTCTGGTCAAGTAAAGAGAACCATCTGCAGTTAAATGTCAGTAAGATCAAGGGGGCTGGTGGGGAATTTCCTGCGGAGCGAGAAGCTACTGACACCTGTCATCATGCGGGGTGAAGAGGTGGAGATGGTGCAGACCTACAAGGACTGCACCTGTGCATGTACAGCAACAGCAAATCTGGACAGACTTGACAAAAAATAGATACTGCGCAAGAGAGGGCAGCACAGCCTGCTCCTCTGAAGGATACTTAGGTGTATGCAACAGTGTGCTCTTCATGTTCGTAAATCGGAGCTGAGGGCATTGCCGTTTGTGTCTATGGATTTAAGAGTTAGTGTCAAAGGTTTGAATACAGGCTGTACTATTTTTGCTTTTATTGCTGTATTGCTTGCATTTTGTGGCACATAGATTCATGCTTATCATCCTTGAGCTGTAAATGTCAATTTGTTCTTTACATTGTGTATATGTACATACCTTTATTTTTCTCTATATTCTTTCCTGAACGCATCCTGTTGATTTTCTTCTCTGTAAGTATGTGCCCATGGCGACGATTCAATATCCATCTTCACTTATTATTGACAGAACATGATGTTTTCAACTAAAAATATCTGGAATCTATATAAAGTATAATTGTATGGGTATAGATATTGCAAGTGAAAAGTGAATAGAGGAAACATACAGCATCCCTGATATCCATGGTTCTGATATTGAGTGCACTTGCTGTGCTTTCACACTATCTGATGATGCATAGAGGAAAGGAGCTCTATCTATATTGTTAAAGCCAAAGCCTGTGGGCATCAAACATCGAAATGTCAGGGTTGGGCCAAATTCAAAGGATAAATTATTCATATGGTCCCAGTAAAGGCTGTGCATGAGGTCACCAGCAGGCCTCACAAGCAAAGGAGAACTTGACAGGGAGCAGCACACGAGTCGTCTTCCAACTCCTGTTAGGAGGGGGGGGGGGGGGGGGGGTCATCACTGAAGCAGCTGTTCAAGCAAGAAGGGGAAGTGACCTGCTCAGTAAACCATAAACAAGTGTGAAGAATATGCAAAAAAGGGTCCTGCGCTGCACACCGAGTTGGATTTGGCAACAGCAGCGTGCTCACCTTGGGGAGGTGAGGAATTGAGATGAGAGAGGCACGACAAGTCGAACACACTGATGTCGCCGCAGATTTAAGAAAATGTTTGATCCCGCTGATGTACCCAACATCTTGACAGGAATCTTTGCCATCACCTTTGAGATGACAAGAGATAAATTCCCGGGTCAAATAAAACACAATGCTGTTGATTGGGTTGCACTGGGGGTGTGAATGCGTAAAAGAAACCATCACATTTTGTTCTTTTCTCTCAGCTTGATTTAGATAGCAAGAAAGCTTAGAGGATTACAGACGTATCAGGACAAAAGACTACGACAGGCAACAAACAATTTGATCTTACAGTAACTCCAGGTAGATATCATAGCTGATGAAATAGTATTTAGGCTCAGCCTCAGGGAAGAGACACTTCCTGCTGTTATCCTTATTTGTTGGGACAGTTCAGTCTACGTTAGAGAAACATTTATATCCCTCACACAGCAAGAGAGAGGACAGAAGTGTTTATCCGCCCCTCAGAATCTGTGATATTGCAGATCATAATTTGAAGGTTTGAAACTGATGGCTTTGAGTTTACTGAGATAAAAAGTTGGTACAAAAATGGCAGTTGACAAATCCATCTCCCATTCACTGCAGTAAAGCTGTTATACATTTTATTTCACACATTAGCTAAGAAAGTTTATAAAAACGCTGGCACAAAATATTGCATTAAATGTCACCAATTATGCTATTGAGTTTTGGGTTTCTTTCCTTTGTACACAGCAAATTCTTTCTTTCAGTCCACATGTGTGCATGTGCCATTGTACGCTGTGTGCGCAGATCTAGGACATACTGAAGGCTGTGTTGCTCTAAAGAGAAAAGTTGTATTGACCCAATTAATCCCTAAAGACAAAAGCAACCACTTCCCATCTTGCAAGACCTTTTTCTTTCAAAAACACGGATTGCAATATTTCTATTGTGTCTCTCTGTGGCAGTGACAAGGAAACCAATGCTGACCTTCATTTAGACTATAGAATGACAATACCGGAGGGGAATAAGAAAGTGAGGGGGGAAAAGAAAAACGGAAAATCAATAGCTCATTTTCTGCTTTTTTGTATAGAGATTCTGATGTTTGCTGAGATAAAGGTCAACAAGCCTGAGAGATCTCTTGCACCGTCTCAACTTGAACAACCCTAAAATTGCTATTGTGTCCACGGCAATTTAAAAATGAGGATTCTGATTTTGCCAATAGACCCTGTTGTGTGTCATAGAAATACGGCTCAAATGTGTGCCTTTTTTTCTGCATTGTCTAAATTCCCCATTAAAAAAATTAGCGTATCACTCCTCAAATATATATTCATTCATACCTAAGAAAACTGAACATTAATCCAGAGGTCAAAAACTATGTCAAAACATCTGAATGTGTGGGTGAGAGAAAAACACAAGTGTCAAAGCTGCATATTACACATTATACAAGATACATATCAAAAATAGAGAAGACGTCTTCGATCTGATGACCAACAGAAGTTTCATTCTGATATTATGTATTACAGTTGATAAGGGGATGTCTTTGAAGTAAAGCTAAAGATTAGAGTAATTTGCTTCTAGACTGAAATGTCACTAAGCGATTATAAACAAACACAAATCTAGCCACAGATTCTCTACATGGGACAAAACCATAGAAATTGGTAATTGCATATTGTCACCGTCTGAAGCGCAGACAACTGGGGATGGACACAAATGGAGACAGACACAGAGAGGAAGAGGATGATTATCAGTGATTTCAATAAAGAAATGTCCAAAACAAAACGTACATGTCAGATGAGTCCAAAAGTAAGTAACTGATGAACAAAACTGGATTTGGTAAAAAGGACAAGTGCTCAATGGATGGATACATATACCAACAGACAAGACAAAAGACAGGACTATAAATACACAAGAAACTAGTCCGCCTACACAACACATGTGGGCAGACACAAAGACAGGCCGAACTCTGATTGGTGGAAGATACACAAGAAAAACGGGAACAATAGTGAGGAGACAAATCCAACACAAGTGACCCACAGAAAGAGGAGGGAAGACCACAGAGACGGGAAGTAAAATAAATAGTACACGAGAGGCAGGGAAACATAAAACTAAACTAAAACCAAGATCATGACACATATGGTGACGGCACAGGACTTCTCAAAACTTTATAGCCGCCCACTGCTCCTAATACTAGGATCGGTTAAAAGCAGAGGTTCAATTTGAGGTGTACATGTGTGACAATAGGGGTTGATTTTACTATTATTATTAATAAAAGAATGAACACTAAGGAAATAAGAAATAACGGAACAGAGAGATGAAATATTCTTTTAATGTTTTTACCAATTGCACAAGTTACCAAGAAATATCCTCCTTTATCTTAATCATCAGAGAAAATGGCTAAAACTCCCAAGTAATATGGATGTCAAAATGGATTCCTGCTTCTCATCTCGTCTGTCGCTTATCAGATGCTCCCCGTTGTGCATTCTCACAATAAATTGTAGGTTCTGAAGATTGTGTGATTATGTTCAAAGAAGACTTCCACATCCATCCTCACTTCAATCATTTCACCCATTTAAAAGAGGGCGAGTGTCAGGTTCACGGCCTGTGGTAATTATGATGTCTTTTCTCAGCAGGAGGGATGTCTGAAATGGGTCAGGATCCAGCACTTCAACCATGTGTCAAGGCTACGTTTGACAGAAAGAAATGGACAGTATCTTTCACAGAATGACACAATAACCAATAAACAGCCAACTGACAGGTGGAAATACAAACGTAATTGTGAAAATGTCATTGATAATTGTCTGAAGCAAAGCTGTCCACTCCACAGCCGCGGTCCTACTGAATCATAAACGTGAGTGTTCGTGATGGAGAATAAGGAGCAGTGTGTTCATGGGAAAGAGCTCGTATGATCAGCCAACCCACCCTTTGTAAATGAACATAAAATAAATATCATAAACTGCTCTGTTAGCTACGGTGGGTATTTCCAATTAGATGAGTTTGTTTCCTCAACGTTGTACCATGCAAAATTAAACATTATGCCATCAATCAAAACGAGCAAGAGAGCGGGTATTGAATTATGCTGTATACTGAATTCTATATCCGTTTTTTTTTTTTTTTGGGACTGTGTTAAGGAAGTGTTGATCCATTTCTTAGACCATCTGGACTACATTTTCTTCAAAAAAAAATGTACTTTTTTGCAGTTTTTGTATTAAATAACTTCAAATTCTAGTTTTTTATGAAAGTGTAAAACCCAATTATAGCAGGTGTGCTTAAATACTCCCCCATTGACTTAGATAACATGAAGAAAAAAACACAGGCACTCTTCTATATTTTGTTCTTCAACAAATCACATAAAAAGACCAAAACAAACAACGTGTTATTTTGTCGTATGAGCTCTAAAGGATTCCTACTGCAGATGTAAATCTTAAAATACGGATTACAAATATATAGTTTGATTCTTTTTAAAGAAAGGCTCAGTTGGGCACTGTAGTTTTTAACACATATTCATTTAATAATAGTAAATAATCTATTTGTTTGGAACTATTTTTAGCTGTGTAATAATATACCTTGGTTAATCCAGTGAGTATGGACAACCTGGTCTCACAGAAATACGTGAAATGAACACGTTCCCTTAACCCCAATATGCGTGGTGTCGGCACGTAATGTGTTGAAATTACGTGTGGGTACCACGTAAACGACACCCATACAAAGTCAATGAGGCTCATTTACGTGGTGGACACACGTATTCCCTGATTCAAATAAACGTCCTCCTTTTATAATGTATTAGGTTCAACAACGTCACGCAGTGGGCGGTGGTAAATGTTGTTTTGTAGTTTACGAAACGTCCTCCTTTTATAATTTATTATAGTGAGTTAGTTGCGATTTCTCTTGTCTAAATAACAGTACATTGTTTGAAATAGATTGTTTCCTTTACGTTATTAAACCCTCTACGATATTTTATTATTCTCAAATGTATTTTCTGTCACCGCAGCGAATATTATTAGGCCTATTAATAATTATACTTATGAATCAGAAGACTTTCAGTGGTTACCACGACAACGATACGTCACGTTACGCTGGGCGCATTCAAAGCAGGTATCCCATATCCCACAATGCAACGCGGTCATTCATTCAGAGACTCTGACAGCGATCAGCGGGTCTTTAACGCCATTATCGCTTCAATGTTCATATATATATAATCTGTGGTTTTATCACCAGCAACAACACGTTGCTCAGTTTTCTTCAGTAAGTTATGCACCGTAATAACATTTTAAAAAAACAGCTGAAGACTCAGGAAGTGACGTAATAATTACTGCTCCGAGTCTGTGAAAGATTGCTGCACGTTGTACGTGAGAATTTATACAATAAAAATACCAATAATGAAAAACAGTGTTTTATGCTAAGCACGTTGATTTGCCTTGTATATACTATATAACCAACCTAGAGTTAAGTGTTAGAAATACTGCCTGATGGCCTGTTTGACTACTTAACATTTGTTTTGACTTGTTGATAAACTAGTTAGGCCTACAAAGAGAAGCTTTTTTATTTCATTTTCCATGCATCATTATTTAAAAATGCAATTTTCTAATTTTGTAGTTGATGAATGTTAATAGCAAAGACTGAAGGGGGAAAAAGCATGAGCATATTTATGTGTGGGACTTTGTAAGCATTGCACTGCATTAGTTTTAAACAAATTACTTTTTAGAATTTTTTTTTTAATTTAAATTGATGGCAGGCCTAACATATTAATTATTATATTCATAAGATTATCCTCATATCAATCACCATGGCTACAGCTTATAACCATAACCTTTGCCTTTACTGAGCATTTTCAGGAAATTAAAAGGATAAGCAGATTGTTGCCGAGGTTTTTGCTCACAAAGTAAGATGTATATATCTTTGTTTGGGTATCTCTGCATATACAACATGTGTTTTGGCATTTTTGGCACACTTCTACCTCAGCCTACTGCACACAGACAAACGTACGTTTTGCATATTCTGCTGAAATAGAGACCTGTCAGTTTGTTTTCAGTTTTTAGTTGTTTTTTTTCAGTTTTCAGTTTTTCAGTTTGTTTTCACCTGTGAATCAGAGGGTTTATGTTATATATGACTGTCATGAAGGTTGCGGAGAGGAATAGAAGCCAGTCTCTCCAGGCAAGCACAGAGAATATGACCTGATCTATCTTTATTCTCCATGCAAAGTATGAGTTCTTATACTCTAGCAGAAGATATAGGTTACTCCAATGTAAACTTAACATTTCTAAACTATAGGCCTAGTCGGACCTCAATTACAACTTTAAATAATATTGCTTGAGGCTGCAGGAGGTTTGCAATACCTTCATGATATGATGCATAGGGTTGTGTGTAGGTTGCTCTTGTCACTGTGTGTGAAAGATGAGCAATAGATTGTGGCTGTGTGATGTGCTTCAGTCTGGCTACATATCACTTTGTTTATTGTAAGTATATGTCAGCTGTATGATAAAACAATATGTCAAGTGTTATGTGTGAAGAATTTGAACTCAAGGCAGATATCACTCCGGGGATAATAAAGTATCGCCTGCAAATTGGTCTCTCCATGATATGTGAAAATTAAAACATTGTCGTAGGACTATATCAAACATATTGTTGGAAAGGTCTCAACCTCCACAGTAACATATGTCAGTCTGAAGAGGATCCATTACTCCTACTCTGAGATCTTGACCTCTGAACCTTGAACCTAGTCCATGTTTGAAGGCTTGTCATTTATCAACAGAAGGTGCTACAGACATAGGATCAGCTGTTATAGAAAGCTCTGGACCTCAGCTGTCATGTAGATATGGTCACCAATGTTTAACCACTGTAAGCACTGTATAATATGGTAATAAGCTATTTTCACCTATTTAACGATTCAATTTTTAAAATCTGATGACACCAGTGTATTCCCCATCTCAAAAAAACCCAGGGGGCATCCACAATGATACACTTTTAACTTCTAATTATGAGAAATATACCAATATATTTAGAAACTACAACTCCCATTATATATGCGGCCCAGAACCTGTTACAAGCGTGCGTATCTGTAGTTCTTCCGGGGTGGGCAGCTGCCGTGTTCGATTCCTGTGTTTCTGCCGTCTGCCGTGAATGGGCTTCATTCCATTTCAGATTGCCGCCGCCCGCCGGCCGACCGAGCAGACAGTACATGAGACAAATACATGAAACTGTTTTTTATTACTATTATTATCTTCATTGTTTAAATCCTCAAATACAATGTTAGACAAAAACATCAATATTACGAATATTATGTATTTTTGTATCTTCTTATCTGCCGAGCGGCACGTACTACGTCACTTCCTGAGTCTTCAGCTGTTTTTTAAAAATGTTATTACGGTGCATAACTTACTGAAGAAAACTGAGCAACGTGTTGTTGCTGGTGATAAAACCACAGATTATATATATATATGAACATTGAAGCGATAATGGCGTTAAAGACCCGCTGATCGCTGTCAGAGTCTCTGAATGAATGACCGCGTTGCATTGTGGGATATGGGATACCTGCTTTGAATGCGCCCAGCGTAACGTGACGTATCGTTGTCGTGGTAACCACTGAAAGTCTTCTGATTCATAAGTATAATTATTAATAGGCCTAATAATATTCGCTGCGGTGACAGAAAATACATTTGAGAATAATAAAATATCGTAGAGGGTTTAATAACGTAAAGGAAACAATCTATTTCAAACAATGTACTGTTATTTAGACAAGAAAAATCGCAACTAACTCACTATAATAAATTATAAAAGGAGGACGTTTCGTAAACTACAAAACAACATTTACCACCGCCCACTGCGTGACGTTGTTGAACCTAATACATTATAAAAGGAGGACGTTTATTTGAATCAGGGAATACGTGTGTCCACCACGTAAATGAGCCTCATTGACTTTGTATGGGTGTCGTTTACGTGGTACCCACACGTAATTTCAACACATTACGTGCCGACACCACGCATATTGGGGTTAAGGGAACGTGTTCATTTCACGTATTTCTGTGAGATCAGGTTGAGTATGGATGTCAGCAGGATGGTGTATATTTGACAGACTTTAAATAAACTACATGTTCATTGAAATGAAAAATGAATGTCAGCCCGTGCAACAGTGCAATAGTTTATGAACAACAATGAAGCCCTACAGCACAGAGGATTAACATATATCAGGCTTCGAAATGACAGACCGTGGTCTACTTATATATAGCATCAATTCAGTGTTAGTTTGGTCTTTTCAGAAAAATATACAATACGTCCAGCATGATACTTTAAAAGAGTCCATAGTATATTCTGTTATCCAATTTTCAATCCTATGTTTTCCATTTTCTAGGCCTTAAGTGGCAAACATATGATAGACTGGCATGTTCTCCTATAATGATTCCTCAGTCACTTGTTTTTGTCAACCTGATGAAGATCCATTGATCAAAATCTTGTCTCTCAATAACAGTTATGGTTGCAAACCATGGGTGTTGCTTAGAAATCTATTACAAAATAAATTCATCTCCAAACTGTAAAACTAAACGGACAAACATTAATACAAATACAAAATGCACTTTATTCTCAATAATGGGCTGATGCCCACTTTGTGTATGAATAATTAATAACAAATTATGGAAGGTAATGCAGCAGGCTGGTTGTTAAAGTACCTGTAGCTGTTAAACCACCTGTTGTATGTGATTATTTGTGACATTGATGGCATAAGGAATTGAACCAGATAACAGCTGCTTTCATCTAACCAGTCTGCTGGGCTACTAATGAATCACAAAGCTCTTGAATGCTAAGTGGCATTTGAGAAGTCCCAGGGTATGCTTGTTTTTGTTTTTTTAAGCCAGAATGGTTTTCCCAGTGCACCTGCACTATGGCAGCAAGATGCCTCTCTTCCAGTACATCACATGGACAGCTTGTCAAGTGTGTAATGAGGGATCGTCCTAATGGGAAGATGTTAACTGGTTAGAAATAAGTTTACGCTAAAGACAAGTAATGTATGTATGGTCATATTGGATTTCCTGTCTATAATGATGCCTCCCTATCAGTTAGAGTGACTCATGGCAATGTTACAGATCTTTTATCTGAATAAGCAGCACCCTTTTGCCCCCTACAATTGACTTGCACACATCAGCTGTTGTCTGCTGTGATCAATTACCTCAGATGAAAGTGACAAGGCTGCTGCACCTTTACAGTGCAGCATTTCCTGCACAAGCCTCAGCCGGACGAGTGATGGGATATCTCTGTCAGCAAATCTATCTCTTGAAATTCAGGCCTCTCAGCTGTGACACATGCTCAAACAGCAACAAAAATGTGACTACAGTATGGAAGAGAAGTGTCAGTTATTGAATGACCCCCACATATATTGGTGGAAAAGAATGAGGTGTCAGAACAAAAGTGGTAATAGACTGGAATACATTAAATGATGTGGAGTGTCCATTGGACTGGAACCAATTCTGCTCATTTCTTTAAAGCTCAGTTGCCTGAGAATCAGCAGTGAAGAGTGGACCTGTGTGTGGTTTAGGGGATTATGTGAGGGTTGGGAAATAGAGAGGAAAAATGGAATGTAAACAAAGCTGTGTATGCTCAAAACCCTCCTTGATTTCCTCTGTATTTGGATGTCGAGTGGTGAAACGTTTTTCACTTTGTGTTTTTGTTTATTTAGTCAAAGATAGTTATTTCAGGAATTTACATTTTATTTCTATTATTGTTTTTGTTTATAGTGCAAAACAAGTGACCAACAAGCAGTGCAATACAAGTGACCAAGGCTAAAAGAATCAAATAAAACATATGACACAGCATTAGACAAGCAGGAGAACTAGACTCAAATGAACCAAAACAAAACAACAAGCAACAACAGCAGCAACAAAAATACCAACAACAACAAGAAAAAAGAAAGCGTAATGTTTGGGCTTAGATTTATATATTGTAGTACACGTGTGTATGTGTGTGTGTGTGTGTGTGTGTGCTTGTTTATTACTCATGTGGGGACCCACCTTCCTTTTGGGGACAAAATGCCCCCATAAAGTCCCCATAACACAAATTAATACATTTTAGGGTTTAAGGTCAGGGTAAGGTTAGGTTTAAGTTAAAGGAGATGTGTGTAGGATTTAGTGGCATATTGTGGTGATGTTGAAATTCAAACATCAAACTGAACACCCCTCCCTTTCTATGCGTGTCAGAGATGTACATTGGCCTTCAGGTAATGTACTAATGTGAAAGGCTGTTAGAGCCAGTATTTGACTTGTCTGTTCTGGGCTCCTGTAGAAATGTGGCGGTACAACACTGCAGTCTCCGTAGGGAGGACATTGGTATGAATATTATATTCCATTCCTGCCAATAAATCCCCCTACATCCTGCACATTATTTTCCACCCCTCTCAGCGGTCTGTTGATCTGTGTCTAGGAGCAGCTTTCTAATAGGAGATGGGCTTCAGAGAGATCGGGTTCTCTGACTTGTCACAAACAAGTCTGTACCCCAAATAATACATACTAAATGTTATTGACAAAAGATAATTCAAATCAATTAATTCAAATCAAATGAAATATGCACTATTTACACACTATGTACATGGTTATTTGCCTTTTGAACTTACTTTTAGAACATTAGTTATTTGCCTCGAGCACAAACGTGTTGGTAATATGCAACAATTCATAAACTTGACACTTCAAAGTGCACATGGTAAAGGCGGAAAAAAGGCTTTCATCCATTTTCTAAGCCTTTCAACAAAAAACAAAGAAATGTCACCGGTTTATTACCTTGCCCATTTGCGTGTTGACGCTACACTTAAGCTTCTCCGCATCATCATTATGGAAACATAATGCCTCTTGTGACTCTCATATGTCTGACATTTGAAAAGTATGCCCCTCCCCCTCACACACACACACACACACACACACACACTTCCACAACCTCCTCTCCAGTCTAGTAAATCTCTTAGCATTGGCTGTGAAGCTGCTGGGATCTGCTATTTTGTTCTCTTTGGGATTGCTGCCTCTTCCCACTTGATCCAAACAGTCAGCTTAGGGAGCTTGTGGCACACAGGCGTACAAGTTGCCAAGGAGCTGTCACAGAGATGTCCGCACAAAGGATTTCTGCTGCAGACTAGTGGAGTTTGATATACAGAACAGAACTTTCCCTCGGCATTTCAATGTACATAGCGGTGGGGGGTGATCCAATTGCAGCCCCAGGAAACGCTGAGCTTTATGCCTCAAACCCAGTTTAGTAACAAAATGACAGCTTGAGAAATAAATGGGTGTTGATGAGGTACAAGATGCAGCTTGACAACACTGACAACAGGATTTATTTAGCAGAAAACGGTTGATGTCTGATGCCATGCAAATGGAAATCTGGCAGAACTGGGGAAGGCAGTTGAAGAAGATAACATGGTTATATGTATTTTTCTACCCGCCGCGCTAGAAAGGGTGATAGAAAGTATATAAAAAGCAAGAAGACAACAACACAGTAAGACAGGATTTTAGAAAAACAGAGCATGTTGTTGTTGCTCTTTTTCTGATCTCAATTCAAATATTTCCTTTCTTTTTCCTCCTGATTACTAATGATAACACAGCCTTGATGATTGTTTTTTATGTTTTTTCCGTCGGTATGCCCCGATGATTACTGGCACACTAGTGTCATTTAGTTTGGACAGGTTTGGTTCAAGTGTTGAAAAACTCCAGAGTGAATCTTCAGCCGCTGTCCATCTAATGGCATCAGAGGCTGGAGCGAGACCCCGACCACAGACAGCACTCAATCAGTCTGAGCCTTCAAACTGACCTTGCTCAGCAATCATCTAGCTACAGGGGATTAGGCAATCACTCAAACCACCTGGAAAGGACTGTTTGTTCACATCCCACAGCCTCCATCATATCACAGATATACATCAAAGTTTATTATTTTCTTTCTTTAAGCCCCGGGATTCATCGATATCGCTCTGATGAGGAAGCAATCGCAGTGTTTCATACAAACAACTTTACAGTGTCAATTGTGGGTTCATCCCTTTCATTTTTTTTAGAAAGAGGCGTGTCTCTGCACTCCTAATTGGACATTGTTTCTTGATTATATCTATTATACAATCAGGATAATGAGGAACTGCACAAGTCTGCTTTTAGCAATAACAGCCACAGAATATCAAGTTCACTCATGACTCTATAAATCTTTACTTTCTTCATAATTGTTTGAATTTGTAAATGCTGCATTATTCAAAAGCAGTGTTAAATTTTGACACTTATTCCCACCAGAATGAGGGTGTCATGGAAGTGTGCCCCTCCCCTCCTCCCGGCGACAGCATCACCAGGTCGCTTTGTGACAATTATTCCCCCTTCTCATCCCAGCGGCTTTCATAGTTTACAGTTTGCTCTTTAATTGCAAATGAGACGATCAAAGACAAATCATGACGGATTGTACTGATATTGTTCTGTTTTTTTGCCTAGATATTTTTGATTGCTGTCATTGTTGGCCTCATTTCAGTAAAGCCACAGCGTGTACAATGGATAAGCTAGTACATCAAAAGTAAAATACCTTGATTGCCCTTTAAACTTTTTAAAACTTAAAAAAAATAGTGTTAGCTTCCATTTTCTTCAATGTAAATGTTATTTGGAGATTGAAACAATATTCATTATCACACTGTGTATATCTGAAAATGCTTTCTTTCAGTGGAAGCACTTTAATAGTATAATGTTGCGTTCACACCAAAAGTGAAGAGAATTTTTGGTTGCGTTACCCTCACTATTTGTGATTTTTCACGTAATTTGCTTAATTCGCTCTAGATGTGATTGAGAGGAGTGGCTTATCGCCATGGAAGAAATAACCACTATTTCTGCTTTGTACGTGTTGTAGAAGTCCCACAAACGTTGGACATCTGTCTGGGTTCATAAGCTCGATGGACTTCTTCAGGAACTGCGTCTGGATGCCTACCGCTTCCAGCGCTTCTTGAGGCTGACCAGTAGCCTTTGATTGATTCGTGTCGCGGCATTCGCATCATTCGCGCCACCTGCCCCAAATTCGCATCCATTTCGCGTCTGTGCACGTACTTCGTATTTTACTCGCACGAAAAATTTGCAACGCTTTTGGTGTGAACGCAGCATTAGTGTGGCTGTCCCTTTATTCAGTCCTTTCATTTCAGCACTTGCTTAATTGATATAGTGTTAGGCGAGGAGTTGCTGAATAGCTGAACGGAGCCACACTTGCGCTAAGAACCATGGCAACACAGCTCGACAATTTGAAGGAGCTTTAGCACTGTGGCATGAAGGATATACGCAACATATTCAGAGCCCAAGAAACAAAATATTGTGTTTTTGTTTGTGAAGAGTCAGAATTTATTCACTCAAAACTTTTGTTTGTCATGCAAAGCCATTGCAACGTAACTCTGCGCCCTTGAGAAGTTAAAATGAACTCGCAGTTCCAGTCAAAACACTCAATGACAAAAGTGCATCATGTGCATTGTGCAAAAACATTCAAATATGATGCCAGCTGTTTGAAAGGAGCACCTATTCAATACCAAACCTTTGTATAAATGCTAATAACTTTGTGTCTTTATGTGGTATGAATACAATGTATTGAAACGCTTGTCCTCGTCTATGTTACAATTTCTGGTTTAAACCTGCTGTCTCAACTGAGTGACATCTGACCAAACAGCGAAAGGAAAATGATTATTTCATGAGGCGTGGGAGCCAGCTTAGGAGTGACTTTTCAACTCAAGACACCAAACATCAACTCCGCTCATCCCTTGACTCGATGCTAAATGTCAATGTGTTAGTACAAATGAGAAGGATTTGCTGGCAGTCATTTTCAATCATGCTGCAGCATCTCTCATCATCGCTGTAGTGTTCTCTATAATAAAGCCTTGTTTCAGGGGCAAAAAAGCCCCATCGCATTCTTCCTTTACATGATACTTCCTGCATCCAATTACGGGCCACATTAGGGTAATTTTCTCCCAGTGCTGCATTTGCATTCTGTACGAGACAGGCGACTGGGATGCCAGTCATTAATCATGGCCCAATGAGGGCTGTCAGAGCATTGTCATGCTTGTCAAATGTCTGCTTTCTAAACTCACTCCAGTTATCAAATATCCAGATCTCTGACCCACCTGTAAAGCTTGACAGAACTGGAGGTGACTTCTTTTGAGCAGGTAAAAGCATGTAGGACGGGGATACGTGTGTGTGTGTGTGTGTGTGTGTGTGTGTGTGTGCGCGCACAATCATCTGTCTCCCTGTCCTTCTTTCTCCCGCCCTTGCTCTATGTCACTCTTTCTTTGTGTGTGTGTGTGTGTGTCTTTTGTTGTCTGAAATCTCAATTAGCTAATCGCTGTGTTTGTTGCTTGTGTTTTCAGGGTTTGTGCGGCCGATAAAAACATAATAGCTAACAGCGCTCTAACAGAGGCTGGTGATTGTGTGGGAACATAAAGAAGAACCCAATGATTACATTGTGCTAAACAATGCTAATTCAGCTGTGCCGATGCAGGAAAACAACAAAAACACTGTTGGTTTTTTAGAGTTTGGTGACACTAAATCCATGCCAATAGGGCCACATGTGAGACAATGAAATGTTTGCACTATTTGAATTGGCTTTATGTCACCTCTTCTTTTCGGTCACTCCAAATAACACCTTGATGTCCATTATCTGCACACATAATTGCTATATTGATTTTCCCTGTTGCTTCTCTCTTTTCATCCCACCATGCCTTCACTTGTTATTGTTCAATAGATGTTCTTGAAAGTAAAGGTTGATTGGGTAGAATAATGCGGCTTTTGGAAAGGCAAACTGTAGTTTCATATCTGTATTCTGTTTAGGTAACCATTTCAGGTTACTGTACATTTCATTAGTGCATGGAAATCTGTTTTCTGAGACTTAAACTTGCCCACAAGTTGAATTTCACATGTTTATGGAAAAGGAATGGAGAAATGAAAAGTTAAGACAAATATGATGAGAGATAGAGAGATATAGAGATAGCCAGATAGAGAGCTAGCACGATGGATAGATACATACATAGAGCATAGTAGGGTATATTATCACATTCATTATCCATTTAGTAATCTAGCAACAATACAACAACAAATAAAAACCCCTAACCATGGAAATTGATTATATATTCAAACCACAAACACAACACACCCTGCGTCAACACTGTTGTTTTGTTTGATCTTCCGGATTTCAAAGAGGAGGGAGAGGAGTCCTACCATTGAGACTCTGACAATAAACTCCATGGAGGAAGAGCTTCAGGGACTCGGTGCCTTAACTGCAGGAAAGCTGCGTGTGTGCTGAACGTGAACAGACTTGTCAGGCACAGTGGCTGCCCTGTGATACTGTCTTTAGTTTCGCACAGAGAACTCGCAGTAAAAGCAGTTTCTCTGATGTACTTCCTTACTGCGAAAGGGGCATGAGATGAACTTAGTTTCTCTTTAATACCTATCAGGCAAGCCAACAATATACATATATTATCTTTTTATTTTCTACTCAGGCAGGAAAACCCTGAGAGAATTAAAGAGAGTGTTGTTGTTACTGGATTTAAAATCGGCAACCTTTTCATACCTCTTTCTTTTCTTTATTTTTCAGCCATGCTCTAGCCTGTCGCTCAGGACACCACTTTGGTCCAGGCTGAAATATCTGGAACACTTTTGGATTAGTTGTCATGAATTTTGATATCGACATTGAACCCTGCTGACTAGAGATCCCATGACTTTGAATCTAGCACCACATTTTTGCTTTTGATTGAAATACCTTACTATTGAGGGATTGCCATGAAATTTGCTAGAGATATTCAAGGTCCTGAGTGTATATTTCAACTACTTTAAGGATCCTTAGAACTCTCCCAGTGGGTTAGAAGTTTCCTTTTACAAGTAGTAAGCTTTCAAAAAAACCTACAAAACAAAACGTTCCCATCACTCTCAGCTATACTTTGTGTTTAAATCTAATAAGCAGATAGAACCAAACCTGAATAGTGAACATAGTCAATTGTGTGCTCAACATTAGCATGTTAACAGTTTCACTGTGAGCGGGCTGATGTTGACATTTAGTTCAGTGTGCCAGATTTGATAATGGGAAGATGTTCAGGGGTCAATAGTCCCTTCTGATATTGTTTTAACCATAAAAGTAACATGCAAATAATACACAATTTTCATTTTCACAATTATCTTTTCTTTCACTCACAACTCTAAAAACACAAATCTGCCTCTCATTCATATCTGGAGAGTCAGTTAACATTCAACAAACTATATGGAATACCTTAAACTTGAAAAATATCTTCACCTCGTGATCATTTTATGACAATCCGCCTGGTCCTTTTTGTCTTTTTTAATCAATAAATGTGTCAGAAAATGTCTTTTGGCAAAATTACTTTGCTCCTTTTTTTAGGATAAAGGTAACTTTCATCTTTCAAATCTAGCAAGCATTTGTTATCTAAAACAGTGAGTAAAAACCAAAAAGTAAAGAAATGTATTTGAATTCATCTGGATTGTAAATGAACATGAAGAACATTTTTGAGATTACAAAAATGAAATTTAACCTATTTCACATTTTCTCAAAACAGTTGTGTTTGCCTAAAGCTGTCAGTGTCCATGTTACAGGATGTTATATGTGTCCATGTTACAGGATGTTATATGTGTCCATGTTACAGGATGTTATATGTGTCCATGTTACATGATGTTATATGTGTCCATGTTACAGGATGTCATATGTGTCCATGTTACATGATGTTATATGTGTCCATGTTACAGGATGTCATATGTGTCCATGTTACAGGATGTCATATGTGTCCATGTTACATGATGTTATATGTATCCATGTTACAGGATGTTATATGTGTCCATGTTACAGGATGTTATATGTGTCCATGTTACAGGATGTTATATGTGTCCATGTTACATGATGTTATATGTATCCATGTTACAGGATGTCATATGTGTCCATGTTACGGGATGTTATATGTGTCCATGTTACAGGATGTTATATGTGTCCATGTTACAGGATGTTATATGTGTCCATGTTACATGATGTTATATGTGTCCATGTTACAGGTTGTTATATGGGTCCATGTTACATGATGTTATATGTGTCCATGTTTCAGGATGTTATATGTATCCATGTTACAGGATGTCATATGGGTCCATGTTACAGGATGTCATATGTGTCCATGTTACAGGATGTTATATGTGTCCATGTTACAGGATGTCATATGTGTCCATGTTACATGATGTTATATGTATCCATGTTACAGGATGTAATATGTGTCCATGTTACAGGATGTTATATGTGTCCATGTTACAGGATGTTATATGTGTCCATGTTACATGATGTTATATGTATCCATGTTACGGGATGTTATATGTGTCCATGTTACAGGATGTTATATGTGTCCATGTTACAGGATGTTATATGTGTCCATGTTACATGATGTTATATGTGTCCATGTTACAGGATGTTATATGTGTCCATGTTACAGGATGTTATATGTGTCCATGTTACAGGATGTTATATGGGTCCATGTTACAGGATGTCATATGTGTCCATGTTACAGGATGTTATATGGGTCCATGTTACAGGATGTCATATGGGTCCATGTTACAGGATGTTATATGTGTCCATGTTACATGATGTTATATGTGTCCATGTTACAGGTTGTTATATGGGTCCATGTTACATGATGTTATATGTATCCATGTTACAGGATGTCATATGGGTCCATGTTACAGGATGTCATATGTGTCCATGTTACAGGATGTTATATGTGTCCATGTTACAGGATGTTATATGTGTTCATGTTACAGGATGTTATATGTGTCCATGTTACAGGATGTTATATGGGTCCATGTTACATGATGTTATATGTGTCCATGTTACATGACTTCATATGTGTCCATGTTACATGACTTCATATGTGTCCATTTTACAGGATGTCATATGTGTCCATGTTACAGGATGTTATATGTGTCCATGTTACAGGATGTTAAATGTGTCCATGTTACAGGATGTTATATGGGTCCATGTTACATGATGTTATATGTGTCCATGTTACATGACTTCATATGTGTCCATGTTACAGGATGTTATATGGGTCCATGTTACATGATGTTATATGTGTCCATGTTACATGACTTCATATGTGTCCATGTTACAGGATGTTATATGTGTCCATGTTACAGGATGTTATATGTGTCCATGTTACATGATGTTATATGTGTCCATGTTACAGGATGTTATATGTGTCCATGTTTCAGGATGTTATATGGGTCCATGTTACATGATGTTATATGTGTCCATGTTTCAGGATGTTATATGTATCCATGTTACAGGATGTCATATGGGTCCATGTTACAGGATGTCATATGTGTCCATGTTACAGGATGTTATATGTGTCCATGTTACAGGATGTCATATGTGTCCATGTTACAGGATGTTATATGTGTCCATGTTACAGGATGTCATATGTGTCCATGTTACAGGATGTTATATGGGTCCATGTTACAGGATGTTATATGTGTCCATGTTACAGGATGTCATATGTGTCCATGTTACAGGATGTCATATGTGTCCATGTTACAGGATGTTATATGGGTCCATGTTACATGATGTTATATGTGTCCATGTTTCAGGATGTTATATGTATCCATGTTACAGGATGTCATATGTGTCCATGTTACAGGATGTTATATGTGTCCATGTTTCAGGATGTTATATGTATCCATGTTACAGGATGTCATATGTGTCCATGTTACAGGATGTCATATGTGTCCATGTTACAGGATGTCATATGTGTCAATGTTACATGATGTTATATGTGTCCATGTTACAGTATGTTATATGTGTCCATGTTACAGGATGTTATATGTGTCCATGTTACAGGATGTCATATGTGTCCATGTTACAGGATGTTATATGTGTCCATGTTACAGGATGTCATATGTGTCCATGTTACAGGATGTTATATGGGTCCATGTTACAGGATGTTATATGGGTCCATGTTACAGGATGTCATATGTGTCCATGTTACAGGATGTTATATGTGTCCATGTCAAAGGATGTTATATGGGTCCATGTTACAGGATGTTATATGTGTCCATGTTACAGGATGTCATATGTGTCCATGTTACAGGATGTTATATGTGTCCATGTCACAGGATGTTATATGGGTCCATGTTACAGGATGTTATATGTGTCCATGTTACAGGATGTTATATGGGTCCATGTTACATGATGTTATATGTGTCCATGTTACATGACTTCATATGTGTCCATGTTACAGGATGTTATATGGGTCCATGTTACAGGATGTTATATGGGTCCATGTTACATGATGTTATATGTGTCCATGTTACATGACTTCATATGTGTCCATGTTACAGGATGTTATATGTGTCCATGTTACATGACTTCATATGTGTCCATGTTACAGGATGTTATATGGGTCCATGTTACAGGATGTTATATGGGTCCATGTTACATGATGTTATATGTGTCCATGTTACAGGATGTTATATGTATCCATGTTACAGGATGTCATATGGGTCCATGTTACAGGATGTTATATGTGTCCATGTTACAGGATGTTATATGGGTCCATGTTACATGATGTTATATGTGTCCATGTTACATGACTTCATATATGTCCATGTTACAGGATGTTATATGTGTCCATGTTACAGGATGTCATATGTGTCCATGTTACTGGGTGTTATATGTTTTGTCTTCTGAAATAAAGACACATGCAGCCACAAAGATTTCATTTTTGCTGAATTGTCTACTGTCTCCTGCTTGCTCTCTAATGGCAGCGGGACATTTTCTGGCACGACTTTGGTTCGCTAATGTCCAAGAGGACAAGGCCAATGTTAATTACTACCAATTACCCAAAATTTAAGCTAATCATTTGGGACTACTATGATGGCAGTGAAGAGCACTTTCTCTGACCCTCTTTCAAAACCTCCAATAAATACTTAACTGAGATCATACTGAATGAGGCTATTCAGAGGGCCATGCCATATGGTTAACATCATTGTAATGGTGCTCAGTCCACTGGGTGACTACTTGTGCCTCCATAACAGAGACACTGTCAACTTGAAAGAAACCAGGCTTGTGAAGAAAAAAAAAAGAAATATGTTGTGCATTAAAATATGCAGCACTGATTTAGCCACTTATTACCTAGATGTCTCATCAGGGTCATCTGTTGTCACTTGAGTTCCACATGTTGGTATAGCTCTGAGGACTAGTTTCACCACTGTTTATCTATTCATGTCTGAGATGTGGAGAATATTCTTCTTCAAGGTCCCCGGAGTAATTTCTGCAAAACGTCCCTAAAGGTTAAGCAGAGATGGCAAAAAAGCTCTTCCAGACCTCTGCCCTCTCTGTGCTGAATACCCCACAGAAACATTTAACGCAGGAGGGAGTAGATGTTGTTAGTGGTTTTTGAAAGTCACCGCAGGAGAATGATTGTGTTGAAATATGTTGCCACTGCTTCTTCTCACTTTCTCGTTTTGCATTTCCTTTTGTCTTTATTACCTCTAATGCATTTCTTCCACAACAGTTCTCCTTATGTTCTCCAAAATACCCTTTTTGTCCATCTCAGCGGGGCGTCAAATACAGATACACATAAATAGAAAATAATATGTTTCTTTATGTAGTTGTTTTTAACATCCTCATGCATGCTACAAGATCTAACTTGAATCAAAATATTGTCCATTTCTTGTTAAATTATGTTAGAACTGGAGTACAAGGATTTATTCGGCAGAGTTGAGTCAACTATAAAGAAGTGTCAACTTGCACAGCAGGATGCTATTGCTTCTTAAGCCTCCTCGTGACAAGGCTATCTTCTCTCTCCACAATATTTTGCATTAACTTTACATGAATCAGTCTATTCTCTGGTTGGTAACATTCCTCTTTGTGTCGAGAAAATGTCTGTTTTGTCTTTCAGGGCTTATCACAACCATCTCATTTTCTCGCACAAAATAAGTTACATTTTCATCCATCTGCTGACCTCATTTCCGTGGCCAGTCGGAAATCTTTGAGTGGAATTTTTTGTGTGTGTACACTCAGCCTTGGATGTCGCTGGCATGTCTCCGAAGCAATTTTCTCAACTATGAATAATTCACAAGATATTATTCCAAAGGTCATCTTATAGTAATTAGTATCCTGCTGTTGACTAAACAGCCGCAAGGTACCTGATGGCCAGTTTAATTACAATTTGAAATGAGTGTACTGTTTGACAATCTCTATATGTTCTCATGACACTTCAACAGATGACACCTTGAGAACTAAGTAGGTTTACAATAAGTTGGCTTGTTAGCACCTGGAGATGGAGGGTGTGTGGGGTGAGAAAAACACAAGCATTGAGTGCGCTGTTAAGATCACAAAGTGCATTCTGTTTAAATATGCAGTAATTACTGGAAATGCAGTTGGGTAAGCATGTGTTTTGACAGTGTGGACATCTCCTGCACTGTCACTGTCTCATTATTAGCCAATTACCATGGAAATGTAATGGGGCAGGTCACAGCCGGGTCTCATAAGGAGATTGGGGACTGAACATATGCTGAAGATGTGGCAAGATGACACAGTCCAGCAAGCCTTTGGCGCGTTACGAGGTACACAACATGGTTCTTTGTGCTGCGCGAGTTAGGAGTCACTGCCAAGAGATGCTGTCATGTCCTGTTGTCGTGAACATCAACCTCTACACCATACTGTAAGCTTGAGGTTTCCTCTCTGAGGGCTTGTATATATATTCATCAGAGAACTGTAAAGCATTAAGGCAGAAGGGCCTCAGGTAGGACACGTAGCCCAAGGGGTTTGTCGAAACTGTTGCAGAGTTTGCCTTTGAGGCATCACAACTCATGGATGGATGGATGGATGGATAGATACACAACAAGCTATGGCCAAAAAGGTACACAAATAAAATGCCACATACAAAGCTTTCTGTATTTGAGGCCGAATGGCCACATGTAGAGTGGACAGCCTCCAGGTATCACTGACGATGCTGAGAGATGATGATGCACAGTGAATAAAAGGAAACCAAAGTTGACATTCTGAGCAGCCACAATGCATGAATGAAAAGATACTTGTTCTTCTTCTCCTGGCTTAAACTGACATTTACTTCTTGGCCGTAGAAAACAAAATGCTAAATTAAGGTTTACTGTGTTCTATTGATTTTCCTCTGAAAAGTATAAGATACTTCCTAGAGTCTATGATCTACTCTGATATGATAATGGCTGGACAGCCTAATGAGTAGAGGTGTGACCTTGTGATGGGAAGCTCACTGATTTGTTTTGTTGGACCAAATTATAAATGTAGGAATAGATCGATGCATGTTCTGCCCTTCCTAAACAGAAACCCTCAAAGTGCCCTTTAGATTCTAAAAGTGCCACTAGCTACTTTAGGCCTAATTATTAATTATTTTGATCACATACATTTTAGCTATATTGAGATAAAAGTTTGACTTCAGTAGTTTGTGTTTATTTCTCATCATAACTGCTTCACTGTTTTAACCATAATTGAGTTGTCTTAGTCAATAAAACATGCACAGTGATGGTACGTAGTGATGGGAACAATATTCACAATGGATCACATGACTAATTGCATGTGATATGGGTCGAAGTCGTTTAACCCACAGGAAATCATCATCTGACCTAACCAAAGTTCCTGTCAGCTTCGCAGAGTCTTTCAGTTTAATGTTTGTTTTTTTTTTTGATCAGGAAATATACAATTTTGATCAGAAAATTTAAAATATGTATTATGTATTTTTGCACAAATTGCACAAATTGGACATAAGTCCACCAGAAGGCCAGAGACTGGACTCCAAATGAAATAAAGAATCAGATATTGCAGTTTTAAGTTAAATGTTCTGCCCCAAATGGTGAACTTGAGGTATCCGTTATTCTTCGCATTTCATTTTTTGTGTGAATGTGGCAATATCCACAACCATCAATTCCAGGTTAAGCTGATGGCCCTATAGGCAGAAACAGAACAGCTTTAGATGTGGATGTTTGTGTGTGTAACCAGTATGTCAGCACACTGACACATTGTCTTTGTGTTGTGGTATTTCCCTCATATGTTTAACATAGAGGCTAACAGAATCACTCAGTTGTTTTAACTGTGATTATGATATTTAGAATTTGTCAATTGCTATTTTCATATTTAGAAAACAATACAGAGCATCTTTAACCTTTAGCGACCTCAAAGGAGATATTCAGATCCCACGTTGACTGTGCTCCTTACCGTGTTTATTAAGGGTACACATTTTATCCTTTTCCCATAAATATACATATATGTCATAGGTTGAGTCGTTTCCCCTGCGGTATTAATTTCCAGAAATGAAGGTGAAATGCCATGTCCAATTTGATGGGTCTTATATCATGAGCTTGTAATTGCCATAATTGGAATACTGTGACAGTATGCTCTCATGTCACATCTATCACTGGTATAAAAATGCTCTCAGAAAAACCTAATCAAACAACAATGGAAAGTGAAGGACAAGCGTGATACGTGCATACTTTGAGGACTCAATATTTAATGGCTTAAGTAAAATTCAATGACAAGAAAAATCATTTCACCATATGGAAGGTCATTTTTTTCATATATTTAAATGGGATATCTTACAAAGGCATGACAACACAGACTGTATAGCTTTAACTGACCAATACAGATTTGCTGGCAAGGATTGAAGCCTTTTCTCAAAGCAAAACTTGACCTGACTCACTGATGACTAATTTACAAGCATATACTTAAGTCTTATATCATATTTTGATATAGTTTTTGTACAAGATACATTTGTATACATAAAATATTCTGGCAAGGTGCATGCCAGTACACACATATGTGCACATACACACACTCATACATGCAAGGAGAGACACACTTTCTCCCTCACACACATACAAGATCACCTATAAACACATTCGAACACACTCTCACCAATATTATGCATATGTAGCCATTTACATTACAACAGAGATTGTCATCTCATCACTTCTTATGTTTTCCATTTTTCCTTTGAATCAACGTAGCGATTTCCAGTATTTAGCCTGTAGCCTTTAGTCTTTACTGTATGTCTTTCCAGTTTGTCATCGTTGTACTGGTTCTTAGGGGTACTGCTATGTACAGTTTGAAATCAAGTTTACCTGACAGAATAGATATTTGTGTGTACGTAGAGGCAACAGTGGTACGCACTCTTTACAAAGTTTGAATGTGTACACTGTAACATTTGTTTTGTTCCAAAGACACACAAACAGTTAGAGCAGTAAACACCAATACTGACACTGAATCTAATGATGGATGCATGAACTACATAGTCAAGTGTTGCCTTGTGGAGGTCCAAACAGTTCATGCAAATTATGACACAAATTGACATGGCAATCATGACACACATTTTGAAAAGAACAATTCAGAAAATAAATTAAAAATAGTTTGATGCATACCATCTTTACTTTAAGGGCAGAGATAATCAGGAAACATAGGAACGTAACAGGAAGAGCAGGATGCAAAGTGAGAACCCGTCATCACCCTACACATTGTGTTTATTTCACTGTGTGTTTTATGAAAGATGACAAAGAAACTAAAATAAATTCATATGGTATGCTTTGTTAGAGTATAAAACCACTACTTTTACCTCTAGAAGGGCAAACGGTAGAAGAAAGTGGGACGAGCAGCAGACAAAGAAAGTCACGTTGGTATCAAAACCAACATCCTACTGATGTACATTCATGCAATTATACTATATTCCCTCTTGAAGTTGTCTTTCAATTAATGTAGCTGCTACAACATTACAATACACTTGAATTATGTGGGCAGAAAACATTAAAACAAGTGAGGGTTATAGATAGGTAATATTGTGCTTACCGTACACATGTGATTTGGATAAATTATTTCAAACAATCACAGTTTTATTACAGTGTGACAGTGTATTAATCCCGTACATATTTCATGGATATTCTCTCCCGCCATGGTATGCAGAAGGACACAATTTCCAGCATCATAACTATAAACACTCCAACAGCAGAATGTCTGTTCTTATTGTTAGTGAGTGGGAAAGTTTCTTAAAAACCTAATCGTTATTTTTCAGATTTCTTTTATTGAAAAGATCCAACCAGGAATTTCTTTGCCCTACTTTTTTTAAATTGTAAACAGATCATGAAAATACTTTTTGGGGATAAAAGAAAGATTTGGATTTGCATTTGTCAGAGTTATAACATTCAATTGATGTATAATGATGTATGTTCCCTATATGTGGTCCTTTTGATTTAGTATGTATTATTTATCCCATCTGGTGAGACATGTCTGTACTATAACAATGAAATGAGATGAAAAGCAATAGAGAAAAAAAGAGCAAATAAGCTGAAATTGGATCGAGAAACTGGGATATTTTCATAAATCAGTGTTTATAGGAGGTGCTTGTTTTGAATTAAATTCATTTCCGTAATTGACTGAGGTGAAATTGAATTGCCCCTTTTCTGTGTCCTTGACAGAATGTTCCTTTAAGGTATCATTTTACGGACTCTCAGATAAATCCTCTTTATAATGATAAGAATCCTGACCCCAAGTATCAGAGAGAAAAGGTGTGGTGGCTAAGAGCATGCAGACACAATAACACAACTTCCCTTGAGAATGTTGCATTATAGATTTAGGCCCGTTCAATTTGCAAGATGGTACGAGAAAATGAATCGCATGAATCATACACCTGATGATGTAGACGCCGAGCTTGGATGTTACTGAAAAGAAAAATGGATATCAACAAAGTCACTTATTGCTGTAGCAATAGATTATACTGCACCCAGTCTTTTACAGCAACAAGTTAGTCTCAAGTAGTTATCATTATCAGTACAATGTACACACACAGGGTGGCGCATGGATGAAGAGAATATGGTGAGGGGCAGCCTTTCAAATGCTGCCAATGTCAAGCCTTATGATAACTACAAAAAATAACATTCATTATTTAGTTAGACTTGTGGTCTACAGGCCATTTTTCCATTTCCTATTTTTCCAGTGCCAACACAGAGTAAAGAATTATAAATATACTTTGTGTTTTTATGCAACTTATATAAGTTGCATAAAAACACAAAGTAGCATGAACAAAAGGTGTTATCAATGATAGGGTTGGAAGAGAGGGAGTGTTTAAAGCTGCGATTTCTTAGCGTTTGTCACCTTTTCATTGCCTCCGCATATGCGGAGCATGTTTCTTGCGAGCCAACAATTCCTAACCACAATGGGGGTTGCTGCTGAGATCACACATCAAAGTAATTAGACTGAGAATTTCATAATTGGCTCCATAGCTGTTATTACTGTATGCGAGTGTTTCTGAGCAGCAAAATGTGAGAAAAATAAACTAGGAAAGGAAATAAAGGGTAAGTTTCTAAAGCGCTAATCTTTCAAGGCTAAGCTGCTGAGATAATGCAAGAAGTGAACATTTTCTTAATGGGGTTGGCAGAGACGGACCAACCACCATATGGAAAGCATATTGGGCAAGTGTGTGCATGTGGAGGAGTTTTTCTCCGTTATATTTTATGTCCACGGTGAAAATGTAGAATCCAAAAGTTTGTCGGTGTTGTCTACCATTGGCCTAGTTAAGCTTTGTAGACTTTTTTTTTTTTATCCTTCTGCAGTCCCCTGACCAAAATAGACTTCTGAAACACGTTCAGGCAAGACAAAAGAAAAATCCTCCACCACCAAAAGAGTTTGTGCTGCGTGTTATACAGAGCAATACTTCACTAGAACAGAAACATCATCCACTCACAGCTCATAATTAGCAGTAAGCGTGATTTAGCACACGCGAGACAAAGTACTGTATTTGCAAGTGTCTCTGCGCAAAGAAACGGTCACTTTCCTGAGTCCACTAATCTGGGACCAAGGGGCTTGAAGCGTACATTGCTCTTTCTCGTCACAAAGCAAGCATCACCAAACTGAAAGCAACATTATTTTTTTTTGTGATGGAACTACTTTGGTATAGAACTACCTTTATTTATTATACATGGGCCTGCTATGTTAAGACTTACATTACCTTTCAAATACCTTAGCTGTAAGACTGCCCCCATATGATTTAGTCTAAACAACATCATCATCACGATGGAATCCATTCTCAGATGTATTCATTAGTAAAACTGAGCCGGAGCTGGTCAATTCAAATGATGCATACCGCCACATGTATGCATACATACTGATCATAAAGTCACTGACAACAAGCCGTCTATGGACTGAGTCAAATGAATGTCAGGGTGATGAAGAGCTGTCTTTTTCTCTTACAACTGGTGCTCATGTAAGAAAGAGCTGCTGCCCCCTCCAGTGGGCGTCTGCTGCCCAGGAGAGGAGAAGCTCGCCAGGGGGATGACCTTGAAGGGGTCCTCTTTCTTACTGCAGTGTCTATCCAGGGTGTTGTAGAACTGTGGCCGGTTCATCCCTTTGTCCAGTTCATCTTTTTTGGGCACAGACCTGCCGAGGGTATGGCGGCCATCCATGACCCCCATGCTGACCATGTTAGCTTTGGCTCCCCGGGCGCAGCTCTGCTGGAAGCCAAAAGAGGGCATTGTACCGGTGATGGCAGTGGTGATAGGGGTGGAGGTGGGGCTGTTACTGCCAGGACCCTGGAACTGGGCCAGGTCTGGGGGCATCCAGCAGCTGTCGGAGTGGCCCAGTATCAGGCACTCCTGGGTACAGGTCTCAGAGGCCTCAGCCAAGGCTTTCTGAAGGTTCACCTCGATAGCTGTAAAAAAGAAAAAGAAAAATAATGGTTAATCCAACAAGTCAGAACATACAGAGAGTGCAGTTGGAATGCAACACTTTCACCAGGGTGCTGAGAAGCACTGTATGACTCATGAATCATAACGTAAGTAGAAGAAAGTTGTTATCTTATCAGCAGTTGAACCACAAAATGTCAGCCTTTAAAAGAAATGAAAGTCACTGATAAATGTTTCATTTCATCTTGTAATGAGAAAAACACCAACAGAGCATTTAATTTCCATTGGTATTCCCATGACTCGGTCTGTTTACCTACAATATGCAAGGAATTCCCTGTAGCTTAATTAGAGTTACAAAAAAGAATGTCTTGCTGTCTGTGTCTCGTGTTGGCTTTGCTGTGTTAAATATTTAATGAACACCTTAACACAGCCTTGTTTATTTTAATCACTGTCAATGTGGCACACCTTAAACCCCTCTGATCTTTCAGAATCCAAAATAAATCTGGTCAAATAAGAAAACCCATACAAGGAGAGAATCCCATCGCCCCAGGATCCCGTGACCAACTTGAGCATATTCAGGTACAATTAATATGCATGCTTAATGGTGGCAGCATTTAGGTTGCATGCGTGGAAAGGAAGACAAAAATAAAAAGTGAATGAGGAGGTGACGAGCAAGGCTAAGCACTCAAACTATCTTATCTCATTATCCCGGCACTGACATCACATGTGGAATGAGTCTGGGATGAGGCCTCAGCATTGAGCTTCAGCAATAAAGCCTGTCAAGCCAGATAATTAGAATGTAAAACAGCAGGCACCAAGGCAACCAGGAGCCTGCAGTGTTGTTTCCTGGGCCATGCAAAAGAGAGAGGGGCCTTCATTCAAACATCACATCGCTCCTCTAGGCCTTGCTTCAAGCTGTCATATAGAAATTATTTAGTATATTTGCATAAGTAAGGATGCTATAAATAATAAAGTGTTCTTAGACCTCGGTACACAGGGACGGTTATTCCTTTACGCGCTCAAGTTCTGCATGCTTCGTGTAATTCCATTCCACAAACATCTGCAAATCTTCTCGCCACCATGTTTATTGTATTATGGCATTCTGCTACAATATAAATGAATATTCTGATACCAGTGATACCAGTTTGGCCTCCTGAAACTACCTATAAGGTTGTATAATGGCCCAAACCACTATTTTTTTGGGTATTTCCACACGGCAGCAGATTGAATAGAACAGCGTCAACTTTAATTATAACAGCAGTGTCTGAAAATGAATCACCTGGTATAAATTGTGAGGATATATTTGGAGTGCTGACATGGAGTCAAATCTGTCCTCTCCATATTGAACTGGAGCCTTGGAGCAGGAGTGTATAAATCCCCTGGGCGGTAAATGTGTCACCTTTCAAAGGGTCACTAACTTCATTAAGGAAAAAAATGGATGCTGCCTTCTTATTCTCTGAGCTAGCACAATAGGGCCAAGCCAAGTCTCGGCCGTGCCCTGACTCAATCTCTCTCCGAGGGTTTTCTGCCATTGGTAATGCCTTTTCAGGGTACTGTCATTTTTGATGAGGTAATGCTATTAGCATGAACTTCTTATTCCACAAGCATGCACCCCGACACACAAATAAAGAAACACTCTAAAGAGCATCTCTGCCAGATTTCCTCCCTCCTCCCCAACTTTAAATGATCAGTGCAGCCAGAGGTGAAGCTGTCTTTAACGTTGCATACTTTACAAATGAAAGGGAAGTCTGTTGCTCTGTGACTTCACACCGTGTGAACTCACAGCAGTAATGTTTCAACAGCCCTCCGAATTCTGCATGCACAATTTCACATCCAGACTTTCCAAAAAAGACTTGGGTCTGTACTCTGCACTATTTTCTATTCTAGCGGGATAGTTTGGATAGGCGGTGGCGGGGTTGGGCGGGTGGGAGCGTGAGTGATGTTTGTGACAGCTCTGGCTGCTTTCGTCAGCTAGAGGTATGCCGCAGCCTGCTTGTGATGCCGCTGTCTTTTGTATTCAGGGGAAACAACTGTACCCCGCGGAGCTTTCGGGAGGAATCACACATCACTGACGCCATGGATCCCCTGATGCTGAGAACATTCTTTTCTACATTCCCTTCAAGGAAATTTGAATGGCAGACAAGTGGGGATAATGGCAAACAATTGGTTCTGATAGACGGCATGACGTGGATCAAACCTACTGTTTTCATTTGAGAAGAGTCATCTTCACTGAGCGCCACTGGTGATGTGGTTGAAACAAAACTGCGATACCTGTTTAGTTACTCTACACTAGACTTGACTGAACATCTAATGCAAGTTCACCTGAAATCAACCCGATTAACAGACTGCTGTTGACTCCAGGTGCATTACACTGCTCCTTCATTAGGTACACTTTTATAAATGGTCTTGTTGTGGATTTCTCGATGCCCCACAGTGCCACCATCCTAGGTTTTCTAGTTGATCTTGTGGTCATATGCAAGGTCAACACCAGCAGTAGCGTACAGCAGTCTTGTTCTGCAACATCAACACATCCTTTGGCCAGCCACAGATTGAACACTGCTGCATTCATCTTTAGCTGACCTTCCATCCGTGCGGTCAAACATTACAGCTTGTATAAACGGTGGACATGTGTAAGAGAGAGAGGCAAGAGCATGCTGCATGGCATGTAAAAGATTACCGGGAAATGTTTTTCCGCACTAAATGGAAATGCACCTTAATATATTCGACTGGACCCAATCTATAATATGAGTACTTCAAATTGTTTAATGTAAAAATACTAGAGAGTTGGACACAATATTTTAAATGCCTGCATTATTCTGCAATCTAATCCAATGTATTGGCCCAAAGGTTGTTGAGGCCTATATTACTTTATTATATAGTTTAATTTGTGTTCTTGTAAGCAGGGGGGAAAGAACATGAGCACAAGTGGGACATTAACCTCTTTCAATCTAATGCAGTCCAGAACACCACTGCAGCCATGAGGCGACTCAGAGCTGAAGAAAAGCCCTTCTGAACCAGTCGTAACAAAGCCTACTCCAAACATTGTACATCTATTGTATTAGCGTGTAATATAGAGTACATATATTCATATGTTTGTATCCAGCCACTGTTTAAACACATTTTGTAATAATCCAACCAGCTGACGTGCAGGTGATTCATCAATAATAATGTCCCTTTAAGTGCAGCGCTGATAGTGAACTGTCCCAGAAAACAAATTCATGTTCTAATTTAAAACAATTAACGGCTTTGCATGGCACACCAGCGTCTCAACTACAATCTTTTATAACGGATTATTCTGGGTATATTTGCTGTGTGTATGGCAGTTTGGGATATTAATACAGGTTGTAATGCTGAAATAATAAGCAGTAATTCAAACTTTCAGGCCCATGCTGCTGCATGTTAATGAGGTTACTGTACACAGTTGGCAATATAAAGATAAGCCATTGCACATTGCCATCAATGTAATGTAATTATTTGTTTAGCCATGATAAACAGTGTAAGACTCAAACCCATGAGGTTGATCAAGTGATACACCAACCACATTTCTGGAATACTGACATTTTGGTATGCAGTATATTTTATGTTTGTACGGTATGCTTTAAATCTCACACATTTCTTTCTCTAATGACCATTAAATCCACTAATGCACACACGCTCTGGTACACACACACACACACAGGTTGCATATTAGCCGGCTTTCCAGTATAATAGCATGAGATATTTAACATGACAGTTGATGATATTTACTGACAGAGCTAGTTACATCTTGATGAGCTTCACATTAAGGTCTGCACACATATCACGTTTCTACTTATTATTTCAGCATGCACAAACTCATTATTGCTAATTAAAAGGATAATTGCATGCATCTAGGACATTAAATTCCTCAAACAGCCATCAGGAAGGTGGTCGACGCCTCAGACTCATTCCATGGTGTTAATTGGTGCGGTCTTTTCATTCTTTTAGCCTGAAACGTATATTCATCCGACTCAGTCGTATTGTCAAATAAAAGTGCTGCAGACTTCCTCCAGGTAAGCATGTATAGTACCATATTCAAATTAGATGTGCTTGTTTTATGTGTCACATGTTTGCTACATATTCCAGAATGTTACCATGCCAGGAAAATAAATCTTTCACCACCCAACGCATTCTCACCTACAGCTGTGTCCCTCTCAGTGTCAATTCAAACAGGTTTAATGTAGCCAGAAAAAAAAAAAAAAAGCGAAGAAGCTTATTTAGATATTTGTATATATATATATTTAGCTGTTCATATATATATATATATATATATATTTATATATTTCATAGGACCAGCATGCCTTTCATCAAGAGTAAAAGCACCATTCTAGAATACTACAAGTACTGCAGCTATCATGAGTGCAAACATATCATTATTATCATAGTATGTGTTCTTGTATGACAGGGGATGAGATGAGGACAAGAGACAGAGAGGTGATATGAGCGTGTGTCTCGTGTCTGGAGACCGACAGAAAGAGAAGAAGGTGGAAGATTCCTTCAAACAAATAGAATCATAGCAGAAATAATAGGTTTTGTAATTACACAGGCTTCATCACTTCAGTCGGCCTTATACCCACTCCAAACGTACAATCTGGATAAGCAAATGGAGGGTCATTAATAATAATAGCACTATTAAAACCTTTTGGTGTTGCATGGAAAGGAGAGATGCCATTACTTTCATCACAGCTCCGGCAATCATCATTTTGAAGGAGAGACTCACAGAATTTCAAATTCAAGACAGCCAACTTAAATTCAAGATTCTTTTCAAGATGGAGTCTGCTATCTGAAGGAATGAAAACTGTTTGAAATACGTAGAAGTCTTGCTTATACATTACTATGCAGTATGACATAAATGCATACCCGTGGACAAGGTACCCATCTACTCCGGAAAAAGACTTGAATGCTATTTGGTTTTCTTTACCTTTATCAGGAGGAGGTACAGTATAAGCCTCGCGAAGGCAGTAAGAGTTGTCATTGTCACTGCTGACAAGGGCATGGAAGAGGAAGTAAATATTCCATTGTAGCAAAAAACTAGGCATGATCTTTGGAAGGCAAATATCAACTGGAGCGGCAGAGGTCAGCGGTGCCATGTAGGAGGCTGACATGTATTAAGATCCATGAGGAGACATGCTGGGGTAGACAGCTACTGTTGAATTCTATTAACGAGATTTTCTTATAGAATGTGTATGAAACAAAGAAAAGAAGAAAAAAAATATTGCTATACGGCCGGTCGCCATCTAATTGTTAATCTCCTCAGCTATCACATGCTCTAAGAATGGTAATGAGTGACCAATGATGGTAGTTCAGGAGATTCTTCCACTGAAACATACATTTCAGATCAATTCTGTGCAGCAGCGATACAAAGTGAGAAGGCAAAGCCATTGCTCCGCTTCTTTTTTTTTACACTTTAAGACAAATAGTGCCAGATGCAATAAATGGCCCTTTTTAAAGGAGACAATGTGACGCAGATAAGAGGGGAGCAAGGTTGTCCATATATACTCTAGACTAATTAGTTTTGATGCATTTACTGAGACGCCGCTGAACATGGCGAGTCTCTGAGCCACATACGTATTTATCACCACTTGTGGGACCTATACAGTTCCTCGCCTGTAATCCATCTAGCCTTGTCTACTCTCGACCCCTTTTGCTTTCCTAGTGTTTGACCCATTGTAACTGAAAGTAATTGCAGGCAGAAAACAACATCTAATGATTACTTTATCTGGGAGTCTGAGCGAGAGTGAAAAGTCACAGACAGGTACTTTCAACAAAAGGAGGAGGCCTTTTTTGTTCGCGACACACAATTTCAGACAACAAAGAATATTATTGACTTGGCTGAGATTAGAACACCAAAACAAATAACAAAGCACAGAGACAGGACAAAGTGCACAAAGAGAGAAAGGATCCCTCGAACAACCCTGTGCCAAACACTTGCTTCTTTCTTTTTGTTACCGTTGATTAAAAGTATGTTGTAGGTTGAAGCACCCATTTCCCCACTAAGAATATACAACACAATGTACGGACTTAATTCAATGTTAATTCCTTTGTCACAAAGTCACTTCTGTCGTCTGAGACAGAAAAAAAAACCCACCTCAAATGTTCATATTGCCTCAGCATACAATGTTTACAGAAAAAGGCAAGTCCGGCATCAACCGCAGCGAGTGTGTGATTCCCATCAGCGGAGAGCACAGGTGGTGAGGTGGAACACAGCAACAGCTTTCTTCTTGACACTTGACTTTCTGTGTGTGACATTGGTTGATTACATCTCCTTCATTATGTGCGGACAACTATTGGGCCTCCCCACCCGAGGACAAGATGCCGGTGTCAACATCAACACAATCAGGCCTGGCCAAATACCCAGCGTGGGCCAGATAGATGAGGGTTGCAAACACCACAACAATCTGCAATCAGCACTCATCACCACAATAACACAGAGAGGGGGAGGCACAGAGTTTCTGTGGGGGGCAGAAACACAAGACATGCTCATGTAGGCAAACACACACACACCGCTGCGCTCTTTTTTTAAATATCGCACAAGAGCAGCCATTCATTCTCTCCTTTGTAAGTCTGCACAGCGATGCTGTAGATGTGCTGTCCCTGACAAGGAAGCAATACATAAATGCATATTTATAAGATTAAAAATGTGAATCACCTTAACATTCATTGCACAAGGATGAATGTCTGAACATTTCCATATTGTGTAGATAATGTGAGGTCTGGGAAATGAAAATAAAGAGCGTGGAATGAAAAGGAAGTTACATTTTTGTAGGGGGATGAAAAAAAGGAAATAGGCTGATTAAGTGGGACCTGACAAAGCGGTTTGATATTTGCAAGAAGATTGGATTGTTCCAGCAAAAATACTATCGAATCAATCATGATTTCTTTTAGATGACTTTGCTCTAAAAAGGAAAATGTCACTTTACACTCTTTGCTCTCCTTTTAACTTCAAATTAAAAGCTGATTTGTAGCATAAGCAGATTGTCGGAGAAGAGGAAAAACGTGTTGCGTTGGAGCAACTAAAACAGATTTATTCCAGATAAAGGCTAATATGAATATGGCCTTTGCGTCACGTGATGGGCAGAGACTAGACAGACAAACTGTACAGCAACCACTGTGCAACATCCCGTGTCATGTAACAAGCAAATTCATCACACTGACCCATTGCCCCCAATTATTATGGAAAACAAGAATGAATCAAATTAACATTGAAGAAGCTCCCGGATCTGGCAGCCTGTCTGTATAGCCGATGGATTCAGCAGCAGGAGAAGAGAGGGTAATAAACAAGGTGCCACCGCATATGCTATATATCTTGCAGTCATTGATGATTAGCTCTGTTTTCCCTTAGCCATACATTACTGTTATTGCCTCCATGGCCAGGCAGATAGGAAGTGGATACAAAGGCATCGTGAAGCCCATCTTTCAACGGATAACTGGCAGGCTGAAAACCACTCAGCACCAGCGGCGGCAAGATTTCAGTGCATGAGTGATCTGGGCACGGTGGAAATTGTAATCTCTTCCATGATAGAGCTCAGAAGAGGACCTGCAGTACAGTTTTTGTTGTGTTTTTCTAGGGTGTTTGTTTATTGTACAGTCAAGTGAAATCTTTCAATGTTGTCACAAAAAAAGGACTCGCTCTTCAGATGTCAGCAGCTCAAGTTCCAGTGTCTCGTCCTACCAGGCAATCCCGAAAACGTGTAATCTATATGAGGCGATATATCGTGCGGCCCCTTTTTGTGCTTACTTCTCTTCCGCCTTCTTCAAAATATTACGAGGACAGCTTAGGCATGAATGCAGTCTGTGTACGGTATTAGTCACAGTCATTAATGCTGAGCAAACTTATACTTGCAATATCAGTGTGTGGTGTTGCATGGTAAAGGTTTTAACACGAGGGGCAGACTCTTTACAGATCCCCCTGTGCATGTACACTTTAAAGGTTTTCCTTTTCCGGAGCGCCACAGACCCTCCTCCCGGGGACAACTATTAATTTTTCACTGAAACCTCCCCTGAATAATGAATTCTGTCCTATTTATACGCTGTGATAAGTCCACTGAATGTCTAAAAAGGGGTTATCATGAAAAGGGTAAGGCTTTCAGAGAGAGACCTCTTCCTGCTTAACATGTTTAATTCATCCGCATCGCCATGTTCTTGAAAGCAGGAGAAAAGTCATATAATGTATCTCTGGCAAACATGAAAGCAGACCCAAGCGGCACATTCAATAAATCAAAGCTTTACTTTTAGTGTTTTGATGTTGACTGTCACAATCCTCCACCCAAACACCAGCTGTTGAAGGTTCAGATACATGCCTTTCACTCCTCCAGGCCCTGCTGACGGATATGCTCTCACTAAAATCACACTGGTACTCAGCGGCTTGTGTTAATGTTTCTGTCACTACACACTTCATTTGGGGTGTGTTGAGTGCAGGCATTGTCAACCGACGTTTCCAACAGTGATAGCGACAGATGCAGATGTGAAAAGAAAGGGCTGTGTTGCTGAAACATAAGCAAAACAAAGTTTTTGAGTTGAACTAAGATATAACGCAATAAAACAGAAACATGTTTCAAAACTGTGAAGAAGAAAAATTTAATTTATTGACATGTTTGATACTTAAAAAAAAAAAAATATATATATATATACATATATATATACATGTATGTATGTATATATATATATATACATGTATATATATATACATACATACATGTATATATATATATATATATATATATATATATATATATATATATATATATATATGTGTATATACATACATACATGTATATATATATATGTATATATATATATATATATATATGTATATATACATACATACATGTATATATATATATATATATATATATATATATATATATGTGTATATACATACATACATGTATATATATATATATATATATATATATATATATATATTAGTAAAAATCGAGGGCGAAATCAGAAAGAAGGTTCGCTGATTGTGTTCTGTGTGACGATGAAGATGACGCTCCAATGGTTACAACAGTCCACAGAGGAGGAGACGGTGAAAATAGCCACTTCACTAAGTTTGCTCTGGAGACTGCCAGCAACCCATTGAACCTAATATATTGCATGCTGTTTAGCCCCGAACACGCACTAACCATCACATATTAACACCCTGCGTCTTTGATTGTGCGTGCCTGTCAGGCCCTGAGGTCACTTGTATATATTGTTTGTCCCAGGGTGCCATCCTCCTTGTGTCAGTTGTTTCATCCACCTCTAACACGACAAACTCCCACAAAGAGGCTGGGGTATGTCACATTTCTCCTGCCTGGAATCGACTCTCATGTTGACATGCCTTAGCAGAGCCTGGGGAAGGTGTTGAGAAACAGGAAGTTGCCAAAGAAACAAAAAAAAAAGAAGCCCTGAATGTCACTAACATGCCTGGGTGTTTGTAGAATTGTGGGAGAAATTTGCCTGAGCTCCCTGGCTTATTACACCAGCACCACTCTTACGATGACATCACGATAGCCAATTTCATCCTGCAGTTTATTTCAAGCTGCTGGGTTCGTGCGTGCGTGTGAGTGAGTGCGTGCAAGGAGAAACCGGCTCGCCCTCTATGTAATTCAGTGTGTGAAGGCACCAATACCCATCTCTATGATAATTTTCTATTCACTATGAGCAAAGACAGCAACACTGATACAATTCATTTCCACTTTATTAACTGGTGCGGAAATGTTGGGCCCGGCAGAAGTGACTTCTGAAGTCCATCGGGGTGGCAGAGTTTGTTCTACGGGTGGGAGGAGAACACTACCAGTACAGTGCAGATGATTCTTGGAGCCATGCATCAAAATCAATGCATTTGCAGAGACGAGAGGCTGAACGTTTAGTGACCATTGCATGACACCCCGAGGCAAAGCAGCTCCAATGATACACTCGCCTTTTGTAAGAAAATAGACATGACTCGTCACCCCTCTAAACTTATGGCAAAGTTTCAGTCGTCATATGTCCCATATATCTTGTTGGCATTACCTGTTTGAGATTCATGTGTGACATGCAGAGTCCAGTCCAGTCAATCACAGTGACATTCAATTCACTAGAAGTGATGACTTGCCACCAGCCTGCCACTTTTATCTAGAGGCCGGTGTCCTCTTTATTTTCCGTCATCCCAGACTCTTCCTTTCGCCACTCTGAAATAATTAGCATTATCAAACTATCAGCTAGACAGTTTCAATTTCAATTAAATCTCGTCTTCTCCGCTGACCTTGGGGTGGGGAACAGGGTTGCTCTCTCAGCCCGGAACAGTTTCATTGGCAGTTATGGGTGCCATTTAAGATGAAATTTAAACTCAATTTTAGCCTGACTTCAGTGACTACAAGCTGAGTTCACCCTTGTCAAGACAGAAGGGTGCTCAGTATATGTAATCCAGTAACACACTTAATGTGATAATTAAAAGGGGCCCAATTAAAGCTTCAAGGCATAACTGGCTACTCTGAAAGATCCTCGGGTAGCTGTGAAGGACAGATTTACAACCATATGCAGCTAATCTAGCTGTCTAGGATGGGTTATGAATCTTAATACACTGATGTTACAATGACATATTGGGTGGCGGTAGTGTACAAACACTATATTTTGCTCACAGTTACAACAAACGGGTAAAGCCATAAAATCACTGTATGGGCAGCAAATGTCTGCACTTCATAATAATGGATCAAAACGAAGCTCTGCACAATAGCATAATGGCAAATGGAATAGCAGAGCCTGCTGCAAAAATAGAGGGCACCATGTATGTAAGAAAAACAATTACGTGATATTGACAGCTAGTGCAATCAAAGGCTCCCCTGCCAGACTCAATGAGGTGCCAATCAACTGAGTGTCTCTGCCTCACATTGCCGCTGCTGCCTTTCATTTTAGAGTCAGAGGAGATTCTGCCGTGGTGAATCATCAGTCAATACCTCAGAGCTGATGGTTAATGCTGATTGATGAGACACACACACACACACACACACACACACACACACACACACACACACACACACACACACACACACACACACACCAGGGTGGGGAACTCAAGAGGGAACAAGCGAGCAAGAGCTACATTTCAAATTATTATCATCGTCATTATTAGTAGTTAAGCAGTTATTGTAGTGATAGTTGTCAAAGTCTTGTGTTGATTAGTATTGTTCCAAACTAGCTTCTGTCCCCGTGTTTTGATGCCTTTATTGTTTCTCTTTGCAAGAAACTGGCTGCTCATCGAATCTTACTAAAGGTCGTCCATGATGGATTCAAGCTATAATTAAAATGATTATTACAATAAATGATAAAGCACGAGATATTTCTCTTCACTCTTCGCTGAAATAATGTGAGAATTAGACTGTCATTCAAAGCGTGGCATTAGCCAACACAATGTGCAGGCATCGAAGAACAATTTAGTGCACGTGTGTAATTAGTGTGATTCTATCAAATGTGACATTTCTATCAACACACTACTCTGCCTCGCTCTTCCTTCTCCTCACCTGTGGCGGCTTGCTCATGACCTGAATAATAGAGCAAGATCGCTCCTCAACAGCGAAAAAGATCATTTCTGTGGAAATATCTTTACGTGAATTTATGTGAAACACGACGATGGTGAGCTGTAACAGGCACTTTCTAACCCAGAAATGTCAAGCAGGATGAGGAACAGTGCAACAAAACATAGGTATGATATTGAAGTGTCATCCCTAAAGAAAAGAAAATTATTTTCTCCCCTTCTGTCTCCGTCTCCTCTCTCTCTGTCTGTCTGTCTCCATCTCCTGTTATCCTCTCTCGCCCACACTCGCTTCTTGCTGTTTATTTCTCCAGATTTCATTCTCTTCTTGAGGGTACGATTTCAGGTATTCTGCTTCGTTATTAAAGCACGCACTGGATCCGGCAACTTCCGCTGCGGATTGTCAATACAACAAGAACAAAAGGCAGACTTTATGTTGGACATCATCCGGCGATGGTTTCCTGTATTCAGCAGGGATCGTAGCTTTTCCTTCATTATCCCTCTTCCACTCCACACCCACACACACACACACACACACACACACACACACACACACACACACACACACACACACACACACTATTTATTTACAGTGGCTCTTAGGGAGTCAACACATTGAAGTCAGACTGAAGGAAGGCTGGATGTTAACCATCCATCTCTCTGACAAGCAGAATAAACTCATTTCCTAATTTGCAAGCATGTGACCCGAGTCATTTCTATTCATAATTCATCAGGGAAATACAATCAGACATCATACCTCACCTTAAGACAACATTGAGATATGGAGAAGCACTGTGTGAGGGAACTTTAAACATTGTAGCTGAACAGCCGAAACAATCTCAACAAAGTGCTCTGTACTTAGAGACTGTGAGGAATGCGTCTGGCTCACATCCCTTTTCTTTCAATTGCTCTTTCTTCGAAGAGCAAGGTGGGACAATTACCATTTTAAGTGGTTAACATGCCCCAGCTGTTATTGTCTTTTATTTCCATTTAAAATATTACAAATGTTCAATATTAAACATGTTGAGGGCACTTCTGTGCGTTCGCCAGGCTAGACTACATCTTAGCCACGAGTAAACAGACTGAAAGCTCCCCAAACCAAGTTGCAAGAGGGGAATAATCATTAAGAAACCTCCTGGAGACGCTTTCCCGTCAAAAACAATTATCAAGAATTGAAACGCCACAAGGAATAAATCACAATGATATTCCATATATACGACACTTAACTCCCCGTCTATTCCTCGTTCAGTCCACACTTCACAGAGCACACAACAAAGAATTGTAAACTCTACTGGCAGAAGAAGAAAGGGTATTCATTTTCCAACCTGTAAACTGTAAACTGAAAATACCTATGAAGTGGATAATTCTGTCAGAGAGAGACATGCATTTTTCCCTTCCTTGTGTCAACACAACTTCTTTTGAGGTGTGCAGCGATGTCTGTATGGACCTGATAAGTCTCTTATTCTTAGCAAAGAGTAATTTGCAAAATGCAGACGGCTGTACACAGACTCTCCACATTGTTAATTAAATCATCCTGCCTTTGATGTTTTCTCAGGTTTTAATGGGAAAATAACAGTAATAAATAGGGTGCTCACTTCCCTCCTTGTGAAAAGAATGATCCATGGATGGTGCATCAATGATTGAAGCTGAAATTATGTAAATACATTAAATGAACCATAAATAAAACTGCATGACTTCTTACTGAAAGCAAAGTATTGTTTGTCTTGAAAGCTGTCAAGGCACTGGCAGGTGAAAGCAGGCATACATTATTCACAGTTATTTGCACTTTATACCTGTTACAAATTAAATTGTACCTCTCCTTGTCACCTTATTATCTAAAATCAAAGAATGGGAACTTTTCGACGGTTTTACTTTTCAGTGTCAACATGTATCCATCCCTGGAACGTTGGACCTATCCGGTAAAGCCAATTCGGAAAGAAATATGATAAATACACCTGTCATCCCTTTTTCACCTCCTGCAACCTGCCTTTTAATTTGATCAATAAAGATGAGTTTCTCTCACACTCAATCCCAAGTCCGTCACTGTCTGCCATTAAAAAGGTCAGGCAATAAAAGGGCATTTTGTTTCCTAATTAGTTGACTCTGTTCCGCATGGGGCTGCTAAACAACAGTCTTGCTGAAAAGTATGAGACCAACCATTTTATTTAGTCAATAACATCCTAGACCACAGATATGGCAGCATTACATGGTGACCTTTGCACTAATCAATCCAACATGTTGTTTATAAAGAGTGAAGCAAAACCAGGCAGGGAAAGTCAATTTTCAAAGTAGGGTCAAGCTGATAACAGAATACAGCCCCTAAAGTGTTAATGGCAGACTGATTATCTGAATAGTTAGTGTTTTGTACTGCGACCTTTAATTACTTCCAAGGCTAGTCTTTGAAAAAGCAATTATGGGCTGAGCAAAACTGTACATCTCACTTTAACGCTTCAATTATTTTATAATTAATTTGTTCCAATTTGTAAATATAAGCAATAGGTAGAATCAAAAATAAAAACAACATTAATATGTTTATTAATATAATATGAATATGTATTAATCATTGTGCCTCAATCTCAACTTGTCCTGTCAGAATCAAATATGTATTATAATCCAACTTGGACATAATTAAATCTGCTTAACACACAACACATTCCTGTAACCTGTAATCATCTCTGCAAATACAGTTAATGGCTCTGAAGGTCAAGCCTAAACAAGATGCATTATTTATGTACTATGTACCTTTGTCATAAAAAATAGAACATTAGTATTAGGCACAATGTTTCAAGTGAACACATGAGGAAGGAACGAAGCTGCTCAGTTCTTTGCTTTTATCCACCAGTAGAGGGCATATCGTCTCCCTCAGTGTTTCTCTTCAATGTCTGGCTTGAAAAGTTACTTAAGACCTCACTAATGCTGCAGCTAAACCCATGATGTGCCATTTGGTCTGAGGAACCTCTGCAGGGCTCTCTGTTGCAGTGTCACCAGCAACATATCCATCCTATGACATGTGTGGCATTGCACAGGGGAGAGCAACAGACTCAAACCCCACCATCAAGAAATGTGCAATGGCTTTCTATGTGCTCACTTTGTTTTTCTTCTCGTGGTCGTCCTTGAGCAGTCAAATGCCTACACAACTAAAGGAAAGGTCCTATACTGTGTGTTTTATATCAACTATATACAGTATATATACACATGCATTTGATATACTTCAATGTATGTGGTCAGAGCTATAGGTGAGGTTAGGTTATTTTAAGCTGAGATTTGAAAGGTGTGAGGCAACTGCTTAAATGATGTGTCCAGCGTCCGTCGAGCCACAGATGTCGAGAAACAACTCGACAGTGTGGCCTCACAGACGGGCCCAAGATTAATGATTTGTGACAGCTTCAACGAGCCAGGATATGAACAGTCATCCCGCAGCCATTACATAAGTAGAAACAGCTGTTGTTTCAGCAGAGGCTTTGATTTCCTACTGTAACAGTCCTCACAGAAGCGCGGCGGGAGAGGGGACCTCTCGTCACATACAAAGAGGCTCAACAATTTAGTGGTGCAGCAGGTTTTGTGCTGAGCGAGTGAGTGGCTGCAGCACTGGTTGCAATTTCAATGGAGCTGGATAAAGTGACTCTCTAATGTTCAGTTTTCCTTGTAGCCCCCCAAATATTGAGACATCAATGAAAGCAACTAACTGTATCTATAGAGTTTATATTGATGGCTTCAGAGGCTGCTGCCAACGCCTGTTGTGTAATTATAACAGCCTGAATTATGTTTGGCGGTAATTCTGCAGCACAGACTAAATTGTGATTACAACGGGCATGAATGGAGCTAGATTAAACCCAGTTGGAGAATATAGTGAAGGGACTGCAATTAGATACAACATTATTCCTTTTCTATTTGATTCTGAGAACATTGTCTTGGTCTGCCACAATAGGATTTAAAAAGGATTTTGAAAACCTGGTGAATGTACAGGACATGACGAACCACTTTGTTTGAACTGGACAAAAGGAAGGCTTTGCATGTGTTTTCTGACAATTGCCTTTGCTTCTTTTCTTTCTAGATCACCCCAACGAGCCATACAGAGGGGCTTTGACTAGACGTCCTGGAAACAGTCAAGAGATTGCTTTGTATTGAAGGTACACATGCCAGGATGATTCCTTTTGAATGGCCGTACTGCGTCGTTTGTTACATCATCACCACTCTTTTATTTTCAGCTTTTATTCAGTTGTTATGATCAGAACAATTACCACCATTTAGAATTATAATTTAACAAATATTGAATTTTGCACTGACAATTTCTGCACGATTCATAATGTTATTTTGTTACATTATGAGGTACTGCACTACCGAAATACATATTTTTCAGGAGAGCTACATAATAAATAATTCTTCCGTATTCACCTTTTGTCCAATTCTTCATCAGGCTTGCAAGATTCCAGTGTCTGGGTTTGCATGTCTGCATGCACGGTCCTTGCTTAGAATTCAGCAGATGGAACATGGGATGGAGGTTCTCAGCCATCCCATTCCCCTCTGGACTGTAATTCGTTGTCGACAATGTGCTATGGACCCTAAAGGCCTGCCATCTGTTTACTTTCACTCCTTCCAAAAGGTGAGACATTTCAAATCACCACCTGGTTGATGTTTTAGCAATGCGTGCCACCAAGTCACATGTACAACTATACATATTGTGTACAAATATAATGTATACATGCAATGAAGAAAAGTGCATTTCTAAAATAAAATTAGCTGTATAATTAGCATAATTATAAAATATGTGTATGGTAGATGCTGAAAGGGTCTTAAAGATAGCCGTTAAAGTTTTTCTGAAAATGTACAATTTGAAAAGAAAGGAAAAACGGTGCACATGCTCAATACACATACTCAACTACTCAATAATAATAAAATAAAAATACTCACATACTCAACTATGGAGTAAGATTTCACATTGAGAGAAAAAGTGTCTCATGTAGTCACACATTTAGTCATACATCGTAATACTAGTCTGATAGTCTATAAATGATTGATGGTGAGAAACAAAATGAGCGTGATAGAAATGAGCCAAAACCGCCTGACTCATCCTCAGCTCATTCATGACGTGTCCAGTCATTCATGTGTTGCTCTTCCGCTGTGGTCACAGCCCTCCTCACAGAGTGGAAGTCATTTTCTGGCTCTGAACGGATGTCTTGTTGCTTATGGATCAACACTGTGTTCAGAGATTGCGTTTTGACAAGCAAGCCATCCTTAATCCTTGGTCGCATCCAGTTGCCAAGTCAATGTGACCAAATGTTCTCTCTGTGTATGTTTGTGTCAGCACATTTTGGGGTGGGCAATGGGGTTTACACACAATATAATCTGATGCGTCTGGTAAATGCTGGATGTTGTACATCCAGTACTTTATGTTGCCTCGTTAAAAAAAGTTTCACAATTTATAGTGCAGTCAATTTAGGGACGATTTTTAAGACCAACTGGTTGGGAACAGAATGCAAAAAGACATTTAAAAACACTTTTAAAATATGTGCATATTACAGTTGTTTATTCAGCTGGTGGACTAAATGACGACATAAAAACAGAATGAGCATTACTGGATTACTACCAGTAAATTTCAACAATCTCAGTGAAAATTTCAATAATTCAAAATTTCTCTGAATTAAGCAATACGCACCTTTTTAGTAGCAGTCCTCTCACGTCTTTTGGGTTATCTTTTGAATTTAAGCATATGATTCTGAATATTGCTCATTAAGCAAATACTGTATTAGGATGTGCTGATCACAACACCTGCACATTTATTGCAAAGTCTTGGTATTTCCCAGCGCTGCACAATATGTGATTTTGCTGAATTGCACGGATGTGTTGAAAACACAGAGGTGATTTAACAGATACACTGTGTCCCATGTGTGTCTTTATACTTATATATTGAGCTCTTATCCCAAGCTTCTAGCTAACCCTCAATACATCATGAAATTGATCTTGTGACGAAGATTTAAGCCCGAGCTCAGAGACAGAAATCTTGTTCCAAGGTCAGGTAGTGGGAGGCAAAGGTCATGGGTCACTTGTCCCCTCACACCTGCCTTTGATGTATCCCCAGCCCAACTCCCAGAGGGCCAAGGAGATCTCTATTCTGCTGATGAGTTAAATCGGCTTGAGCCACAGAAATCCACAGGATTTCCATTGGCCTTGTCTGCTTCTGTGTAGGACAGCAATCGCACTACTTAGCTACATCAATCAATATCCACGCAACATGGACACAGCATGTAGCAGCTGATGTAGCCAATGCATGACGTCCAAAGTTTGCCCAGCAAACCAAAGTCCATCCCACAAAAACTTGAGGCAATTCATCATGAGATGGATTATTGCAAGAAACTTTGACTCTGCATGGGCACATGGATTCCTCAGGAGGCATAATCTCATTACACTAAATCACTCATTCCCTTGATGCATGGATCGGAGAAGTGGTAAACTGTGTTGCCATACAGTGCGATTCAGGTTTGCTAAGTACAGTGCATGCAGCCCATAGAAGCTGTGGACAGAAGGTATCCTCTGGGCGCTCAGAGAAATATACGCATTAAATGGAGCGGCAAACTTTCTCTTTTTTGAAATGGGGCATTATGTATGCATGTGGGGATGTTTGTTAAAAACCCTTGTCTGCTGTCAGGCTTCACCTCCTTTCCCCTAAGCTTGGAGAAGGAAACGTAAGCTGTTTACAAATACAGTATGACAGGTTGGATACTGCTAACTTAAGTTTTCATGTCAAAATCTGTCAGTGACATTTAACAAGAAGAGAAAGCATGTCAGATCTAAAATGCTTCCAGAAAAAAAAGACCAAAACTACTGACATGTGGATGAAAATAACACTTAACCTGGGATGCACTATCACACATTTGTTCTAATAAAAGCTTTAATTCAATACACATGTAGGTATGTTGTGATCAGATACACATTTATACTGATGTGGTACTGCAATCTTGCATTAACTCACTGAAAAAGGAAATCACAATCAAAATTTAATTTTTTTGAGTAAAATCACATGACACATGTCCTGCTGTAATTCAGTGCCACAAACACTGCTGTTTCTTTTTGTTTATGTGCCTTGTCCATCTATAGCAGAATGTATACAGGAATAATATTGAGTTTGGTGAGAAAAGGCTTCGGGCTGTTTGGAGTTCAACTGGGAATATATTTTTTTTTCAAGGGCAGTGTGCAATCATGCTGTGTTATTCCCAATGATTGCCACACCACTGGCAAAATGCACAAACACACACACACACACACACACACACACACACAGCTAAACCACACACACACACACACACGTGGTGAAGCTGTGCGAAAATGTGACTTCACAACATCAACAACATATTCAAAGGGAAGATCAGAGTGAAGAGACATCAGACACCCCAGTCCAGGTGATATTACCATTTATCTGCATCAGGGCTGCCCTTTCCTGTGGCCCAGCAGTTGTGCCCCTTGAACTATAGTTTAGCCATGTCTGTTGACATGATGAGCATATAGAAATATAAATTACATTTAGCTGACGCTTTTATCCAAAACAACTTACATGCTATACAGTAGACACAGCAACGGTGAGCAATGAGGGTTAAGTAAAGACATCGACTAGCAGAGCTGGGGATCGAACCACCGACCTTCTGATTAAAGGTCAGACCTGCTAACCACTGAACCACAGTCACTTTTACAGTAGCAACAACTTCTCCAAATGACGGTCCAGCAAAACGGGTCACACCGTAAAAGCAAATAGAGAAATTGAAGAAAGAGGACGAAAAAAAAGGATTTAGTGTGCGGTTTCAAAATAAGATAGATGGCTGCAGCTTTCCGTGTTTTTGACAATTCAAATATATAGGTAGAATTGTGATGCAAAATATGTCACACTGAATATGATGTATGCCATGTTCAGCCTCAGTCGCATCTGATTTATTTATTTTTTGGGGGGAAAAGGTCAAAATATCTGTAAAAAAAAGGATCAAGGACGTCCCATACTATATAATAAGCATTATTCATTATTTATTGTGTATGGGGAATGCAGCTATGCTAATACTAAAGAGCTCCGCACTAAAATGTCAACAATAATTTACAATTTGACTCACGCAGTCCATTTTTCATTTGTGTTATCTTATAAACAGAATACATGCATATTGCTCAGTTGTTCTTAGTCAGATAATCCATTTTATTAAGTTACCATTATTTAGATTTTTAATTTTTCCCAACTTTGTGATTTGTGTGTGTATGTTTAGCCGTGCTTTGTGGTTTTCGTAATGAAAGGAAAACGATTTCAAAGAGATCAGCTGCAGATAGTAATGAAACAATGCATTCTTTTCTCCTCCTGTTGCTCCTCTATTATAAATCAGGAAAAAATATGTTGTGTAATTTGATTATATTTTCTCTCTCTGTCTCCCTTTGTTTATTTTTATTCCGGCTTTTATTTGAAGGAAAAATTCTAGGGCAAGGGGAGTGTAATGGCTACCAGCCAATGAACTAAACAGTGGTTTTAGGAAACCCAAATTGAGCTTGAGATCAGAGGCTACTGTTCTTCCATCACTGCAAGCAGCAGTGAAAAGTCAGGGAACAAGTCAGGGCATAACAGGAACTTAACCGCTGGGAGATATATTTGTTTTCCATTACAACGTATTGTAGAGCCAAGTAAGTTATTCAGGAACCCAGCGAGCAACTTATCAGGGCAAAGTACCATAAAAGGATACAAATGTGAAGCCTGGACTGTGGGTGGAGAATGGCTTCGATCTCGTTAAAGGGCCTGCTGAAGTTATGTCGGATTTTACCAGCCGTTCTCACAGATTGACCTATCCAGCATACTAAAGGCCCTTAAAGCCCGCTTCAGCACTCTTTCGCTTGCAGAGGGCATGCAAAAGGCAGGGAAAGAGCAGCGCTAAGGTACGCTAAAGTCACCCATGATGGAATCTGTCAACTCTGCAAATGGCTCCCTTTTGCCCTCCTGCCTTGTGCATTTTATCAGCTGAAGGAGTCGATGACAGAAAGTCTATTGAACTCTGACTCTCTCTCTCTCCATACAAATTATTTATTTCCGTTGAGCAACGTTTGTGTTAGGACGAAGCTTGATTATTAGTCAAATTTGGGCTTGGCAGTAAGAGGAACTAAGGAGGTGGTACTTGTCAAAAGTGCTCAGCCCCCCAGTTTTCTGGGAGCGTCCCTATTTGCCTCTCATCAGTTCTTCTTTTTCACCATCCCTCGAGTAATCACAGTTATATTGGGAAACTCTATTTTGTTGCAAGGCTGCTGACAGCCCTTGAGAATTATAAATACAATTAAATAATTTGCTGCTGCCGACACAACTTCAAGCACAGCAGGATTTGGGGGCAAAAAACTACGGGTGGGCTTTGGCGGCTTCATGAATGCGATTGGATCGGTTTTTGATTGACAGATAACTACCTCAGAGGCCCAATGAGGTTTTACCCAGAAGGATATGCTCAACGATAGTTAACAGTTTATCATTAAAACACATTATCTCCTGGCTGTAAGCGTGAAAGATTGACAGAGTGACTTAATTATCAATACGGTTTGGTTTTGGTTGATCAATAACTAGGCTTTGCATACGTTTTTAAATATGCATGATGTATTAATCATTCATTTCGTCTCTTAAAAGCCGTTCCGTTTTCTTCCGAGATTTACCCTGCAGATGCTCTGATAAAGTACTGCAAGTTACTTATGCTGTTGACAACAAGGAAAATCCTCAAAAGGTAGTAGCCTAAGGATTTATTTCGTTTCCTCCAGAAATTCTACCCCTTTGTGGCTGTGGTGGAAAATAGTGCTGGATTTGTTAGAGGGTTGAGTGTTGCATTTGGGCATCCCGAGTGCTAGGCTGCGTCCTTACATTTTGTTTCCCTTCACTCGTCCAATTTCATATTGATGAGCTCTGCAGCAATTCAAATTGCATGTCTTCTTTAAACATTTAACTAGCAAAGAGAGCAATCACAGTCTTTGCTCAAATCCTGCCTCTGTTGAAAAATGCAAATGCCATTGCTGTGAAAGGAAAATCTGAGAGAGGTACCTGAAGAAGGTCAGATTTCGCAGCTAATAAGAACCGGCTTTGTCTTACGGTTATGACATGGACACGGAGGGTTGGAAATGCTACCACTCTGCATGATGGATCCTTTGTAGAGCAGCTTCCACCGAGGATCAATAGTAATACTGAATTGTAATTTCACCATCTGTTTCAATTTGAAATAGCAACTTCCTCTCTAGGATTTGCTGTGCTGCATATGTATTTCTCAATGGATGTCAACTGCATAAAACAATAAAGTGGGATGCCTCTCTGATATTTGCTATGAGGTCCATGGAGAGACCACTGATTCCAAAAAAGAGGTCTCAGTCTTTTTTTTTTTTTAACTGAAGTGTATATAAATTATTTAAGAAAATGAAAACATACTTCCTTGCATCAGCCCTGGGTATGAAATTGCTATCTTATTCCTTCATCAATAATAACAAATTAGCTTCTAAATGCATTATTCTGCTGACAGCTTTGGCTCAGTCAAAGTGATGGATACGACAGCAATGTGCAGAGGCTGAATGTGTCAGCTTCAGTATTAGCTGGCACAACAGAGTGAAACTCACAATGCCCTTCGAACTTGCATAGGATGGGCAATATGTTTTGAAAATATAATGAAAGAAAGTAAATTGGTGAAATAACTAAATTGGTATGATCTATTTTTCATAATGCTCAATTCTGGATTGTCCCAAGGAAGCTGCTTAAAAATGATAATCCAGTAGAGGAAGGGAAATTCCCCATAGACCTGCCTCAAGCTCGCTTTCAACCCTATAAGGAAATAATATGCAGCCTTCCAACGAAACCTAAACTCTCTGCTGCCTGCAAGCCTTCCCCTGGCCTCATCCTCTCTGGCTGAAATCAAAATGTCAGAGTACTAGTCAAATAACTATTTAGTGATGAATGATCATCTTTGACAGATGCCCAGGCAGAAACTACATTAAACACTACATTAAACAAAAGATAATATGATGGCTATGATAAAATAAAAAAAGTCACACAATGGCCCCCCATCCCCTGTTAGGGACACATACTTGATGTAGCCCTTAGCTCAACCAGGCAAAATGCACAACAAAATGCCTAAAAGTTGTTCAGTTCCTGGATGTGCCTCCAACAAGGTGAAAAATACAGATCTTAGCTTTCTCACACTCCCAAGCCAAATCCCAAAAGTGCTGCATAGAAGAGTGCTCTGCCTGGCTTCCAGCTATATACGTGAGGCTGCCTCGGGCAGATTGTGGGACTCTTCATTACATGTCGCAAAAGCATATCGGCTCAGAATGCATTGTGGGTTTCACTCATGGGCCTTTTTGTGTTTTAAAAGCATGCCGCTCTTCCCTTGTGTCAGTAAGCTCGATTAAGATTTTAACCTTCCTCTGATTTAAACAGAGGTGATTAAAATGCATCTGCTAAGTTAGCTTTCCTCGGTTTGCATATAACTTGGGTTATGAGTCTACTGATTAGTTTATTCTGTAATGCTGTGCAACAGCTAATTTGTCAGCACTGAACTGTAGTTAAAGGCTGTCTCTACTACTGCGAGTCAACTCTTTAGGTTTACCGTGTAGAAAATATGTTAGTTTAACTAGCACGCACCTCTCTGAGAGGGTGAAGGCAGACAGAGTTCAACCCTTAAGTATGCAAGCTCCTCTGCTAACTGAAGACTTGCTGTGTAAAATTCCAACATTGATTGGAATATTTAATTTGTTTTACATTACAATAAATTGCCATGGACAGCAAGAGCCCTTCAAACAAGAAGCGGTGCTAAGGCGCCGTCCAGCTCCATATGGCCAAAGATATTTTGTGGAATTATTGGATTAGTGTGGGCCTTTGGTTTGGTTTAACACGCGTCGAACAATCTTTACGTGACGTTTCTATTACAGTTTTTGCCTATTGCTTACACACGTTTTGCTAAATTTGGCTCATTGTGTCAAAACTCTACACACAAGCAAATTAGACACAACACTGGGAAATAAACCATTCCCATCCATGTCAAATTGAAACTCTGCTATCAAAACCTAACAATCCTTTGTCAAAATGTCACTCTGATGACAAAATGATACCCACTTGCATCATATGAATACACTTTCAGATCAGCAGCAACACACTAGTTTACTTTATATAAAAAACTGCAGTCTTTTGTTTTCAATGTTTTTATTCAGTTCCATAGAGGGCATGTTGTTCTCGTTTGCTTCTTTTTTACAGTACTGTGTATACTGAACTTTACTGTATTTACCATACATCACGGTATGTTTCACAAAACTACCACTTTTGTTGAAAAAGGAGCATTAGCCACCCTGGAATACAATACATGTGAAACAGTAACGTGATATGGTACAGTACTGTAAATACTCTAGATACAGTCTGAGTAGAGTAGAGAGTTGAAGACATACCTGTTTTCCAGTCGGAATGTCCTTATTATGGATGAAACTGTGAAGCGGCTTAGATTAGGATGGACTCTCTGCCCAGCTTCCCTCATAGTCAGGCCATGGTTTATGACATGGTCCACCAAAGTTGCTCTTATGTCATCTGAAATAATGGTCCTTGCGTGGCCTCTTTGACCACGTCCTCCTCTCTCTCTCTCTGTCCTCCTCTTCCTCTTCCTCTGCCTCTAGCTCTCCCTGCCTCCATGCTTGCAAAGTTGTCAAAATGGCTTAACTGAGGCCTTTTTGTAACTGGCTGATTGGTGTTCAGTTTTGTAAGTAAGTATTTTCAGGTGTGTGTCTATGTCTTTTCAATTAACCAATGTGTGTTGTATTTTGAATAGATGTGTTTTCCCAATGGTACCCTGAGATTTCATTTTTGAACTAAGTGTCTTATGTATGAAATAGTGTGTAGTGTCTAGGCGCAAGTGTGTTACAGAATTGCAACTAAAGTGCAAAGCAGCGCTTTTGTTTAAGGTATGGTTACACTTTGTTTAAGGTATAGTAACAACAACTTCAAGTTATGTTACTTTGGTTTAAGCATGTGTCTATAGTGTTCAAGCAACGGACAAAAACTGTAATAGTTCGGCAATAAAACGGCAGAGAAATACAGTACAAATGTTGCAGGAGGGTCAAGACTCTTGACTTTCGCCTCCCGTTGCCTGTGAGATCGTATCTCATACACACAGGAGCCCAGAGCCAGTGGCGTTTTTGTCGAGCTCCGCCTTTCACCGCGATTTGTCGATTTGTGTGTCCGTCGACATTTTGTGTGAAACTAACCAATCAGGAAATCCCTAAGGACCTACTTACTTTACGTTGCAAAAAGTGATGGTTTTCAGTTATACAACACAGAGAACACACATACCAACCTGAAAACCAGTGGTTTTTGCAGCGTACTGCAAGAAAATACTGGCCACAGAGAGACGGCATATCAGCTGTTCAGTTCTACTCTGCGCGACATGGCAGACGACCATGCGCTGGTAAAGAGTACATACAGAGTACATAGATTGTGCTTGTTCTGAAAGCTGTTCTTAAAAAAGTGAAAGTGAAACATGCACATTGTGTAAACATAGTAAATAGATAGTTTTTATATATAGTACATATTTTGTTCTTGTTCTGTACTTCAACTCAAACAAACGATAATACCAAATTTGGTATTAGAGATTTATTTACATGTATCTACCATTTTATTCATATGTTCCACTGCTTTTGTGAACCTAAGACCTTTGGTAAACCAATGTCAAGCACCAAAACAGTTTGTCCACATGAGTAAAGGTTTGTTTTCACAAGAGATTTGAAGAATTTTAAAAATCAAGTTTCAATTTTTTAGGTTCAGGGTCTTATTATCTCTTTACAAATTGCAAATTTTGATGTAACACATCTCATATGCAAGTGCTTTAAAAAGGTGAATTTAAACAAAAAAAAAAAGAAAAAAGGTCTAAGACCCTGAAGGGTTAAACTCAATGCTTCGTCAATATCCATCACGGCTGAAAATCTTATAGTCCATGCAGTGTTCAACGAGTCCTTTAAAGACTGTCTCTCCTGTGGCATATATGTCAATTTGTCCGGTGATTTATTTGTTGGCTAACTGAGCTGGTATCACCTAACTCATTCAGGTAGTCAGTGTGTGTACTTCTTTGTGTGTGTGTGTGTGTGTGTGTGTGTGAGTGAGTCACAGAGAGCGAGAGAGAGAATGAGCAAGAGAGAGACATACTATGCAATGCAATCATACTTGGCCTGCATCCACTCACAGAGGAATGGGAAAAGCTGCATGCAGGCATAACTCTCATGAGAAAACAGGGAAAGATGAGAAAATAAGTGGGTCAAGCACTAGGCGTGAGGGGCAGGACTGGCAAAGAGGACCCCACAAAAATCAATGCACTTCTCAAGGCTTGCTTTGGTGGGATATCGAACACCATGAAAGTGTACTGTGGCCGTAAATGACGGCCTAAAAGCTGGAGGTGCCCTATCTGAGTTTGATTATATCATTCCCAAGGCATTCTTCGTTATCGGATCTTCTGAGTAAAGTATCATAATAGTTGTGTATTTTTGCTGTTACAGTAAATGCAACCCCATTTGTCAACCATTATAACGCTTGTCTCCCAAGATAGAAGAAATGATACATCCCTGGTCTTGTTGTGTAAAAGAAGCTAATTGCTCTGTCAGTCCCTGTGCAAGTGTACACCGGATTCCAAGGCAATTACCAAGGGTATTAAAATAACAATAGCAAACAAACAACACTTACAAAAAACAATGTCATTTTAACTTTAGTCTAACCGTCATTTACTGCCAGTTTCATATTCTGATGAAGCGTTATAATTTGACCCTTGAGAAAAAAAAAAGTTGAGGTCTGATGCTGGTTAACACAGTTGGATGGTGACAGAAGAAATGGTGCCCCCTATTTGTTTTGTAGCAGGTGGCCATTTCTTATTCATAGCACTTTTAAAAGACATTTTACCAGGTTTATTATGTTATTCTCATCTTCACACGTAATGTAATGTAATTTAACAGTCATCATATAATTCATTTTCTCACCCCAATCTGTCAAATGTTTCAGTGCTTCAAAGCTTCAAACTAAAACTCAAAATTAGCTTTTGTCTTCACAGGACGTTAGGTCTAGAAAACAAAACCACTTAGTTAGGTTTAGCAAAAGAGCATGGTTGGCGTTAACGTGACTATCGATTTACAGTAGTGACGGGATTTCATTTCAGTTTCGCACAGGACATGAACAACGGTTTCCTGGATGAAAGTCCTGTGTTTGTTAGACCCGCCCACCCAGTGTGGACTATCTTTACACTACGTCAGTTACTCTGAGCGTGTATAAGGAAGCAGGTGTGTTTACATTGGAATTGGTTAAAATCCGTGTGCGTGGCGTAGTCACTGACCAAGCTGAAGCATGACACACTGCATAGAGAGTGGGCTGCCTATCGGAACAGGAAGCGTATTAAATACAAATATGTCACATCATGTCTGAACACCATACATAAAAATACAATGTCCACTGGATTTTTTTGGGGTTCAGGAGACAGCATTTCACAAATTATATCAATTAACAAATTATAGAGGTTTAAGATTTAAAAGTCTTAAATTGTGTGTGTAGATCAATATTGAATAAATATACATTTGAATTAGTTAACTGTTAAACATTATACGCTGCATGTATCCTTAAGCTTTTTATTTACCAAATAACTGCCGGTCTGATAATTGCTCTAAATTTGCAGACACTACAGTCCTCTATAACTGTTTACGTAACCTGGCTGCTGAGATTCTTAGTGACATGCTGAAACCTTTTTTGGGCTTTTGGCTCAATTACCAGGGGCGCCGCTGTGGGAAATTGCAAATTGCTCTGTCACAAAACCTTCTTTAGACAGGCGTTTTTTCTATAAAAGGGATGAACATATGGAATTCCTTACGCACACATCAGAAAATTGACTGTAATTGGGACCACTTTAAATACAAAATGGAACACTTTCTGAAGAGCAACCAGACATGAGAGAATCATAGGTGACCTCGTCGCTGCATCGCTCTGTCTCTCTGTACCACATTGCACTCTGTAGCCCACATTTACAATCTTTCAGAAGGCAATCAACGTCAACATGTATCTTATTGAATAGATATGATTGTCACTATATCTTGAGCTTCTACAAAATTGAAGCAAATGGTTTATCAGGAAAACATAATATAACTTCTCCGGAGTCCTCAGGGAAGAATCCAACAATTCAATGTCGTATCTACTTAATATCTTGTCTGATTTTGGTCAGCGCTTTAATGTGATATAAAACACCACGGGTCCAGTTCAGGGAGAAAAAAAAAAATCCCATTTACAAATTGTGTCCTCGTTTGTTAGTGCCACAGCACCTCAATTACCCAGTGAGCAGGTTTTTATTTATTCATGCAGACAAAGTCACGTATTCATGAGGATTAACCCGAAACTCGCTCATAGACTGGCAGGCACAGATTGCATATTTTACCATATGAGGAATAGCTGACGCGTTTACCCTCAGAAGATTGAGAGAAAGCCAGATGAGAGGAGGAGGAACGGCTGCGTGAGCTTTTGGGTCACTGTATGGTCAGTTTCACTAACTTTATTCTGATTTGTGTTTTCAAGAATATATAAGAGGGTATTATGAATAATATGTGTGCAGTGAAGGGTGTTCTTGCTTGGGAGCAGTGAAAGATCACATAGCACTATGACAGAAGATGGGGAATAGTGTAACACTTTGTATTTCTAACCGTACTCTATAGTTTTCCCAGTGGAATATGGGCTTTGTATATGAAACTACAAAAACTACTTGAAAAGGAAATATTGCCTGAACAAATCCAAATCCAACATCCACATTCACAAACAAGCCTAAAAACAACACAGACAATATATGCATCGATTCCCGTAACTAAAAAAGTCATACAGTGTAACACCGAATGCCAACAAAATACATTCCCTTCAGATCAAATGTAGTCTCTCCGGAAAATATCAAATCATCCTAAAAGTTCTCTTCAGAAATTGTTAGGGAAATCCTCTGTCCCCTGTCATATTACCCACATTTATCAGGATGCAGCTTAGCCATTACGTCTGGGGGTTTATCAAATTATCTGCTTGCAGAATGGCCGAAAAGGGACACATTACAAACAGCAGCTCTTTGTCTGAGCTGCTGCGAAGCAATATTCCGGGATGCTGCAGCAACCAAAAGCAAATTATGGTGAACATAACACAGAGTTCAGTGGAGCGTTAACAGAATGGATGGCCCTATCCTGATTTTCTATCTGTTGGGACAGATGTCCCTACGTCTCTGTGACTCGTGAGGTGGACGGCCCTGTAAGCGATGGCAGATGCTCCGAAGGTAAGACAGATGGATTTTGCCAGTGTTCTGTGAAAGTATGCACATTTTTCACTTTGGAAAAATTAATATTAATCATTTGCAACGCAACAATAAAAACTGTAATTGAAATAAAGAAAACTAAAAGGTTCTCCGTGTGAGATGTTTGGCAACAATAAACCAGATTTAGCTTACAAAAGATGGGAAATGTTATATTCCAGGATAGACAGCATGAGTCCAGTGCCTTTTATCTTTGGATCAACCAGAGGCTAAGACGTCTTTGCATTCTTGCCCTTTTACGACAAAACAGGTTCTTCAACACCGAAGACAGTCCAGAAGACTGCAGCATAGATGGACTGGAGTTTGTCCAGAATGTATGGTTTCTTTTGTCCTGAACCATGAAGACGATACGCAATAAAAGTCTGGTGTCGGCATTTATCTGCTGTGGGAGTAGCGAACGAGTGGGTGTATTAAAACGCATATTAAAGTAAATGAGCGCCTGGTTGAGAGCACAAAGGCCTGCGTCTGCTGCACATGTGTATTCGTATCCACGTATGCCTCTTATTCAAATCCCAGCAGCTGCTGACAAGCCCAACCCCAGAGTTTCACAAACACGATGCCTGCACTGTGATATCGAGCTCTCATTGTTGGGTAATTGCCACTGATGGAGAAAAACAATATTTCATTCAACACAATCTGTGGTAAACTGAAATCAATGAGGCTGAATAGTGTGATTAAATTTTGATCGGATCACTGACGACCAACAATGACAACAAACATGGGACAGACCTCCTTTTTTTTGAACACACAAAGCCGCTCAGTGGTTTAAATGTTGTTCAGTGTGGCCTGGATAATGGCAGCCTATTGATCCTCTTGGAATTTATTCTGAAAACCCAACTTTTTCAGTACTTTACGTTAATTTTGAATAGAGGAAGTGGCTCTATGAGAGACCTGGTTATTGAGACACACTGGGAGACTTTTCTGTTTGAGTTGTGAGTAGTTGGGCTGCTGTGTTTGTGTTTGATCTCTTGCAGCAGGAGAACCACACTGAAGGAGGATCCGCGAGTGGAGGCTTTCAAAGACCCTTAGGTTGTCAGTGGTGGTGTTTTGTGCTTCTTAGTTATACAAAGGGTTGTTCTGCTAGATTCAGATCAAGGTGTATGTGTGTGCCTCTGAATGCCTGCATGTTTTCTCTGTGTGCCTTGTATTTGACGTCTTTGCAAGTGCTGTGCATCTATGAAAGTAATGGTGATTAATCAAGTAACCAAATACCAAATAGGAATCTTTTTTTTTTTTAATAGAACAAGAGCAGTTATACAGAAGAGGGGAAGAAAGTAGGTCAGGTTTTAAGCTTAATGTATGATGATGTTGGACTTTAAAGATGAAGATAAACATTCCCTCCCAAAACCCTCTAAAATGATTCTCTACAGATTCATTAAAATACAAAACTAAAACACATTAAGTGTTTTTGTTTTTTTACAGAACACACATACATGTGTGGTACATTCAGTTATATATATACTGAACTTAATTTATTTTACTTTAAGACTAAAAGTAAAGACCCAGTTTGACATTGTCGTTTTTAGCGGCTGCATTGAGACGGGCATAATAACAATGAGAGCATTAATAATCAAATGTATTGACTTCTTTCAGGGAGGATTTTAGGCATGCATTCAACATGTATAACAAGTTAAGTTGCAAGAGATTGTTTTATACGGTGTGTTATATGGACCTGTGTTCCCTCAATCCTCCTTTATACCACATGAAATACAAGCCAGCATGAGACCCGATGGCACCTCTGTCCACACCACCATGTGTTGCATTAAGGGTGTATTATGTCACGGACCAGTGACTCCCAGATGCGACAGCAGGGCTGATCATCAATTATTATACCTCAGTGGATCAAAATGAGCATATCTGCTCATTTCAACATCCCCAGAGTTGGCCTGTGGCGGCTGAGCGACGGCTTAGTGCACCTGTAAGCTCAGCGACACCAGCCGGAGCCCTTGCAGAGGCAGAGGGACATGCCTCGAGACAACATCTGCCTCCCCTTGGTGACCTGCCGAGTAAAGCCAACTGCAGAATCAAGGGCATGCTCGCAGAGGTCCCTGATTTTATCATAACAAAGACTTTGCTACCGCTGCTGCCTGCAACTGGCTTCAGGAAACGTTCCAGTCTATTTTCTGCCAACACTGTGAACTCACTCCGTCTTCTTTCACTGTGTTGCTTTCCTTTTTACTGACATTCCATCTGAAATGAACAGCAATGAATATATCCAAGAAAACCAGATTCATGTCGGTGAAGACATCAGCCACTACTTTTACCAAGAAAAAGATTGAACAAATGTGTTTTAGAAACACAAAGAAAAATAATTATTTCCCCACAAAATATTGGAAATATCCAATTTTCTTTCTATTAATCCAAATATTGTTGCACACTCAATCAGTTCTGTGAGGGTTAAGCCCTGGTGGGAGTGATGCATTAGACAGCATGAGGGAGCCTCTGTATGACAGATGTTTGACACTTGAAATCCAGAGGGACCCCTGGCTAAATGGAATCAGGACAAATCAATGCAATCATGCAGGTGTCTGGGGGAAATGGGGACAAAGGGACACAGTCGCTCTGCTGGCTCGCAAGAGCTCCTGGCGAGGATTAAGCACCAGGTCTGCTTCCGTTTCTGCATGGAATGGCAGACAGCTGACTGACCTCACGAGTGCTACACTGCCTTGAGGTCCCCACAGATGCCTCACAAAGAGCCCGGGCAGAAGTGCCTCGCAAACTTGACCACGCTGAGTGTGATGAATACCTCAGCTCGCCCGCTGAGGAGGCTACAAAACAACCGGGTTTATGTGTTCAGTGTCAAGACCCTCAAAGCCCCCTGTCATTTTCTGTTAGGCCAAACATGTCCTGCGAGGCCTGCCGAGAAATCTACTCCCTCAGCATATCCCATGTGAAAAACCACACCCTAGGCTTTCTACATCCCTGTGCTCATTCGGCACAACCCTTTCTTCCTCGCCTTGCCACGCCTTCACTCCATTTGTCAGAGTTACCGGCCTGTGAGGGGTTTCTGAAATGTTCCATTTGTCCGTGAATACCAATTTGTCAACCAGTCAGCGTTTACGTTGATCGGTACAGTACATGTACGGTACAGCACATGTGGGAGTAATTCCGTTGGTGTGCATTCAAAACCTGGATTATATCACAGCGGTATCAGGATGCAGATCCAAAAACGTAATGCGGGTTTTATTATATTCCAACCAACCGAATTAACGGCTGTTAACATCATCAGAATTCCAGTGTGTGTATTTGGTAACTGCTATGCATGAGATGTATTGCAATTCCAATGCCGTGCTTGTGAAATTAATGATTTCACAGGAAAATATTGCATTCTTTGTGAATGACACATTTGACTTGAAATATGCTAATACGTGAAATATAGACAGATATAGACATATAGACAGGCCTCATAGTTGTAGCCGTCTGTCATCATATCATTGATGTCATTGCAGCAATACTGCAGCTATCACTGTAAATGTAATCTCATCAAAACTGCAGTTTATCTCAGTGATTTCTTAATGAAAAATAAACCAGGGAAAAGCAGCAATAAAATTTTACATTGTCACGTCATGCCGTTCTCCAGGCAAATGTTCCCTTTTTTTGTTCCTCTTTTTCATCTGTCAGCATACTTGCAACATTCATTTTGCTCCGATACATCCCCAAATGTGCTCTTTTCAGGACAATGAAGCTTTAAAACATCTCTGCCATACAGTATTCTTTCCAGCCTGCCGTGCTGTTCTGCAGCATATCAAGACAACCCAGCTCAATAACATTAAAGGCTGAAAGAGTTGGTGAAAATACAACCCCTGTGATGCTGTGGTCCGCTCAGCCTTCAGGAGACATATTGATGCACAGTTATTTTGGTCAATAAGTCCTTCTGAGCAGAGGCCATCCTTATCCTCGAGACCGACTGCATGTGAAAAATGAGAAAGGGATGAGACCATGCATTTTAATCCGCTATATCTTAAAGGGGGAAATAAGGGATGGGGGGATGGAGCTTGTGGGGGGGAGAAAGGAGGAGGGGTAGAGATACACTTCCTCTAACCCCGTCTCAGCCTCACTAATGCAGTTGTTAACAATAAACCATACCATCGGTTATGCAAAAACACCTCTAAGCCGGATGCATAATGGCTTTATTGAAATGCAAAGCAGGCTAACATCTGACCTCATGAAAGGATGTACAGAACATACATTGTCGAATTAGGAGATGTGGGATATTCATAATCAGAGATATTACATTTTATTTATGTTTGAAAGACAAAGAAAGACCAATACCCATTACATAAAGTCATATAACGCATAGAGTTCAAGTTTGAACTGGGAAGTGGCAGGTGTGCACTTTGTGTGTACAGTGTTTGTGTGTGTGTCGGTGTACAAGTTGTGTGAGGTGGCAGGATCAGCATCAGGTCAATTTGCAGAGGAAACTATTAATGCAAACACAAGCTCTCAAACTAAAAATGAAAAGCAGTGTTTTTTTTTGTGTAAAAAGCTATCTATAACAAATGGCCTTGAATAAAACATTAGCACATCTATATTTTATAGCTTCCCATGTTTCCCCCTGCTTCTGAAGGGAGTGAAAGTTTCTGCTCTTTCAGACAGGTATATGACCTCAGCTCATCACACTGAGATGTTGGGAGGTTTGTGGTGTCCAGATCCGTGGTGAGATTTCATCAAAGTTTAAAAAGTTCACGTAAGTTAAAAATAAAAATCTGACTTAATCGTTTTTCTTTTTTTAACCATAGTAAAACGAGGATAAAAATATGTGATACATTGCCTTTTGCATCATATGCCAAAAACACTATTAGCATCCAATAAATGGCTTGCTCATTTTTTTTTTGCATTTCAGGCATGTTGCTGTTGTTTTTAATGATTTGTGTTTGATGTTACTGAGATCCTATCAGCTACATGGAATCAAGGACTAAAGTAGTTCACCTCTCTAGAACCCAGCATTTCACAGCTTTAATATGCAGTCCAGGCCATATTCCAGTTTAGGCATCACAGAGGCAGTGAAATGGAAGAAAGTGAATTGCTGGCTGGGGCCTTTGAGCCTCCATTCTTGTTTGAAGTCTCTCTCGTCCCCTGCCGAGTTCAGAATACATTGTCCAGAGACAAGATCAAACTTGGCAGCTATTGATCCCTTCCCAAACCAGACACACGACTTACCGAACATGTTAACAACTTCGGAATGAGTATTTTAATTGTACAGGTCTTTAAAGGCCCACTCAAGTCACAGGGCTGTGGAGCGAATTTGAAGCAGCAACCTTTGGACAGCCAAACATGGTAAATCCAGCCAACTTTCTTGTTTTTCTCCTTTGAACTCTTTTGAGTATTCAGATCACATCTCTCAGGGCATGCGTGAGCATAATGTTAAAAATAAATAAACAAATATTAAGAGAATATACAAAATAAAATGTATTGCTCATTAAATAAATATATTTAATCCCCTTAAATAGTTGAATAAAATAACTAGATAATATAATAATTAAAATGGTCAATTTGTAGATGTCTTGTGAAAAACAAAACGTTTACAACAATCCTCTCTTACACCAAAAATAAGTTTAAAAATAAATACTAAGTATGTCACTCATAATGTGCTGTTGACTTAAATGTCTGTTTTCAGTCTTAACACTGCTTTTCTGTTCCAAATAGTTTGCAAGTGAGCTCATAACATTGTGATCATGTGGAGTTCCATAATATGTGTTTTTCCTTCAGTTCGTGACATTGAAGCACTGCTAATGGTACGGAAACATACGTTGCTGTGATTGTTCCAAAAATCTTCCAATAGCCTATATTTCCCCAGCTTGTTCTGTATAGATTTTTATGTTTGTACTAGAAAGCCCCCGTCTCAACTTCACAGAAGACTATGGCAGGGCAACAAAGAAGGGCCCTAATACTCTGGAAAAGGAGGTTTCTAACATGACACTTCTCAGTCGTTTGAAATAGGGTGGAGAGAGATTTCTGTGAGCTGAGTTGACTCCTCCAGATCAATAGCTAGTCTCTCTCTTTCTCTCTCCGAGACGACTGTTGTGGCATTTGAACCAGATAAAACAAGGGTTCCCCTCCACCTCACCTCTGAGAACTGAGCGCTTCCACCAAATCCCAAATCGGTTGAGAAGGATACAGATGAGTCCATCTAAATCCCCTCCTGACTCAGCTCTAGACCCCCGGCGGTCAAAAAAAAGGAGAGGAAATAATGAAGAAAAAAAAAAAAATCTCAAATCATCTTAAAAGGAGAGGTCCAATCTATGTAGGTTAATACTCACTGTTGCTTCATTTAGCTCTGTTGCAGGCCCACTGGGGCAGCTGCAAAAAGTTCTGGGAGCTAGAAGGCACAAAAGCTTTTATTTATTTATATGGAGGGAGAATATATAGCAAGAAGCAAACTGGTGCAAATGATGTGGGAAAAAAAGGAGTTTGAAGAAGTTATCTTGTACGTTGTGGAATAACTGTAAAAAAGGGATAGGCTGCATTACCATTTTATGTGCGGCATGAATTAAATATACACACCGCAGACAGAATATCACTGATAACATGACAATTTGTAAGGTCATGGTGTGAAATGAATTAGAAATGCGTCCTCCCATCTTTTAACAACCAGCAGCAACGTACCCTTAAGCAAGGCACTTCATTCTCAATTACTCTATTGAAGCTGCTCATTTGTTAGCAGCAGATGATGAGATGGCAGGCAGGAGTAAAAGGTTGCACTAAGTGTTAATGTGGGGAAGGGCATTACTATCAAAGAAAGTGCCTGCTCAGCTTACATGAATAAAAGTTGGGGGGGCTAGAGCCTCGGAGTCTTACAACAGTTCATCATCTTTCTAACCTGTCAGCCAATTATCTGGATCTTGCAACAACGTTGGACTTTAAACTCTCTGAACAAGGGTCCTCTTCTCCTTTGCGTGTCAGCTTAGTCTTTCCCCCTGGTCGCTGATGACATTGAAACACTAATTACAGCTAATTGTTCTATGCTGAATGGATTTAGTCACATTGCAAATGATATACCATTGGTCAGTGTCATAATGTTTCCACAGAAAAATTCAATGGGGAATGGAAATTTGCACAAATGAATGTAATTAAGAAGCACATTCATTACTACTAATTGCATTTGAGAACCCTCAAAGTGAAATTGAGATTGGACTCATATGAATAATGAATGCAGCTTACTCAACTGAACATTATGACGTTGTTGCGTCACATAATGATGTGCTAAACTATCGGCATGTACTGTATGACAAAATGCAGTTCAGCAGTTTTAGTTGTACAGTTCCAAACACAAGCAACAGACTTTTCTTTTTTCATGCGTCCTCTTGAAATCCCTTTATTTATGGGCAGATTGTGTCTAGACACAAGCTTGGCATTGGCGGCCAGACACACTGGGTTAAGTTAGAGGTTTGAAAAGTATTTAAAGTCAAGTGGTCCCTGCACACTGGATTTTTCCAAAAAAGGCAGTTGTAAATCAGTCAACTGGAAACTCAGTCTGAGAGCTATTATGCAAATTATTGGACCTACAGAAATCAAAGAGTTGGGAACATAACCCCCACAAAGAATGAACCCAGCAAGCCTTTAATCTGATTATTTGTCTACTGGCATTAGGAACTTTAATAATGAAAATGAAAAACCTCTGATACAAAAATGGCACAAATAAAAAGAAAAACAAAATCATTGATTGAGATCTGTTATTTGATGAAGTCTGTATTTTTATAACACACTAGCAGCTCGCTTAAAACTATAATCTTATTATACTTGCAGTGTTTAAAAAGGATTGGCTTATTTTAATAGCAGATTTAGATCTCAGACAGACAAGGTGTAAGCTGGTCATTTGAAAGCCATATGCCACAGATTAAGATACGGCACTATATTGTACAGCTTTTTCATGTTTCTTCCAGAGACTAATGCACTGCTTCAAAAACTGCCTGTAGTGAGCTGCTTGTAAGTGGGCAAAAAGCACAAGCTCTTAAATCCCTCAGCTCCAACAACAGGGGAAAGAAATAAGTATATTACAAATCGTCCAGAGAACAAAATTGTGTATTGTTTGAAAAATGTGAAGGATTTAGACTCAGGGATTTGCTCCCACTTTGCTGCTCTTTGTCGGAGGGCTTAGCGCTGTGTGCTGCTGATGAAATGATGATTCCCATCATTCAGAGAAGGAAAAACTTTTCAGGACGTCATCAAGTCAACAACAGACCGTCCAAAATGAATACACAGGATTTAATAATTCAGTGTCAACACATCTTAACTGATCACAAGTGCATCCAAGTCGCTCAGAGCAAGGCCGAGGTTCACTGTTAAAAACAACAACAACAGAACCCCATGCACTTTGTGAATCCCGGAAAAGTCACTTCTACTGCCTGGAAGGGGCACCTCTGGATGCAACAGCACCGAGCCACCATATGATAGAACGTCAACTGAAACGCTGCATATTTCTTATTTGAGGGAAGAGATGCATCGCACATCATTATGCTTTCTGATGTTTGGATGAAGTGTTGCAATGTGGCCTTAAGGGACAGGTACGATTCATCATGCCCAATTGTTCTGGATGTGTAGTTTGGTAAAAGCCAGCTGTCAGACGTATGGGGGTTGGACCTAAAAACACGCATGCTAATGATATTAATTTGCAGCTTTTATCTATTTGTTGAGGCAGGAGGAGGAAATATCAAAACCTTTGGAACAATGTGTGACAAAAGAGGCGACAGCACAGAGACTGATGGCGGGTGGTGAAGTAAGCCTGGAGGGGGAAGCAAGAGCCAATAAAATGAACAGCCGCCTAACTCATAAATAATAGAAACATAAAATGTCATATGAACTTTATTTCAAGAGTGGGTGGCCTAATAAAGATGCAGGTTTAAAGAGGAGTTGAGAAATTAATTGTCATAAGAAGGCCACATGGCTTGCCTTTGGCACGGACAATTATTCAGTGCAAGCTGACATTCTGGTCCGAGCCGAAGCACCTTTACGAAACAATACAGCATTTGACTCCTGAAATTCTCTCTCTAGCGACTCAACGCTCGAGTCATTCAATCTCTCGGCTCGACTTCCTTCCTCTTCTTCACTTGGAGTCATTCCATCTCTTCTCCCCACTTTCCCCCCTTCTCCTTGTTCTTTCTGCTTTACAAATGCAGTGGACATAAGAGATTGCCAACGCCCTGCCAGCCTGGTGCTCATTGATAACGCCATATCAAATCCATCTTAGACCCCCTCTGTCACCAACGCACTCCTCTCTGAGACGGTCAACATGCACAGGATCCATCTCTCCTTTTGAACCGAGCAGTACAGAGTCAGAGTTTATCTTTAAACCTCTGGAAGGAGAAAATGGAGTCGGATGAGTCGGGCGTCTCTCACTCTGTCTTCAAATGAAGTATGAACGGCTGTGCAAGTGTGTGTTAAATCAGCAGAATCTAGAAGCAAATGAAAGAACTTTCTTGACTTTAGGTGAGAATATTTGGGGTGTAACGTGTATTCATTTAAATTATAGTAATATTAAATATGAACTTCATGTATTTCTTATCAGCCTGGAAAGGCAAACAATACATATGTGAAAGCTGCATAGTTCTACATATATTTCATTAGGAATGATATACTGTATATGTATGTAAAATTAATCAAATCCCTTCCCTATGTTCTGCTTCCTTTTTAACATCAGTAAAATTATATTGACTTTACTATCGTTTGGCGCGATAAGGTTACAACAGATATTACTAGGAGCTGTGTGGTCAAATAAGTAAAATTACTTTTCTAATATCCAACTTCTAATATTACACTTTTGGTTAATCTCATTTTTAATGCAGCAATTTGTAAAAGTACACATGCATTTACCACATTAGCATGGTCTTCTATCTAAAACTAATCCACTTCAACAAATATTACCCCAGAGTAAAAGTGGGTAATAAGTGCAGTATTTCAGTACGTTTTATGAGGTATGAGATGTTTATGTCACTGAATATTAATGAGATGATGAGCGATTGCTTCTGTATGTGAATGAATCCCATGTATGAATCACTGCTGTCACCATGGTGAATATATTAAAGTGAACAGCTGGGAAGGAGAGGTTTGATCATTAGATGCTTATGTTTGGATGTGTGTTTATACACGTGCCTGGTGTACAGATGTGTGTGTGTGTGTGTGTGTGTGTGTGTGAGGGGGATATGGAGGTCAGCTGGTTGTGTGTGGCTGGTTTAAAAAAAAAAAAGAAAAAAAAAAGATGCCTCACTGTTACTTGCAATATCCCCCGATCAAAAATAGAAAACTCACATATGGGACGGACCTTTGCATGTAAATGAACCGGAAGGCATCACCAGGATGTCCCCCATCGTGTCTAATGTCTAACAAACGTATTCACAATCACACTCACACTGACAGCCGAGCCCTGGACCTGTCAGTGCAGCTGCTGGGGAGGCACATGCACCGAGGACTGTTGTCTCACTTACACACAATGACACAAAGGCCATACTGCACATAGGTGCATGCAAGCCAATCTATTTCTCCCTATCCTGTAGATTTTCTCTGCTGGATATATATATATTTAGTTTTTTAAAAATATTTTTTTTTTGACAAGTAACTCTGTGCAATGGCTAAAGCATTTCTAGTAATGATACACACGGGCCACAGGAGGAGTGAAGGTCTGCTACGATGCGAGCCTCGATCCAGCCGGCAATATATGATGCAGGGTTACCTCCAGAAAGTAAAATCCAATCCACCAGGACTAGAATATCCAGCTTGAAGTGGAGGGGGTAGGGATGTGACAAGGACAGGGATATGGGACTCAGAATAGCCTTGTTCATGTTAAGGTGGAGCAAAATAATTTCAGCAGCATCATTGGCATGCTGCTGGTGCTCCGGCTTTGGATCCACACTGTGGAGAAAGCCAGGATCCTCTGTGGTGTGTCTTACGCACACTTCTTTTCCCTCAGCCAGTTATTTGAGCAATGCGTTTAAAAAATAAATCTGTTGTATATGTATGAGGAAGGAGTGTTGCTTTCCTGCATTCAATGGGGCATTTCATAGAGAACATCATTGGGCAGTAAGCCAGGCCGTGACAGCTGTCTTGTGAATCATTTGAATAAATTCAGTTCCAACTTCAGAGGTATGATTCCCAAACCTTCTACAGCTTCGCACTGGGCAACATTTACAAAATTCATCCCTGCAAAATTAATTGTCAATAATATAATTTTTTTGCACTCCCACGACAACAGATTTACGGCTTGTTTTGATCCAATCCAATTAATTTGCTTTTATAATATGACTGAGATGCTTTTTGGTTTTAAATCTCAACACATAAAAATTACAGGGATTTATTTCTCTCTCAGAAATGCAGCCCTCCGTCTCGGTTGACTTCCTGTGCAACAAAACTGTGAAACTTTTCTCTATAACTAGTTTTACCAGAACACGGTATCTTGTAAAATGTTTGCAAGGATGGCTTGTTTCTAGGACAATCACAGCTGTAATCTCAGTAAAATTATTTTACTGTCTAAAAACACAGATGGTCACTTGTAAATTACATTATGGAGATTCAGCCTAAAAAAAAACAACAAAATGATAAAAACATAAAAATAACAGATTTGCCTGCTGTCTGGGCAAAACACAGTACTCACTAGATTCAGGGTCTGAGTTTCCATCTCCCTCAGTGCGGCTGTTTGGTGATGTTTGCTCATAGTACTCCTCCTGGGGGAAGCTGAGGGGAAGAGGTTGGGTGGTGCTGGCTGTGCTGCTTGGCTCCGGGTCTCCCAGCCCGCTGTCACTGCAACTCTCTTGGGAACCATCTGGAAGATGGAACGTCACGCGGCGCTGGGTCTGGAGCACACCAACAAACAAGGATTGTTCCGTTAGAAATTCTGTCCTGTTTAAAATGCCCCGAAACAAAATGGGAAAAAAATAAAAAGATACAGGAAATAAATTGTACTGTGGGGGAGATTGTGAGCGCCTGTTGTCTTGTAGGTCACAGCTAAAGACTAAGGTGAAGAAGCAAGAGCTCTAAAAGGGGCTAAATACCAGTAAGACGAATCATGCTTTAATCCTTCAAAAGCCCTAAAATGTGTAGCTATGCTGATACTCAACTTTAACTGTTAAATACGGGGTTACAAATGAATGAAAATGTCCATTTTTCAAAATATCTAATTCTGAGATTTTAGCCTCCACCCTCCAAGTACAATGGAGATGAATGTAGTTTGAAAGTCCATCTTTCAATCAGAGGATCGGTGGTTCAATCCCCGGCTCCGCTAGTCCATGTCGATGTGTCCTTGAGCAAGACACTTAACCCTAATTGCTCACCGTTGCTGTGTCTACTGTATATCATGTAAGTCGCTTTGGATAAAAGCGTCAGCTAAATGAAATGTAATGAACACGCCAACATTGGAAAAGCTACATTTACAAAATCAAAAGGCACCAAGATGCTCAAGTTGCTTTGGAGTAAATAGCCGTTGGCCTCGGATCGCTGGGTGCTCGTCTCTGCCATGCAATAAATAGTCACATTGGCTATTTCGGCCCAATTACACATAGTATTGTTGGCTACTGACACCTGGGTGCTAATAGCATATGCTACATGTTAATGTTTGAAACGCCTCTCCCTTCCATTACGTTGAGGTGAGGACAGAAATCTCCATCCTGGTAAAATTGGCATATGAATAACCAAAGTCAGTTTGTGTGCTATCATCGTGCATTTTTTGTGTGTAATGTTGTGCGGCAGCAACATTAGAGGCCCAGATTCAGTGCACTGGATGTCAGGTGACAAAGTATAAAGGGCCAGAAAGTCTGCATGGGGAAAATGTAGATGACCGGGTCAAACTAAAATGTGACTTTTACCCAGGAGGCCATTTGTTCGTGTCCTGTGTGAAACCAAAAGTCAACCTACTTACTCCTACCAACCTTGTAAAAACTCAATGTCATAATCAATTAAATGTTTGACCCTTGACCTCAGTTAGTGCTACACTGCCGTTCTATCAAAATTGACCACCAGAGAATAGAATCCAAAATCACATGTAGTCATTACAGGGAAGAAAGCACCTTGCTCGTATCCTTTACAGGTATTATCTCTGCTCATAAAGAGAGTCTGACAAACAAAGACTATCAATATGAGCGGTGATAATGGTCATTCATGTATGTATGTATGTATGTATGTATGTATGTATGTATGTATGTATGTATGTATGTATGTATGTATGTATGTATGTATGTATGTATGTATGTATGTATGTATGTATGAATGAGATGAGTCAGCATTTACAAGTGTTGTTGTTACTTGCCCAGCACTGCATTTATATGCTATGCCTGATTTTAGTTGGAAAATATGCCACAATTGCATCCTGTCACCAAGGGGACTAATTGAAACAGAGTCCCATAACCCAAAAATAATTTCCGGTCTGTTGAGTTTAGTGAATTACTTTTCAGATAATATACTGCCTAAAAGAATTATAATAGAAACGTCTTGTCCTGTGAATAGATGGGATGAGTATGAGCAGGTTGAACCATGTCCTAGTTTTCTATCTCACCCAGTTTAGACACAAAAGAAGTGGAAATGTGTGTGGAGGCTGAGACTTTGATTTGTAAAGTCTTGGGGATCACAGGAGTGTGGGCATTTTCTTCTGAAAGGTGCAGGCCTCTTTGATTTCTCTGGTGGTTTACAGAAGTTCATGTTGCAACCTTTCTTTGGAGCTAAAAAATAAAAACACATCCTGTGTGTGTGTAGTGATGTCTGCTTACATGTAAGCAATTCCTCCAGAAATCACACCACACGCATACAATAATGCACGTTGTAAGGCACAGTGGGTAATCTGTAGTGGAGAAACCACTGATTTCATTTTTTATTTGACAAAAATAAACAAATGAGGAGGCGATCCGACTTTGCTTTGAGGTAGCGTCTGTAAAATTGTCACAGTGAAATATACTTTAGCTTGAATTCATGTCTTCTCATGACTCCCTGAGCTGCATCATACAGCAACACAATGTATAGGACAATAAAACACATAAAATATAATTACACCCTCCCCGGTTATTGCTGTGAATTTTATTCGTCCCATTATTCAAGCTGATAATAGATTCATTTTTTAAAGAGCAAATACAACTGGAGCGCCAATTTCTATCTTGATTTTCTTCATCACTGTAGCAACAAGAGCAATGTGTGAGTCCTGAATTAAAAACATCATAAACACGCTCCCTGAAGCTCAGGAGGAGGTGATGTCTCTGTGCGAACATATTTTTCCTTTGCCACTATAATGCGGAGATAAGCACTTATTGTTCTTAGATAAGACTGAATCAGGCTTGGAAAATAGGAGAGAGGGAGAGTGAAATAAAGTCTGGCACTAATGAAGGATGCACTGCCAAAAACCAAGTGCACAAAAAGCTCCATTTAAAAACTATCAGAGAGGGTTGACTAACCTAAATCCACACAATTAGTACCCTGAAAGCAACACTGAGTGGTTTGCAATGCTGTTATGTTGAAACAGCTAGCTAAATATTCTATTTACTTGATTCATTTAGATCCGGAGGCCACGCATCGCTGTGTGTGTGTGTGCTAGGAAGTATAAGACAGATATAAAATAGCAGTGTAAAAGGGGTGTCGTGTCAAAGACAAACAGAAAGAACACACAACCTTCCACACTTGTGAGATAACAACTCTAAAAAAAGAAGATTTTTGTTGCAGTTGTTTGTATTAGGATTATAAAAAAGAAAACCAGCACCACACTTATTTATGAAAAACATACACATATAGGACGCAGGACTGCTTGAAATATATCTTGTTTTTACTGCATGCGTTGTGATACCTTCGGCTGCCAAAAGATGAGGTATTTCTATGGTTCTGTATAGAGAGGAATGTTTTCCGCTATCCTTGTGCGGTTTTATTCATTTTCTAAGACAGAGATGAATACCTTGTTGGCAAAATCATGTGTGCCACGTTTGCCCACGCTTTCAAGTAGTCTAAATATCTACTTGTTCTCACACAGCGTTGGCAGCTGTTTCTCAAATTACTGGGGGATGTACGCAAAAAGCAATGTCCAGGTTCCAGCAAAAGAAAGAGCCCACTTATGAGAGGTTGGCAGCTCTACAAAAAGCCTGCTTCCACTCTACGTGACTCTAATTATTGGAAACTTGCTCCAACAATGGCATCCAAAATCTATTAGAACAAACAGCTGTCCCTGACAATTAGGACATAAACATTTTGCATAAGGGAGTGTCTTCATTTTTAGACGGGTGTTTATTCAAACCCATTCAAGTTGCGGCCAGATGTTAAGAAAAGTCTAATTTGATTTCACGACACTCAATAGTAAGTCGCATAGAGCTACAATATTAATTACAATTAAATACCATTAATTAATCTTAAATAAATACAGGTTTTGAATGACTAATGTCAATTCAACATTATGTTGAAAGATAAACATGACAAACAAAAACAAACATTCACAGAGGAGTCAAGGGGAGTGTTTTGCTAAGCATTATCACTTATTTGAAGAAGCTGCCAGAAATCCATAAAGCAAAGACAAGCTGCGGTAAGAGATATCAAGACCAAACAAAGCCCGTTCAGCCAGATAAAACCCTGCCTTGAGAAGTATGTACACAGCGATAAAGTGAACAGGAGAGATGCATGCCAAGTTCTACTATACAACATGCAAGCCAATCCAAAACCCTCCCTCTGGGAACCACCCAGACAATAGGCAGATAGGGCTGGATTCCCAGGTTAGCGGATTAGAAGTCCGTTATGTTTAGATATAGAGGGAGGAGAGGCCAGGTGGCTGCAACCTCTTCCTCTGGTAGGCCACAGCTCTTTCAGTTGTATTATTGTATATACATTCCCCCAACTAAAACTCTCTAGAAATAGCAAGATGTCAGTGCTGCACACAGAAGGACTTGGCTGACAACCACCTCACTTTGAGTGATAAACAGGGACCACTTAGGAGTGAATCAGGGGAGATTGGCTCTGCCATTTCAGATAAAGATCAGCTTGCGGGCACACCTAGACCTGCATAAATCTGTTCAGAGGAGATGGGAATTTTTTTTTTTATGTATAAAAAAAAAAGCAAAAATAAAAACAACGGAGGCAAGGTGTTTATTATTCTGCATAATGCCAAGATCATGCAACATCTACTCAACTGTTGGTGATTTTACTTTTTCTACATGCTGTTCCAGCGCAGCCTTTTTTGTGTGATGTGATATGCCACTGTGTGAAATGGGTTAGCAGGAACATGCAAGAAGGAGGTGATTGTAGCAAGTGGGTTGAGAGATTAATGGGTGATTTTTGACAAATCAAATTTGAACATTTGACCGTTATTGAGTCATATGCTATGATGATCTTCTCAGTATTAGTAACATTGTCCAGTCCTAGCAAAGCAGTGTCTGACACGGAAGTGTAACATTCCTCTGAGTACTAAAACATTTTTATAAATTGTAAATATGTTACACATAATGGATAGAGGATATACAAAAGCAACATGTACATATGCTAATTGTTTTATATATCAACACAAAATAATATTAGACATATGTAACACTATTTGACAACTAATGTAGGACTGCCCTACAAAAAAGGACAAAACACACATGCCGTGTTGTGCAGCAACGGTCTCTGTTGAAAATTAGGAAGTTTGAAGAGCATGTTATTGTGCAAAGAGCCAGAGGATTCTCGCAGTCCTGCTCTCATTGACCAACGACTAGTGAATTATGTGTGCAGACATGAGCGGCAGGATAAAAAGAGTAGCTCAAACACTGACATGATGACAGAGATGACATGACGGTCACATGCCCCAAAACAAATTAGTTTAATTTTAATGGATTCTTACAAGAAAGTGTGAAGTGACCTCTTGAGCTGAGTTGAATATTTTACGTATTTTACATTGAAAGTAAGACATTTTCGCTTGCAGCAGTAGAGTTATGCATGTATGGACACAAGGGAGTGCTGTCTCGAATTTGGTGCAATTTGGTCACATGACATGTTCAATATTAATACACTTTGAATAAACAAGTGAACAGAGCCTCAGGGCTCTGGGGACTGAGTAGAGGGTGTGAGACATCTCACTGACTGCAGTTCACTCTACAACCAAAGTCTTCCTCACTTCTCTGGAGTCAATACGAGCGGATAGCCAACTGGAAGAAGAATCGAACCAGCGTGTGTGACCGGTGTTTCTGACCATCAATATGCTGCAACGTGGTTGTGCATTTCCCTCGTGAGTAGGACTAGATTTCCCTGGCGTAAGACAGTAATATCGTTACCACCACCAAAATACCTCTGCTAATTAAATCCATGCTCTACTTTATAACCGCAGTGATTATGTCAAAGCTAACGGACATCCACCAAGTGTAGTTCAGCTATGTATGTTTCTGGCTATACTTTTCTCCAAGTACTATTATATTATAAAGTAATATATTTGAATTGTTCTAATTTCTGCAGTAACATTTTTCCGGCAAATAAAGTACACAGTAAGAAGGGTTACCACCTCTTAGTCGAGTAGTCAACTTTCGTTTGTCTTGGCCTCAGTCAACAAAGATTACTTTAGTCAATATGACATTTGTTATGCTTTTTCATCCTGAATGACTTAGCACATATCTGCTTAACACGAGATTTAAAGTGGTGCTTTTGTGTGGTTTTCTGTAAATAGTATAAAGTATTATAAAGACTTATAATGCTAACCCTATTCAATTCATATGTTTGATATTTATAGTTCATAATATATCTATATCAGTTTGGGGTCATTTTTAGTTGCATTTGCCTACCTTGCCTAATGTAAAGGTTGCCTTTGGAGTTTTGACCCATGAATGTGAGTGCATTTCTCTGGTTTCTCACCCTGAGAGACTACGACATGGCACAACTATGATTGACAGGTGTATTGCTCAGATAAATTGTTTGTATGAGCAGTTTGAGAAAACTACACCACAGGCCAAGCATCCAGCCAGTTCTGAACAGGCATGTTTTAAACGGGCATTGCACTAGTTCCCATAAAATACTGCACAGATGGAAGAAGCCATGCAAAAATATGGTCAAGAAAGTGACATAGCAACTTTACAGAAAGATATAAAAAAAAACATGAACTATTGCTATTGGATGAAAACCTTGTATCTATTAGATATTCTAATTTTAAGACATACAAATATTGTTTTTATGGTTTCTTAATGTTTACCGTATGTTAGCGTAAGTGTAACTTGTGTAAAATATATAGACCATACGCTTATGGAAACATTCATGCAAGAAGGGGCAGAGAATAGATTTATATTAATGTTAACGTAGGTGTAACTTGTGTAAAATGTAGCAATAGATCATATGCTTATGGAAATACACATGCAAAGGAGAAGAGAACAGACTTACATTCACAGAGGTTATCTTTCCAAGTTGACAGGCCTCCTGCAAAGACAGAAGAACATTTCACATCACTGTCTGACTGGAACTCTACAGAGCATTTACAATGGAAATGTATCTGTGGAGCCAACAAAGGAAACTGCACTGGGAACGTTCCAGTCATCTTAAAGTCAGTCAGAGTTTACGATCGACAACCTCATAGATTTTGTGGCTTAAAGTCTTTTTTTAAGTTGGAATTGAGATTTAGGATACATATTGATTTCTTCTTGCAGAACAGAGTTTGTGAAGCACATTTCCGTGCTCAGTTGGCTCGCCAACAAACCGGGCTGCAGAGTACACAGCCTCTACCCAGAAATGTAAAGAGTAGGGCAAACCCGACATCCTGACAACACAAGCCATACAACTGACACTTTGATAAAGATGTTTTCTCTGCATGTCAGGGAGGAAAGTGAAAAGAAAATCAAATGAAGCATCAAAAATTAAACAATAAACAGCGACAAGCTTCTAAATTGGGAACAAAAGACAACTGCAAGCCTGCAAAATAGCATCCGCTCTCCAGGGACTGAGATAACTCACAGAGAGATAAGAGTATTTAATTTTGAATCACCAATTTTGTTTTCTTTGTACTGTGTATAATAATCTAAGTACATGACTTGATTTTCAAAGAAAATAAAAGAATTCTGGCAGTGAGGAGCCACTTAGAAAGGGAAAATCAGAGAGGAAACAATGAACAGGAAACACATTCATGTCAACAGATTATCCCACTATGATTGTTCACCAAGGGATAATGCTACTAACTGAGCCATAGAGCAGTACACCCAAAGCTATTCATCAAAACAAAATGGAGCATCATGGTGGACAGCTAAACTAAACGGTCTCCAAACTTCTGACAAATAACTGCCTGGCACAGTAAATCCATTGTATTGTAGGCTGTTTATGTCATGTGTCGAGGTGGAGATGGGCATATTTAAGAAATGTATACAGGTAAACATTACAATACAACTGCATTGCCAATGATTTTGATAGATACATCAATTGATTGAGATAACTAGTCAAACTAGAGTCATGCATACTGAATAATGTTGACTAGACTACATTTCAAGATTCAGATTTTGACATTTTTATTTTGTAATACGGCGATTATCATTTTTAGCAATAAGTCATGACGGAACTATCTGCTTCCATACAACATCTTCATTTTTGTGTTCTGTTCTGGAAAATATGAGTTGTAAGTGTGGTGTTACTTAACAATAACTTAATTTTAGGACCAACCTCAAACTTGTCACATTAGATTGGCTGCAAAATAGCTCCGATTAACCGCCTAACGAGGACTAAGTCGGCAACCAACTGGTGGACATAGCGGAGCATTTAGCAGCTAAAGAGCCAAGATATTTCCCTCAGGAGTTGGTGGAGACCAAAAGCGAGCTAACATTCGGGTAAATATTGGACTTGCTTTTGCCAGGTGGAGAAAAACGTGACTCCTAATGAATGACAATGTTGCATTGCTTTTTGTATGCTGATGTGGAAATAGGCGAATGCGTTTCCTCACAAGTCAATATTGAGTTTACAGCTTGCTCTGCTGTGCCCATTTTAAGAAAGCAGCAATGAATACAAGGTTATTGAGTGAAATAGTTGATGTTGAACAATATTATATAATTTAGCACAAAGGGTGATGTAGGTTTCAAAGTCATTTTAATTTGTTGCGAGCTGAACTGCCCTGCTATGAGGCCCCGGCATACGTTTGGTAGTCTATTCGTAAAATAAATACTAAAACGATGAAGTATGATCTCAAAAGTGAAATTACAATAATCGTAAAGATTAGAAGGGATTGATATATACAATTACTGCTGTCTGGATTATTTTCTAAATAATATGAGGCATGCAAGTAGGCTCTGCACAATTTATAATATAATACAGACTCTAACATGTTATAGCACCAACCCGTATAAATGACGAATGTAAAATATTTCAGCTTTATTTCTTAAATAAATGTAATACAATATATATACATTTTTTCTTTTCTTTGTTGCATAAATGAGCACACCAACATTTGTCAGGACTCATTTGCATCCAGTGGCTGGTCATTTAAAGAAGGATTTTACTTGAGGCTGCCATCAAGCAGTTGTTTCTTCACCATGTAATGTTTTATTCAGCATCTCGTGACACATACTTCAAGTCAGAGACCTAGCGAACCAATTAAATCTATGATAATGTACATGAGGGATCTGAGAAGGTGACCTGTGCTTGTCTCATAGTTTGATGACATTCAAAATAGCAGTTGTACATCTGATTGCTGGAGAGCATCCATTTGTTTTCTCTCTTCTTCCTCCTCAGTATGGATTGGTCAATGACCTTCTCTCTTTATGGACGCCTCTCAAACTAGCGGTTTCAAAGCTGCCACGTGCATGCCTGGGAGAGAGAGTTATGCTTAAGATAAGTGCATTTGTTGGTGAACCACATCAATATAGAGAGGGATGACTTGGTGAGCAAAGGCAGTGGAGCTCGAACCGAGCCTTTGATCACCCCAGGCACTCTGATCATTAAAATATTGGATAAATAAAAACACCAAACCTTATTGTGCTATGTTTCTGTATCCACATTATTCTCTATTTTGAGACAGTGGCTGCACAATTAATGAATGAATGTATGTATTTAGGGAGGATATACTGCATGCAAAATACTGTAACATTGTATTGCATACTTGACAATACATAAATATCTTTCATATTCTTGTAACATGTAAAACACTGTCTATCAGTTCCCCAGCACTGAGTTACAGTATTAACTGGAGACAGGTTGAAGGGCTGCAATAACCCGTCTACTTCAGTGAGGATCTGAACTATGGCACAGAGATAAAAGGAAAGGGTTATAGTCAAAAGGTAGGTGAGAGTGCATTCCAGCTGTGCATAGGTTGCTGGAGGGTAGCTAATATTATATCTACGTGAAGCCTGCAGTGTGCAAAAGAAAGACAATGAGCCCACTGTGTGCATACCACGGATATTAAAAAGAGAATTTTCCATCAGCTTTTGTACATACGCTAGTAAATCTCCCTCAGTACATTTAGACTATAACAATGCATATTTATTAATCTAGATTTCTAACTTAGAACAACAGGCCAAAGAGTTCTGCATGTATTACTTTGCATGCCTCTAAGCATTAAAGCTAAGCAATATATTTTACACAACTATTAGGTTGCCAAAATAAGCACAGTTGGTAGTTAGTAATTTCATTAGTAGGGTTGTGTTTCATTAAAAAAAAAAATCCTGCACTGTGATATAGGAGCAATAAAAGATAGAGCTAACAGGAACACTTGCTCTTTACAAGTAATGCTGGGGAGGCAACAGCAAAACTATTCACTTCAAGTGATAAGTGACAATTCTTGAAGAGCTGTCTTGAGCTAATGTTGAATGTACGGCATGATGCTCTTATTGTATCAATCGCTGGATTCAAGAACAATTAAGCAGCACAGAAACACAGTTGGCAGTCTCCGTAGGCTACTGTTCGTCAAACTAATATAACTCATGCATACCCAAGCAAAAATAGCCAGAGGTGCTGCTTCCTAACAAACGTACCTTAAAAACACATCAAATGTGCATTTCTAAGGTCTCGTTATTTCCATTTCTTTGATACGATTCTCCCCATGACCTCTGTGAGCTTGATGACACAGAGCCCTGTCAACTCGAGATAACTACGGAATAACAATCAACTTCATATTCCTTGTGCTCATTTTCAGCAATTACTATGACAGGTGTCCAAATGATCAGTTGGCTTCACAAGGAAGGACGTATTCCACTATATTAATATCATATAGGAAATGAAACCCAGCACTTGGACATTTTTATATGTCCCAACTAAATTGGCTGACCTCATCAATCTTTCAGGAATAGGACGGCAGCATCACAGTACAAAGTTTTGTTGAGTTATATCCATTGGCAGTCAGGTAGTCTAAAAAAAAAAAATTCTACCTGTAGACACTTTGCTGCGGTTTGTGAAAAAATAATTTTAAAGAATGTATGATGTGATAACTTCAAGCTAGACTGAAAGCTTTATAAAACATTAAATCTTGTCCCAGATGTCCCCATGCGCCTAATAGTTTAGCACTAATGAGATCTGCTGCTCCCATCTCTACAGCCTCCCACATTATAGTGTACTTCATAGTGTAAATACCTTTGAAGGTGAGGAGAAGCAGAGTGAGGCAAAGAGACAGGAAGCATGCTAGCTAGCCATAGTCTCTTGAGCTAACAAAGTTCACCCTTGCGTATTTCACATTTGTTTTGACTCTGACTCAGGGGTTCATTGGTGAGGCCCACTGCAGTGTGCTGCTGTTCCATTCAGTTAGTCTTCCTGCATGAAGTCTGTGGAAATAATGGTCAAGCAGGACTTGTCAGGTCGGCTTTGTGTACCAGAAATGTCCGGGCAGTGCCACAGTCTGCGACTTAAGCTGTTCAGAGAAGGTGGGAGAAAAACATGTGGCCTGCTATCAAGTGGGTTATCCCCACCCGTGAGATAGATGTGGCTGAATCAATAGAAGAAAAATGACAGCTTTGTCAGGTAGCTGTGTCACAGTGACACACATTCAGACATATGCACGTATAATACAAATATTCATAGTGGAAAACTTGGCCATCTGCTCGTGTGTGCATACACACGAAATGTGGATGTCTCAGCCAAGTAACAGTGGACAGAGTTCAAGTTTGCATCCCTTTCTATTTCTGGCAAACGCAGCATGTCTTAGACAGCGTGATAAAACTGTTGCAAACAAAACACCTCCTCATCAAAAGGGGCTAATAAAGTCTTCAATATACTTAAGTGTAGCCTTAGATAAATAGAATCCTCATTTCCCTCTGCATTGGTGTTCAGTTGTCCAAAGGGTATTGATGTACTTATTGACATTCAATAAAGGGAAACCCTCTCAGCAAACCACACAGTGGTGTAAATCCTGTACACTTCTTGAGTGTGCACAAGGAGCAGCTTTCCTTTAACACAATTACTAGACAGCAATAATGTCAGAGTGTGTTTGAACCAATTTTGATTTACAAGTGGACAACATGTTGCCTTTTCATCAGCTTATTATTAGTAAGTGGTCTGTATATGTGTGTTTCCCCTGGACAATCCCCCTTCTTGCTTCACTCTTAGCGAGGTATTGATCCTTCCAGTCTACCGCCCCCTCCTGATTTCATTAGGCGATCCGCTGTTAATTACTCCACACTCTAACCTTTTGCTGTTTCATTTGGACCGACAAATTGGGTGAATTAAAAAAAGGGGAGGTAGAAAGAGGAAACGAGAAAAGAAAAAAACCCTGGCAGCTGTAGTGGTGGACCCCCTCCTCTCTCGGAGGCGCTTGTGTCAGAATCCCAAGCGGCGTAATAATTAAAAAAAGTTCATCAATTTTCTCTTTGCTCATCAAATTATGCAGAAGGAGGCTACTCCGGTAATTGTTGCAGAGGATTCATTTACGAAAACCATACCAGCTCGATCTGGTATGGTCGTCTGGGGAGTTGGAGAATTTTGCCTTTTTCCCTTCTTCATGCATTTGTAAAAAGGTGTCTCAACTTCAAGCAGGCTGATCATTAATACACACTTTATTCATGTATGCATATTGATTTACAATGATCATGTGATAGACAGAACTAACAACACATTTTTGTTTTACAGCCCTATTTACTACATACCAATTTGTCATCTTAAGGAAGGTATTATGAGAGTATGATGTGACACCTAGCTGCAAATTTATAATTAGACTTGATTTAATACCATATGTCATGAGATTACATGCGTGGTGCATGGCATCTAAAGCATACTTAAATCGCAGGGGAATGTAATTGATTGAGGAATCAGATGACGAGGACGATGCTCTTAATTCCATGTTAAATCAATATAGTCACTTCCTACACATCAAGGGATTATTGAGGGAAATTACTAGAAGATGTAATTACTGATTTACAACACATCAGATCATTTCTGGCTTGGTGCATCAATGTGTTAATGCGTACAAATGAGTCAAAAACATTTCACAAGGAGCGCTTTAATCGCCTGCTTTAAAGTGGGACAATGTTTCAACATGGATACATTTCTAACTAAGTGAGTGACATTTATAGGATCTTCTGGATCCTTAATATGAGAGATGCCCTTTCCTCAAGGTTGAGTACAGTCTAGTTGAAAAGATTTTACATGATGCAGAAGGAGCCATTCAGAGTACTCCCTTTGGCTGAGATAATAAGTTCATCATAATTAGCTTGTGGTGCTCGGGAGTGTTGAATTGTCGGTTGCAGTGGGATCTGGGCTGATTTATTGCTTGATTTAATTACGTATCAAAATTCAATTAGACATGCTTTCAACCAAATTCAAAGTGAGTTTTGTCAAGCTGTCCCTTGGAATCAGGCGCGGCTTGAAGGACATTTTTCATAATGCAGTGGCATCTAACTTAATAATTATCGCTTACTAAAAATCACTCATGAGCTAAAAGATGAAGATAGAAAATAAAATAAATAAGCCACTGCCAGTTTTACTTGTTTCACATCTCAACATTGACATCAAACGGCATAAAACAGTTAGAAATAGACCTTGATTCAGTGGTGATGTGAAGAGGGTTGCAGGTACTTTACCAAAAGAAGATAGATGACAAAATGCTCTTTGAGGTTGACTCCGATTGAGGAAGTTTCTGGCTTTCTTTACCCACATCACTCACTGCCTGTTCACCCCATTTCCCTTCCGACAATACTAGGGGAAAAAGGGGAGCTGTTTTGAATAAGTGTCACACCAGCCTCCAAGAGCTACATTGATCTTTACTACTATGCAAATGCAGGATGTCATGGTGTCTATGCTAAGAAGCCAAGGAAGGGAAGGGATATTTCAGCCAGAGGTGAAGTGTAGTCCTTTACCAGTGTTGTAAATACACTCATTGACAATTTTACTAGGTACACCTTGGTATTACTTGGTGGCACTTTTTGAACCCTCAGAACAGCAACATTTTTTGAGGCATTGATTCAACAAGGTACCAAGGTATGATGTATACAGACTTGACACAGTAGTTTTTCCAGTGGTGTGAATTCTGTGAACATCCCACTTCCCCTCATCCCAAAAGTGTTTTATTAGGCTGTGATCTGGGGACTGTGCAGACCATTGTTGTAAAGTAAAGTAATTTCCTGGAACCTTCAGACAACGACACATTCATTATCTTGCTCGAACATATCCTCAACAAAAAAACAGTACCCTGTCAATATGAAGGGTTGCACCTGGTCAGCAACAATGTTGGCTGTGTTTGTAGAAGCAAAACAATCATAAGCACACCAAGTACTGGCAGACATGAGGCCTTTTTTCTGCTTTCATTCAAGCGCCTGTTCGTTTTCTACAATATCTATTAATTGCATTGAAGAGATGAACACCTTCCCTTTCAATACCGCCAACAACACGTAATCACACCCTAGTTATGGTCAGCTTGGCTAATGTTTTAGCATGCCTGCTTTTTACTTTCTGTATGTTTATCTTATTTTTTTGCATTTACAGTTACAATACACAATAAAAAGCTACCGTACTTTTGTGCAACATCCCCATATTGCGGTTCCCATCCACACTGTCAGTAATGCACTATAATTCATGTATAACCCATGTAATCATGAACCAGGATGGCTGCCGCTAAGGAAGTCAGGTGACGTAATACAGAGAGCGCCAAAGTCCACTTGGGGACAAAGTTGTGGTGGATGATGGCTCAAACAGAGCCCAATTTTCATCCATGAGACTGCTGTCAAGTCGACATTGAATTATATTAAATTTTTTGTTATGTACTTAAATACCGCCATATCTGCAAGTTACATAACAATCATAGTTATTGTATGTTGTTTTACTCACTTCAACCCAAACCATGATCTTTTCCTAACCTAACCAAATAGTTGTACTGCCTCAACAAAAGGTTCTGCCATGTCCTGGGGAATAGTCTTTTTAAGTACCCTATTAAGAAGTTTGTTTTTGTTTAAATTGCTTTTTCCATTATTGTTTAGTTTTTTTTCACAACCTAATCAAAACCAGCCTGAACTGCTTGTGCGTGTTACGTAAACGTCAAATTGAATATACACTGGACAAAGATTACTCCAGCATCCATTTGCTAAGAGAATAATCTGCTTTGGCTTGAAGAATACTTGATATTTATGGGCCCAAATGTGCAAAGAAAACATTTCCCACTACAATTAAACCCAACAACACCCTCTGATTTTGATACAAGATAGCAACCCATAGTTTAAATTAGATTTTGAGAATCTGCATATTGAAATTTTTATAAGACGAGTTAAGGTTTCTCCACTATCAGACATGGAGTTTTAATGACCATGTGTCTACACTGAAACTTCTGCAAAATGTCACGTTTATCCAGTACAAGGGTCCCCCATCTGTCGTAGTATGCAGATTTTCACACCACCAAATCGCTGCAGCATTTCCTTCGCTAAATAGGCCACTTTGTATCAGAACCAGTAAAAAAATAGAAAAGAGTACTCAGCAGAGTGCAGATCGCTGCCAGGTGTGTCCGCAATGGCCGCTGCTGTAATGTTTGATTGAATGAATACAAACCACAATTGTCTAACCCCCCGTCTAGACTGCAAGCGTATTAGTAGAAATTTTTACTCGCCTGTCTCAAATAACAGATATGCTCTCAAATCATACCTGCACCGGCTCTATTCAGCTAAACATTTCATATTTTCTGTAACACTTCCTCTAACCAGAAATTGTCTGTCGTGCTGTGAGCTCTGTTAGCCAAACACACTGTAGGTTTTCCACCAGCTGCTAACAGCTAGCTCTCTTCCTACCAACATAAGAAGTAGCGCTCCATTATAGTCAGTGCTCAGCGATAGTTACACATACGTACATGCAGATGTATTATCTAATTGGGCAAATTGAAGGAGGAACCATTCGTAATCCGTAGCGGAAACAAGAGTCCAGACTGAAGCAGTTGTTGCAACCCATATCGGTTGGTGAAGAAGTAGTGTGGAGTCTCAATGATGGGATCAAACCAAGATGACTGCTCACCAATGCACGCAAGCACACGCACGCAGAAAATAAAGGTTGGTGCCTTCGAATTCAAGTGTACTAGATATACTGTAGATGTTGGTAGCACATGTGTGGCGCCTACAGGTTTAGCTGGACAGTAAGTGAAGCTCTCCACCTCGTCTGCAATTGCTGTATGCTGCATAGTGAGTGAAAAAAGGCTTGACGCAGTGTCTGGAGGAGTGAGCCGCATTAATGGGGAGGTACGTGTAATAAAGTGGCCACTAAGTGTATTGTCAAAGACGTAACATGGTGGGAAAGAGACTGGAAAGCCCCTTGATGTGTCAAAACTTCAGTTTATCAAGATCTGCTAGTAACGTGAATTGTTCATCTGTTTGATCTCTCGCCCATTGAAACATCTGACAGCTTTCTTCATTGAGACTGGCAGAGGCATTGTACATAGATTGTGATGTGCAATGACACACTGTATCACAGGCTCATGTTTGAAGAAAAGCCAGAATGATTGTCAATCACTGACAAACATGAGGCACAATGATGATACTGATTAATGATGTTTTTAGAATATTTGTGGAAATGATCTCCTGAAAACTGGGAGTTGCTTCTGACTCTAATTTAAAAACACAATTTATAGCCAAATGGTTAGCTATAATGGCTTTTAGCTAATTTCATCTGAGTTTCCAAATGTATTCACTGACATTCTTCACATATCCACACAAGCGTAAGGATTTCACAAAGCAGCTTGTTAAACAAGAAATATTCCAACGACTGTGAACTTTATTAACGTCCCTCAGAATAATTGTCTTTTCTCTGCTGAATTGTTGATGGTCTCACTTCCATAAGACTGCATGTGTTGCTATTTTGAGTTATATATAACTTGACCATTGAACTGACCATAAGAGATTCAATTTGTCATTGAGAAAAATGCATTATATGTGCATCTGGAACCTACTGTACAACCATTTACTGTGGGTGGTAAAGCAGAACATCATTGCTGTTTTATGTGTTCAGTATACATAATCTTTTAAATCTCCAATTAGACGACTAGCCTTTACTCTGCATATCCACTTTTCTAACAGTGGTCATAGCCTTTCTTACCATGATTAAAGGAACTATACAAGTTATATATATATATATATATATATATATATATATATATATGTGTGTGAACTTGATTCCCTTTGGTGCCTGTATTGTTCCTTTATTTAGGGGCAACTGTGGCTCAGTGGTTAGCAAGTCTGTCTTTCAATCAGAGGGTCAGTGGTTTGATCCCAGGCTTCGCTAGTCCATGTCGTTGTGTCCTTGAGCAAGACACTTAACCCTAATTGCTCACCGTTGCTGTGTCTACGGTCTACTTTATACTGTATATCATGTAAGTCGCTTTGGATAAAAGCGTCAGCTAAATGTAATGTAATGTAATTTAACAGGCTAACCCTAACTACTCGGCTACTGGGTAGCCACAGATAACACAACTTTAACTTACCTGAGAGACTACTACCCCGGTTAGACTAACTATCATTGTTGCTTGTGGAGGTGGGCATGGTTGGCATCGCGTGTTAGAGAGAGAGAGAGAGCTTTGAGTGAGGCTTGTGAGAGCTGTGCCAGGTGAGTTGATTGACACAGCTGGAGCTCGTTGTCTAATCATACTCTCCCTTTAAGTGCAGTAAGGTGCTGCCCCGGCGGGTACCATGAACTGGAAACATCGTTTTGCTGAACTGTGAGTTTGGAAGTGATTGGCCAACGAGCGCCAGGAAACCAGTTGTATGTTTGTGTTAAAAGTGTGATCAGTCCAAAGAATAAAAGGGCCATTGTTAGCAGCAGTCTGTTATGTCTGTGGTTTTGGAGAACTCACGGTGGCTGCAGTCTTGCTACATTTAATTGTAGCATCAGCAACACATTCTTTGTATGTATCCCTCCGCATAAGTGCATTTTGAGTGTTGCACGATGCTGTTTAGTGGAAAGATAATTGTCCAGAGTTTGTAAAAAAATGTTTGGGTAGTTATCATTTGCTCTTTACTATGGACAAACAAGACGTTGCACGGCACCAAGGAAATGTCTATATATCTAAAAGTGAAATGTAAGATGGTAAAATTGGCAAATAGACATGATTAGGTAAAAAAAGTAGTCAAATGCATATACAGAAAAACACATGTTATTGCTTAATAACAGCAACATTGAATGCCCCTAGCACACAAGAACTGGTTTGACTCTCCTGCTACTGATAAAATATTTACAGTCAATATACCGAATATTTAGGAAGATACTTCATCTTCCACAGTCTTGGGTGAGGCAAATGCCAAGTTCATGAATAGGTTCTCAGGTAATCTAACAACAAAGCAAGAACTCTATGTATGCCTGTGTCTGTGTGCCCTCATATCTCAAGAACCACTCAACCGATCCACTTTACACTTGGCATGGATATTGCTAGAGTCCAAGAAGTCGTACACAGGCACATGGGAGGAGATTTAGATTAACCCAAACCACACTCTTTTCCTAAACCTAACCAAGTAGGTTTGCTGCCTAAATTCAAGCAGATTTCTGTAAGAAAGGGTTTCCCGGTCAGAAAGCCCTTGAACGCACACTTTGCACATGTGCCATCCAAAGTGGGCTGTCCACAGTGGGCCTCTACAGGCTCATTGACTGCAGTTCAAGTTGCAGTTGTGAACTGGAAGCTAAATATACTAACGTTATTACTACACTTTTCTTCACTTTCTTGGAGTCGATGAGTAATGAGCGGTTCTTGAAAACCTTCTGTGGCCAAGCAATCAGCACAGTCTCCGAACAGTCATTGCACTATGTCATATGAATGTGAAAGCAAAGCAAGACAAGTACTTAGTTGCAGTGAATTCTTGTCTGCACAAGCTCTGCAAATCTACATATTGTTGGCAGTTGTTGGAAGTTCCGCATTTCTAAGCACACAGTAAAAAGGCAGTTAAACTCCATATTTTTCCCTTCTACGTTCGCTAATGGTGGCTTATATGAACAGCATACATTTAATTGAATGTTATTCTGACAACTTCGTTTCACTATGTACTGTAACTGTCAACTCTTACGTGGGAACACAGACAACCCTTCTTGCAAAGCCAGTGGCACAGACATGGTAAAACATTGATAAAGCACAGAGACAAGGCCCACAGTCATATCCCCATTTGCTCCATGCATATCTTCCTCAAATATGTTGATGTCAGTTTTTCTGGCAGTGCAGTCAGTTAAAAGTGTGCCACTGATGTAATTCAAAAGCCACTGAGTACAGAGCTGTCTCTTCCTCAGCCTGCTTCACCAAATTGGGGTCCATCACCAAAACAAACGTTGTTTCACTGCCAGGGTAATTTCTGATCCTCTTTTACCACAGAGCACCAGTAGTATTAATATTTTTGGAGAAGGCAAATGTGTGCTCCAGGAGGCCAGTCCCATGTGCTTTTTTCCCGAAACTCTTGCTGTTTCTCTGGCCACAGCCAAGTGCATTAACATGTGTTCTAACAGTGCACAGTGCTACTCTGCATTGGTAAATGCCTTATTACAGCAAGACCCGCTCTGTGCTTTTCCACTGAATATCCATAAGTAGTAAAACACAGCCATATCTGCCCACTCAGAACAGTAGGGATGTGTCTCACATGACAGGGGGTCTCCTTAAAATTTAGTCTGAGGCCATCTTTGTCAAATTGATATTCCTCCCACTCACAGTAATGGCGGGTGGTAATAATGACAAATAAAGGCAATATAGTTACTGGATGGTACACACTGAGCGTAATAAGGTCATCTGCTGGTTATGTTTCTTTTTTGCTCTTGTATTTATGCCTTTTTAGCATGCAGAGTCACATTCTCTCAGTATGACTTACATCTCCAAAGACTACGCCAGTGTGAAATATGCAAAGGCAGAGGGTGAGAAAAATATCCTGAGCAATGCAGCATGTTCTTGCCTAGAGAGCCTGCACGCTTGTAATCATTTCCAAACGTCAATTTCCTCTTATTATTACGTTTGTTTTGTTTTTCTTCGTTTTTTCTTTACTGTCTGTAGTAATACAAGGCCTTTCAGAGATCATGAAATCTCGAGGAATAAAAGCATAAGAACTGTATCCTTAACAATTGGTGCAAAATTGGGAAATGACGCTCACTATTATCTAAACAGTCTCTTGGCAATGACGCACAAACTACTGAATAAAGCAAAGAAAAAAATAATGAGACACATGGAGACACCTCTTGTAGTGTGGCAGAATATTTGTGACAAGACATCAACTGTTTGCTGTTAATTGAACTGATACGTAGGCACACATTAGTTATTTAAAAAAAACATTAACAACCTCCTTTAGTTGATAAAACATAGGTGATGACATTCAGGGAGAGGCTTGACATCTTAACATGAATTAGAAATGCAGCTTGATTAACACCAACAGTGTGTATGACGACTATAAATTGTGAAATTGGAGAACCGACAACACACCCACGCAATCTCCAAATGCAGCTTGCTGATGATAATGTTGATTGCTACTAAAATATGGCTTTGGGTAGAATGTTGTCTGCAGATATTAACCGGCCATTGAGGTAGTTTCAGTTGGTATGCTTGCGGCCATTGGCTCCTTCTGTGTTTTTTCAAGATTTATTTTTCATTTCTAATTTGGGCAATCTTTGTTCTGTCTGCCAGAGACACCGTTGTGCTGTGTTGATCTGAAGACATGTTCGAAAATAATGTGTTTCAAACACTACAGAGAACTTGTCTGATTCTTGCAAAAGAACTGAGGGCTGGCATCCATGTCATCCCACCGCACTGCACTGATTTATAATGGTAGGGAGGGAAAAATAAGAGGCCAGGATACATCACTGAAACATGAAGGTATTGAATAATACTTTGCTCATGAATAAAATCATTAAAATAAACTCTTTTATGACTTCGACCATAACCGTGAATCTTGAGCATTGTATGATTAATGCTTCATCTATAAATTAAAGGTTTTAGATTTTTGAAGGTTTTTATTTAAATATTTATATATGTTTTGGGTTATTTTTTTATTTAACCTTTTAGGCCCCCATAAATGTTTTTAGCCAAAATTGCGAATGCTTTTTCTCTCACATTAAATCCTGATTATCTCCTCATTCACAAGGTCTATTTGAAAAATTTAAAAAGCTATAAAATACAGAAGACCCTTGTGAAGATAGATAATAAGGCCATATATGTGTTAGTGGTATATTGGTTTATGATAATACACATACAAAAGAAAAAAAAAAGTAAAAAGATGTGTTTGTTTAAAGAAAAATTATGTTAAAAGTAAGTTTTTATTACCTTACACATCGATGTGAACACTTTTAAAGCTATAAAATAGCTCAATGTTGTAGGAGTATCTGTGCGAAGTTTGGCTTTGATTGGGTGAAGTTAAGTATTTTTAATAATTATTTTAGTTAAATAAATCTCGAGAACTCATGTTAACTCCGCTCAAGCATGAAAGTTCCCACAGTCCTCGGTGGTCCCTGAACGGGGCTCGTTTCACTGCAGCATGGTGCTCCTTGGCCTTAGCTGTCAGTAGGGAGCAGGAAGGCCTGGAATATTCATATTTCAGCCATAAGTAAGTCAATTTTCATATTTTTTGCTGGACACAAATGGCATTCCTCTGCATATCTTTGCGATGCTTTGTGTGAGAGTGGAATGGTTGGTATTGGCGGATTCTGTAGGCTCTAAGGATTCTAAAACCGTTGAGTTTAGGCCTCTAGCTGGTTCCTAACTTCAACTTCTTTAATCAATATATTTCAAAACTCAGGGTCCATACTTAGTCGTTTTCGAGTCACTTTAAGTCATGCTTATGGTTTATGTTTATATTTATTGTGTAATAGTGTTATACACATGACACAATTAACTTATATTGACTTGTGGTGCAGGGATATGACATTTTTTGGGTTTTATTTTATTTTATTTGTTTTTGATTTTTTTGATCTTTTCAGTCCCAGAGGCTAAAACCCAAAAGCCCCAAAATTGGCCCAAAATTGGGCCGAGTGGGGCCTATAAGGTTAATTCCCATTTTGACAGAGCAGATCACCTGAGGACACAAGTTTTGTTTGCTTTAACTTCATCTCTTTCTTAGACAATCTAGTTCGGGTTGCACCACTGTGCAAACTAATGAAGCCTCAGAGGCTTTGCTTAAGTCATTAAACATGGAAATCTAACTACACAATTTTCTTCTAATGGCAAACAATTGCATGATAACAACCTGGCCAAGAAAATCAATGTCAGTGAAAACTAATGTAGTTGCATTGTTAATGTTTTAGCCAGGAGGATTTCACATATTTATACATATAACCTCCATAACCCTGTTATAGTACATCTATTAGGTAGATAAAGTTCTTCTTTCTTCATTAATTTAGAAAAATAGATTTCCCTAGTCAGTTTGTGTGTAAAGGCAAAATGTGGAATATAGTCAAGCCTCTCAACCTTCCTGAGTCTTGGTGCACAGATTCTCAATCTCCAAATTGAATTATCTATTATTTACATCACATATTGATGCTCCACTATGCCCATGCCAATGTGACAGTCACTTGTATTACATTAAAACACATATACAATATGCAGAATACTCACCATTGCCAGTATGTTCCAATATGCAAATATTTGTTTGTATCGACAATGCAGTTGGACAAATGTTTATACTACAAAAGCACAATTCAAAGTGATCCCCTAACCATCTAGGACATGTATACACATTAGGCTTGGTAAGATTCATCCCCCTAGAACACTAACTTAACATGGTTAGTAACACCATCACTAACGTCAGGTACATTTGACCCGATAAACAATACTTCTCATCCAAATGGATTAAAGTACAACAATGCATGAAAAATTACAAATCACTGAGACAAATTTTTATATTTTTGTTCATTTGAGTTTATAGATCTCTAGTCATTGACTATATATGTAGTTTCAAATGTATTTCAGTTGGTACAAGAGAAGCAATCTTGTCGCTGTCAACAACACAATTCTGTTTGGTGTTCTGGCTGCAAGCGTACAACCTATTAATTAAGGAAATGCTAAAAGTGTTTTTATCATTCTCCACAGCTATTGTCTTGATGGAAATCCCCTTCTACCTGCATTCAGTGAATTAGGACCGTGCTAAAGCTTGGCGTGCTAGCTTGGAACTCTTTTTCCAAAAAAGTTGGAAGTACTTAAGTACTTAAAAAAGTATCTCAATAGCACAGTAAGTAAACACTCACAGTAAGGGAGTCCATGTGAGAAATAGGACCATCTGTATGTTACATGCATCAAAATAACTTATAATTAAATACACGTACAAAGCCTATGTTCCATGTATGTATTGGTGTATTTAGTTTCTTGGAGTTTTAATGGTATAGCTCAAGCTATATAAACTGAGTTTACGTGTAATATCCCTCCCACTACTCAACACTGCACAAACAGTGGCAAATTGCTTTTCTCCCAAGTCTGTGTAATGAATGAACCAATCACACATTAATGGCACAATCTACGGAGGAGAGCTCCATGTTTGGAGACTTTCTCCGTACCAGAGAGAGTGCAGAACTATCTGTTGACATTGTTAAAATATAATTATATTTAGTTTATGGATTCCAACACATGTAACATATGCAGCTTCAAGTAGCTGTAGACCCTTCAACTATTCCTTACGTGTATCACAGGGCATTATTATTTCACATGAGCACCGATCAAACAAGTGGAAAGCCGGAATTTTCCTCAGAAATAGTTATTTTGATGAATGTTTTACATAATCTTCTTTTCATGGAACACAGTAGAAGCTACCATTATCATTTATATTAATTGAATTTATGTTGTTACATCTGCAATTATGATTTGAATTATGTTTTGTTGTATTATTATTATCATTATCTTCACTTGATATAGTGATTTTACTAAAATAAATGTATGTTTATTCATATCACTGCAGTTGCATTTCATTATTTATAGTTTAAATAATTAAATTCAGACACCCACCTATACAGTTTACCTCTTCCTCAGGTTATATTTTCAGAACTTGGTGCTCTTGATCTTACGTTTCCACTATTGTTTTGTCTGTGTGTGTGTGTTTCTCTTTTATTCTTTTAAAAGTGTATTGTTTTATATAATCATTGTACTGAATGTGTCTTGAGTTCAGGACTCATTTTATCAGGATGTTTTCTTCATGTTGATGAGAGAAAGACATGGCAAAGTGCAGCATGTGCACTTCTATGAAGACAATTAGAATGTCTATACTTTTCGACTACTATGGGATATTTGGTCAAATGTGATAATGCTGCACTTTAGAAATGCACCTTGGTACACGTTCTGCAGCTTTGGTTCAGGCCATATGATCACCTCAATTAGGATCTCTGAAATTCAAATTAAGCCTGCCTTAAAAATAGTCCAAATCATCACTATAGACCCTGGGACTTAGTATTATCCACCGGTCAGGTTAAGATGCTTATACATTAGCGATCGAGGGGAGCAGGCAGCTGGACAGCAGTCCTGGAGCACACAATGACTTCCCATTAATGGGTTGCGGAGCATCGGGAGAGCCCACCCTGAGCCAAGATTTCCATGTGGATGTGACCTATGGCACAAGGGTACCTGCCCCCAGCCATCTGCAGTGATTTGACAAATTATTCTATATCAAAGGCCTCTGCACTGATTTGGGTGGTAATTGATTGGAAGTGAGGCCCTCGAATCCCTGATTGGTTTAGCTGGATGTTGGGGAGAGAGGAGAGCAAGAAAGACAGAGTACATACACTGCAGGAGATCTGGGAATTATAAAGAGATTTGCCTCATTTGCACTCACAAAATGTTGTGCGATATGTAATTTCTACTCAGATATTCATGGCATATACATATTTCTTTGACAGAACCACCCATGACATCTCTGTTTCTGTTTGTTTCGTTTTCTAATGCAACCGTCAGGATATCCAATTTGTTAGTGTGTCCATGAAGATGGGATTTCACCATTCAAAAAGAGGAATCTGGTTAGAAATGGAATATTATTGATTTGTTCCACATGAAGGTGTGGTCTGATGCAGATATATGAGCACGACAAGCTGGCTGAGAGGGAGGCACGGATTATATATTCCTGCATCAATTTCCTCCGAATTTTTGACGCTATTAACCTCTGTTGTGGAAATGTGTGACAAGTGATATAATATCAAGCATGCTTGATCATTGTTAGTGAAGAGTACCTCTACCTCATAAATCAGAAGAGCACACACACACATGAATGAATGATATACTGAATAGTGTATATATAATATCATGTAGTCTGCTTTATTAGGCATACATCTGATGGTTTGAATATCTCATTAAAAAGTACTTTTGAAGCAGTTAAACATATAATTTAGATATTTTTCAGCCAAATCAACAATATAAATGTGAATTTAATAATATGTATATATATACAGTGTTCCACTTGTGGCCTTAAAATCTGTTTTAAATAGAAAGCTTGTACAATTTACCGGCTGTAACCAGTCCTTCAAGTTAGTCATGTATATACAGTATGGCGTGTTGGTTGCTTTGTAGATAAGCAAGGAGACTGCAGAGCCCTGTTAATGCAACTGTGACAGCGATGCTACATACATATGGGCCTACCGTCTTTATTACACGGCAGGCTGGCTGCACCGCATACCTTTTTCCATTTGACACAGACATGTGGTGCTTGCTAGTGACAGATTCTGCACAGTACTGGTCCCAGAGGTCACACATGACCTTTGGATTGTCTTTTTTTTTCAGTCACAAAGAATTATTTGTTTGACGATGGCCACCGATGCAACCCCGGGCACTCTGATGGAGCCTTGGGTTGCCGCTGCATGTCTTTTGAGATCACATTTGCCTCGTATGAATTGTGTGCGCGTGTGTGGTGTGTGTGTGAGACGGCTTGAGTGAGTGAACGTGTGTGTGTCTGTGCTTGCAGGACATGCATGTGGACATACGTATTCAGGAAGATGCCTCACCAGCCACCCATAGTCAGCTTGATGCCTTGGACTAAGCTTAATTGCTGCATGACTAGCCTCTTGTTTGGATGCCAGAGGGATTTTATTTTATTATACAGAGTGAATCATCATTAAGATGTGCTTCTTCAGTGGCCTTTCCTTGGCTTAAAAATGCTGCTGCCCACAGGATCTTTTCAGCATTTTATCTGTGGCAATCAGCGTGTTTGCATTTGCACCCTAATCAGACCTCAAAGGATAAAGTGTGCCTCAAGAAGCCGCGGGGTCTGTCTCGCATGTTTGTCACTCAACTTCTACATTGTTAGGTGACATTTCACAGGAGCGGTTCTCATCTTGTGCGCTCAGTAAAACTGTGAAATGGCTTGGAGCTGAACGGCTTTAGTTTACCTTAGCAATTTCAGAGCTGGCAGGAACAGGGTGCAGAGCAGGCCCCACACTGTCAGAGGTGCTTGATCCCCACCCCCATCCTCGCCCTCTCCATCTGTCACCCCACTAGACTGCACGGTTCACGTCGACTCATAACATCTATTTACCCATGCATGCATGCGCACACTTTCTTACGCACATACGTAACACTATTACAATGATACCAGCAGAACGCTGTCCCCCAATATCATCCCAACTAAATATTCCATATATTACGTTTTGACGAACACAGAAATAAACAATTGTCTTATTTCAGAAGTTTCTGTTTACCATGTCTGCTACAAATGTGATTGTACAGGAATGTGTGTGCACGTGCACATCCCTCTTCCAAATGCTTTGCTATCCTGTTGTGCTGTAATGAGAAACGGTTATTCACGCCGTAGTTTCAGAAGAAAACCTTGTGGAGAAACTGACACAATTTTCTACTGCCTGAAGCCTAGTGTCAGAAATATGATCTTACCCTCACCTCTTACCCTGACTGCCTTACTGTAATGATGCTCTGAGGTGAGCCCAATCATCAATTATTCACAGAATGCAAGATTTTCACTCTTTATCTTCTCGCCAGCTAGAGGACACCATTTAAGAAAAATAGGAGGAAATAAAGGAAAAATGAGAGCGAGATAGAAAACAGCAATGAATAAGAGAGCTTGCTGAGGACAGACAATGCTCTTGATGTGAGTTATAATTGTAGTTTAACAACGTGTGGACCTCTGGGATTTTCAGTATGCAATATATGGCCTTTAGACTTGGATCGCTATGGAAACCAAAGGCCCTGAAAGACCTGCAGTGCCCACCCACTCGGACAGCCGTTAATCATCTTCGCTCAGATCCTGGCACTGCAGAATTTGGCCAATGTGTCAAGAAGCAATTATATATACTTAGTGCTCGGGCACCCGATCTCCTCCCTCCCCTGTCTTTCCCCGCTCTCACACTCTTAATATAATCACAGAGTAGTCAGTTTAAAAGCCCTCTGTTCATTCCACTATCTATCTGGGGGATGCACACAATGCAGATGAAGAGAAGTGTAAAAAGACAGAGGATATTCTATTCTGAGAGCCATTATTATCAGAATATTCTTTTCATATAAATCATATCCAGCCATTTACTAGTTTTAGCAGCCTCCGGAGCTGACTGACTGTGGGGTGAGGGGCGTGGCTAGCTCGCCTGCGGCGGAGAGAGAGAGGGGGAGAGGGGCAATCAGGGGGATCAGCTGTGCGGCTTGTAAAGAGGCACAGCTGATTCCCATGATTGTGGGGATGCGTGGGCGGGGAAGGGAGCATAAAAGCTCCCAGAACCACGCAGAGTGGGGGGTAGGCAAGACGTAGTGAACGCCTGTGTGGACATGTGTGTGTAGACATGCCAAATAAAACCCGTAAAAGACGAGAGCTCGTGTCTGTCCTCTGTGAAGAGCTTCGGGAGACCCACGGTAGGTCAGAACCCTGCTACAGTGGCGCCCAACGGGGACTACCGACGGGGGGGAAGCTGCGGCATAAACTGCCGATGGAGGACAACGGGGAGATGGAGCGGCTGTGCGCGGCGATGGGAGGCACCATGGTGGTGCCATGGACACAGACGGCCAGAAGCGTGGCTCAGGCCGAGCGGGTCCCGTCGGCGACGGTGGACGAGGAGGAGAGGGGTCAGTCGCCGCTGACCCCGGAGGTCCACCGGAGGGGGTTCCGCCGGGCCCGGCTGGAACCGGACGAGGACCCGGAGACGTTCGCCCGGTGGCTACGGGGGGCAGCGGAGAGGTGGCTGCAGCCTGACGGCGAGTGGGGGGTCCGGGAGGTGATCGGGGAAGTCACCAGGGAGCAATTCCTGGGGGCCCTTCCGCCGCGGATGGCCGAGTGGGTCAGGGGTCGCCAGCCGGCGACACTGAGTGGGGCCGTCGCAAGGGCGGAGGAGTACCGGGCCAAAAATCCGCAGGCGGAGCGGGCTGTCGGGCCGAAAGAAGAGCTGGCCCAGCTGATCCCGGAGGAGAGGGCCAAGCCGGGGCCGGCAGTACGGCTGACAGCGAGAGCCGGGACCCAGACGGACGCAAGGCGCCAGCGGGTCGGGGAGGCCCAGACAGACGCCAGACGCCTGAAGACCCGGGCGTCGCAGACGTCGGCGGGCGCGGCTCCGGCGACGACTGAGACGGCAGCGAAGACGGCGGTGACGGCTCGGGCAGCGGCGGGCGCGGCAGCGGCGACGACGGCGGAAGCGGCGTCGCAGACGTCGGCGGGCGCGGCTCCGGCGACGACGGAGACCGCGGCGCAGACGTCGGCGGCCGAGGCGACTCCGGCGACGACGGAGACCGCGGCGCAGACGGCGGCGGCGGGCGCTCCGGCGACGGCGGCGGCGCAGACGTCAGCGGGCGCGGCAGCGGCGACGACGGCAGAGGCGGCGGCGACGACGGCAGCTTCAGCGGCGACGCCGACGGAGACGGCAGCAGGAGCGGTCGCTCCGGGGGCGGTGGAGGCGCCGGCCCACGCAACGGCGGGCCCGACGACAGAGCTGCCGAGAGACCGCCAGGGGCCGACTACGGTCGGCAGGCAGACGGCAGAGACGGCGGCGCGGACGTCGGTGGGCGCGGCAGCGACGGCGGAGGCGGCCGCTCCAACGGCGGTGGGAGCGTCGGCTGGAGCGGCACCGGACCCGGGGGTCCGGGAGGGACCACCGCCGGCGAGCCTCGAAGAGCCGGCGCCGAGGAAGGGAGGCCTGGCCCGACCGGATCGGCGGGTGGCTCCAGACTCGGCGGGCCGGGTGTGCTGGACGTGCGGCCGGCAGGGGCACCTACAGCGCCACTGCGCCAAGCGGTGCTGGGCCTGCGGACACCTGGGGCACGTCTGGCGGACCTGCACAGGGATGGAGGGGGACCGGGGGAGGCGGGACGGCCGAACCCAGTACCCCTCGCTGAACCCGGAAGCGGCGCCCTGGCCGACGCCCCAGTTCCGGACGGCCCGGCGGAAAGGGGGGTCCCGGAGGTGGGGATGGAGTCGCCCGGAGTGGGGCGAGCCACAGGGACCCCAGGGGACAGCGATCCAGACGGCCCTCATGATACGGAGGGAGCTGGAGGATCTCCGGAGCCGGCTCTGGAGGGTCATCGAGGACCGGGGTCCGATTAGCCAGCTGGGGCAGAGAGTCCGGGCCGGGCGAGCCGCTCGGGCCCGCACGGACAGCCAGCGGGCGGCGGCCCGGCGGGAGTGGTGGGGAACCGCCTGGGACCCGCGACCCTAAACTTTCTCTCTCTCTTTTGTTGCAGGTGGTCGCGTCGGATGGAGGGGGAGAGCCGGTTTTGTCCCGGGAGGAGGCGGCGTGGATCGCGAGGGACCTGCCTCCCGGGGCGCTCGATCGCCCTCTGTTCGGGCCACGTCCCGCGCCCGGACCCCCACGGATGGAGGATGCCAACGCCCGGACCGCCCGTTGGCATCTGGCGGAAACGCAAGTTAATTCCATGGTGGTCCATAGGTCGGGGGTGCAGATGGTCGGGGCTGACTCCCGCTTCCGCTCCCAGTGGGAGGGAGGGGGGGGGGAGTTGGTTAGACCGGTGGCTCCCCGGCCTAAGTCGGGCGGTGGGGGTATGTGGGGTGAGGGGCGTGGCTAGCTCGCCTGCGGCGGAGAGAGAGAGGGGGAGAGGGGCAATCAGGGGGATCAGCTGTGCGGCTTGTAAAGAGGCACAGCTGATTCCCATGATTGTGGGGATGCGTGGGCGGGGAAGGGAGCATAAAAGCTCCCAGAACCACGCAGAGTGGGGGGTAGGCAAGACGTAGTGAACGCCTGTGTGGACATGTGTGTGTAGACATGCCAAATAAAACCCGTAAAAGACGAGAGCTCGTGTCTGTCCTCTGTGAAGAGCTTCGGGAGACCCACGGTAGGTCAGAACCCTGCTACACTGACATACTAAATTAGCCCAGCTGGCCCATTGCATTCACTGCACATATTGGGTTGGTGCGGATCATGGAGACTAATGTGAGCTGACTAGAGGGAGATTATGTTCCGCTGCTAACAGCTAAAAAGTGAATAACACGATCCGCAAACCCACGGTGTTCCCCCATTACATCAGTCCTGATCAGCTGTGTGAAAATGGAAGGAGTGTAAGTGAGAGAAAGAGAGGGAGAGAGTGACGCGGAAATGTGGCGGCCGGAAGCAGGACAAACACAGACGTACTCGAGCAAAAGAGAAAGAAGGGCTGCTGTGTTGAACATCGGCAGCAGCCCGTCCTACACCAGACTATGTCCGACTGAAGCAGCCTAAATATGAAAAGTACAGGTGATATGTGAAGGACATGCCGCGCTGACAGACTTCCAAACATAAGTTGATTGCCTTCGCTGTGATTTACCAATGACAGACATGGGGGGAGGCGTATCATATTTTATTATTATTTACCGTCCGACTACCATCTAAAGCTTTCAATGCCAGCGAAGTCCTTTTCGACAGCTAGCTGTGCATTAGCGATGTAGAGGAGTGTCGGGCTTTGAACAGTTGATGACAGGCTGTCAGACAGCTCCCCTCTATTGGGCTCTTTTTACCAAAGTCCACTCTAGCAACAAGCCACTCTCCACCGTACCAGCCATCCATCCAGAAAAGGACACAGGCATTTTTGACACATTTGGTGCTAAGTGAACTGAAATTGTGTGAATTTCACTACATAGCACATTATCACATTTGCAAGAGCCATGATGCACCAGGAGCAGGAACTGGAGGGGAAAGTTACTTCAATGTGTGGAAATGACTTGAGAGCATCAGAGGGAAGTGATGACTTTGACTGTGCATGTACAGGGCTAATTATCATCGAATAAATCTTCCGTTCTCGCCTCTAGTCAAATAAATGTTATACCGTAATGACATGCGGAGACAGAAATAGCAGGGACAGAACAAAATATGCTATGTGAAAATATCTTTTTAGAATAACTGATAAGCAAATTAATGTGCACATCCTTTGCCAAATTGTTTTGTGAACGTGTGGTGCATGAAACATGAGAATGGTCTTGACATGATACAAAGATAATGTACTAATGTGAGATGTGCACAGGCACACAAACTAAAGCTAATACGGTAAATAAATGCTTGTTGCTTTACATACTGTTGTTGGTCCCTAGTCTGAAAGCAACCCAGAGCTTACCTTATGAGGACAAATGGGGGGCGGCGAGTTGAAAGACTTCTCCGGTGTCTGGCTCAGGTTCTACAAGAAAAACACATTATCAGGGACATGTTTTCTGTGGAGGGCATCTCCCAGCAAATCTTCAGTGACTGAAGTTGCAGCTTATTTCCCAGTCCTACCATTAGCATTTTTGCAATATATTTTAGAGGGGTTAAGCGACTCGCAATCTTTGCAGCCCGCTAATCCAAAACCACAGCTTTTGTTGACAGTTGTATTTTAAATCTTTATCTTGACAATATCATCTTATCGTCCACCATGCGAGTGGGTATAGCGATGCATTTTGTTTTGTTTTCCCTTCCTTCTGTCCCTCCAACAAGATTTTAAATCCGTCTCCGTTAGAAGATTTCACTGAACATATGTTCAGACTTTCGCATACACGCCTGTGCTCATTTTTTTGAGGTTAAATGATTATCACGTTGTTAATACACCAATACATCACTCAGATACAAGAAAACACCATTAAAAAGCTGACGCAAGGTAAGTCAACACGCCAACAACAGATGGCCCGCTGCTTGTGATTATGCAAAGATTCAAAGTATTTGCATACTCACAATGCCATCGTAAAAAAAAGAGAAAACAAGAAGCCATCTCGAGTTGACCTCGGTGAGAAATGAAAAGAGAGATGAGCGAGGCAAACCCAGCAGGGATGTGGATGAGCTCTGCAACCCTTTTTGGGAATCTACCAAGGGCCTGCCTCCCGGGGAGGCCCTGTTGATTTCCAAGCAGGTGCTTTCAGTTATGCCCTCATATCCAATTATGTGCCTGTGGTATGTCTGATGCTCCCTGACACTATTAATGGCTGCCTTATGGTATCACCAGGACAGATGACACACTCAACTCTCCAGACTCTTAACATCTATATTTTAATGCAACACAGAAGGAGAACACCTCTCTGGCCGAGGCAACTCAGAGAGGAAAAAAGAAACAGCCAGGCTTTCACTGCGACATAAACACAGCATCATTAAATATAAATGAATAAATGGGCCTTGCTGGGATGATGGAATTAGTAGACAAAATTTTCCCTACAGATTGAATAGTCGACATGACCATGATATCTTAATTGATGTGACAAATAAACATGACTTATTTTCTTTGGGGATGAGAGCAAGAAATGGACTATGCTGTTGAGTGCATTGCATGTGTGAGGATGGTGTGATTTACAGTGGGGGAAACAGAATGACCTTGATTCCAAGCAGTCTCCAACATTGTGACTTCTAGCTTTTTATGTTGCATATTTAAATGGAGATGAATAAAAACCTGAGTACATTCCAATGACCTGAACCCCAGCGTTTACAATATGCAGATTAGTATAGCCCGAACCACTATTGACAATCAACGGTAACAATATAACCATATAGCTCTCATTGATTCTGGAATGGTCTGATGTGCTACTAAAAAAAGGTCTAAGTCTTTTATGTAATCAGTGTCAGAAATCTGAAGAGAACATTGCTTAATTCACTAAGCAGCAAATATTGGAATACATTTTGTGCCTGTATAAATTTGAAGCAAAAAATCTTCGTCACCCACTTAAATTTGAAGGCACAAATGTAAAAGAAGCAATATTTACAAATACACATATAATGTGTTGCTGCTTGGAGTCAGCGATTTAGTTAATATAACAAAAGGAGCCTGTTCAAGCAAGATGCCAACCATAGATAATCTAAATCCTATTCCCTTTCTTGGACACAAACACAATCACATAGCAAGATCCAGAGGTGTGGACTCGAGTCATGTGACTTGGAATCGAGTCAGACTCGAGTCATGAATTTGATGACTTCAGACTCGACTCGACAAAATGTACAAAGACTTGCAACTCGACTTGGACTTTAACATCAATGACTCGTGACTTCACTTGGACTTGCGCCTTTTGACTCGAGAAGACTTGCTACTTCCCATTAAAACTGGGGAAGAAAATGTTCACACGGCCACGCCGCTCTCAGTTTATCTGCATCTGTGAAAAAAATGTGCACCACCTGTATGCATGCAGAGAGCACGCGCGCTGCCTGCACGACATCCAATCACTGTAGTCCCACGTTGTTTTGATGTGACAGTATCTAAGCAGGCACGTTGCAAGACAACCAATGAAGCACAAGCAACAACGCGCCAGTTGGCAAAATGATACCGAAGATAGTTTCGTTTGGCTATAAAAATTACGAGCTAATCGACAAAAAAAGAGTTGCAATTTGCAAAACATGCGGGTCGAAGATTACAGACGGAGCTGCCACAACGTCCAACTTTGTTCGACACCTGAAGTTGCACAAAGAAAGGTAAGTTTTGAACGAATGCTAAGCACCTTATCGGATGTACCGTAACTTACTAGCTAGCTGCTGCATATTTACTGTATCAACGAGAGAGTAAACGCACGTCTCCCTTGCTGGTTCATGCTTACAAAAATAGGGATTTTTTAACCCTGATTATATGAGGTACATGAGTGTAGCACACTCAGATGGAAAACCTCGCCAACATCATGTCAACGTCCGTACCATAACACAGTCACAGTAGATCCACCATTAGCCTTCCCTTTTCATATCAGGGGTTGTATTCGCTATAACTACCGCCTCGCTATACGGGCGCAGGGTCTGTTATCAAGAAATAACAGACCGCATTCTACATTGGAATTCAACCAAGCCATGTAATAAAATAAAATAATAACGATTATAGTAGTAATGTTCAGAGATGCAATAGATTATTATAGTGCAGTTCTTAACTAATGGGAATATTGTTTAGCTTGTTTTTGGTTTACTTTAGTTATTTAATTTATTCAATTATTTTGTTTTGCTATACTTTTCATGCCAACTTGCCATGGCCCCCCTAGCACCTCCTCGCGGCACCCAGGGGTCCCTGTCCCCACTTTGAAAACCACTGCTATAAAGCATATGACTTCAGTTGCTTGAGAGAAAGGGCTTTCTTATGACTTTTGAAGCAGTGAAAATGTTCTTAATATTGCATACACTGAAACTGAAATGTATTATCGTATACCGTAGTGTACAATAGACAATGAATATTAACACAACAACATTGATATGAGTAAAGAGTATTTTCTCTGTTACAGGTATGAAGAATCAGCCATGGTGGCATCATTCTGCGTCCCCATCGTGCACAAATGACTGACAGACTTTTGGCCAATTTGATCTTTTGCAAATGCAATGCAGTATAGGGGCCTCCCTCCACCTGTCCACAGCACGCATGCGCTCACACACTCACTCTCTGCTCATCACCTGTCCACACAGCTCACACACTCACTCTCTGCTCATCACCTGTCCACACAGCTCACTCAAGTCTCTATGGAGTCATTCCAGTTATATTATCAGGTTGGTCCAGTTTTTCAGAAGTGATCATTTTGAGGAGTGAGGATTTTATTGATGACATGTTTAAAAAAGTTCAGGCTAAAAGGACCCATGTCTATTTGAAAGTTAAACTGTTTTGCAATATGAGGTCAATACAATACAGGACTGAAGTTGCTGTGCATTGTTCTAGTGCAATATGCTGTTGAAATACAAGCATTTTTTGTGAAAATGTTTACTGTATTTGATTAATGTCATTGTATAAAAAGAGGTTTAAATAAATACAAATCTTACAGACATACATGATTTGTATACATTTTATTTCTGTGGTAAGAGGACTTGAAATGACTCGAAACTAAAATGGTAGGACTTTGGACTCGACTTGAGACTTGTTGGCTTTGACTTGTGACTCGACTCGGGACTTGCCTCATCTTTGACTCGACTTGACTTGGGACTCGAGGGCAAAGACTTGAGACTTACTTGTGACTTGCATAACAATGACTTTGTCCCACCTCTGGCAAGATCTCCCCAGGCTATAATCAGTGTTGTTTTATTTTTTACTGATTCCCCCACCATTACAATCTCATTGTATTCTTTGAGCAGAGCAAAACATCACTTTTCATTTAGGCCATGTTCCTTTGTCACACAGCTCCGGTGTAAAAAGTAATTATGAATCATTAATTTTTTGAATCAATACGGAAAAGACGCAGCTTTGTGAGCAATAAGTCACAGTCCCTGTTTTTACTGGAAACACAAATGCAATGAAGCTCATGTTAGCAGGTGATACATCATGAATAGAAAAGGAATGGAAGGCCAAAACATTTTTCAACTCACCTTTAGTCTGGAACATATTGCATCTGATAGGCAAATATTATTGACAAGGCTTGCAACTGAGGGCCTTGGATTACACCATATATTGATGTTTTAGTCTTTTCAGAGCACTTGAGGTGGTTATTGTAATTTGATGAGGCCCAGAGAGCACAAGGCTATGATACACAACAACATTTATTTTCTGAGGAAACGGAAAGATAACTGAAACATGATGTTTATTTGTCTGATTTCTCCGATACTTGCTGATTTAGCAAGGATCCAATTTTTTTTCTTCCTTTAGCGGTATTTTTACCCTACAACTAACCTAAACTACAAATTAGCGAAGTCTCAATTATGTACTTTTTTAACATATGTACATATAGGTAGGTATAGCCCTCTGGTATAACAGAAATATCCAACTCCAGCTTTTTCAAAAGGAATAGGAGACCAAACCTTGCATAACTTCCTTTCTGTTTCTATGTGCCAGATGTATATAGTAGTCTGGTCACATTCAACACATTCACATTACAAGTCCCCTGAAAAAAACAAGAGCACTATTCAGTACTGAGTGGACAGGGACTTGTGGCACATTTGTGTTTCTAGCTCCATCAGCTCAGCCTCCACTCTCCACACACACAAGGAGGCTTTATTCTGTCGTCTTCCCCGGCTACATCAAAAGTGCCAAGCTACATTTAGTAAACTGTGTTTCCAGCAGCTAGTTACTGCTTTTCTTACTCTGTTGCAACCCTGACATTTCCCCCACCCCCCAATAAAATATAGTACTCTCACTAGGATTAAAGGAGCAATATAGTTCAAGGATTATCAAATGCCTTTGATCATGTGACTGCCATGTTTTTGATCTGCAGCACACAGCACCACATATATTCTCTTTTTCTTGCCTTCTGTCTCTGTCCCTCTCCATGGATTTCCCTTTGCGTGATGGTTCTCTGCAGTGCGAGAAAACCTCTTGACAGGCGTGACATGCGTAAAACACAAGTGCTATGCAAGATAAAGCTGTCTTGTGTTGAAGTTTGATTAGCACATTGATAACGTGCATATATATTTTTAGCCAAGAATTGTTTTTATACAGTCCTTTATAGCCATCTGGGTCCATATTGAATTTACTGTTTTCCCCCCATTTGATGCAACGACACAGATGTTTTGAATATGAAAGAAAGCAACCATGGATTTTTTGTCTTTGAAACAGGAAGTATGGTTTCAGATGCCTCAACCCCCCACCGTACCCCCAACTGCACCCCGCTGCTGTTCATTAGCAATTTCTGAGCCTTGGGCTATTTTGCAGTGTTTCAATCCCTCTGCATTATTATTATTTACTGGCTGACTTGGACATGCAATCAAAGGAGCACGCAATATGTGCAACACTTGTATCGCAAAGCAATGCCTTTTCCACGATGCCCGGACTAAAACCTTATAACTGCGAGCCAGGGGATTACGTGGCTCAAATTTAGTCAGCATACCTCAAAAATGTTCTTTATCCTCATTGTGCGATCACCCCCTATTAATGTCATTGCCAAGATAAAAAACGGGACATATCAAAACAATTATTCTGATGTGGCTTCAAGCAACACAACATTTCAATGTGAATGGCACTCGAACCTTGAATCATTATAAGGCGTGGTTCCAGGCAAAAAAAGCCCATCAAAAAATTATTGAATATCATTTTAATGGGTAAAAAACCCACAAGGCTTTCATACTGTCTACCTGCCATGTTATTAGATAGACCATGTCAGTCAAGCTGAGGCACACAGAAACAACATACAGACAGGCTAACGAGACGTAAGCATGCTGCCTTACATCTCCGTCCCTGCTTGGCATGTGTATCTAGTCGTCAGTGTGAGCTTAGTGCAGCACTGTGCATATGCATACAGAACGATGAAGGTTCAGAAACTAGTGCCTGAAGGAAGCCGCACATACAGCACACGCTCTTTGAAATTGTGCCAGGGTGAGCCTCATTTGCAAAGCAATTTGACAACAAAAGTAAAATACTCTACAACTTCAAACCAAATTCTGGAGATGCCAACTGGTGCGGCTCTGCAGTTTGCTCAGAGAAGGAATGCAAGGGTGTTACATCCGGTGTCTTGTGTGTGTGCTTCTGACATGGCTTATTTGCAGACCGAGCATTGCACCAGTGCAATGTCATGATTGCTTTGGAAAGGCAAGAGGCCCTAATTTACATGAGAGAGAGAGTCCTAGAAGCACACAGGAGCTTGCCTTTGACCAAGGTGCCAACAAGCCTGCAGAAAAACAATGTAATTACAACCTACAAAGCGGGTGTGTTTAGAACTAGCTCACTCTTAACACAGCAGGAACACATTCTTGTAAATCAGTTATTCCAATAAATAGAATGTGGGACAGTGAAATATGTTGTACATGGGTGGGATCGCATTCATTAGTATATACACTCAAATCAAAGTTATGCTTTTAAGGCCACTTTGGATTCATTTTTTTCATTCCTGAATGCATGTTATGCAAAATATCCAGTACATGTTATTCTCCTCAAATAGACTGGGCGGCAATACATCTCCAGCATTAAGCTGTCGGTCACTATCCTCCCGATCACCAGTCAGACTTAGTGTTTTTTAAGTAGTCTTCGGTGCCATGAATTGTTTTGACAAGTGCAATATTGCAGTGGATTAACTAGAACAGGATTTCATACAATGTGGGTTTATGATGATCTAAAATGTGCCGGGAAAGCTTAATATTGTTTTTACTGCCTTTACAACTGCTTTGGCATTTCATTAGGACATTGAGTTTTCAGAAACCTGATACCTACAGAAAAGGCACAGGCTGATGAGGTTTTAAATTAAGCAATAGAAGTGTTGTGTAGCACAATGCATGCAGGGAATATTTAAGAGGCTCAACAAAGGTTTGTGTACCAGTGCTGAGCATATGATATCTTTTAAAAAATCAGGTCACACTGTTTCTTTTCTTTTTTAGTTTCAAGCTTTCATATTTCGACTCGATGCTGTCAGCTACAGTGCATGGCCTTCAGGTGAGAGAGGGGGCGACTATATTTTTTAAATATATTTATTTTGACCTCCAACAAAAGCCACAAGTCTATGCCATGTATGTGCTCGTACTGAAGATCAAGCTCTACCTCGATACTGAACAAAAACAGCATGTATTATACATAGTATTGCTTTCCAAGAATGTTTTATTTAATTTAGCTTCTGCCAAAAACAGATAACATTATTTCTGGCTCTAGTTGCTGCCAGATCATGATGGGGAAAACAATTGGAAACATTTTAAATCAATGCAAATCATATTTGCATGATATACAAAATATAAATCAGAAATACTTGTTGCTAATTATTTCTGTAATTATCTTGAGTGAGTTTCCTAGTTTATAAGGGGACAGGTCTCCTTGGATTGAATAGACGTAATAACATGCGTGTTTAGATATTTGTGAATATTACACCACTGGAAAAACATGACCTAACAAGCAAACACTACCAAATTGTCATCGCTCAGAGTTTGGTAAGAATGCAAATTGAGGCCACGAGAAGAGAGAGTACGTGCTGAAAAGCTCTCTAATCCAGTAATATTTTGGGTGCCTTTCTAAGATAAATACTCTGGCATTGTCTTGATGGGAGAGCCTTCCCTCATTTAAGTGTCTTTGGGATCTGGATCAATCCACATGTCGGGAGTCAGACTTGTACACTTGACCATATAATGTGGCATGCTTGTCACAACCCGGAATGCATTTCTCTCTTCAAAGTATATTTCTTGGCCCGCTCTCGTCACTCACTCCCTCTAACCAATTTGTCATTCTAAGCCTAGCCTCTCTGCTGCCAGCGCCTAGATGATAGCAGTGGGCCTCTCTGATCCAGGCAGTGGCTAGGGAGCAGGCCAAGTGTTACGCGAGCCACCCTGGGACACCAAGCAGGCGCTTCAGCCGGCTGATGCACGCCTCCGCGGCCGAGAGAAACTGGCTTTGCAGATGCTTTCAATTCGACACAGAGTGGAGCTCATCTACTTTGTGGCGACATTTGCTTTGTGTTTGTGCACTGCATTTGTGCTTGTGTGCCTGAACGTGCACGTGTGTGTGTGTGTGTGTGTGTCGGAAAGATTAAGCGGGGTCTGCGTGTACGTACGCATTTGAATGTGGGTGTGTGTGCATGCATGAGAGTGTGTGAAGCTGCTTTTTTTTTATATAAAGACACAATTATCCTGAAATGAGGCTGAGCTTTTTTCTTTTTTTGGATTCACAATTATAGTATTCGCTAAGTTCTGATGACCTCCTACTTTTCTGCGGAGGTCCTTTAGAAGTCAATCTTGTCACCGTGTGCCTCTATTGGCAGACCTTCCCCTCAAGAACGAAAGGCAACACAACACTGTCGTTCATCACTTCATTATTCCTGTTTTAAACAACCGTTAATGCCCTCATTCAAATGCTTTGAGGCCGCTTTGCTGTTAAGCTTATCGGCAACAGTCAACCAATTTACTACCGCAGTTCTCTCTCTAGTCGGGTGAGCAGTGCATTAAGTGTGTTCAAAATTACATTAACTGTGCATTGTTATTGCTTCTCACGGTCAGGCAACACTTTTGATAAATGAAAAGAAATGCCATCTAATCAAGTCAAATTACCCAGTGCGTGTTTTATGCATTCGCAAACCCACCGTCCTGAGTGTGCCCTTTTGAGGAAAGGAATGGTAAATGATTCAGTCGCGTTTGATTGAGGTGATACAAAACGGTGCATTTGAGGAACAAAAGTATGCAACACTATTTTACGAGTACTTGTGGCAAACGTATGCTCTGTTCACGGAGAAGCCGCTCTGTTTTGATGAGCAGTCTACTCTCCTCTCTGCAGAGGCGCTTGACGTCGACCTTTCGGGACCCCTGTGTGTTTTTAATGTTGCAGCCCTTTGCAATAGTGTTTAGAATTAAATTATGCATGCTGAATGCATTTTCACAGAAGTAGGCATATTCATCTCGAGCACACAGACTGCATCCCACCATTCCGAACCCAAGAATCGGCAGTCCCACAAAAAAAAAGACCCCTTCCTTCGTCTGCATGACAATTGAGACTTGAAGTAGCTTATGGAAAGCTTCGCTCCAGCTTGCTCGGTAGACTTTGATACCCATCTCACAAAGCAACACCAGTATTTGATTGGAAATGAATCTGGAAGGCTCCAATCAGTTTCCCTTGTATGGGCACAGTTATCATGTGTGTGACTGCTCCTTGAGCACTGATGGCAGAGACATGGGCGATTAAGGCCAGAGCCTCAATCAAACCAGCTGTGAGCCATTCCCCCCATGGCACTGGTTGTGCCAGGCATGTGTTCCACACTAGTATCAGGCACTTTGCCTCCACCAAACCCCAAATCTGGGGAGTCACGGCCACACATGAACCAGGACATGTAGGCAGATTGGGGTTTAAGCAACACAAAAAAAAAAATTTCAGAGACAGAGCAGCTATGCAAGCAGAAATAATCTCATTGGTTGCGTGAAACCTCAGTGGAGGGTTTTTCTGTCCAAGCAGCCGGCTGCTGAAGCTCGGTGCAAAAGGCACGGGGTGAGACGGTAGGTAGCTAATAGTATGAATCACAGCGCTCTTCCTGGGTAAAAGAATAATATTTTATCGTCATTCAAGGACATCACATCGTGATATATTGATAATCACAAAATCAGATTTTTGTTTTGCATTAAGCGCTTAATTAAATGAGAAAATAATAGTTTTACTTTCTCAAGTATTCAATTCACACAAGAGCAATCAAAACCCTGTCCTTATTTCATGTGATATTGTGATACATATCGTTATCGAGAAATGAAATGACCTATATGGTGATAGAAGTTGTTGCACTTATAGCCACAATAAGTCATAAATAAGTCAAGTAATCTGGGTAAGATGGATACCATCTGCGAAATTCACCATTTGTACTTTGTATCTGTATTGTTGTTGACTATTCTGGTTAGATAGCCTTTGCTTTGAAAAACAATGATTATAAACTTTCTAAACTACTACTCAAATAAATCAATAGAAAAATACACTTTTAATGAAATAAGAACTACACAATATGAGCCTATGTATCTTTAATGTATTATCAACATATGGAATAAGCATTCAGCACTTGCTCCTCCATTTTGGTGAAGGGTACTCGCTACAGTGGGAGAATGTCTACTTTTGTGAATACTTGTCTAGTTTTGACATGACCCTCACTTTTACATTTATGTTCCACAAAAAAATGTGGAACCTTTTATTCATTCCCCAGCCAGACATTGATATCTCACAAATAATAGTTCATACCATCCGTTTAATCTGAGGAATTAAAAACAAAGTATTACCCAACCAAGACTAACCTCACATTCCCAGTATTTCTATAAATAGCAGTTTAAAACCAAACTATTAACAGGGTTAAATTGTGGCAGCAACACATTTTTGATTAACAAGTAGTGTTTTAGACATCAGCATGGTCTAACTGCAATATGCCTGAATTCTAAATTGCAGTTATGAATAATGAAATACGTCGTAAATACTTGGTCAATAACTAATACTGTTGCACAGGGATCAATCTTAACCAGTAGCCCTTCAACTGCGCCGTCAATTCCCACATGTGCCGCTAACATTAGCTGGAGCGTTATGACTACGAATGGAATTGCAAATCTATTTATTTTTCTGTTTCAGCTGGACATACATGAATTATGCAAATCTACGGTGTTACACATTTAAAAAGAGATTGACTCTGAATAGGTGTTCTCATTCTGCAGTTCAGACCTCAGCGGACCTCACTAAAAAATTATTGTCTGGCTTCCACCCCGCCGCCTGAACACAAACCGTTTTCTCTGAATGACATGCCCAACCGTCTGCCGGCTCTCAAAAGGAGGGAAATACAAGGCCTTCTAAACACCTATTAGAGCTATCGATGGCAGAGGCAGAGGTTATGGCCATAGAATGAGCGGATATTTGTGTCTCTCACTCCGCATTACCAGCATCTTTGGAAAAAGCTTTATAGATTTGGACAGAGGCAAAGGGAGGCTTTATCAGAAGCAACACAGAGAAACACATTAAGGGATCAGAACCCCAAAGGTCAATTGTGGCTCTGGGCAGTGCTTTGTTATGGTGTCCTCTCTGTTTAGAGTGCCCTGAAGCCAGGGGACTCATGTGAGAAGTAGAAATGATACCACTTCAGTGGACATTTTTGAAGTTTTAGGTCCTCAATGTAATACTGCACATTTAATATTGAGTGTTAACGTACATATTTTTCATTTCTGTGAGATGCAGGGCCAGGGTTCGGCATTCTGTGTCCTTTATCACAAGTAGCAACGGGATGAAAGGTGCTGTCATATTTAAAAAAAAGGATGATAGTGGAAACAAAATGTCAGAAAGCTTTTTGATAACAAGATTACAACTTCCTGAATGTATTCATCTTTCAACTCATATGTGACAGAAGTAGCAAATTTGAGCCCAAACACAGTTTTGTAATTTCAATATCTTTTTTAGAAAACTGTCACTGCTGCAAACATCATTCTTTTTTTAAACTCAAGTATGTGACATGCTGTTATTAAAAGAGCACATTGCTCTTCTTCGGAGAATGAAAAACATCTCCTTTTCAGGATGTTATGTTTTTTATATATATATATTCATGATCTGAACAAAAGACATGACACAGTGATGTGATTTAGAGACAAATCCTAAATCCCTCTCAAGATAATAAAAACAACAATAAAATAATAATAACAATAATAGTAGTAGTGTAATCCTTATTCCCAGATGGAACCACTTCCTGAAAAGAAGTTGTTGGGCCTGCAGAGGTTCTATTCAAGAAGACGAGCAATGGGAAGTGATTTGAAATACACAGCAATTAAAATAAGACGCGCTCCAATCCTAGGCACCATGCTAATCCTCTCTGATAAAGATGAAGCTATTGTAGTGCACACACTTTCTCATTTTACTCCATCTACTGTGTATCAGGTTATAATATTGCACTCTCACTCCATTCCCAAGTGCATTTCTTCAGAAAATGAAAACATATTCTCAGATGCCAGACTGTGCGACGGTGGTCTGACTAGCTGCCATAGAAGAAGCACAAGATTTTGGTCTCAAAATACCAAGTGTACAACACTTTGGGGGGTTACAAAAAGACAGAAAATATGGCTGCAACAGCTGCCGCAGTGCTACTGTAGAATAAATGCAGCACAGATGAAAGATGATGAGTGCCTTTTTACTCCTGGACTTCACAAGAGCCTGAGAACACACACATGCGCAGGCGTTCACACAGAGAAACGCATCCACAAATGCAAAACGCGGATAAACATACGACTGAAGGCGACCGCTTTATGTTTTTCCTTTCTAATGCAAAAGACAACCAAAGCTAGAAGCAGATGGGATCATTTCCAACCCTGGAAATTGTTCATGACCACAGTTAATGATGGTGAATAAGCCTAATGAATGCTACACCATGTTTGTGATTGCCATATTGCTATCTGCATACAGGCCCGTGGAAAATGTTAATTGTTATGCTAATCCTCCGAAAAGAGATAAATATACACAAACAAAAGCACACGTATGAGGCATGGCAAGATTATCATTAAACAGTATTTATTATATTTTCTGTATTTATATATACATTATTTAAATGAATTTCTCCTATATTTTCTGCATTTGTATCCGTCTTTTTGTCTTTCATTCTCCTCTTTTATTCTTCTTCTTGTTGAAAGGCAGTCTCTCTAAATCCAATACAGTTTCTCTCAGCGTGAGGCAGCTTCAAAGCGCTGCTCTGTGGTCAGGCCCGTCGATCCTCTCACCCACCTCCTGGTTGTTTAAGAGAGCAAAAGCACAGCGGTGCAGTTTCTTAAACACGCAGATCCAACCCAGCACCAACAGAGGGACCGCTGTTTGGCAAAAGAGTCTCTCTCTCTCTCTCTCTCTCTCTCTCTCTCTCTCTCTCTCTCTCTCTCTCTCTCTCTCTCTCTCTCTCTCTCTCTCTCTCTCTCTCTCTCTCTCGTTATCTTTCCTCACCTTGGACTCTGACTCTCCCTCTTCTCATTACCCTCCCTCCTCCATAGACCTCATTATACCCACATTCTCTCTCTCTCTCTCTCTCCCTCTCTCTCTCACACTCATACTCACACTCATTCCATCTGTCAGTTACCTCACCCTCTCCATTCCGTGACCATCATTTACCTTATTCCCAACCCCGGCTACTTCAGCTGTCCTCACTTTTCAGCCGGCACTCCATCCCAGTGTCCCGGTCCTCCCCTCTATCTTTGCTGCAGCTCAGTCCCTATCACCGCCTCTCGCCTCACTCTCGATGTAAAGTGATTGATGCCAAGCCTGGGCTGCGGGCCATCCCTCCTACCACACACGCCGGGACATCACACTGAACCCAGAGGGGATGCCGTTACCGCGGGAAAAGGAGCTGAAGTGGAGCGTGGCTGTGGGAGGTTTGCCGAACAAGCCGTACCCACCCATGTCGGTCTTGGGGGTGCCTTTGGTGGGGAGCACAAATCGGTACACTGGAGTGCTCATTAGGGCTCTGTGGGGAGCGTCCTGCGGGCCAGCCACTGAGTTGCTCTGGAGCTCATTACACCAGGCAGCCACGGAGCTCGAGGCAACCAGAGGCAACAGGACTCATTGCAGAGACACGGAAGGGGAGGGCTGCCCAGATTACCCTTAATCAGAGGCACCTGTAGACAGTCAGCGCCTCCCTCCTCGTTGCCTTCCGTTAAGCCCCCACCCCTCCCAACGCGCACGCACGCTCTCTCTTGCTGCTGTAATTATTGCAATTGCTTCACTTGACTGTCATTCCTGGGCACGAAGTTGCACAGCTTGCCTTCTAATGAGAAACCCAGCTATGATCCGTAGGTGTTATTTATTTATTTAATTATTTATTCAACACGGCATGTATAATGTCAATTATTTAAATTAGTGTGATTTTAGCACGCCGTGCTCTGCAAAGTTCTCCCCACTGTGCGTTATCGGCATTCGACCCACATCACTCACCATCCGCCACATAGAGGTGGATGGTGAGTTAATTAAGTTTTAATGCGGCATGCGCACCAAACTGAAGGGATATGATTCAAATCAGCTATTATTGAAATACGAGGCGACACAGGGAGTTCAATTACAAGAACATTTCACCTCTGTGGTATCTAGTAAAATGAAAAGGTAAATGGTTTCGACAGTGCCCAAAACAATACGGACAGTGTTTATAAGCAAGCGTGAATGGATTAGAAACGCCTGGTTCAATATCATCCAGATGCAATCACGGATTAGCCGTTATAAATGAGTTGTATTGGAGCCCGGGTAGTCAGATTTCCGCGGTTTGAACTGACAGAGGGCCAACTACTTCAAATTACATCATTTCCGTTTTTAGGTCAGCAGGAACTGTGGAAATCACATTTGGGAAGTGATAATCTCATTCACCCAGTACATCACTTTTCCTCCACCTGTAATCTGATGTGAAACCGACGCTGAGCGCAACACAAACTCCAACCTACCTATTTGCATAATAAGAAGCGTGACTGTCAGTTGTTTGGGCAAATGTCTATTTCTAAGGATGACAGAACAAACAAGCGCTGACTTTGATGTGAGTTAGAGGGTGCTAGCTAAAGTCTGTTTTAAGTGCTAAGGAGATGTACAGTAGGGATTAATAAAAACAAGAAGGATGTGATGTGCATGACTGAACCACTTTTGTTATTCTCTCCTTCCTGGCACACCTCCCTTTAGGTGCTGAGACGTTCTTTGAAACCAACTGTCAAGCTGTTGTCTGTGCAAGCAGCATACAAAGAGTTCATCCAAAACCTGCACTTTACTTTTTGAAACGCTTGAATGGCTGTGTGGTATGGCTTTTCTTATCACTGCTCGCGATGCGTTCGAGACAAAACTAACCAACGTTGTCTTATTCACTGTTGTCTTATTCCTAGCAGCTTAAAATGAACCACGGTGCTCAGTGCGATTAGCTATATGCTTATTACTGCTATTCATACAACATATACGGCATAATCACACAACACGGGGAAAGTAAGACTCAGTATTAGAATACTTAAATTGTTTTTCCTCTGGCAAATCACATTATTTCATGTCACTTAATGGGTATTAGGAATTATAAAACCAAAAAAAGCATAAACATTTAAACTCTTTAGCAGCTAAAACTCCCCACCCACATCCCTCTATCATGTCACCCAACAGATTCTGCCTCAATTAAATTCATACGCCCACTTTTAAACTGGTTTGCTGAATCTCTCATATGTTTACGATATGCATATGTTTAGTTTTGCCTTTTATTTTTATTTGACTATTTTGAGCATCTGTTAGAACCGTATTGTGGTTCACTCAAAAAATAATAAACCATGCATTTTAAGTGTAAATGCCAATAAATAGTCCCAAAAAAAAGGATCTTTGGTTAAATAGTCACAAGAACCAACTATTTGAAACAGTTTAAAGAAACAGTTTATAATCACATAAATATCTAAAGAGTGTTGTCACAAATCATGGAACATGGCCTCATTATTTCAGCTTGATGAGCTGCCACACCTGACAGAAATATGACATGAACAACAAAAACAAAAGATTTGTGTTGAGAGCCTGATCAGCTCATTCCCTCGGTGCCCAGTAAGAATACGCTCTTCATGGGCTACAGTAGCTGCACCATGGGGGGAAAATCAAGTTCAAAGAAGTTGTCGTCTCTCAAACTGAAATAAAGTGGTGAAACATTCACAAAACATCCAGTTTTATACATGTTTTATCTCAGAGTTTAGTTGATGAAACGGAACTGCCACACATTTTGTTTTGCCTGCAGTGAGAAGGCAAAAGGTGATCCAAAGAAACAAAACGCGAGGAATAGAAGAAAAAAAAAGGCACTTTCAACATAGAAAGATGTATTTTCAATCTCTGTCATGGTCACAAATCAAAATCCCCCAAGTTCTGTGAAAGATGCAGCCCCACAAGCCTTCCCTTGTTCTCCTTTAGTCTGTTTGTAGTTCTGCAAGTCTGAAAAGTAAAAGCTAACGGCTTATGACAGAGTTACTGAAACTAAATTGTCATGAATTTCCATTACTTACAAGATGATGGATTACATTCATCAGTGGAGGCTTCTAATCTAATCGGGAGCTGCACTCATCAAAGTCCTCTCAGTGAAGGTGCGCTGATCTGGGATCACTAAATATGTCCTGGGTTTTCTTCCATTTTCGGCGTGATCCAAGGCGAAAACTGATGCTGGATCAGCATGGTCACTTTGGAAATAATAGCCCTGATCTCATTTGTGCTTTTGATGAAAGAGCTATAAAAGAAACCATCGTTGAAACATCTCCACATGATATCTAGAATGTCTAATGCTGTAACATAATGAGATTTCTGCAATTCAGACAGACATACAGACAGACAGATATATTTGCTTGTTAAATGTAATTAATGTGTTCTGTGCTGCAGTTACAAGGCTATGAAATAACTGCAATCTGGTTTTTAGTTTCGGCAGCGGCTTGCTATTAGGACACGTTTGGCTTTCCCTCTCCCTGCACACACATAATGACACACTCGAGTTGTTAAGCCTGGTGTTCTGCATAGACCAGTGCCACAGTCCTCATACCAAATGACACTGGAACGTGAACTGTGGTGTAGTGTGTTTCTTTTCCTCCGCCTGCCAGTACATTTGTTTTCATTAGATGGGATTGGTCAGCAGTCTAGGCCCTTGTGTCCAGTAATGGAGCGTACAATTGTGGGCCCATTATAGACTCGCGCTGAAATAAATGATATATTGATCTTAAATATTTCACACTCTTGTGTCTCTCTAAACAGCTGTTACTGCCGCCACACAGAAATCTCATTACGCAGCTCCTTGAGGGAATATTCAGTGCACTTCATGCATCTCACTCATTGGGTGTAACGCCAGTAAATGTGATTCTCCAGGTACATGTAGTATACTGTGTGCAACATTTCTTAGATAGATATTAAGACCTTGAACAATAAGGAAACAGACTTGGAAAAGCAATCGCAGCTAATGTAAAGCTGTAATGAAAACAAACGCAGAGGTGCGACACTGAGCATTAATGAAATTACAGAGCTGAAATTCAGTCGACTTCTCTATGTATTGTGCGGCGAAACAGAACAGGACAGGAAAGCAACTGATGCATGCAAGTCACAGTCACAATTACTATTTCATTAAGGAGCTGCTGCCATTGGCAGGCGTTCTCTGGCATTGTTGTGGGGAGGCTGGCACGGCACCGGAAGGGGGGTGGGGGATGAGTGTCTGGGGGCGCTGGCGGGGGGCGGGAGGTGGGGGATCTGAGGAGGAAGGGGGAGCAGTGGGTGGGGAGGAAGCATGCTTTAATTTGGGTCATCTCCCAGTCTGCACGAGGTCGGGTGACAGAGCCTCCCTTGCACCTAATCTGAAAACGCATATGTTGTACTGGGTATCCACCTGAATTAATTGACCTAATTATTCCTGATACAAGACAGGGGGGGTTCAAGACAGGAAAAAACATTTTTATAAAACGGTATGGCATGTGTGTCCCACAAAAACTTGTGGCACGCATGCATTGAGAGAGATGGAGGCTACCTGTCAAGATGACAGCATAGCCCTTAATTGCTTCAAAAGGGAGAGGATGTGCATGCTTTATGCTGAAGAGTGGAGTGCGGTTGTTGGGGGAGGGGGGTCATCTGTCTTCCCACAAACACTCACATGCACACACTGAAGAAGACAGGCGCCACGGGTTAAGATGCTGCCTCGAGTGCCGAATGCTGAACACTTCTGATGTGTCTCTCGTGACAACTTGATCAAAAAATGACAAGCAATAACTAATAAAGAAGAAGAATTAAAACATATTTACGAATTCCAATTGAAACAGCGAGGAGGAGGTAAAACACGTGTTAGAAATTAACATTTGCTATTGTGACATATTTGAACTGACATTTGGACATTGTCACCTTCTGTCCTGTTATAAATCAAAGAAATCTACAAGATCTCTCTGAGGCTGAGGATTACAAAGGGATTTAGGGTGTTTGATCAAAAAAATTGACAAATGACAGCGTTTCAAACCCACACTACTATGTGTTGTGGTAAAAAAAAAAGCTACAACTAAAATGCAATGAAAGAAAACAAATGGTAAGAAAAGGGCAACCCATTGCACAGATAACTGAAATTATAGTTCATTGCTGTTAATTTCTAAATTGCCTTGAGTTAGTCTGACTACTTCAACCATCACAAAACTGTGGCTGATGGTGCCTAATTTTTGCAGGCGTTATACTGCACTTTATTCATCTCACTTTATGTGTAACTGGTTATGTTAATAGGATTTCAACTAAATTTATTCAAGTGCTGATCAATGGCATGCAATCTCGGTACTTCATGCATTATGTATTTTAATGGAACTCACTCGCTTTATAGCTGAATGGCTAAAGGTTAACAGTCCCAATAGGTGGGACTCCCTGAAGACTAATCCGAACTTCAAACACAGCTTTTATTTTTTCACTCCACAAGGCAAAAGCGCACAACAACAGAAAAGTTGTTTTTATCACCACTTCTTATGGCTCATTGGGAGAAAGAAAGCGATTTATTACCCCACATCCTTTGCTCATATTAATGTGACTATAAATGCCCATAGACATTTTACTCTCTGTAGGAAGTGAGGCAGAAAAAAGGAGGAGTTAGAGGTCAGGGAATTAGTAAAATGGGTACTGGTGCATGGGAGGGAGCAGGGGGCAAGAGGGAGGGTGGAAGAGGAAGAGAGGAATGTGTAGGTGGGGTAGAAGTGAAATGAGAGGAGGGGTGGGAGTGGGAGAGCTAAAGTGTGGTACATCTCACACCAACGACAGATAGATATGTCACAGCCTCGATAATTATGCTACTTTATCTGGCATTTTGATATAAAAAATGAAAGTAATTTCACCACTGAGATCTTAAGCCTCTCTCTCTCTCTCTGCAGTTTAATATGGAAAACATCCAGGCGTCTCTGAGGGCCATCGTCTCTCTCCACTGCCACTCCCTGCTCAATAAAACTGGCGTGCAATTCCCAAGCTGAGAGTCCCACTGGACTACGTGAGCACTGTGAGGTAAAAACCCCTCCAGTCGCTACTAAATCTAGAAGTGGGAGACAGAAGGTGCTAGAGACATATCCTGTGAGGGTCACTTGGCAGTTTTCATCTTATTGTATTCTCAGTCATCAAGATTTGCCTGTGGCATTCGGAAAATGATGTGGAGCCGCCCATGAGATGACTTTTTTTTGTTTCCTAAAGAAACTGTAAATGTTTTTGTCACTTTGGCAAAGAAGAGCTATGTGGAGATTTCAGTCTATGAAGCAGAACATATTAGCAATATAATGAGTCAGTACAGAGATGTGGAGATTTGATCACTGGCAATTTAAAATGGCTCAAATAAGAAAAGATGAAAAGAAGCTTATATGGACGAGTACTGCAGTGAGCCTCACAGCTGGGCTGCTTGAATATGGATTGCTGGGCTGGGACACTTTACACTATTGCTAGGTAAACAAATATGACTGTATGAATCAATTCAAAACAAGTTAATGCGTCTGAATCTTCACTTGTGCAATCATCATTTGGCTGCATTACCTGCCATTATCATTCTGTCACTGTTTTAGTTTCACATGGATACAAGTGGATTATTGGTAAGACGTACACTTGCCGAGGGAGTCGGGGTATTCGGGGAGGCGAGTGGAAGCTTAAAGCTGTCAGAAAATCACTTAGTCGACAAAAGATTCCAGTCAGAAACATGACGTATAAATAACCTGTAAAGAAGCACTTGCCTTCAACACAGCCTGAACTGGGGCCAGCCGTTTTAACTGGCGCCATCAGTCTCCTCCAGGTAATGCAATTAGATGCCACTAATATCTTGGGATGCTCTTCAAACTGCAAATGCACTTTTGCTAAACAGCACGCACTGTAATCACTAGTGACAGCACTCAGGGAGCCAGATTGAAAAAGCTTTTGCATGTGATTGGTTCAAGTAATTGCACATACAGAATGCTCCCACTGATAGAATTCATGAACTGCAACCAGATGTTGTCCAAATCTATGCTGGCTTGTTTGCTGTGTTGCCAGGCGACGCGACTGACCTTGCGTTAGAATATGCACGCTACATTTGCAAGACGGTCTTCGTGGGTCTGAAGGTGCAATTACAATTCTGTGGTCTGTTTGTTGGAGTTCTGCCTATAGATCCAATCACCCAGTTCAGCAGCCAGACCACAGAATAAAAATAGTTCACTCACGACTTGGTCGCTGGCCTGAACCTGTAATTAGTGCTCCGTTCCATTGGAACAGGAAATCAGGTGTCTGGGATCACATTTCATTTCGACTGCGAGCATGTAGATGTTCAAAACTAAATTAAGCTTTCCCGGATTACTTCTGTGTTTTGTCGTACACATTGAAGCCTACAGTAGCTCCCGAGCAGCTCAAGGGAAGCTGTGGGGCTGTCAGACCATCGGTGGCAATGCTCTCGCTATCTTGTAACAGTCAAAGCCGCCCACGTGAGAGATGAGGACAGCCACCTTCCTAAACACACACACAAACATACAAGTGCACAACATGCGCACCGTGGAAATGCCTCAGGGCTACAGACATGAGTAGTCTATCATTAGAAGTTCATTGGATCACTGTAATCTTGGGCTAAATCTCTTCACTTCACGGATTAACTGGAATATCAAAGAACACAATGCAATATAACTAAACAGGGCTGATCAGGAGCTGCGATAGTGACTGTGAATCCAGAGAAAGAGAGATAGAGAGACAGAGGAGGCGGGAATGGGATCTGCTTCTTGCTCCCACTATTCCCCTCAAGGCGACGTCAGGATAAATCTTCTAAGGGATTATCCCAGCTACACAATGTTCTCTGTTCTGCCCATTGTATGCCTCTTTAAGCACAATTGATAAATTAGTTATTTATATTGTGGAGGGAGTCAAACACTGGCTTTTCTTTTGATTTGGCTGGTTTTGGAAGCATTACGAGCTGCGTGTGTTCTTCCCGTGCCAGATTCCACTGAGTAGATGACGTTCATGAATTTGTAAGCGTACGAATTGGAGCGGGGGAACTTTAGCGTGCCAGAAGATTTCGCTATTTTTATCACCAAAGTGTACCTTACAGCAGGGGTGTCCAAACTACGGCCCGCGGGCCAACTGCGGCCCGCGGGTCAGTTTTTATTGGCCCGCAGCAAATTCTAGAGTCTAGACCAAGGGTGGGCAAACTACGGCCCGCGGGCCGGATCCGGCCCGTTGGGCGTTTTTCCGAAGCACGATGACGGCAAAAGACCAGCATCGATGTTTCTTAACTCAAGTCGGGAACGGAGAAGCGTTACAGCGGTCTTTACGTGCCGTGCTTTCTGCAGCGCATCAGGCTGCGAGTCCAGCTGCTGCTGTCTGCTCACCTCCACCCCTCCCCCACAGGCCAGCGCGCCACGGAGACATGGTCCGTTTTATACGGCATAACGAACGCACATCAGACCCACGGGACTCATGTGACATATAAGGTTCTGCCTGCCAGCCTCCTGCCAGCTTCCTGCATGGAGCCCCTCTGCAACAGGTCTCTTGTGTCCAGAGAGCAAAAACAAAAAATCGAAAAATGTAGTTTATCACGCAGGACAGTGACTCGGCGTGTATAACTAATTGACGAAGACTTAGCCAGCAAGTTAAACAAAAAAGCTGAGTCATTTAAGTTATATTCGTTAGTAAGTAATGTAAGTTCTCTTTACTTTTTAGTTATTGGCTTTTATTTATAATGTATATTGGTTCACACAAACACTCTCTATCCATCTGATACTGGCCCGGCCCGTCTGTCTAATTTTAAAAGTCAATGTGGCCCCTGAGCCAAAAGGTTTGCCCACCCCTGCCTTACAGGTATGATTTTAAAGTACCGAACCATCAGCTGTGTTTCCAAGCTAAAGAAAGGGCACTCGGCCAGAAGGAGTTAGACAATGCTATGCAGTTGAGACGCTTTGCTTCACTAATTTCAGTTTGCCTGCCAGCTCAATAGGGGCCCGAATCAGTCTTAAATGAGTTACACATGGGATCAGATATCTCTGCGGGAGCCCTCCTGCTTTTAATTTCAGGTAAACTAATAGCATAATTTATTTGTAATTGCAAAAAAATAATATCCTGCTTTAAAACTGTATCATGTTATCCACTTTCAACTGGCAGCTCACTCTTCAGTAGTCCATGAATTTTAATTTATTCCAGTGTTTAAGCCAATCTCCCAGTTGTATAAAGCGACAGAGAGTTTTAGTCAAATTGAATTACCCTGTCTGTGTTTCACTGGTCTCACCCCCTACCGTCCTCATTTCCCTCATCATTCTACTCCTCCTCCTGCGCCTTCCTTCTTTTTCTCTTTCCTTTCATTTTACCCTTCCTAGTTTTCCTAATTTTACCCATCCCTATAACTGCCTTATTTTCCTCATAGACTGCCTCGAGACAGCAGTAAGTTGTATGTCTGTGTTTTAACTCTGGTTGCCCCTAGCACATGTAAATGACTTTGGTACTTGATGTTTGAAGAGAAAAGATGAAGAAAAAGATCCCTAAGTGCAAAATCAAACAGATAAGAGGCAGGAATTTTCACTTTGCTGGGGAATGTGTGTCTTGACATGTGCTGCCTTTTATGTGTTTCTTTTAAAGTAGTCAAGGGCAGTTACTTTTGGAGGCGTTCTAATCCTGAATGTTAAAGATGCATTTATGGGTTTCCATTGCTGTGACATTAAGTCTTTTTTTTATGAGACATCCTATAGAAGGACAGACATTGCTATAACTGTCACACTAAACCATGCTGATGTGTACATGTTGGCTTTTGTGTTATCACCCAGTCCCATATGTGGGACTCTGCACTCTGGAAATAGTCTACGGAGCGATCATACATACATAAGCAACCAGACACAGTCATATAATAAAAACCTGGTGGAGAGGAAATATCTGACATGCCAGGCAGTTGGTTGCTCTGTGCATTTAAGGCTATGGCCATATGACCCACATTACGCCAAGTCATTCAATTGACCTCTGAGGTGTTATCTCCAAAAGGCAAACATGGCAGCATTACTGCCCTCTCCTCCCTGCCAAGGATGCCAGAAAATATCTGACTTTGCAAAGATCCAGTCTCGCTGCATCTGCAAATTCATATTTTCAAGGTTAAATGTTGCATCGAGAATATGTGGGAGATAATGGTGTTACAATAAATTATGGGAATGCATCTCTTACACAGTTCCAGACGAATAAATCAATGGTTGAGAAGTCCTCAGTGAAATAAGGAGGAACATCCAAGCATGTCCTGTTGCGGACAGTAACAACCTTGAAATGTAAATGCATGCACTAAAGGGAAATGATTTGGTGGGAGTTAAGGCTAAGGATGCAGTGAGAATAAGATTAGTGTTTGCACTGTGAAATCTACAAGGTTGAGAGGTTAGGGTCTTGTCTTGTGATCCTTCTTAATAATAATCGGTTCTTAACTTCTGGTGTGGAGCCCTTTGTCCTTCTCTAACCTGGATCAGCAGCAGCAAACCCATTAGAAAGAGAACACCAGATGACAAATAGCCCAGGATCATGCTGAGTATTCATCTGCCACATTTGTCTGAGTGACAAAGCATTTCCTGCTGGCACAGACGGGGATCTTACAGGGTTACCATGCGGCCAATGGATACGTTCTGTACGTGTGAAAATCAACTCACTGACAATGTCCATCATCTATTAGTGTGGACAGAGTGTCCATCCATGGACACATCCATCCAGTGAAGTCCACAGAGGCTTAATTTACATTGTCTGCGGGGAGACACTGGCCTCCATTTCTTCCCAGCGTGTGTCTAAGCCCTGAGACAAGCGGCTGTACATTGACAAGTGGATGAAACTCCATAACTTAACCGGAGAGACTGGACACCCCTGGCAATCTTTTTGTTGTGTCTAAAAATAGCGGGTCCCAACGGTCTCCCTTGCAAAAAGCAGGTTGGCTTCATTATTTCATTATATCCCCCCACTCTGATTTACATACACACCAGAGGATGCAAAATGTCTATCTGTGCGTCATGGCTGTGGCAAAGAGCTGTGTACTGATCCCCAGCAGAATAGCAGGTTATAAAAACAAGCCAGAGATCCTCTCAGTGCAGCCCACTCTCAATAGGCAGACATGATCTCATGTTATCCATGTTTCCCCCAAAGCATAAGGGCATATATGCATCATGTCAATGAGACCCGGTCTAGGAAACTCAGCCTTTTCCGCCATGTTAAATAATGTATCAAGGAGCCGAATGGAGTTTAATTTGAAACAAATCCAGGATTCAGTGTTGCATCATCTGATGCACTTCATTCACTTGATGTTTCATTTCGCCTGTATGTGATGCATACTTAAGTACTTAGATGTATTTGCATATTCCCTAAGAAACTATGAATACGTCTTTATTCATCTCATTGCATTGACTCACTGGCATTTATCTGCATTACAGTGTACTTTCACTTGCCTTTGAACTATGTGTGACCTCGGTGACTCTCCCTCTGTGCAGTCAGCACCCATAGTGAGTACATGGCAGTATTGGACACATGAGTAGCAGCATTAGAACGGAGGCTCCGACCGTTTGTCGAACCTCGGATTCAAGAAGAACAGTGCGGGTTTCGTCCTGGTCGTGGAACAGTGGACCAGCTCTTTACCCTTGCAAGGATACTGGAGGGGTCCTGGGAGTTTGCCCAACCAGTCTACATGTGCTTTGTGGACTTGGAGAAGGCTTTCGACCGGGTCCCTCGGGGCTTTTTGTGGGGGGTGCTGCGGGAGTATGGTGTGCCGGACCCGTTGCAACGGGCCATCCGGTCTCTGTACGCCTGCAGTAGGAGCTGTGTTCGTATCCTCGGCAGTAAGTCAGATACGTTCCCGGTGGGTGTTGGCCTCCGCCAGGGCTGCCCTTTATCACCGGTCCTGTTAGTGACTTTCATGGACAGGATATCTAGGCGCAGCCGTGGGGCGGAGAATGTCAGGTTCGGGGATCTCAGGATAGCCTCTCTGCTGTTTGCAGATGATGTGGTCCTGTTTGCCTCCTCGGACCATGACCTCCAGCATTCACTGGGGCGTTTTGCAGCCGAGTGTGAAGCGGCGGGGATGAGAGTCAGCACCACGAAATCTGAGGCCATGGTGCTCTGCCGGAAACCGGTGGATTGCTCCCTCCGGGTGGGGACAGAGTGCCTACCACAAGCGAAGGAGTTCAAGTATCTCGGGGTCTTGTTCACGAGTGAGGGTAAAACGGAGCGGGAGATCGACAGGCGTATCGGTGCGGCTGCAGCAGTAAAACAGGCGTTGCACCGGGCCGTCTTGGTGAAGAAGGAGCTGAGCCGAAAGGCAAAGCTCTCAATTTACTGGTCGGTCTACGTCCCAACCCTCACCTATGGTCACGAGCTTTGGATCGTGTCCGAAAGAACGAGGTCGCGGATACAAGCGGCCGAAATGATTTTCCTCCGTAGAGTGGCCGGGCTCAGCCTTAGAGATAGGGTAAGGAGCTCGGACATCAGGAGGGAGCTTGAAGTCGAGCCGCTACTCCTTCGTGTCGAAAGGAGTCAGCTGAGGTGGTTCGGGCATCTAATTAGGATGCCTCCAGGACGCCTCCCTTTAGAGGTTTTCCAGGCACGTCCAACTGGTAGGAGGCCCCGGGGAAGACCCAGGACATGCTGGAGGGATTATATCTCCCAGCTGGCCTGGGAACGCCTCGGGATCCCCCAGAATGAGCTGGTAGATGTTGCGGGTGAGAGAGAAGTCTGGGTCAGCCTGCTTGACCTGCTGCCTCCGCGACCCGACCCCGGATAAGCGGTGGAAAATGGATGGATGGATGGAGTAGCAGCATGCTGAGCACCTTTCATCGATTACACCATATATCATATTGTTGCCCAGTCGAAAACAAATGAGGCCAACTGAAGCGTAAAAATATGACTCTTGTGGTTCCTATCTGCAAGAGCTGGTTGCATCCAGAAAATGATGCGTGGGAAGACTTACTCTTGGCTACTTGTGGAGGTGAACATTTTTTTGCATTTGTTATCAGAAATCTAAAAAACGTATATCATGCAAGGAGGGAACACATGCTTTCTTGCACCTCCCAGGACAACAGGGAACAAAAAAAAATCTGGTTCTGCTCTCGCAGGTGTTTTTAATCATCCTGACACTTCCCAAAAATGTTGTCAAATGGCCAATGTTTGCATTGAGGAGGAATCCCACAAAAGACTCCCAAAGGATTTGCAGACATTGGTCGATGCGAGTCGCGAGGGGGGTCAAACAAATGCGGTGTGCCCGGGTGACCTTAATCACTTCCAGGTTCACCCAGGCTCGGATTTCACTTGTGTGCCTTATTTCAGGTCACTGCCTCAAAGTCAAAGTAGGGCACAGTCATTATCTGAGGGAGCATAACACAATCATCCACACAATACAATAAGGTCGGCACAATTCACTGAAGTGTTGTCCATTACCTCTGGGCTAGAACACGTGTGCTCCATCACAAGCAGCGCCTGTCTATATGTGCGGAGCATTGGTAATATATGTAGCGAATTTGTCTGTAATACATGTGCAATTCTCCTGGATGCCTGGGTCCTTCTCTTTTGCTGTAACCTCAATCTCAGTGAACCACGAGCAGAGGAAAACGGATTTGGAGCAAACATAGTGGTCGGTACATGGGATCTTAGAAATAGGTAGAGGTGCAGTGAAATTGAAAATAAGGTGATGAAATGGGTTAATGGTGTTTCCGATTTAACTTTTCTAATCACATTGGATTGGCTACACATGTATTTATTGGAGAGGAAGAGCATAAAGCATGAGGATTGTGAAAGTGGTCAGGTTCCCGTTTCATTGGTTTTACTTGTAAAAGATAGTGCAGAAACTGCAATACCCTTACCCGGGAGAAACTGTAAATGAAGTCAGTTCTTTAGAAAAAGGTTACGTTTATAACCAAGACATAACTGCGAAAGAGGCATCTCAAGGGGTGTGTGGGAAGCACCAATTTCCCTCAAAATTCATGGCGCAGCATGACGTGAAGCCATTTCACTTCATAATGACTGTCTGGCCGAGCAACAAAGACCTCTGCAACAAAAAAACTGTCAAAGTGACATGTAATCTGTATGATTCATCCTGGGAATAAGTTGCTGCTCTTTTTGAAGACTTCATGCACATACATTCTTTATGAGCATCAGTGAATATCACACACATTATTTAAGAAGACTTCAAAAATATCTCTGATTCTGTGATGCTTTCATGTTTCAAGCTTTTGCTATCCTTCCACTTTACTGTGGAAAATTATCCCAGGCACTAAAACTATATTTTACATTACTAGATACTGTATATTAAAATCAACATGGTATTGAGTAAAATAAAGTAAAGCTGCTTCAGATGAAGAAAAGTGATTTGATCAAAACTTTGTTAACATTTTGTTAAAGAGATGTTTGCTTTGTTGTGCTGTGGTTTCCACTCAAAAAGCCAATAGTGTCCTAACACTGATACAGGTAGAGATCCAAGCCATTAGAAGGAGCTGTATAATGCGTGTTACCACTGAATAGCATTAGCTTTTTGTGTGGTTCACCATCTATCATTCTCTGCTAATGGCTCTTTGCATACCTCCAAGCTGATGTGCAGTTTGCATACACATCTCAAGCACATGACATGCAGTGCTTTTCTATTATGAGGAAGCACTTACAAAGCAGAGCACTGATGACAAGGAAAAAAAAATGTAATTACGGCATTAATCATAGCAACTATGACACAAAGATATCAAGCTGTGGATGTAGTTGCAATTATAACGTGTACCGTTCGTGGGTCTTGTACAAACTGCTTTGAATGTAATCAGATATTCACATTAGAGTGCTTTTCAAGCATTCACTTTGAACCATTTTGCTTGTCACTGGATAAAGTGAGAGCACAGAAAGAAAATCAGCATGCTGTTGTGTACGTCTGGATTAACTTGCACTGTGTAAATGTTTGAGCGGGATGCATTTGGGGCCTCTGCTTGTCTTTTGTGTTTCTGCCCCAGATTGAGCCTGACAGCCATGTACAATATCCTGTTATAGAACACAACTGCACAAAGGATGAAGGAAAAGCCTCAAATGCTTTGGTTAAACAGTCCTTCTGCATGTGCAAACCTTTCCACAGTCATCCTACTTATGTCATGGGAAGCTCTAATTAGTTAATTGGCTGATCTCATCAGACAAATTATTTTGTTGCAAGTGACCAGTCCAAGCTGAGCAAATAGCCAGAGGCATAAGGTCTGAGATGTGGGCTTAGAAACCCGATATAAACAACCTAATAGCTTATACGTATGTAGTCATGCTTATTGCATGAGATCAAAAGTATTGCATTACCACAGTTACTGAAAAGACATGATAGTGCATCTTGTAGTTGTCACAGTGAAATGATATACACTGAAGGAGTTGTCCTGACATCTATTGTGATTCTTTCTTTTTTGTCTTCCTTTTTACTGCACAACATAGAAGAGAAAGAGCTTGCCTCCGTCTGTAGTCAGAAGAAGTCAGCACACTCAGTGTTCAGTCCTGAAGTGTTACAGTTACCCTGGAGTAGATTTCTGGGTTTGTAGTGCGAGTGTCATCACATTGAGCAATAAGCAGCTTCAAACGTGAGTACTTATAGGGGTATGACTCATGGCATGTCTTCTCAAGCCTGGATATGGAAGGTCCACTGCACCAGAACAGGGGGTGTTTCAAATGCAGTGATTAGCGCAGTGTCCAGTTAATTTTAACAGGGTTTGCAATGGGACTAATCAGGAATTAAGAGTCGGCATCAACTTTAAATCGCCTTCTTTACGCATTCGTGGGGGGATACTGTCAGGATAGAAAAAGGCAATTGTCTGCGGTCTCCCGATTATCCGTTGCAAAAGCCTATAATCTGGCTGAAAGTACTTAAAGAGTCAAGCAGCAAAATAAACAACATTGATTATCATTCCACTGTTCTTTTTTTCTTCTTCTTTTTTCAAAGTGGACCATGCAGAAAAGGGAGGGGGTTGGGGGCTAAAGTTGCACCTTCCCCCTTCGACGCCATCTGCTTGGGCAAATGTTAAGGCAGGCTAAATACCCCCTGAGTCCTCTGTTCAAACCAGATTATCAGCTATTCTAAGGCGGACGAGCATCTTAATCATCTCCCAATCTCTTTTACAAAAGCAAATCAAGAATTCTGCACAAGGATTACCAGGATTAAGGAGGAAACAGACACAGCTCTCCTTGGACAATGTCTTAAGTTGCAGCCTCTCAGTCTGGCTACCTTCAGCATGCAAGCATGCAACAACTGCATCCTGTCATGACATTGTCCTTAACACTGGTTTAATCTCTCGAGCTAAAACATCACTTTCAGGAATGGTTGTTTTTGTGATGAATGGTATAACGTTAGCATTTTGCCGCACACTACAACTAGTGCAGCACTACATTGTTCAATTGAATTAATTTGAGACTGTTGGAGCCCATTTAGTCATACAGCTCAGTTACACTTCAGAAATCAGCCTCTGCTTCACAATATTGACAGCATCACAGAGTATTGAACAAATAACAGATAACAGATAAAACAGATAAAGTGAGGGCACATTTCAATGCAAATAACCTCTATGTGGCCATCACAGAAGTCCACAGAATGCCGAATCACCTAGTAGCAAATACTATGAATACATTTTGCCTTTTCTTTACTGTTTTTTGGTTGTGTGCTTGGGAGGGATTAGTGTTAAATCTGCATGGGCAAAACTATGGTTGAAACCTTGTGATCAAAGAGGGGTACGTGGGGTGAGGGCTAGCGGGTGTCTCGCTAAGAGTGCTTGTAAAGCTCACTTATCCCTACTGTAAAAACTGGAGTAACATCTACTCAACAAAACAATCAAGTACTGACAAAACCATGTCAAAGCAAGTACATCAACAAACATTTAGAATGCCTGTCAATTGTGACAGGCATAATCCTACACGAACGATCACGGTGGATTTCTCAACCTGGGATATTTTAGGAAAGACAGAGACACACTACTGTCTTGCAGGCACACCATCAAACCATATGCTCCTTGCACACCATCAGCAACTACTGTTTTAGATCACACTTTTAACAAGGAACAAACAATTGTACAAGCAATCGATGTTCCTCTGAACCCCGCTCCACAGTCACACCTCGTTTAATCAACAGAATTGTTTTCAATGAAAACAATCTCTGGGCTGTAGAGCTACTCAGTGTCTCAGAAAGAACCACTCGGCGGGCTTCCACACTGATTTGATTGTTGCACACACAAAGGTAGCTAGACCACCGCAGCTATGGGGGATGATTGAATTATTCAGTTTGGCAGAGATTTGGCAGCAATTGTGTGGAGTGTTGCCTTGAGTGGAGTGCAACAGAAAGACAGCATCTTCTTGTTTCCTGCTCCACTGCACAGCACATGCATAAATAGCCCCTGCTTAAACAGTCAGAATTGCTTCAGGACAACTTCACATCATACTCTATATGCTCGCTGCTGGGCTAATTGACCTACACCTCTCCATGGACACACCGAGCATTAAATGATTCATTTAAAGCATTTATCATATTAATTCTTGAACACTTAAACAATAGGCATGGCTTTTAGTAGACGAAAAAAAATATCAAAATACCACTTCCTTGAATAAAGGAAACTCGATATTCAGAGCATTATAATAGCAGCATAATGCTATTATTTTCTATGTCAAGATATAGTGGAGTAATGTAACATGTAATGAAGTCGCTCTCCCTCTGTAGGGGTAGTTTGTCTTTGCTTTGTTTACATAGCAGGGCTGGCTACTTTTAGTGCATGGGTGACCCCGTTAGCTAGCGCATGACCGCTACTGCGCAAGTGCTGCACTCATATGGTGGTAACAGCTAATAACAGCAAAAGTGGCGAAAGCGTTGCGGAAGCGGCCATCGTACAGTTCCACCTCGGGTTAGACCTTTCATTACTTTTGCCGTTCTTTGCGTTGCTAGCATTGTTAGCACTGTTAGCTGGATATGGTTCTATTTAGTCCCGCCATACTGTGTTGTGATTGGCCCATTATCTCGCGGTAGCCATGTGCTGTCCTACTCTGGGACCAGAGTACAGACAGTAGATTTTGATGTGCATTAAACCTGGGATGAAGTTGTGAAATGTCACTCATTTAGGAGCAGGTCAGTTAGCTAGTCTACAAGTGCAGCTTTCATGGTGCACTGGTTATAGAAAAATGAGCTGCTGTGAAAAGTGTGTGAATTAATCATTAAGTCGATCAATTTTACTCATGCAGCTGCTGGCTAGTTAGCGAGCTAATTTGCTCATTCCACTTTCATGCGACACAGATTACAGAAATTGAAAGTGCATACGAGGCGTTGCATCTGTTAAAAATATCAGGATTCAGGTTGAAAAAAAAAAACATTCTAGCAGAAAACCTTGAGGGCAAAATGAGCCCAGCACTCTTGCAACATGTACTAGCCCCACACAGTACAGTTGTCGTACCTCACAGCACAGTAGTGAGGGACTTAGCAGAACACTCTTGGGGAATAATATAACGCCCACAAGTCATGTTGAGAGAGCAATAGAAATGCTCCCAATCTTGTATTTAGCACTTTTAAAGAAATGTAAAACATTCCATCAAATGAGGACCATTTACTTTGACAAGTTAATTTCTGTAATTTCAGAGTTCAAAGAGTGTGACCCTCTTAAAATTAAAAATTACTCAGAGGTGAAGGAGACAAGCTACATCTTGCTGCCCAATATGAATCAACAGACCACAACCTCAGGGACAGTGAATGGCCGAGACACACACACACACACACACACACACACACAAAACACAGTGTGATGGGATCTGTTGAAATGTAATTGGAGAGATGATAACTGAATTAATTATTCTGTTCCATAAGTGCGATCCATAACATTACTGTTAACTGGGGATATGATAAAGCTGTTATAGCCTTCCCCTTCATCCTTCCCTGAACATAAACCATTCATCAGCACACATCCTAAACAAGGATGCACTATCAATGTGGAATCCATGTTCATATTTTGTGATTGTGCATTTTCAAAATATTTTGACAAATTGTATTTGGATTCTTTTGAAACATTGTTATTGAAACATGTATGCCAATAAAGCCACTTTGAATTTTAATGTATCTGATGTCACCACTGAAAACACAAGAATTGTGTGTGAAGGTGTTAGGATTTTATGAATGTGTGACAGGCTGCCAAAATCATTAAACATAAAACTTGTAGAGAGGGAGAAAAAAAAAAACTCAGTGGTGCTCAGATTACTCAATGCACTTTTAAAAAAGTTAGCTGAGACAGCAACTGCTGCAATCTGTAATCTTGAATTGTCATTCGATACCATCTGCAGCAGATGACTGTGATCTCAGCGGACAATGTCAGTGACTTGTAAAATCAATGTAATGTGAAGGGAAAAAAGGGTTTTGCCATCTTGATACCTGCTTTGCAATGTTATCTACAGAATAACAAATAGTTTCTGGTTTTATGTTACGTTTATCAGAGGGGAAGAATTGGTAACAGGAGTGAGGTACTGATTGTACTGATTGCATTCTCAAGGTTGTAGAAGGTTACTGGGCTTTTACCACTTCTATTTTTTCCAAATGACAAATGTTATATGTGGTTTATGATTCATCTTATGCATAATTCACAACTGATCATAAACATGTATGCTTGATAATTGCGGTGCCTTTGAAGATTTCATATAACAGGAAACTACTGTCTCAGAAGCTTTACTGAAAAGCCCTGTAGCCATACTGAAAATTGTGAAAAAAAATCGAAAACAATGAAAAATACAATTAATGAAGACCATATGGATAGCCTCACCACCGCAGCATAATGAATTGATGTGTGTGTCTGTGTAAGGTCTTCTGTGCAGGTCTGTTTGTGTTTCTCCATCTGCAGACATCATTGCATTAATCAAACATAATACATATAACTAGCATCCTGGTCTGTTCAATGAAATTGAATACTGCGACTTCATAAATCCTGAATCAATATGTCATGAAGCAACTCTGGAATTACTTTCCTCAGTGACATGCTGTAATACAATCATGGGCCAACCTTTAAACATAATTTTATAGATGGTAAAAACACTGGAAATGCACTTAAAGTCAGCTGACCAAAATCACAAGCACAAGCTGAGACCCGTAACAATGGCACATTTCTGTGGGTACAGAGGAGCAACAACAAAATGGTCCAAGGACAAAGACATTTTCTGTTAGAAACTAGACCGGCAACTCCTGCTTCCACTAAATCTATTTCTTTCCTGCCATCCCTTCTTTCTAACCTTTGATTCTGCACTCTGAAGCAGAAGAAGAATGCATTTACCGCCTACTCTATCTTCACGCACAAATGTTAAGACTCATTAACACTGTGGCTTTGTTGGAGTTTTTTTATTTATTTATTTATGGCTCATTTGAAAACAGTTCATTACTTAATTATGAAGAACAAGAAAATTCTAATCATAATTTATCTAGCTCAAAGAGATACAACTACCTTGTGATCAACACGAGCTCTGTGTTTATTTTTTAAAGAAAGAACGAGGCATTTAGCAGGTTTACATTAATCTATTAATAGAAGGCTGACATTTATGCACTCTCCATAAGAGAATGCTCGACTCGACTGTGCATAATTTTCTCAAATCACCAAGGACGCTTTCCCTGAGGGAACTGATTATCTCTTTCTCAGTTTTAAAATATGAGGTAACTTTGATAAGCAATTAAACATTTTCTGTTGTCTCCTCTCTGGCTTTGTTTTATGCCTTTCAAGTCTGTATTTTTGGATCAAATCCGCATAAATCCGCTCTAACACTGCATAACACAATGTTAGAGCAGCGGTTATTGCATCCTCCAGCATCAATCTTCCTCTCAGATGTGTAACACCCTGTGTTTGTGTACTGCTGTACATCATAATAGCAGGGTTATCATTATCAAATGATCATTATCAGCTCTCATGGAGGGGAAACCAAAAAAGATTGTGTGCTTCCAAAAAAAGCTTTTCTTCTGCTGTTTTATGTCTGTGCACTTCAAAGGATGTGCTCCAACCAAATTTCCATAACTTTTTTTATTTGTAATCTGTTCCTAATGAGCGATGTATATCTACACCATTTCTCCATCTCAGTCTCCGAGTTAAGTACGTTGAAAAATGTAGAAGAAAAGGAGAAATGTGCAGCTTTTCTAGTGCTGAAATGGGCCAATTAATGGTGTCCAAATCCACACAGCCGCACATATACGTCTCCAGGTCACAGCCTGTTTGACATATACTGTGTGCTACAGGCTAACTGTTTATGAGAAAAACAAATGATTATGCTGTTACACGTGTTGTGCCTCATTTTAGTCTTACTGTTCTCATAAAGCAGATACAGTCAAATGTGCAGAAAACTGAACTGACTGAGTGATGCAGGCTAATATTGGATGCTCAAAGCAATGAATAAAAAGAGTCGTCAAAATATGCAATACAATGCAAAAGACTTTAATAAATTTCAGAAGCGCACACATACATAAACAAAACATTTACAGTTTTCTCCACACTGGCAAATCAAATTCAATTACAAAGATCATGTAAGGTGCATATTGTACTTCACATTGAATAAAAGTGAGGTTGTCTGTCTCCCTTACAAGGACAAAAGCTCTCCCCAAGTATGATTTTTTTTTTCTTTTCCCAAAAGATCAGGCAAATCTAATCATTACACAGTGCTAGGATGCTATGTATATTTCATACTGTGGCTCCTACGCAGTAGTGAATACATTTGATACCATAATTACATGAATATACCTCCTTTAACAAGAACAACTGTCCTCAAAATGAGGCAACTCATAAAATTAGAAGCTTTAAAATAGACATAGTCTGTAGAACCATGACATTAAGTCCGGAACAAAATCACAAAGGCGCAGTAATTTCATTTAACTATATATAGTCTCTCACAAGAGGGGAAATGGCCTCTGGTGGAGTCCATCTGTACATTTCCAATTGAATACACAGGCTATGTCTATTTTAATGACTCTAATTCTATGGTTATATGTATGTGCTGTAGGTGTCTTTAATGCCTTACCTATCAAAGCAGTCTTTAGCTTACCAATTAACAGGACTATTGAACAACAATGCTGCTAACCCATCAAGCCATTTATTGGTGTATACTGTAGAAATTATTCTAGGCAGGACAAACTGTACCATAATGATTTTATAGGTGAAGAAACAGTGGAAGCAAAATGATGCTCTGAACAAAATGGCTCAGAAGTAGTAAGTGCACCATAGTGGATTTTCTGTCAAATGTTAATTTATTGCTGTTTTTAAACCAAAGCCTGCATTTCATTTTCAGTTTGGTGTTCAATGTTCTTCTCGTCAGAAAATATATGTTGTCAATGTAAATAAGTGCATAAAGTCAAGTCATTTTTACTTAAGCCCAACAACTCATTTTAAAGACTGCCCGAGGATTATTATTATTCTCAATCACATCCGAATTTAAAGCAAAACACAAAAGGTCAGGCTTAGTGGACTTCAAATCTGCCCTACATAAACAGCTTTTGATTATAACCCCAGCAGTTAGTCCCTTGTGATTGTGGCTTAGCTCAAAGTATTCAACTTGTCCGACCATTCGTCCCACTCTAATAACGACATGGCGATCGGTAGCACGGTTGTAAATCACTACAAATGCGGTGGTATTGTGGGGCCGTGCCTTGCTCCGTAACGTTAGCCGCACTCGTCACTACAAATGCTACCGGTGGCATCAAACTTGGGACAGAAAGAGGCCAAAGTTGACAGAAAAGGTACACTGTGATGTGGGCTCAGTACTAATGTAAGCCTACAGGTTGTAGACCTTGCAGCATAAATACACTATAAGTCATTACTTCCTCGAGCAAGCTCAGAGAGAGCAACGTCAAAAGACACAAGAATCAGAAAGTAAGAAAATAAAATGGCCACCAGGCAGTTTTGAAAACAAAGCAAAGAAATGGAATCAATAAATATAAACACCATCAACTCTGTGACATACATAAATATAAACATAATTTACAGATCTACTGACTGTATTTAACACCTATTTTACAGAGTGAGTGCTGGAGAGGGACATTTTGTGAGGAGGGTCCAGGGCATACAGTATCGTCCTCACTGACACAGGTAAGTAGTAGCATACGACTCAATAAAGCATTTCACACTTCTGACAGATTCACAGGAGGAGCTTTGTCAAGTTTCAGCCAGGCAACATGAAGCGTCTCTCTTTTTTTCTGAGATCCCCCTCCCCCCATTCGCCCCTCCCCTCCAAGTTCATCTTTTCTCTCGATTGTATGAAGAGATGGGGTTTGAGGCTGTAGAGACAGTAAAGTACTTGTTTCGCCTCTTCAGTTCTCTCCTTCCTTCTCTCCTCCCTCTGCCCTCTCTCTCTCTCTCTTTTCTCTTTTTCTGGCTTTAGGTAGTGGGAGCTAGAGATTGATTTTAATCCTGTGGGAGCGAGCTGTACCTGTGCCACAGAGTGTGCCATAGTGTGGTGGTTTCAGTGCCGTCTCCTGAAATATAGAGAGACAGACAGATATAGGGAGATTGTAGTTACAATATCATCGAGCTCTGAGCAGCCTAAGCTGTAGCCTTATCAGTGTGAGGCTACACTGAACACTGAATAAAAAATCTCCGAAGAGTGTAGAAGATTAAAAAAAAAAAAACATTCTTCAAGGCACGGCTGGCAATCAAGTCATTATCTTGTCAGGTTTCCTTGAAGAATGCTACAAGTGTCACATGCTTGTGCATTTTCCTGTACTTATCAGAGAATGCAATCCAATTATCACTCCCAATTTGTCTTTTTATCTCCCACCACACTAGTGCAGCACTCTTCATTCCCCCTCAAAAAGCCATTTGGATCAATTTAGGCCCGCTCTTTCTTTCGGGCCCTTGCCAGTGGGTCCTCTGATATGTACAGAATATGACATTTTGATGTTCATAAGAAGTTTAGCAACACATCTGCCAATATCTGAATTAGGAAGAGTCTGACCTGATGGTGCTTACATTAGCAAGGCACAGTGATGCACAGATGCAATGACTCAACAGAAAAAGAAAAAAAGAAAATAATGATAATAAAATGAAATAAAGCCATAATCAGTCGCGGAGATTTAATACTATCAGATTTGATTAACGAGCCTGATTAGCCTTTTAAAATCGTGGCTTCTACCCCTGGCTATGCACCCATTATGAGTCAGCACAAGCGCTTTGTCATCAGACCACGGGTGGCTAGTGTGAAAGGCCCATACCGCCGCCCACACAAATAAGTGACGGCATGCAAAGGTTGAGCTCAATGCTGCCAATCCTTCTATAATGTCATCTTTTTTCATGAAGATGATATAATACATTGCATTCTAAAGACGGCATAACTCAAAGGGTCAAAGGTGAAACTGCAATGTGTGTGTGCGTGTGTGTGTGATACTGCGAAAACACCAACAGCAGCTTACATTGAGTCACAGGAGGAGTTTTGTTAAGCAGTGACCCTATGTGCTCCGTGTGCCCAGAATTATGTGCCAAACAAAAGAATGTATTAGCCTTTTTGTCCCCTGCATATTCATGGTGATGTCTGAGATCACTCAAGCAGGGTGGTACTCATTTGATCTCTCTCCGCTAAAGCGCATACACTCGCAAGAGCTCCTCATCACTGGAGGCAGATTGACCTCTAATATCACGGGGTAGGGGTTAAAAGAAAACGATGAGATGCGTAAAAACTGAGCAGAGTGGTGAGGGTGAGGGAGGAGGTTTGCATTTGCAAGTACAGCTCTCGCTGAATAATGAAGCCATATGGTGACACAAATCTGTGGTCTCTGAAGTATTTTAACAAGCTTTTACTCTTTATCAGCTACATCTGTATAGTCTGTGAAAACATTTGGGTGACCTTCAACCATAATCATCTCCTCCTTTGTGCCCTCCGCATCGTTATTCCGTGGGTAGGGTTTTAGTCTTTGCTTTATTTCCAGCTGCTTTAGGCGCATAGGAGGGTGTGGGGCAAGGAGAGATCACTGTAAAGGCCCTAAAGCACCATCTGTCACTCTGATGAACAAAAAAGAAAACAAAGACCTGCCTGTGATCTTTAGGTTTGGACGTCTGGTATTAGGTTTAGGCTTACAGAGAAACTGAATAGCCGACATTGAAAAACCAAATGTAGCTTTTTGTTTTAACAGCCACATTTGAAAGAATATCTTACAAATCTCCTTTTTTTTTTACCTACTCGGTTTAAACGCCCCAATCACACTTTTTGAAGAAGTGCTGTTTTTTTTTTTTTTTAAGTGTTCTTCTTTAGACTTTGAGAATAGATTTACTTCAAAGGAACACAAAGATGACATCGAGCAGCAGTGAAATAATAATAGCTTTGACAAACAGGACAGCTGGACATCTATTGAGACATTACTTTGGATCTTGAGAACGTGACTCCCCTAAAGATAGTACGTGGCATCACTGATAATCTTAAAGGATGGCTGCCTTTTTTCTTCTTATCAGCCTCATTCAAAACCTAATTACGGTGATTTTAATCATACTGTACTACGAGTGATTAACCCTTTAGTGCATTTAATTAACCTTTGTAGCCACCGATTCTCATCAAGCAAAGCTTTATGGTATTTTTTTTTCCCTGACAGGCTTTAAATAAGCACACTTAAAACTGGTGGGAAATCTAATGTCTAAAGTGGGAGGCTTCACTTTTCAATTGCTCAAGGGGACAGAAAGAAATGATGTATTATCAGCTTAACATCACTGATGATATGGTTGGTGAGTAGAACCAATGAAGCCATATTTTTCTTGATAATATTCAAATTCTGGGAGCATGTGGCAGCAAAATATGAGAATATTAAACTGACTAAATCTGACCTTTCGTTGAGATATGAATGCGTATACAGTACCTAAGAAATAAATTGATTCAAATAGAGCCTGCAGATTTGGTAGGATGTTTACTAATCATATATTCATTGATTTTAAAATTATTTTGACAAAAATACTCCACTCTGATCAGCAACATAAGTGAAAATCAATTGAAGTCCTTGATGCATAAAATTCATGACAGAAACTAATTCAGAATTATAGAACACATTCTGAATATTTCTGCATATTTCAGGGCAGTCACTACCAGTAAGAGGGGAAAATCATCCTGACAACTCGTCAGTGTGTCGTATAAACACATTATGAATTTAATCTTTGGTACCAAGGGCATGTAGTTGGCTTATGTATAATATAGCATGGCAGATAGCTTTTAACCAGGATTTTAAATAAAAGGTGGATGAAGGGAATGACTATCAACTCTGTGTGGGTGTCTTCATAAATTATACTAAGCACAATACTTCACAGGATCAACAGTCATTCATCAAAACTATGCCATGAGGATTTTGAATGCTTATAGATGTCACACTGAAGTGTACTGGGAGCAAAAAGACACACATGAACCAAAGATCTGAAAACTGTGTGCAATATGAGGCTAGACACAAACAAAAGCAAGCACCTCATCAAACAAAATCAATTATTGATGCAATATCATGAAATTGACCCAGAATTGGATGAATGGCAGTTGGGATAATTATGATCAAAACAGTAACAAAAACGAAAGCCAATGCAACAACAAGCAAACCCCCAAAAACAAAAAATCACAAAAAAGAAACAAAATGAAAAACAAAAACGGTTGAAAATGGCCAAAAACATTGAACTTGAAGTTTGACACTGAGGGGAAATATGGATAGAGACATATCCATATAAATAAATTGCTACCCCGTGCACAGCCTTAATTAGGTCCATTATGCTGCTGATAGCAGTTCAAATATCAACTTGTACATATTCTGCCATGTATTAAAAATGATCGTCAGTATCCTCTCTAACACAAATTACAGCACATCACTACAGAGAACCTTTGTTGTGATGTCATTACAGCCTCTGTGAGGTAATTTAAAAAATGTAAAGAATGTGTACCTACATTTGCCGTTTATAACAATAATTGGGGGGTCATTAAAGTAGAGCATTTATGGGCTGAATGCAACGTCTGCGTAGCAGGCTTTTTATGGACTACAGCTCCCTTGGTGTTTAAGTATATTGGTCTCAAGGCTCTGCGTCACCTTGATCTCTGTGACCCCCTCCCCCTGCCCCAAGAAGTGCTCAGTCTTCCCCACAGTGCTCTGCTCTGGCTGTCAGCACTGAGCAAGGCCACCTCCTTACCTCTGATTTACATTTATTTCCCTCGCCAGCTTTTATTTATTGGGGCACTTCGCATTTGGCACATATCTCTTACGGATTCATAAGCCCTTTGCTGTATGGTGGCATTCAAATGAGCATTCTCTCCCACACAACCTCACTGGCAAAGGCTAAGCACCTCATTTTTTTTAAAGCCACAAAAAGTGGGACTATTTATCAAGTTGTTTTAGGACCTCAAGATCACTTTTTTTGTTTTGTGCTATTACCGTCACACTTTTTCCGCTGCCATTTTATTTTTTTGCTATGCCGTGTTTAAACATGTCAATCCAATATATTAGCAAACAGAATCATTCACCCCTAACCTCAAATACATCAGTAGAAAGTTCAATCACAGCCCATGCTCTTCTAAATCAGACTACATTGGCACATACCACTCGGACTCAGTTAAAATTGCTAGCCTTCATAATTGCACTGCTGCCATTAATCTAGCTTTTGAATATGAAATTAACCTGCATATTTTTATAAATGATTATGCAATCATGAGTGCTTATGAAGGAGGGTGAACACATGAATTAATAACGGTAAACTGACAGCTTTGCTCTATTAATTAGGACAAATTGTGTTTTATTCTTTTCATTTCTAAGTGCAAATGACATTCATGTAGACATGATCATGGTCTGTATGAGAAAATCCCTTGGTTCCATGCTGCCACCCTCCCCCTTTCACATCACCTACCATGGGACAGCAAGGGGAGTGTGAGTGGGGACTAGTGTGGGTGGGTTTAAAAAGGAAGTCATGAATTACCTGTCGGGTGGTGATTTGCCCCGCAGTCTTGAATCCCCCCTGACAGCTGCACTCTGAGACACTGTATGGGTCGGAGCTAGTCGATGAGCACTTGGAGAGTGAGTCACAGCCCACCACGAACGTGTTGTCCAAGGGGAGTTCCTGGATCACATGGTGTTTCTTTGGGGCCACTGGAGTCTCCGGTTTGATTTGAAATGTAGGCTGAGGGGACGCAGACTTGTAATGCTTGGCTAAATCTGGGCTGTCAGGTTTGAAGGTGGTGGGTGTTGTGGCCCAGTTGTACTTCCCCATGGTTTGCTCCTCTAACTCCACAGGGAGATCCAGTGTGCCATTAACATGCTCATGGGTGGGGTCGTCAGGCTTGGATTCATCGATGGTCACAAAGTTCAAGAGGAGGCTCTTGGGGGATCGCTTCTTTCTCTTCTTTTTCTTCTTGATCTGACGGTTGTCTTGGTTGGGTGACACCCACTCGCCACTCTGCTTGCCCTTCTGTACCACTTTGTGTCTGGGTGTCTGTCGGCAGCGCACCAAGGCAGTCACAAATATCACCAAGATGACAGTCATGGTCCCTGCTATGATTGCTATGACAACAATCACATATCCATTGGCTTGAGGTGTTACCTCACTGTCCCCTATGTTACGATCCAAAGGTGTCTCCATACTTTTTCGCAGCTGCTCTTGGATAAAGGTAGCATTTGACATAGTGTCATTGACAAACAAGTGAATGAGTGCGATAGCATGTAACGACTCAGGCTGACCCAGATCTTTGACCTTGACTACCAGCCTATGCAACCCGTGATCAGCTGCCACTATTTTCTCCTGCAGCGTTATGTTTCCCGTTGTCTTGTCGATGGCAAAGAGACCTCGAGGGGAGACCCTAGATGTGATGATGAGGCTGCTGATAATGCTGTACTGCAGCTCAGCATTCATACCTGTGTCATTGTCAATGGCAAACACTCTGCTGACCACAGCGCCAGGGTTGGTGGTGGTTCGCACTAGGTCAGACGAGTAATTGGAGGATGGGATGACGAACACAGGGCGGTTGTCGTTCACATCTACCACATTGATTGTGACCTTGGCGTAGGAGGAGCTTGGAGGTTGCCCTCCATCAACCGCCTTAACCATAAATGTGTAGGAGCTCTGCTGCTCCCTATCAAAGGTGATATTGGGTTTGATCACACCGGTTTGGGGGTCGATGATGAAATTATCTTTCCCGTTCAAAACGGACAGGGTTATAATCGCATTATCTCCCGCATCTGCGTCCGTCACTGTGATTAAGCCCACAGTCCCATAGAGAGGCAGGTTCTCAGGCACATAAAAGTTGTACTCAGGGTGTGTGAAAGCTGGGCTGTTGTCATTAAGGTCCTGGACGATTAGCCTGACAGTGACATTGCTCTGCTGGGACGCAGAGCCATTGTCCCTCGCTATGACAGTGAATGAGTACCTCTCCTGCTTCTCTCTGTCCAGTCGTTTGCCAACGGAGAGAATTCCTGACCGTCGGTCTATGTTAAACCCGTCAGGCGCATCAGGGCCAAGAGTATAAATAATCTCGGCATTATGTCCACTGTCTGCGTCAGTGGCACTGATTTTTATTAACTGTGTAGAGGGGTCATTGTTCTCCGGTATGGAAAGTTGGATTTCCGGCTGGGGGAAGATGGGTGCATTGTCGTTCTCATCCTTGATTTTAATTAAAACCATAGCTGAAGTGTTCAAAGGAGGCGTCCCCCTATCCGAGGCCACTATCTTAATTGCATATTCTCGAGTCGTCTCATAATCTAGGGGGGCAGCCGTCTCTAGTAAAAATTGGTCATTAAAGACAGGCTTCAATCGAAAAGGAACATCATGGTCAGTGTAGCAAGCTACTTTACCATAAAGATCTGCATCCTTGTCAGTAACAGTGATGAGAGCTATTTTGGTGTTGAGAGGAGCATTTTCAGAGAGCAGAACAGTCCCATTAACCAGGTTGATAATGTAGCGAGTGTCTATGGAGGGAACATTGTCATTAACGTCTGTTACATTAACAATCACCGTGGCTCTGGAGGGGGTGGAGCTGCCGTCACTGGCAAGGACGATGAGTTTGTGAACAGGAGTTACCTCCCTGTCCAGTGGCTGCTTCACAGTGATCAGTCCTGTAGAGCTGTCGATGGCAAAGTGACGTTTGGTTGAGGCAGAGATCTGGTTGCTGAAGGCGAAGTGGATCAGTGCGTTGGAACCCAGGTCTGCGTCCGAGGCATGAAGCTGAGCAACCGATGTCCCCATGGGGGCATTCTCTGGCACTGTGACCTCTAGCTCAGTGTCCTTGAAGACGGGGTGGTTGTCATTGACATCGGAAATGGTGACTTGGAGGATGGCGGTGCTGGACTTGGGAGGGTTGCCACCATCCTCTACCTTTATCTTCATCACAAAGGTGTCCTTCTGCTCGCGATCCAGGTTCTGCTGAACGATAAGCTGTGGCCACTTGTCCCCTTCAGGAGTCTCTATGATGTCTAAGCCAAACTCGCTGACGCTCTGCAAAGACAAGACAACATTTTGAATATTCAAATGTAAACACCACTGACAAAATTGTACCCACATTTTCACTTTAAACAAATAAAGGTACTGATCACTATTGTGATTTATAATATACATTCTCAGGAATTCTTCCTACTGCTTTTTGTTTTTAAATTCTAGATTTGTCAATTGTCTTAGAAAGCCAAACAGCTGGTTGAGGTATTTTTTTTAGGTTTCTCAGGTTTGTTTGTTCCTGGCTTTTAGGCAGTGATTTAGGCAAATTAAATGACCCAGGGTATTTTTAAACAAGGCAGCTGGTTATTGGCTTTGCACTGCTCATCTCAGTATGGCACCTGTTAATCAAAAGCCTCTTCAAAGATGCTAATCAGCAGATTGTTTTACTAATTCCCCACCTACAATATACAATAGTTGCCCCAGAAACCAAGCAATTGTGAAATTATTCATGATTTGACATCACAAATGTGACCAACCATTGTAGTAAATCAAGTCCTTCCACCCTTCTTTGTAACTGCTGCTTGAAGGGATTCATTTATTTCTTTAGTCTCCTTTCCTTTTTTTCTGCCTTGACTAAAATGAGATTTCACCCTACCTTCCTATCTTGTGTCAAGTTAGAATAGAGCAGGCAGCCCTGTAACATTCTACTTCCTAATGGGAGAGAGAACGCTGGAAATGGAGACACAACAGTGAGAGCTCCCATTTTAAATACACTGCAAGACCAGATCGCCACAGATTAAGAGAAGGGAGTGAAAAACCCTGCATATTAGAAAGGCTTTTTGCTCAAGAACGGCTAAATCTAGGCAAAAGTAAAGCCGGAGGAAATTGAAAACAAATGCATAAGTAATCCCCATGAGAAACCGGAGGAACTGGCACCGGCTGTTAAGAGTAATTGCCTTCCTCCCAAAAAACTAGCACTAATATTTACAATTTCAGATGGGGTACGGTATGGATTCATAAATGTTTTCAAATTAGACAAGAGGGGAAGGAAAGGAAGGACGAAGGGGGGAGAGGGAGACAAGTGAAAGAAAAGGAGAAAACGAGAGAGCAGGGGGAGGAAAGAAGAAGAAGATCAAGCGCATGAATGAGCTGCATGCACATTATGAAACAAAGAAGCCCTTTGAAGCTCTTTCAGTCAGAAGTAGTTTCATGGTAAAACAAGAAAAAGCATCCTCTTTAAAGAGATAAGCTTCATGCTGCACATAATGTTGGAAGAGATTACTCTGTCTAGGCACAGCTATCAAATGAGATTAAGATATATACATCCTTCTCGTTCAAGGAAGTAACATTTCAACCAAATTGTAAGTCCTCAGTAGGTTTTAAAATCTAGAACCGTCCTCGTGCCAGCGCAGTGTTGTAGCCGACACAAGGAAACGTGCAGCTGCAGCATGTAAATTATTATGTACTTTGAAAAACTGCTTGCCAAGGGAATGTTGTCAACATGTCAGTGATTGACAGAACTACTTAAATCAGCCAACACTGCAGTGATGATCTTTCAGACCTTATTTTGTGATCCTTCTGGCAAGCACGAGTCATTTAGGGATAAGCAGTATATACAATATGTGTGAAAATGTAGAGAGACTGTTTTATGGATGAAGTGTGCTAAATCTTCATGCACTTCTCAGAACTATTTCTGCCATCAGCGAAAGGTCCACGATAACATTCTGGGGGCTCTATTGCTAAGCACTACTCCATCCGCACGAAGCTCCTCAATCCCCAGTTGTTTGAATAGTTCACACATTCTGCACAGTATCTGAGTATCTGCTGCACTGATATTTGGCAAAGCCTGATTTAATAGTAGGATGTTGAGTTAGAATGTGTCAAAGGGAATGCTGCACAATGATTTATGAGCCAGCATTTCCTCTATGCTTTTGTCTTGGTTTCACACAATTTTACAACTGACAAGACGGCACTCAGCGCATTTCAATAAGTTGAAGGGAGCTATCTTTCAGGCTGTGCATCCTCCTGAATGCAGAATTAGCCCGGTGGATTGTGATAAGATCTAGGGCAGGCTAAGAAAAGGCCAAATACTAGCATGAATCACTCACTGGAAACCCTAAGGCTGAGCGAGAAGAACGAAGCTCTCTAAACGGCTAAGCATGCCCATTATTCCCTTTTCTCTTCCGCCACACATGTGCTGTACAGGTACATGTCTTCTTGAACTTTGATGACTTGCCATTCGTTCCACATGTCTGGTTTCTGCAGCGATCAGAGGGATCATGGCACTGTATATGTGGCATGTGTGTGGTACACAATCTATTCACAGATGGCTAATTTAAATGAAAAGGGATACTGACAGAAATAGTGGTGGCTGATGATGAGGGAAGGATGACTCTGAACCCCGTTTTGCAGACAGCGCCTGATCAGTGGATGCATCTTTCAGTCAAGTTGATGACCTTATTAAAACTAAGAGGGGACTGAGATTGGGCTGTGAATATATCAGGAGGACTCTAGTCACGCTGATGCCCATGGATAGGGCTAACTGGGGAGGGCTATTCATCACAAACTATAGCACCTCTTTATAATGCTGATGGAGACTCACCCTCTCTCTGTCTCTCGCTCTCATTCCTCCCTCATTCTTCCTCTCCATCCCTCAACCACTTTCGCCCCTGGCCATGATCTCATGCATATAATTAAGACAAAAGAAGCTGGAAATTGTTTGTCTTTTTTTTGTCATCCCTTAGAAGAGGATAATGTGTCAAAATAGGATGCTAATGAAAACTGAAAAAGCTCGACAGTGAGCTCTCTGCCCATAAACCCCATTCACTGCCTATAGGCAGCATGCAAGGCATTAATCTAATTTTTCTTTCTACTTGGGAAGGGAGATTGAATAAATTTAGTATCTTCAAATGCAAAGTTAGTATCAGTTTAGGAATAACATTATTCAAGACCAGACTTAGTCACTCAAACGCCTTAGGCACATTTCAGAAAGAAATACGGAGCTGGTAAGGTGGGAAAAGGTTAAAGCTAAAAGCCCTCCAGATTGCCCAACCAAAATGTGGACACCCACTCCATCACCCACTTCATCAGTAGAACATGGCTCAACATGAACCTACTTGAACATGACTCCCCCCTTAAAAGTGTCTAAAGATGCTGACATAGATGCACCTTGGATTCATGTAGTGTGTGATTCTGGTAACTCATAAACCACTGGAATAAGGAAAGAGGCCAATGTTTGTGAACAGTCAAAGTCCCATGCAACGTGAAGAGCAGAACCTCCTTTAGTCTTAGTATGTTTCTGTGTTGGCCTCTGAGTTATCCTGTGAATACATAACATGATCTAATCTGCTTTCATTGGAGATCCTCTTCCATCCATGCATGTTATTGTTAACTCTGACCTTGACCATTTCTTGGGACGCCTTCTCTGCAGTGCTGGTGACGTAGCACACCACTACACACACTACACTGATGGCAGAGTTTCACTTGAAGTGTCATTACACCATTATGTGTAATGCCGGAGCACTGTGTTGGATTAAATTACCCGTTGTTCCTCTTAATTTTGGAAAAAGGACAATGTTATAAAAATAAATTTAAAAAAAAGGCTAAAATGTTTCTTTCATTCTTTCTATATGTTGACAATTCCGGCATGCTACATGTGGAGTGGTGGACCATTGAGAATGTCTGACTGTGCTACACAATGGTAGCACTTTTAGCATTGTGCCTTGTACAACACAAGGAAACTGGGCAAACTATCCTTCTGAGGGAGGTTCTGAGACAAATCTCACAGGACCATACAAAGATAGTCCAAGGGTGGCTTAGCGGCCAAGAGCTATTCTAGGAAATGCTTGCACATTCCTTCCCCACTAAACCCTTGGCTTTCTAATGCACTTCTGAAATAAAAGATACCAAAGGTTGAACATGTTTCTGGTTCCTTTAAAGCTTCTCCCTGTGTTTTACGTGTATGGAACCTGGAACACAAGGAAATTAATCTCGAGTACAATGGCAATATAATGAGAAGAACTGAATCAGGGACACAGTGCCGAGGATGCTCTAAGATAAATTCCCTGCATAAGATAATACAACCACAGTCTAGGCGAAGGGTTTAGAAAGCTTTATATTGTGAAAAGGGCAAAGAAAATGATTGCAGATGATCATCATAATGAGCAGAACATTTGGTTGGTGATTTTCCAGGCATGAACAATTCACGACATTGCACTGGAGAGGCCTTGGCAGTGGGTCTAAAAATGTAAATTGGTATTCGAGGCAGACGCGGAGAGAAACGGTTCTGTTCATTCCAACCCAGTGTTAACTTCAGCTGAGACTCCACGATGGACATGTCATTTCTGTTTTGGACCGTGCACTCAAAATCCACTAACCTTTCTTTCTTTATTATGTTTAGGGTTTCCTCCAGAGTGCTTGCATCTGCCTCTTTAATTACACTTCATTTGTAAGAGCTCATGTCATCTCCGATATCCATCTATCCACAACGCATCGAGGGTTGTCTAGACTACAAATGAAAAGTGCATGATATCATCCTACATTTCTGGATTTAAGGCTGATTCCATTAGGCAACAAGGAATATTGCACTGCAGTTTAATAAAGCATCAATTAGATGATGAAAAAAGGCTTTTCCTAGTTCTGCATGAGACATATTACAAAAATTGAGTATTCTCCTTCTCACATGCTTACATCTACTTTGTTCAGCACATGCAATATATGCTTTGTGTGCACTTTCAAATGCGTGTTCTCAGATATTAGTATACATGGTGAAATATTCCTTTCTTTATAGTCTTCTCTCATTATAAAATCAAGCATATGGAAATATTAATGGCTGGTATAAAATATTGTAGGTCTTATGACACATTCTACTTTGTGAAAAAGTAGGTCATATATTCAGCGAGTCAAAATGAATTTCTTTTTTGGAAATACACCACAGCACTACGCTGGCAATACAGCAGGTTTACAGGAGAAGCTGTACAGGGGAATCTGAATCATATTCCATGCAAAACATGATAAGAAAAACCTGAAGACAGTAAATATCGGAAGGACTTAATGATTAAAAATAGTCAACCAATCAGACCGTGGTATGCTGCAAGCATAGCGGTGTGTCAGAATCCTCCATAATATATGCACACTGCTATTCCGCTTGCCTTCCATCGAGTTATTTGAAAAGACAATTCATTTCATACTTTCTCGCCCATTTTATCTCTTTGTAATTGTTTCTCGAAGACATATTGCTACAATGGCCCTTGGTTTATCAAATGCAATTGTTTTGTACTTGGATTTCTAAAATGCCTATGAGACAAAACAACTTTTATTCTATTAGGTCCATAAAGCCAACCAGTAATATTGTACTGTACCAGTACTGAACCAGTAGAGGCTTCAGGCGTGTATCATTCACTATATTCAATATTGTTCACTCATTCACTATTTAATTAAATTAACATGGGGATTGTGAGATACAGTAAAATCAACTTAAGCTTCAGGCACTAGGGTGTTTTACATATTTTACTATCTAAACCCCTCCCTGATTAATACTTATTTTGTCAAAATGAAGACAGCTAAAGTCAACCTGAAACATAACAAATACCTATTCATTTTCACGTTCTATATGTGAGAGATGAAACAGGGGTGAGCCTCACCTTGACCAGTTCATAATGTTGGATCCCATTGATTCCTACATCGGGGTCAAATGCTGAGGGCACCGGGTATCGAGTGTTGATGGCTGTGTTCTCCGGGATGGAGATGTTTATTACAGTGGACTGGAAAAGGGGCGCGTTGTCGTTTACATCCTCAATCAGGAAGCGGATCTTTATCAGTCGGAAGATCTCATCCGGCAGCACGGCCACCTCGATCTCATAATAGCAGCGTTTCTCAGCGAAGACCCCAGCGCACAGCTTCTCCCGGTCAATTCTGTGATTGGTGGTAAAGATCTCCCCCGTGTTGGCCTCCACCCTCACCAAAGGCACGTCACCTGTCTTGTACACAGGCTTGAACTGCAGCGGTGAGGACAACCTGATGTTGGGGTCCAGGTTGAGGTCCAGGTCCTTGCGCAGGTTCCCGATGCGGACGTTCTCCGGCTGCTCCTCCTTCAACGTGTAGTCCCTCTCCTGGGCCTGACATAGCAAGACCCCACAGGCGAGCAAGACCACCAGCACATGAGCCTGACTTGCTAAGTCCATACTCGAGAGTGGATGGGAGCTTCACTTCTACAGCAGCAATTCTGCCACAAGAGAGGTGAGACGGGGAGAGAGAGAAAAGAAGGGAGAAAGACAGAACATGCAATGTTAGTGCACAAAATGATATGGCATTCAAGTTCTGCTGTAATTAGTAATATTTCCCCTCAAGGAGACATTTCAACATGACCTGTTCATCCTAACTAGTTATACAAAGGATGTGCGCTCATGTCTTTCAGAGCAAATTAACGACAGTTTTACACAATTAACCTTTGATGACATCCATTGAGCAAGCGGACACGTAAAGGTTAGTAGTTCACATATTCCATCAATCCATTTCATTGCTGCAATGAACCGTTTCATATTTGTATTGAGAAGTATGAAATCAGTGGAGTCCAGTGTTGTGATGAAATTATTTGCTTTGAAAGCTCGCTCACGAACATCTGGCATGAAAAAATGCAATGAAGAGAAAAACTTAACTCATATATCTGAGTCAATGTCTGTCAATATGGTGCAGCGGTGTCTTCATAAACTGCACCCAGACTTCAGCTTATTTGGAGGCAGCCGAACTGAGCCTTGAGCATCAGTTCCTCCATGCGCACAGACACACACACACACACACACACACACACACACACATTTTCAATAGTACCGGTTGACAGCTGCTATTAATGGAAATCCTCATTTGCTCTGAATGCAAACAATTGAGCTCTCAAATATTTCATGGACGCCCATGTGTGTAAACATACACAGAATGATAAGAGCGCTGTTTAGAGTATCTGCCGTGGAAGGAGACAACAATGTGTTATTTACTGCGGGTGCCGGCATCAGTCAAATTAGTGAAATTTAATCATAAGTTCATTACATCCTGACGAATGGGTTTTCCCAACATCAATGTGAACAGCTTTCAGTTTACCGTTTGTGCCGAATGAATGACAATCCACGCTAAGATGAAACCCTGAACAGAAGATTCCGTGCAGATGGGTTTAGCATCACTGAACAGTACTAACATATGTACTTGTCTTTGGTTGCCACTTTATTTCATGCTGTTGTTCAACAACATCTTTAACTGTTTTATACGTGCAAATGCTTGCCAAAGGGCAAGAACCCCATTTGCCAAAACCCAAGTAGGTCATTGGAAGATGATGAAGGAGTTATACCCTGCAATGCCTTCCTGCCAGTATATGCTAGCATGAAATATTGACTACTTTTCACCAGTTAGTGACATATTTAGTAAGTTGTTATGGACTCACTTCATGTAGTTTGCTAGCTCATATTTGGATTTGTTCATTCATTTAATCAATTCTTGGATATCTTTAATACATGAAATTCCATCATTTTCAACACAATCACTCTACAAATGCTTGGCCACACATACTTAATTGGCTTTTGCCATTACAGTGGTGGTAACGTAGTGTAATTATCAAAGTATATTCATGTTCAGTGGGAATTACATTACTGGTCTTTAGATTGTTTAAGTGTGCAATGGCGAATCAGGGTAAAACCACCAAGACACGGCTATGTTTACTTCTCATAATAATCCTGGCTCCCCATGTGTATTCCAGCGCAATATATTTAACGACTAATATAATTTCATTGCTCATATCCCACTGTGTATTTAGGTCCACCAACCCCCCTGAGTGTTTATCAACTGCATGATTTCCCTCAACATATTGGTTTATATTCATAAGGCAGCTGCCTTGAAATGAAACGTCCGTTTTCTTCAAAGTATGGCAGAAATGTATGACAGCCATCACAGAAACCATGTACAGCTGCTGCTGAAAATGCATAGGTACCCATACTAACAAGGGACCACAAATAGCTCTTTGGGAATCATACTATTTCCTACTCTATGAAATTCCGATCCATTTAAATGAGTCAAACAATATTCCATGGAAAAGGTATGACGACCTAAACTGCACTACAGGGGTCTCCTAAATTGCCAAGGCAACAGCGTTCTTATCCATTGAAGCTTTCGGCCTACTGACAAAGGGGAATTGATTAAAAAAAGGAATTTAATTAAGCTGGTTTTGAATCAGCAACAATTGCAAGGCATGCATGCAGCCTGTAAAGACAGATTTCTTTTTCACACATTTCATAAAGCAGTCACATGAGATTCATTAAAGAACATTTGGACATGAAAAAACAGCTCTGACATTGATCAGTGAGGGGTTATTCATTCTACACATATGGCAGAGGCAGTGTTGTACTGTCATGTCAAAATACTGACGAGATATATCCCATTAGTTACTGTGACACCCTTTACTTTGAAGTGTGCATCTTTCTGAGCGTGAGCAGCTTTACTGTGATGATCGCCGGGCAGTCCAAGGCTGAGCTCGCATAATGAAGTTTAAATTACATCCTTAAATGGGCTGTGATGCAGCCAAGTGAAAAAAAGAAAGGATCAAAGCATGATCTAGATTTCCTCTCCCTTATCAGTGACTATAATGTTCTGCAAGATGAAGGGGTGTAGTATGTTTTTAAGTACATGCAGGAGTACAAATGTAGTAACAAAAAAGACTGCTAATGGGATGTTAAGAAACTTCATGTCTGGTATGGGACATATGCATGTGGTAGTGTATATAGCATATGCATATATAAAGCTATTTCTGTTTTTTAGATATTTTACAGGCAAGAGGCACATGATGCCTTTAAACACATTACGGACAATCATGTTTACTCTTCTTATTCTATTAACTTAATGCTGTTCTTTTCTCGTAACTGGGATTTTTACTACATTTGCATGGCGTTTGACTTGTCACAACTCTTTATACACCTGTCCATGAGGGATGGGCAAGGTGAGAGAAGGAATTGTGCTGGAAGGGGGGGAAAGGTACGAGGGAGGGAGAAAGAAATCCTAGGTGTCAGTCAGAGTGTCTCCTTTGCTTACATTTCACTAGTCTCCTGAAATGCTATTTTGAGCCCCAGACAGCAGGTTGAATCCAGTAGGCAAACTCAAGTCTCCCCCTTGGGAGACACAGTGAAGAGGAGCAGGCCAGCCCAGGATCACTTTACACAACAGTGTGATGGACAGGCCTTCCTGCTGTTTGCATCCGCTGAAGGTAGCAGTGAGAAGGGAGACATACAGCTACTGTCGGCCCTTACGTTCACCCCTAAAGATACCCTCAACTGGAAACTTTCTGTGTAGTTAGTCTGAGGCTGGGAACCAAGACATTTGGAGTCCTTTAACTGTCAAATGGAGGTTTTCATCACTGTTGTATGTATCAATACTGCCTTTGGATCCAAAGAGATTTTCAAAAGAGGGCATTGGTAGAAGTAATACTTTTGATTGTCTTGGGCTTTTTCTCTTTTAACAGCTTTAAGGATCGCTGACAGCCTGACACACCAGGTTTCTGTCAAGATCAGTCACTTCTTTTTCAGTCCACACAGCCAGAACAATTCTCTTAACACGGTGGAGGAAAACAAGTTGTTTTCTCTTAGGAAACTTCAGCAATTACTATATTACCTGAGTTGTGATGGATATAAATAAATAAAATGATGCTCGATTTAAACGACCACATTGACAATGTTAACGTAGATTTAATACTGACAAAAGCTATATATTGGAGTTCAAATATCACAGGGATTTGCACACTGTCTTGAATCAATGAAACAGGAAATAGCTGATATATCTAAATGTTGACACATAATTTGTCGCACAATTTTTGCATTAAGTCTGCCAATGCTGTTAAGCTGCATAACTCAGTGGCTTTTCACATTTCAATCAGTTTTTTCATTCTTGGATAGACTTGGATTATGAAGAGTTGTACTACTTTGGTAATGAAATGGTCGCTAAGTAACATTCTTGACCCTTCTGCATTAGCAAAATGACGAACTAATTTACAACGCTGTAATCATGGACCTCAAGAGGGCAGTCCATACATGCAAATGTAATCCTAATGCTAAATATAACTGTGATCATTTTGGTGTAGTTGTACATCATCTTTAATGTTTACTTGGCTTTAAAATCCATTTTCTTTAATTAAAATGTGATAATTTTCTAAATTATGGACAATTAAATTATCAGAAAAACCACGCAATTAATTAAAATAAAGTACAACAAATAAAAGTTACGATGACTAATCAATTATGAATAATTGATAATATATAGATTTATTTTTTAATGATACTGGACACTTTTTTTCATATATATCAATGTGGCCATACTTCAGGTGAAATCTGTGCTCAAGGCACCATAATGAATTATGAGATATAGTTTCAATCCAATGTGAGAAGTCATATGCAATATATTATCCCTTATGGGAAGTAAAAAGGACAGTTCAAATACTTCATGATATCAGAGGAGAAGATCTAAAACTAAAGATGGGCTTAAATGATTTTTAGATAAACTATTAGCGACTGTGAAGGCAGAATTTTGAAGGAGCTTGAATGTGAACAACCAAACATGCAATGAAGATGAAAACTAAAAGCACAAACAGCATCTGTAAGACCTGGGAAGCATATCTGAGACTACAAGTCAGTTACACCATGAACTCTTTACAACACAAACACATGTCTGACTTTTACAGGTTATTGACCCCCAAACACATCCATATCCCGTCAATATCTGTGTTGAATTTATCCACAGGCATAACAAGAACTGAAGATTACACAAATGTATCAGGTTATCAATGGCTTTGTACCTACTTGAAATGTGGATGTGCACATCTTTATTGCACATTTCAAATCTAACAAATACTTATCCCTTTACCCAATGACTCTTCTTTCAATATTAATGCCTCAGCCTAAAGCCAAAATATACTGCTCGCCTTGGGATGGCTTCACATTACCATTTGATTTAATTCTCCAGCAAACCTGGAGCTCAGCAGGCCTTGTGGGACTCTTTAAAAGCAGGCCAGTAATAATCTATCGCATTCTGGGCAGGTATACCGTATTAGGAACTCAAACAACCAACTGTGGCGGTTAATCCTCAGGCCAACGGGGATTTACATCGTGACTATTTCCGGTAGAAAAACAATAATATATGTATGTATTTTTTTTTTTGGTTTTGTTCCTAGAGTCTGAGCGTGAACAGACTGAGCCCCTGAGGTTACGGTCTATGACAGCTGAACCGCTTGACCAGGAGCGCGCTGCTCCCGCGCACCCACGCACCGAGCTCCCCGGCCAAGCTGCTGAGAAACCTGCACTGACAAGTCCCCGCAGTTGGATGCTCTTAGAAAGTAGGCCTATCTACCCAGCGATCAGCGTGGAGCACAACTAAATAACGCCCGAAGTCGTGACCAACGGCGCGGTACGCACACTCATAATGCGACAGCTCGGCTTAGATTCTCCTCAGCACCGCGTCCGTGGATCATTTATATTTACATCAGGTGCGCCGGGACGCCTGTTAAATCTGTGGAGCAGCTCTAGGATTACCCACGGAACCTCAAAATGACCCACTATCGCAACAGTGATTTAGAAGAGCACTACACTACGGCGCATGCTGCTCTGAGTGCTTTTATTATAACGGAGGTCCTCGCCGGTATTCAGACGTCAATTTGATTTTATACGGACACACACATTAGGCTGGTGGCCGCTCCTCAGAACGCGCTCAGGATGCGGACCAGCCATGTGCATGCATATGCCCAGAGACCACTAAAGTGAAAACAACAACAACAGTGTGATCTCACCAGTAAAGTCGTAGATTTAGAGCACATCTTACCTTTTCCGCTCGAATGTGATGAGAAATCAACCGTGGGTACCGCCGCGTGGAGACATCACTGGTTTACAAAAAGAGAAGTGCCACGAATTAAACTGAAGTGCGAGCGGATCCTCATCAGAAGCGGCAGCAAAACGCAATGCAAGTAGGAAAAAAAAATGTTATCCACTACAAAAACTTATCCATGCGCTAAAAAAAACGGTGGTCCTCATGTGCAAGAGAAGAAAAATCATGAACAGCGATCAACTTTGATTGAGAAGAACGCTGTAATCCTCTTCTGGTGTCTTTGGCTCGCAATCCCACGGCCGACGATACGCATCGATCCCGGCTTGTTTTACATTAACTTTGTATCCCTAGCCTACGTTTGCCTTCAAAGTCCTACTTTCTTTTTTTCTTTTTTTACCAGCTTACAGACGCTGGCACCACACTCGCACGAGTGCGTTAAATGATTCTTGACCAGCGCGTAAAACTTCAATCCAAAGAGCGCAAAAAAAAGAAAAGACTTCTGATGAAAAACTGAAAGCTTAAGCCTAATTTATGTTATAACCACTTGTTTTGACTGATTCGAGGTTGTGCACGCTCCCAAAAAAACTCTTGAAGGAGGGATGCAGAGAGCGCATCGCCCCCCAATGGAGTTGGATCAAAGTGTGCTTCAGCGCAGCATCATTTACAGGAGCCGGGATAGGCGGTTCACCGTATCTGTCTGCTAAGCTGTAGATGTCTCAGTAGTATTGTATGAACTCAGTTCCTCAATACTGCCCACCTCTCTCCCTCTCGCTCTACCTCCGACTGACATCATGGCGGAAGGAGGAGCCAACTGCAGATTTAAGAGCCCTGGTCCTCTTAAAGCCGCACTGCGTTGGAGAGCTGCTCGCATTGAGATGTAGGCGCATGGCGGGCTCTGTGTGGACCACAGATGCCTCTGCTGTTTGCAGTCGCCACAGTGCTCCAGAAATCCGCCTGAAAGCAAGAGGGGGGCACTGTTCACTTTTTCACCGAGCTCTGTTTCTGCTTTTCATTTCCAATTAGTTCTACTGTATCATTGCCACCTCTGAATGATGATGAGGTTCAATTTATTTCAGACAATCCCAAGAGTGTCAACAGGCGGTGGCAGAGCTCTTATCGTGGATCAGAAGAGAAATTAGCCCGATAATGGGTTAGCTCACAATTTCCATAGTTTATATGTATGAATTGGTGTCAAATAACCTAATTCCTGTGGTCTATGTGCTTATTGCTGTTCAGCATATGCACCTTGAACACTTGAAATGCACGGAATGATGAAACGGCAACAAGAAATTACCTGGAAAATTGTAGCAAATGTCATTGTATACAAAGTGACAATGTAACTCAAATGTCTCATTACAATGATACAGAAGTGTGAATCAGATATTCAGCAAACTGCTAAATGTTGTTTAACAGCGTGTCATTCGGACTGTAAAGCGTATTGCGGTGAAACATCAACAAGTCTGCTTGCAGCTGAAGGGCACAATGTTCTACCGGCATCAATGTGATGTAACGATTGGCTCAAAAGCCCCGGATCACAAACCATCAAGCTGTCACTTTTCTGTAAAGGTGTAAAGTAGATTCTAACAGGTGCTTTTATGGAAGGGTCATTAACGGGTTTGGTCACTTTAAGGTCACATCGTCACCACCATGCTACAGCTGATTATCCTCTGCCATCACCACATAGCACAAAATGACTGTAACTTTGCATTTTAACAAGTTTAGCCCCCGGCAAGGTTTCATTAACAGCATTCTTCGCCTGTTCACCATTCCCCACATCATTTCATGCCACGACACTCATCCCTGAAGACAAGGGGACTGGGGTAGGGCCAGATGACTGTTGTTTTGTTTAGGCCAAATAATATTTTGATCTGAAAGAAAAAGACTGCTGGGAAATTGCTGAGCCAATTTTATTTATCCAGTGACAAAATACAGCATACAACAAACAATATATGTTTTCTTAATTGTACTGTTAGTTTCTGTTTCACTGACCTCTTTTTAACAGCCCACAGGCAGTATTATCAGTCAGAAGGCTCACAATTCCTCATGCATGATGCATTTGGCTATTGTGATATTTTAAGAAGTAACTTTCAGAAGAAACTTTTGGCATTCATAATAAACTGGAAAGAACATCTGCATGCACTGTGTCAAATCCTATAGGATGCATCAGTGGGCTGTTATAATTCACCAAACTGAAATATAGCTATTAATGTGTAAAACCTGTCTAACACTGGTGGAGATTACTGTTTCAACGCTGGTTGATTATTCATGGCAAGACATCCTTGGATATGATGTCATAGCATAACAATAATACAAAAATAATAATAATACAAAACAATAATAATAGCTTAAGTAAAGCAGGAGTTGAGCTAAAAAGTCCACCCAGGGACTTTTACCACAGATTCTTGTTCTAGTCAATAGTTCCTGTCCCCCCAGCTAATGCTTATGTTTCTGAAACTCAACACAGTTCAAGGTTGAGTTTGAAAACATCCGCAGTTAGTTGATCAGAATATGGAAGAGCTGTTGCACATCTCATGCTATGGCAGACTCAGGGGACATGCTCTTTTAAAGGGATCATCAGTCAACTGAAGACATCACTTGTGACATGTCTTCTGTCCAAACAGTTAAATAAAGTTGTTTTGTGCTTTAAATCAAAATGGCTCCTTGCTGAGGGACTCGGTGGTGGAAATGAAGAGAAGTAACGCTTGCTTTTGTTTTTTAAAGATATGATCAAATACACCTTTTTCTCAACATTGCCTTCAATCATGCTTGCTGTGGCCGAATCCATGACTTGTCATGCACACGTGTTAAAGAAGTAATTGGAAGAAAGAGCACTCACTAATATATCTTATCAGTCTGGCACAGCTGGGCAAGGGTGGCTGAAGGAAGGGGTAGAGCTGAATAGCAAGGTCGCCGTGTATTAATATACAGCGTTTCTGAGAAAGGAGAGATTCTTTGCCTACTTGATTCAATGCCATCCTGTTTGTTATTATCCCTTCAGCTTAAACAGCACAAGTTGTCCAAAGAGACCACAATGAAATAGCTGCTGTATCAAAATCGTTTTTCATCAATTTGTTAAATGTTTTCTTTCTTTTATACTTAAGTATCTGAGCCTACATTGTAAATGCTGTCTGCCCAGCAGTAAATAAATAAATTACTTAGAAAGTTGGCAATGCAAAGTGTCCAAATAATATTCTGTAGAAATACAGCAGACACATTTAAAGAGTTGCAGACATCCTGAAAAAAAACTTCTTTTTGTCTTGCCCATTCAGGCTGGGTTTGTATCCATGGCAACTTTCAAGAAGCACTGAGATTTAACACGAGTTGAAACTATTTCTATTGTGCCATTTCTTTCTGTATGTTTCTTTTTCCTCCCACTTTCTCAAGGATCTCTGGAGAAAGAACAGATTTGAGGAAGATGGAGAGGACAGAGCGAGGACAATTCAATATTTGCTTTTGCCTTATTGGCAACAGAGGTAAAATTTCCGAGAAAAGATGTAGAAACCCAAGATATAATAGTATAATATTTGAACTTTTTTCATACAGTGTGAATCTGCAGCATGCATGACGGAGGTTTTGTCGAGCGCAAGACGATTACAGTCTATCTTGTCGGAGGCAAAATAGCTAAAAACAGAGATACAAATCCCAGGGCATCCGTATCAGACTGTTAGTTATCCACCATTTAAAATGATGTGACATTTACACATACACAAATATTGAGATTTCTAGTTTTGTTTTAGCTTTTTCATAATTTCTGTTTTGATGGAGAAATCTTCATTTACTGTATAATTTGTCTCTATTTTATATTATATTTATGGTAGACATCAATTCAATTCGTGGGACATTGAAAGTTACTTTATGGCATTTTTCTAGACTTTGACATTTGCTATTTTAACACATTTGTCAGAAACAGCATTGTATGAGTTTTATCAATTACTTAACAAAAAACAAAACTTAAGTAACTGATTGTGACTCGATGAGTGACACCATATAGGAACTAAAACCCACACCTTGGGCAGCCATGGGATGCCGAACTATAAAAATCCTAAATGCTCACTGGTCTATCTTTGGGTTAAGAGAGGGTTAGGAGAAGGGTATGGTTTGCCATCCTAATTTATACTATTAGCCCTGGACTGCACCTGATCTTTAAATATCCTTGTCTCAATCAACCAATCAGCCTCAAGTTGACTTAACACATGTTTGCCGAGAAGACCACTGTCAACAATATCCTGTCAGAAGTTGAAGCATGGCCAAAGCGGTATGAGGCAGAATTCCTCAAAAGGCACACAACCCTTGAGGCTAATGAGTCTTGCATTGAGTGGCGTGTATTCACAACACGCCAATTAGACTACAGCCAGCACTGTGAACCACCATTATTGTCAGTAGACATGTCCTTGCCTATTGTTCCATTGGCAAATTAATGTGTGTGTGTGTGTGTCTGTGTGTGTGTGTGTGTGTGTGTTTGTGTGTGTGTGTGGGTTTGTGGTACAGGTCATTGTTAAATGAGAGCTAATTCAAATGTGTGTTGATGTCTGAAAACTGCAAATGACATGCAAGCATTGACTTCTGTTTGGTTTTGTCATGTCATACTATACAGATACCACACTTTTACTTATTTTTATATTTGCATGTTTTTTGCAACAATTGCACCATCAGTTTAAGTTCTTTACAATATGTACGGCCCTGACAAAATAGGGCCTTTGTGCTAAAATGTGTTCCATGTTGTATCATAAACTAAATATGAGAAAGGTGTCAGCTAATGACAACACATGTACCTGCATAATGAAACAGCAGTATTTTGATCTTTTTCCCCGTACATCACACACCTCCTTCCTGTAGCAGTACAGTGCAAGATCAATTTGCAGAGCAAAAGAAGAACAAATGTTTCACCTATTCACTTTTATCTGTCACATTTTGCTCAAAATAAACACAAACATTACAAATGCTCCAAAATACATGCAGAACATCAACAGATATCGGCATGACAGTGTTTCCTTTTGAAGATGGATGCCTAAATCATAATTCTGCTTTCTTGGAAATCATTCTCTTTCTGAAGAAGTAACTGTTAAAACCGCCTTTGTGTGTTGTTTGATGAAGGCGATTGTACATGCTGTGGTGATGTTTCCTTCCATCTGTCTACTGTGAAACAGAGCCTGGGGCAACACTGTCAGACGACAATGGTTTTCTTGGCTGTATCCTGTACATTCAGCTGAATAAAGATTCATGTGCATTTGTGCATTCATTCATTCCCACAATAGTTGGGGAAAACATAAAAACCCTCAAGAAAGAGTACTTGGATTTCTTCTATTAACTACTGGCAAATACGATAACAAATCTCTTTTACAAAGGGCTTCTGTCTTTAATTATTTTATTGCAGTTATATTTTGGTTTGCTATTATTTTAAGTTGCATGCATCTCATATTTGTTATTTTCTTTTGCATGTAGTCAAAATGATTTAGATTAAACCTTTTCATGGGTTGTTTCATTTTGCAAGTATTTATGTTGAATTCTAGTGTGTAGCATCTGCTTGAGTCTGACTTGGCCACAGCCACTCACTTAATTGAACCCACCTGTGGAGACACCTCCGGGGGCAGGAGCACAGTGACAGCGTATGACTGCTGGCCAAATCGAAGCCCCGGAGGACAGAGAACAGACACATAGCGAGACTGAGCAGGCCAACGCAACCGCAGAGCCGAAGCTGATGGTGGTCCAAGGAAGCGGCGGCAGAAGTAGTAGGCCCACTCGCCCGGGCGAGCCACGCGGTCTGGAGAGCCGGGACACATTGTCCAGACCGAGGGTGAGAGCGACAAAGTGAGAAGATGGGTGAGAAAGTACTGTTTCCACGGCAGCGGCGCATGGGCGTAACGGAGCAGCAGAAAGGATGAAGCCCGCTGGCAGTCAGCCTCCAAAGCAGGAACTGGACTGAGGTAGGAGCGGCCTGTCAGCGGAGTGGCAGGTCCAAAACTACATAACTCTGTATCATCCAGAAAAGACTTATACAAAGCTAGTCTTACTAATCCAGTCAGTTTATTAAAAAAATCCTTCAACTTGTTTTGTCTCCTTTTGGTAATTTATACTGCTCAGCCGTTATTGTAAGAACACAAACAAGTCCGAGGCTCTCTCCGGTGGAGTCTCAGTCCACAAATATCCCTAAAAAAAGAACGGACATGATGAAGTTTTAACCTCGTCAGAATCACTCACGGAGGACTTATTAATCAAGATATGCAACACTCGTTTAACACGGTGCCTGAAATCGGGACGGGTTTTGACAATGCCTTTGCCTTTGCATGGTGAAGGTCACTGAATTGATTTCAAATAAAATTTAATGTGGTGAAGATTTCAATCTTAATGAGGAGCCTTTGTGAGGTCAGGAATTGGCCCTGGTGGCAACAAAAGCAAGTGGAAAATACATTTTGTGGAAGTGAGTTAAGGGTGGGTGGAGGAATTTGAAATCAATCAACGTCATTGAAAATTAAAAGCCCCTATTTTACCCTCTATGTTAAAAAAATCATGTTGCTTTTTCCCCCTTATCACCCAGGAAAGGAGAAATGAACCAATGTCACAGGAACACATGGTAAGATCAATACTCACACATATTTCTCCTTCATTAACACTTTTTGGGGGTGTGACAGGAGGGAAAAAGAATAGTGCTTCCATATTCACTAAGGTGTCATTATTTGGCACTCTTCCTCCCCAGATGGCCGAATGCTTGATGTTCATGTCACGTTGTGTTTCCTTTTCCCTGCCTTGAATGGGCTGTGTACACACCCATTGTTTGATGAGTAAAATTGAAGGCAAGCCTTGTTAACTGTGGATGCCCCTTTGCCAAAGACATAGCACTGCAAAGACAATGAGTGCAGACATCTCTTTCACACTCTTGAGACTTCATGCTCCTTAGCTTGAGGCTTGAGAGAGGAAACAGACGGCGTTTTGTAGAGAGAAAATGAAGAACTTTTACATGCTTTAAAGCTTGAAAGCTTTTATAGTTGAAGAAAAATAACCATTTACCATGATGGTGTTATGTTAAACTACCATGAGCCTCAGATTAAATTCAATTTTAGTTTATAGCTAAATTGTTGCAGTGCACAAATTGTCCCCTGACTTGACAGAGAACAGACTTCCAACTACTGAACTCATCAATCAGCTCATCCAACCATTTATCCATCTATTCATCCAGTCTTGCGTCTGTTTTCTTGTCTCGGGGCAAGATCCCAATGTCAACACAGCAAGTAGGAATTCAAGCATCAGTTTTCCAACTTTGCACCCTAGATGGCAACTATAGTCCCTCTAGCTTGACCTGGGTATTGAGTGGCACGGTACATGTCCACTCCAATGTTGGAGGACAATGTGTTAGGGGCTGCCCTGGATATGCATGCACACAACAAGCTATGGACATGTATGTACTTGTTTTCATTGTATACAATTGACATATGTTACATTGTTAATTAGCTATAGTTAAATCTGAAACATACATGCAAATAAAATACAGCACTGCAGCATATGACTCTCAAGCAAAGTTAGGTATCATCATTGCAACAACCAACCACCAGACTGGCCAAACTAAACACAAGGTAGTACTAACCAATGCAAACGTTATTATCAAGTTTTTTTGCAGACAAACTAATGCAGGATCATCTGTGGTGTACATTTGAAGCTCCATTGACAGACTGTTGCAAAGCATTCGTCCTTGGTCGTGAAGATGTTCCCTCCCATTAAAAAAAGCCTCAGAACTCTTTTCACGTTCAAACTAACGAAAGCAAACTGTATTACCACGTTTCATACACACACACTTACTGCAAGATAATCCATCCGTGGTGTACATTTGAAGCTCCGTTAACAGTCTGTTTCAAACCATACCACGGTATCAATAAATGCTGTCAGAATTGTCCTTGCTGCAGAAGATTAATCCTCAGTTATTCAAGAAATAAACGCTTTGCTTCAGAACCCTCAGATCGTCGTCTTTCCACACATGAAGCATGAAGCAGGACTAACTACAGCTATACTTTTTCTGTTTGTTGTTTTTTTACATTTGAAGCTATTGAGGTTTATGTGAAAATAATCTGTGAATATATGTTCTCATATTTTAATAGTTTTTGACTGCAGAGAAAATGTTGATTTTCTATCTCCTGTATGAATGCATGTCCCATTAATGCCCATTACTGACTTTGCTTCTTCCCCCGAGTCTTTCTTCTTTCTCGTCTCTCAGGTTTCCATAGATCGTGGTTCTATTTGGATCGTGGTGCTGCTTGACACCCACTGCTACTATCATTATTATTATTAGCTGCATTGCTATTACTTTTGCCAATACCATTACTGCTTTTATTATTCTACTACATCCACTGCTGCTATTGTTATTAGTCATCGTAACTTTTTCATCATGCCTACTACTCTCATCATATTAATTGTTTATATCATATGCATTGAATGCGTTGTAACTCTGTTATGTTCACTCTGTACACATTACATCTATTGCACTTCTGTCCATCTTGGGAGAGAGATCCCTCCTCTGTTTCTCTCCCTCAGATTTCTTCATTTTTTTCTCCCCTTTAAATGTTTTTTTGCTGGGAGTTTTTCCTGAACCGATGTGAGGGTCCCAGGACAGAAGATGTGATTTGTGTACAGATTGTAAAGCCTTATAAGGCAAATTTCACATTGTGTGCTATACAAAGTACATTGAATTGGATTGAAAGGCGTAACGGTAACAAATACATATTGAAGCAAATGGCAATTATTAAATCTATCTTTTCTTTTCAAAACATTATGACTACAACATTTAGGAGTTATTGAAAATAGAGTCAAAAAGCAATCCTATGCAGCCATCACTGTAACCTTATTGCACAAATAGACATGCATATATACACAAACTCATTGCAGAATAAAGGTATACATTTGAAGCTACGTTAACACCCTGTTACAAACAGTATAATGATTCTTTCCCTAAACCTTACTAATTTGTTTTTGTTGCCGATAGACCTAGATTCAGTCAGCACCACTTCAGAACATTTTTATTTCTACCGCAGTAATATATATTTGGCGACATGCCACTGTTGTGGGCGCTCTCTGCCCTTCCACGTGCATACAATCACATTGTAACGCATCGCTAGAATGTTGCCCACAAAACCATTATTTTCCGTGTCCTCCTCTCTTGCGCCGCACTCTTAAAGGTTTAAAGATTCTCAACTTTTAGAGTTCAAACCGCTTAGCAATGTCACAATTGGCCGAGGCAGCCAATCAAATCAAACAAGAAGCGGGCCTTACTACTTCACTGTGGAACGGACATTGCTATTACCGATGGTTAATTACTATGAGCTATATAATTTAACCCTCCTCCTCATTCAACAGCAAAGCAACAGGAAGAGCTTGATGTCTGCATTAAATATTTTTTTTCCCTGTTATTTAAACATTCCCTGTTATTTACAACTTGCTTTGCTAAGAGGCATTTTTGAAACGGCCACGCCTGCCACGCGTCTCTGTGTGATCCAGTGAGAGCAGCAGCAATGACCCCCAGGGAACAGAACAGAGCTGGTATCAATGACAACATACAATACATTAGGTCAGACACAGCATCAAGAGGAGGAGCCGGGTTGAAAGAGTCTTGCAGAGGAAGCAGGAAGGGTAGGCAGGCTAGAGTATCTTAAACGGACATCCTGAATGAGATTTTCCAATTGAATGCATTGTTTGGAATCAGCTGATTCATTGGCAGATTGGCCTGGCTTGAGATGCTATCAGCTGATGGAGCTGGTATGTGAGCTGAGCTTGATGTGGTCTTCCCAAACCAACGCTATGTTCAATTTTATATAATTAAACTGAGCCCATTTGTGATGTTTTTCCTAAACTTATTGTTAGCTTTGCTGCCTAAAAATGGGCATATAAATTCATGTAGTATTATGATTGTTGTTCAACAATCACATATGTTCTGGTGTATACAAAATGTGCTTCGTTTTGCTCATACTTACGCTCTGTGTGCATCAGTACAAACTCCGGTGACGTCAGAAAGATGGCATCATGTGCAAAAGGCAGACATATTGATTCAAACATTACCAACGTAAAGACTCTCAAGACCTTAGCTGTACTTCGATAATCTGCCCATGAATATCCCTCCCTGAAGCAGTGAGAGGTTTCTCATCAGTCTAACTACTTCTGAGGACTATGGTTTCAAATGCTTGGATTTGATCATCAGCCTGATATGAATTAGTAATTAACAGATACTATAAATAACTATATAGATTTTCTGAACTATATCTTTACTTTCCATACGGTTTCAGACCTTCTCTTTGGAGCTAGTAGCTAGCTCTCCCACTTGACGGGTGTTTCCTTGGGAAATCTGAGGTCTGCATGAGTGATACTGTGGATGTTTGTAGAGGCCTATCTAATCTATTGTATGGACATTACTGATGATCAGCACAGTTCATAATGGCCCCCAAGATGATTCAATGGTTTCTGCTGCCACCACTACTGTCACGGAAAGATGTTAAATTATTGCTAAATACAGTTAAGGTGGTGTCATCTCACTGGAAGATTCACACTGTTATGTCTGAGACAGTTCACATAGACGAGATACAGTGCAGAAGCTTTTTTTTAAAGGCGACCTGTGAAGCAGAACGGCTAAGTGACAGAAAGCAGGTTTGAAGAAGTGTAGCTTGACAAGGAGTGTGGTTAAGAGGGAATCAGCATCTTTAATCCTGGGTTGACAGGTGTCATCTTACCGATAGGACACAGTTAACTTGAACTTTAACACTTTTTTATTGTTTCACTTGCTACAATGCAGTTGTTAAAACCATGGGTGCAGAAGGAGAGCAGCTAAAATGTGCAGAATGATTATCCAATTAATCTTAAATTCAAGGTGGAGTGTAATGATAGGAGCAAATGTGGCTTCAGTGCTTGCATTTTGATGTAGTGTATCCGTGTTTAACAAGAATAGAGATTGTAAAATGCCCCTAATTGTCCGTAAAATGTCCACGTAAAATCACATAAAAGACTTTATTAAATTCACTCATACAGTAAAGATACTTACTCTTTCTGATTGTGAATGAATCATCCACATTTCTTCCCCTGATGAAAAAAACATTCAAAGTATAATTTAAAGTCAAATGTGAAAATAACCTCTCTTGGCTTCAGTGATTAACTGACCGGTGATGTCCACACTAATGCTAACACGTTGAAATGTTTTCTACTAATCCTGTCCACTGATCCTGGTCACAACAATACAAAACATATGGTTTTTCTCCTTTATATTACAGGCATAAGTGGTGTGTTACCGCCACCGTTGGTAAGTAGCATGGTTGAGTAGTTAGACATGTGGCAAGTGTTATACATTGTAACACCAGTTCTGTGAGCACAAGACGAGACCACAAATACACTTACATGCACCTTAGGATATAAGTCCTCTGTTGTGACACTACGTACTATACTGTACATGTACTGGTGTATATTACAATGGGTAACCTTTGTATTATTTCACAAAGCTGTTTCTCCCTAACAGGTTAAATAAAGTCTGCGAAGAGGGACTGATATTTTGCACCTCTAGCTGTGACATCAACATGACATATTTATGGAAAAGCTTGTGTTTATGGAAAAGCTTCCACACAAAGTTGCTATTAAAGATGAAAAGAGAAGAAGGTTACCAGCAAATCAAAAATCAGTAAGTGGTTCAGATTCTTGGCTAATAAACACATTTTAGCAAAATAAAGAGAAGCAAGACAGGGTTGCTGAACAAAGAGCCCAAAAAAGGGTTTAACAGCGTGCACAATGAAGGAATTTGCTACTAGTACTCGGAGGAAAACCTTCCAAGGATAAGAAAAACAGAGCCAGAAGAAGTTGCCAAACAAAGTTGAAGCCTGGTACAGCGTAGGACACACACCGTCTATGCTAAAATTTATTCTGACAACCGATGGCCGCAAATGGATAGAGATAGCTGTGCTGCAAAAAAAAAAATATTTTTGGAACCAGTAGTCTCCCTTTGTGAAACAGCCAGTGGGGTGTCGTTCTGCAGTCCGGAGATTCTCCTGGGAAGAATACAAGCCTGTGTGTTTCACAGTGTTTGTGCATTACCACTCTGTCTTGGCTCGGGAAATTTGTCAGAAGAAGAGGGTTCCAACAAAAGGGCTGAGTTCACCTGCTCCAGCTCTGGCTGTCGCTAGCACGGAGTGAGGAAGAAGAGCAGCTCTCCCCAAACTAAATGCTTATTGCGGCTCAGCAGGGGTGCAAAACGGAAGTAGCAAAGTACAAAATACAGGAATAGAAGGACCTGTAGTCTCCTAGCTGCAAGAGCAAAACATTCTACTACGGTGGAGCCTTGTCTGGGTGAGGGAGGAAGAGCACTCACCTTCCTCCACCCACGTTTAATGTCCCTGACAATAGCTGAAGTGTGAGATGGAGTTGTTGTCAGGGACATTGGAGTCTTGTGTGTCAACATGCCCCCGAAAGCATCATCACCCCACTTGGATCCTAAGGTGAAGTACAAGACTAGGGATCCAAACAACGCTGATGACCTTGGACACCAGTAGCTGAGCTCTGATGAGCAGATGTTAAAGGTTAAATGAAGATCACCTGCCATTGTGAGACAGGAAGGGCAGCCTCAAACAGGGTGAGTCATCTGAAGATGCTGTTGTTATTTCAGTTGCAAAAGCAGAGAGAATGCCCATTGGTTCATAGTACACTACAGGACCTTGAGAAAAGACAATAACTTGATTAGCCAAATTAGGACTCACACATTTCAGTACACCGCTCCACAGAGGAGAGTGGTCAAGGCCATTGAGCCTGAAAGAAGACAAAGAAAGAAGATGGCTGCATTTCCTCTTTGTCCTTGCAGTGTTTACTTCCATTCTGGCATTTCTGCATCTTTGTTATTGCCTTGTTTTTCAAAGAGCCTGCATTGAGATTGGCAAAATTATGGGAAAACATCTTTGATATTTGAAATACTGCCATGTACAATATTTGTTTTCCTTGACAAGTCTTTCTTTTGGAATGTAACTACAATACAATTATGACTTAATAGGTTGGGTTGTAGCGCGCTGCCTGCTCACCAAGGCAAGCGGTTATTCCTGAGTGTTAGGACCTTGGATCAAATCAATGTTGTATGATGCCAGCTTAGTGCAGAGCCACGGCCAAACAGAACGGAAAAAAATAAACGTTTTCAAATCTACCCACATTGGTTTGACATGGTCTAATAGCAGGAGGGTGACAGAGGAGTGGGAGAGGAATGGGAGCAGAATGGAGGGAGGGTAGCAGGCTGAATGCCATTGCCAGGACAATGATGACCAAATGAATGAAATGTGTCCGCATCAACGGCATTTAGAGAATGTTGTTGTGGTAGGCAGCAACTGGCTTCAGGGACACTGCCGCCATCTGTGTTACTTTCCTACATAGGAATTGATAGTATGCATCGTTATTAAAATATAAGAGACGACTGAGCAGTTGTAAATGTTGTAAATATATGTATGTACATATTTTGAGGTTGATATTCTGAGGTAAACAGCAGTGTACCAAACCATAAGATGCAAGCAGCTCAAAGGAATGATATCATTATAACACACAGGTGTACTAAATAGGCACACATTCAAATAAATATCCAGAAACAAGCCTGAACTTTAATACTGTTATTTTGTGACAGCACAAATATTCTGTGTACTTTTTCAACACAAATCTTTACATAATACATTGATTCTACTGCATTGCATAATGACATAATGGGGACTCCGCTCCCATGTGTGTTTACCTTGATCCCCACAAGGTTAAGCATTTGATATTAGGGTCAGGAGTAGATTTGTTTAAAGTAGCAGACTGTAGGATTTAGTGGTGAGTTTGCATATTGCATTCAAGTGAACAACCCTCCACTCACCCCTCCCTTTCTAAGCGTAGAGAACTTCATTGGCCTTCAATGTAGTAACGTAAAGAAGCAAAAGGCTCTACCCAGAGCTAGTGTTTGGTTTGTCCTTTCTGGGCAACTGTAGAAACATGGTGGTGCAACAGTGGACTCTATGAAGATATAAAGGACTCTGTGGCGAAGGTTCCTCCTACCCGGGGATCCATGGCCTCGGACATACAGGTCAGACACGGCTCTTGCGGGTTTAACAGGCTTTATTCTTACACACAATAGCTTCCGCTCTACACTCATCCCGTGCTCTCTCACGCTATGTGTCCCTTCCTGTCGCTCACCCCCCCCCCCCGGCTATCTAACCCTGCCGGGCTTAAATAGCCCCACGTCCCCGCACTCAATAGGTTTCAGCTGCAGCTTGATGACGAGCTGCAGCTGATCCCTGAGTGCCTTTCCCTCTCTCTCTGCGTCGCAGGTGCGCTGGCCCCGCCCCTACCCCACATACCCCCACCGCCCGACTTAGGCCGGGGAGCCACCGGTCTAACCAACTCCCCCCCTCCCCCTGCGGGCGGGCGAGGGAGTCGGCCCCGACCTTCTGCATCCCCGACCTATGGACCACCCTGAGGTTGCCTTCATCCAGGCCCGATGCCAACGGGTGGTCCGGGCGTTGACATCCCTCCCGGTGGGTCGGTGGAGCGGGACGTGGTCCGGGCGGCGGGTGATCAGGCGCCCCGGGAGGTCGGTTGCCCTCGCCTCCGTTCCGGGACCCAAACGGCCCTCACCCTCCGTCCGACGCGGTCACCTGCAACACAAGAGAGAGAGAGTTAGGAAATGAGCCATCCGGACGGGGTAACGTGGTCACACCCCCTGCGCCCGCTGGCCCTCCGCGTGGGCCCGCGCTGCCCGCTCGGCTTTTAGCAGCCGGCCCAGCCGGGTGATCGTCTGTTTGTCGCGGCGCCGGTCCTGGACGGCCCAGCGGAGTTCGCCCCGCAGTCGCTGGTTGTCCCCGCGGAGCCGCCCCAGCTCGGAGCACCGGCCGTACTTTTGGCCGCTCCCGGAAGACCGCCGCGCGCCCCCGGTGACGTCCGGCTCCCGCCGGACCAGGGCGACCAGCCGGCCCCGCCGGCTCGCTCCGTCCCTCCAGCTATCCTTCGCTCGCTGCTGGCATCGCCTCTTCCTCCACCACCGCCGGGCCGGGGCCGGCGTGATGGCGACTCGCGTTCCCTGGTCTACCTCCATCACGGGGCAGTCCAGGTGGAGGTGCCCCGGCTGACCACACGTCCAGCACGCCGGCCCTGGGTCCCGCCGGATGTGTCCGTTGCTCCCGGGGTCCGTCGTCGGCCCCGGTGGGGTCGGTCCTGGGTCAGGCCAGATGTCCCTGCGCCCCCAGGCGTCCGGCGTCGGCCACGTCGGGCCCCAGTCCACGGGTCCCGGGGGTGGTGACCTCTGTCTCCCCCGCCGCGTTGGTCGTCGCCGCGGTCCCGTCTCGGTCGGCGGTGGGCACGGCGTCTCCCGGGCCGCAGGGACCCGCTCCCTCGGGTCCGGCCGGGTCGGCGCCTTCCGGCGCCGTGGGGCCGGCTCCCTCCGGTGCGTCGGCCCTGTTTGTACCGCCACCTCCGCCCTGGACGCCGCGGCGGTCTGGACCGCCACCTCCCTCCGTGGTGCCTTGCGGGTCTGGGCCTCCGCCTCTCTCCGGAGTACTCGGGCCGTCTGCGTCGCTGATGCCCTCCGGGGGGTCGGGCCCGGCAGGGCCAGGTCTGGGGGTTCACCCGGCAGGTCCAGGGCCAGGTAGTCCTCGGCCAGGGTGACCGCGGCCAGCAGCGACGCCGGCTGGCGGCCGCGGACCCACGCAGCCATCCGGGTTGGCAGTCCCTCCATGAACTGCTCCGTGGCCACCAGCTCCAGCGCCGCCTCGATGGCTCCGAGGCCGTCTGGCCGCAGCCACCGTCCCGCCCGGTACCGCACTTCCTGTGCGAACAGGTGGGGCCGGTCACCGGGCCCCAGCCGCAGCGCGCGGAACTTCCTGCGGAAGTCCTCCGGTGTCCGCGTTCGCCGGTCCCCCACCTGCTCCTGCCGCATCTCCGTGACGCGGGTCTCCGTGCGCCATCCCCGCTGGTGCCGTGCCCTCTATCCGCTGGACGAACCACTCCCTCCCCCCGCGGTAGGCCACGTTGGGCTCCAGTGTGGCGAAGGTTCCTCCTACCCGGGGATCCATGGCCTCGGACATACAGGTCAGACACGGCTCTTGCGGGTTTAACAGGCTTTATTCTTACACACAATAGCTTCCGCTCTACACTCATCCCGTGCTCTCTCACGCTATGTGTCCCTTCCTGTCGCTCACCCCCCCCCCCCCGGCTATCTAACCCTGCCGGGCTTAAATAGCCCCACGTCCCCGCACTCAATAGGTTTCAGCTGCAGCTTGATGATGAGCTGCAGCTGATCCCTGAGTGCCTTTCCCTCTCTCTCTGCGTCGCAGGTGCGCTGGCCCCGCCCCTACCCCACAGACTCATTCTAAGCAAACAAAAACACAACTATTCTCAGTTTCAGGTGATATGCTAAATAAACTTAGTTTGAATATTATATTATATTTCTGCTAATAAATCCTCCTAAATCCTACACTGTTAGCATTAGGCATGTAGTGCTTAGGTTTTTGGTTAGGGTACGTTTCCACAGAATTACTGTCAGTCAGTCCACTCCTATGTTCGAAATTCGAAATCCAGAGCATTAATAAAGCAGCAAACAACTATATGCTATGCAAAGATATAATGGAATAATGTCCACCTAAGCAAAGAATGAAGTCGCTCTCCCTCTTAATATATTGAAATTCAAGCTTCTGTGCTTTTGTTTATGTCGCCAGTCTGGCTACGTGTGCATTTAAGTGCCTTTGTGTTGCAGTGTGTGTGCTCCACGGGCTAGCTAATGGCCGCCACTCTGCACTGCACTTATAGGGGAATTTCAGCTAATAATGCAGCTCCGACCCACGGCGTCACGGTTGAAGCGTTGCACCCACTCTCCGCTTCCCCTTCAGGTTAACACTGGTGGAGGTTCAACCTCTTATCATGTCAGCTACTGTTGACACATTTTTTGAAGCTTAACATTTATAGTACAGTGTTTCAGCCTGAAGCGCCACAAAACGTTATATCACAAAATAAGGAAATACATTTCTTCAGTTATGCAAATGTTTCCAGATGTGTCATAGTTATGCTATAAATACGAAGCCATGCATGAAACTGTGATGAGTCTCAACTGTCAACCATGTGACCTCTAGCCTTTCATTTGACGTTCATTGTAAGATTAAATCACAGAATGTCTATGTGGGCGGGGGCGTGGTTAGCGCGCCTGCGGCGCGAGAGAGGGAGGGGAGAGAACACTCGAATCAGCTGTGGCTAATACGCCACAGCTGATTCCAATGAGTGGACCAGGCAATTTAAGCCCGGCTGGGTAGTCAGTCGGGGGGTAGACTGGTGACAGGGAAGGGAACGAGTATTGTTCTGTGTGTTAAATCCTGGAATAAAGCCGATGCAACCTGTGAGAGACGTGTTCTCTGTGTGTGTGCTTCCCACAACCGCCACAGTCTAAGTGGGTGAAATTGATAGATTTCTCCAAAGCAACACAGGATATTCAGTGGCTTTAAATCTACGTATACATATTCCATGAACAGGAATAGGGAAACTCATTGTTTTATACTGTTTAAATCAGAAACAGAAGCAACATGTGATTTTAATTATGTGATATGAGGTCTCCAAAGCTCTATTCTGGCGATGAACTGTGCTTTCTTGCAATGCAATAATATATTATGAAGTGTGACATTTTTATTGCACTCTTAAGAAAGTGTCAAAAACTAGATTACTGCAATCATCCATCCATAATGAAGCTGTACCTACTTCACAAAAGAGTGAATTCCAGCTGACATTATATATAAAGTGAGGTATAGCCTGAACAGGTTGCCAGCCAATCACAGGGCTGGTTAACACTAGAGACAGAATAGAAAGTACAGACCCCACTGAGAGTCACTTTCCTGATTAGAGAGTTTTGCAACTTCCCTGCCCCTTTAAAAGACTAGTGGTAGGTCCTAATTTGATTAACTCCAATAGGAGAATAGGTTCAAGTATCTCAGGGTCTTGTTCACGAGTGAGGGTAAACTGGAGCGGGGGGTCGATAGGCGTTGCACCGGGCCGTCTTGGTGAAGAAGGAGCTGAGCCGGAAGGCGGAGCTCTCAATTTACTGGTCGGTCTACGTCTCAATCCTCACCTATGGTCACTAACTCTGGGTCGTGACTGAAAGAACGAGGTCTCGGATACAAGCGGCCGAAATGAGATTCCTCCGTAGAGTGGCCGGGCTCAGCCTTAGAGATAGGGTAAGGAGCTCGGACATCAGGAGTCGAAAAGGAGTCAGCTGAGGTGGTTCGGGCCTCCCAGACGCCTCCCTTTAGAGGTTTTCCAGGCACGTCCAACTGGTAGGAGGCCCTGGGGAAGACCCAGGACACGCTGGAGGATCCCAGCTGGCCTGGGAACGCCTCGGGATCCCCCAGACTGAGTTGGTAAATGTTGCAGGTGAGAGAGAAGCCTGGGTCAGCCTGCTGGGCCTGCTGCCAAATGGATGGATGGATGGATGGATGGGAGAATGGGTTAAATCCATAGACTGTATATAAGAAGTGGACATAGTCGTCATGATGCCACCAATTGGTTTGTGGACTGCTGTTTTGAAGGCTTTAGTTCGAAGTTTTGGCTGTAGCCATCTTGATAACAACGGTTGTCATCTTGGTTTTTTACAACCAGTGAACGGAAATTACCATATTTGGACTGCTGAGGAGTGACATAGAGACACCGTATACGACTCTGGTAGAAGTAGTGACCTGTCAATCATAAGGTAGCCCCGCATTAGAGCACCCTTTGCTTCATGGTCTATTTTACTCTACCATAAACTGTTCACAATGTTTACTGAGGTAATGAATCAAGTGAGAAGTAGGGTCATTTTCTCATAGACTTCCATATAATCTGACTCATTTTTGCAACCACATTCTTCGCTCCTTTATGGCTATTTGAAATAATACACGTTTAAAACACTTCCATAATGGCTTCACTCTTCAGAACCGGATGTTGCTGCTTGGTTAAATCCAATTTCAAGTATCTGTTTTATGTATATGACAAATGTAATGACAAAGTGTAAGTTCAGTAACTCTTCCAAACGCCGATAAGGGCATGGGGGAGAGAGGTGAATGTGCACTGACACTTAGGAGACAGGAAGTGTATAACATTTCCAACCATTGGCAAACCGTTAATGTGTCATTTTTTCTACAGACCAACTTTGTTAACACGCAAAGATAATGTCTTAGACTGTATTCGTACACATCATACATATCACCTATTGATGTACATAATCCTACAGGGGGGCAAACTGTATTCCATTTTTGCACAAACAAAACCCCCAAAAAACAGAACAAATTGCGAAATGTATAATTTTCTAAAATATTCGTAAGTGTTTACATGTTAGTGTTGTCTGCAAGTAACTTAACGACACACTCCTGGCCCCATCCCACACTGCCAGATGCTGTAGCTAATGAATGTCTCAAACAATGGATTTCACTCTGCAATTCATTATCTCCACTTGAGACAAAGACCTGTGTTGTTTCATGCTTTTGTGTGCAATTATTTTGTTGTTGGACTCAATTAGACAAAGCTATGAAAACGGACCCTTGTTAGAGCGTTTGTGTTAATGAGAGTCTCTTCACCACAAGTGATGGTAAAAACTACAAATACTGCGTTGGATGTGTGACCAGATTTTCAACCAAATTCTCCAACATGTCATGATGGGGATCTTTGAAAAGGAAGTAACGGGAAGCACACAAGCAAAGAAGACAACAGCACAGGCTCATTCAGATACACTCCCTTCCTGTCAGCAAGAGATTGTCACAATAGCTCACGCAGTAACTTCCTGTAGAGCTGTCTCTGTCAGTCCATCAGTCACATTAACAATCTAAGTGGGGCTCAATCAAGAGCGGTCTTGGTGAGGGGAATGTGTCTGTCCCCTGTATGTGTCCATCAGAGGGAAAATGTTGAGTATTGATTTCATGTCTGGAGAGCCCACAGACTGCAGCTGGAAGTGACAGTCGGTGACTCAGCTCGGTTTTGGTGACAGACAAAAGCTGAAAGAGAAACAGCTTTGAAGTTGCACAGAAACTATCAAGCAGATGTCTACTGTAAAGACGGAAAGTAATTTCTTCGTGACAATGTCATACGCACATTGGGTGCCAACTAGTTAACGTAGCATCACTGAACTATCTTCGAGCTTATTTCTGATCAGAAGAATGACAGCAATATGCCAGGTGTATGGCAGTGAGCCAGTCCGTGAATGCCAAGACAACAGCTCAGTGTAAATTTGCATTCATCTTCTTGCCAAGAAAAAAAAAAAAAAGAATTCCGAAGAATAATGAAAATGATGATATCACTTTTGTCCGGATTTCGTGTTTGGTACACTGCCATCTCTGTTGCTTATTGACTGTTGATGTTTATTTTGTATTGTTTTCATGTGTTGGCAGACAGGTCAGACGTTTATAATGAGGGCAAATAGAGAGGCCAGGCCGTGTATCACAGCCAAGTTTGTGTTGCAGAGTTAAATGCCAAATATACGCTTCAACGTTTTCTTGAAGTGTAGAAATCATTTGTTGCATTTTGCTGTTTGTTTTTATAAATAACTTTTTTTCTTCTTCTTGATTTCAAGGAGAAAGTCGTCGTTTTTACTGAATACTTGACAGACACAATCCAGGTGCAAAATAGAAAATATTGGATGCCTTTTTGTTTGCTTCTTGTGAGTTCCCATACATAAAACGCTGGCATACCACATCACACACAGTTTCCAAATAACTATTCGTTTTACGCTCATACTGTATGAGTCATACAGTATGTCTGTGAAAGAAAAAATTGGCGTATGACATCTTCATATCAGCAAAAGTACAACGTTAGTGAATAACTTTATTTACTGAGAAGTTTCTTCCCTGAAGAGCTGCGCGGATGAGGCAGACACATTCCCCTGTTGTCTTGTCTTGGGATTGTTTTCTGTATCATCAAGAAGTAATTCTTAGAGACAAACATGCATTTCACACTCACACAGTGGGAACGATTTTGTTTGGGAATATCTAAGCACCAAACACAGAAATAAAGAATAGTATTAAAGAAAGCACATGACAAAACTCGCCACATGCTCACATTCTTCAAACTTGTGGATACCTGAAAAATAAACAGTTGTATTCAATTTTGAAGCAGACTGAAGACATTTTTCACTCAGGCAAAATGGCTTTTATTCAATGTTTATTAACAAGCTCTTGAAGTCCCTCCCTCTACTTTGTCAAAGCAACAATAAAATCCCCCTTCCATTTTGTTATTTGGAGACTAAAACAATTCTCTTTGAAGTGTTTTTTCCCGCCTTTCTTTTTTCATGGATGCAGATTTGGCTTGTAACCATGGCTTCTTTTTTGTGCCACAAGATTTACATAAAAGCCTGCAGTCTGGAAAGTTTAGAACAGATTCTGACGAAAAGTAAACTAAGGATGTGCGACAAAATAAAAGCCTCAAGGACCGGCGGATGGTTGTGTGGGGGTGTTGGTGGCTCGGGCAGAGGGAGGGACACTGGAGGGGGTTGCTGGTTAGCTGAGCTTTACCCTGGCTCCGTATGAGAGCAGCAAATCCGACTTGGTTGGTAAACAGAGGCTCCGGGGACACTTCTTTTGCATGCAGGCTGCCGCGGACGAGATGGAAGCCCTCTGTGACTCTAATAGAGTAAGCTCATAGAAATCACCGTAGAAAATGTCAATAAGGCTGTCAGCCACCACCACAGCACAACACAGACTCTCACATCAGCACTGGAAATTATACAAGGCACAGACGCCTGCACAAGCAGACAAAACAGGATTTATCTGTGAGCTTTCATGGGTATACACATCCCTTTCTGAAGAATAACCCAGTCTTAGCTTAAGTATCATAAGGGCATCATCTCTCTTTAATTTGACCCCCATTGACTTGGACTGGGCTAGTTCAAAGGAAGCGTATTCCTTTTCAACCGTACACAACAGCTAGCAAACTTATTTTATGGTCGGGGCTTTCAAAGTGGAATGTCACACATTTTCAAAATTTCCAAACTCCCTGTTATTTGTTTGCCCTTGGACAGTTGAGGTAAAAGCTGACTTTAAATGGCACGCTGACTTTGTGCAGTTTTAAGTATTTTGCACCCAAACGAGGCTCACATTCTGCTTCACAGAGCTAGAATTTGATCAACTCAGTAAGTCTGCACGCAGGCAGCGCCCACAAATAAGCAGCCCCCCGATTTTACACCCCGGTGACATCACAACTTCAAGGGCTCCGCCGCTGATTTCTAGCTCTGGGAAAGACTGATGCAAGTTCACCGACATCGACCGAACTGTCCTGGGACACCAAAATGATCTATGAAGATTTGAAATATCTATCTACATAACCCTAAGCCTCTCTTCTGATCTATTCATTCTGCTATGGGTTAATGCTCTGTCTACTGTCTCTGAATGTATAGGGAGATGAGGCCGAGGTCCCCTGAGATCTGCTTTCTCCTCCTTTCTTTTCCTTTTCTTTTCCTTTACTGGGAAGCACCTGCAATTTATCTTCATCAACCATTATGGACATCCGCTGGAACAAAACCTGGACTCAAAAAGCATCAAATCAACAGTACATTTTTCAGAAAATGGCAGATCCAATTGTACACATGTCCCTGAGGCTTCCCTCTAACTGTTGGTGTGCTGCTGCTTCACTCATATGATGCTGCTTCTCGCCGCCTAGGTGAAGCTTTTCAAGATTGTTTCTGTCTCCCGCAGCTTGTGAGATGGGCCTCGATTGGAGGAACGCTAACAAGATGTCCCAATGATGTTCAATATAGTGCCTTGAAGACATGCAAAGTAATTGCAAATAATCTACACGAGACAGAAGAGATGGAGTATTGTCTCATTTTGACATCTGGAAAGAAAGCTTGTTGTCACTTATTGTGATGTGTGGTCGGAGTAGTAGTAGTCTCTTTACAGCTTTCATTTACCTTCTCGTGTTCACAAAGTCTCAAAAGGAGGACCACCGATCTTAAATCAGAGCTTGTCCTGCCGACGCTTGAGAAGGATCACAGAATACACCATTATATACTTGGCTCGCCGACCCTTCGTCTGTACATTTAATATTACATTCTTTTTTCATTTTTGACATTTTCACTCCGCTCAACCTCGGCAGCTTTTCATTTGATGTAGATCTACCTGCTGTGTCCTATGAAATATATAATTCAGAGACATTTTACCTGTTTCAGTATCAAACTGAACTACATCCTTGTTATTTTGCCACCAATCCTTCACTTTTATGTATTTTTGCTTTAACTGATCACTTTGACAGCTACTGAATTGTGAACTATTTTTTATTTGAAAATCCTCCAATTTGTTTTAATTCACTTTACTTTATATGTGTTTGTATTGATTGACTGACATATCATTGAGTTGGACTTACAGAAATACATATTAATGTCATATAATGATTTGGAGTAAAAATACAAGGAACAATAACCATAGTATCAATAAAATATATTGTTAATGTACATGTCTAGACAAAGCCTAATGCTATATCAACAGTGCTGTATGCGTGAGTTTCTCAGACGCTATTCACAGAATTGTGACATGATTGTGACAGAATATGATGAGGCATTGTGTTGTGGCACTGAATGAACATTACAATGATTTATAAAGCTATAAAGTATGATACAAATCTGTAAACTATCAAATATGTAATTGGCCTAAATTGCTAAAGTAAAGTCACATAGACTAGATGATTGAACATATAATCCAGTGGCTTGTCCTGGTCTTTAATCAAGGATACATATTTCTACAAATAATTCTCATGTTGGTGTCATTGCTTTATGTCTTGTAAGTAATTAAATGAAAACATTAAGAATGTAATCATATTTTCTGTCGTTAAAGAGGCGACTGTTACATTTTTCATGTTAGCAGAAATTGATTAGCACTTGCTCAATTGCCTCCCACATTGATATTATATGTGGATATCTTACAAGTGCATAAACAAACGAGGTTTTCCTTTGACACTAAAATCACAGTCCAGCAACTTTGATTGGAATAGTTAATGGGTGTGGGCCAAGAGGGGTATCAAACGATATGGATTGGGTCCACTCAACATACTGCAAACTGTCAGCCTCAAATGATAAAACCAGACTGAAATTGGCCTGCGTGCAAAGGATTGCTGAGGGCAAGGATTATAAAGGTTTTTCACCCACCACCTTGCCCCCATATTGATTTAAGTATAACCAGGAGATTTATCAATGTTTGACAGGGAGTTCAGTAACACTTAGAATAAAGTTGCAACTACCAGTGTTGAATAAAAATGCCACCACAGCAGGGATTTAAGAGAAGGACAGTTGGGTAATGTGGCCTTCGCTACATTGTACATTCTGTACATATGTAATACATGTCCTATTTTCGCTCAGGTTTATAGATCCATAAACAACCATTATTAGCACCTGAACTGAACATGTTGATGCTCAGAATAGATGTTTTTAAAATCACTTAAATACAGACCATCCCCTTAAATTCTAGGTTGACGGTGTCTCAGAAATGTAATGTGCAACGTGGATTGAGTGTCACGCTAACAGGGTGTTTATAATCTTAAAATATGAGTTTTTATTACTGTTCTATATCATTCTATAATTCTATAGACTAAATCAACTGCAACTGCACAGATGCACAGTAGCAGTTACGTGAAATGTGGCTATTAGCTTTAGAAGAGACACAAACATGACACAAACAGAGGGGGTGTGAGTGTTCCCTTTTAGGAATGTGGGCCTACATTCATGATGGAAATGCTGACATGAAGCATGTCAAACGTTCAGACAGCCAACTGTACTCAAGATTTCACATTTTTCAAGATACTATGAATAATATTTTCTATCTCTTGGTGTATCTAAGCTAATACTTATCACTGAGAGAACATTTATACCCCATCTGTTTAACGCAGCTATGCTATCTTTATGGAAAGCGGGCTGTGAGCCTTGCGTTGCCTGGAAGCACATGTGGGATGAGATAGGAGACGGATACAAGAAGATGGGAGACAACACAGTGCACAGAGCACTGAAGCAAAAAAGCAGCAAGGGAATATGTCAAGAAATCAAAGCCCAGACAAGTTGAAGGGGAGAGGATTCAGATGCACAAACATACACTGTGTTTTTCTCAGACCTGGAGGTGGAAGAGTGCAGTTTAAATCAAAATCCACTTAGCTATTTTAAAACGTGGGTCGGCTCTCAGTGTAAAAAACAAAAATGTCATAACACCTTGCGCTGCCTTAGAGTGGGACTGTAACTGACCCACCTGTCTTAACCTGTGAGGTTAATTATAAGTGGCATATGCATGCATGTCCCTTTCAACATTTCAAAACACAAGACACAATGTTGTGCTTTTTAGATGATTTTAATGTGCAGCATTTTAAGCAAAACCACAAGAAGATTATGCACGTTTTGTAATTAGACTTTTTGACCCTGACACAATCCCAACATAAAATGTATTGTAGTCTTTTTCCCCATGCTCTATCTATATTATATAATGTGGCTCAAACTGTACTGTGGTGTGGACAGTAGCTTTTGGAGACATTTATTCTCTTAATGAATGGTGTTGGTAGAACTATGTAGGATCTGAACTTTAAAAGAGGTGCAGCTGTTTCCTCTTTCATGACATTATAAAGTATTTAGTGCAGTCGTGTGAAATCACAAATCATATTCTGATTTCCTTTTTTCCGCTGGGTCGCCACCTTTCAGTTATTATCCAATGAACTGCCACGGCTCCTCACAGGCTCCTCACAGGCTGCTGTGGCGACCAGCGATCACGCTAAGGGTAGAATATTTGAGTTTATTTACCTGTATTGTCTCTCTTTAGTGTCATTGTAAATGCTGCTTTGCCCCACTGCCCAAGGCGCCCCATGGGGGATCTTTGTCTGATTCCAACAAAAGCACTGATGCCAAAGACGTTTGAATTATTTAGCTCAAACATCTGCATTGTTGTTTACTTGTTTTCTCTTTCCTGATTGAACAGTCTGCCTGAAGAGCCGTGTCTCCTCTTTGCTTTCAGTTTGAGTAAGTTGTTTTTTCTTGTTGTTGTTTTGTTTTTAAGAATTTCCCAGTACTAACTGAAGTCTTGTCTGAAAATATCAGTCAAAACAAGCATGTACTGATGAGGGGATCACAAGAAGCCTGCTGGACACGGGACTCGTCTGTCTCGAGGCAGAATAAATAAATACTTAATGTATAAATGCAACAATTGCTGGCTGTACAATAGTCTACATTTACATAATGGATTGCAATTGTATAACATGTTGTGCTATTTAATGCATTTATGATTTCTATTGTGTAAATGTGTTAACATCACAATAGGTCTTACAGATCAGTACATACTTTAAAATCAACCTGTTCAACTGCTAACACTCTTACAGTTAGGTGCTGTTTTGAAAATATCTAAAAATAAAAAACTAATGTAGGAACACACTTATGAAAACTCTTGACTGAAAAAAAAAAAAAAATAGTTATTCATGGAAACAGCCTCATACTTTCATGGTTTGATTTTCAGTAAGCAACACACATATTGATACAAGCAAATTTGTTACAATTAATTGCATTGCACATCACCCACAATTTTGTTCTCTTATATTTATAGAAAGTAATTAGATGCTGTGACTCCTTCATCAATCATTTCTCACAGTGCTCCTCACAGATACTCAGTTAAATGTTGATGGTTTCACTGATAAACAAAAGAGGATGCGAAGGTCAGTGACATTCTGCAGAGTACATATACAATTAAGAACCACGGAAAAGTATTAGAGCTCGCTTAAATGAATGTTATCTTTGCAATTACTCTGCACTTGCTTATCTCTGATGATATTGGCACAGGGCAGCACAGAATAATGATGAGAGAGGATGACATTTGGCTATCCTTGTTGTGTCCTTTCCACACTCCCATAAAAATGTAAACAATGTTTACAGTTTGTCCTTAAAGGCCGGAAACTCCTGACACAACAGTATTATAATTTGCATAGATGGATGGCAAGGGACAGCATGCCACATTTGATTATTTAATCGTCAGAAAAAAGTAGAAAAAAAGACACACAAAGACGTTGTGATAAAATGCATTTGTTACAAGACTGATATTTGGCCTCCAGGCAGAGCCTGTCAACACCATCATATCTCTATCATCGGCGCCAACGATTTATTTTCCTCCTTTAATAATACGTTTGTCGCCAAAATAGTTAATAGTTATTGGCTCTTTCAATTCTTACACTTATGCACACACCATCCTCTTTTTTCTCGCCCTTCTCCCAATGCTTTAGGTGCATTCCAAACTGAATGTAAATTTCCATATGGATGCACAAGGACACCAGTCCAAAGGTTTAGCAGCAAAGGACAATCTATCATGGGACTGCAGAGCACCTGCTGGGACCCAGATGTGCTCTGGCACTTTTTTACAGGGTGGCTGGTGGAGAGCTCCCTAAGGGACTCTGCCTCTAGCTGTGACAATGGTTACTGTGCGTCTGGCTGATCTACACACCCGAGCCCTTTCCTGCTGGTTTACATACAGATGTGCAGAAGCCAGTGTGAGGCGCTCATGCGAGTGTCTCAGCTTTATCTAATTTACATGACGGAGGATAGAAATCTGAAGAGCGCGGAAAATAAGAGTGGGCACATCATCCACACTGCAAGATTGGAGCACGGTGTCAGATACTGAGTAGCAGCTGGCTGGATTCTCTATCCAGCTACAGCCGGCGATAATCAGCTACAATAGTGGAGGAATGAATGGGCTGGCTGAGCTCGCTCATCACTTGACTCTGCTGCCGTTCATCAAGAATGAGTCTGTTTCTTAGGACTTGTATATGCATTTACATTGCCATTTAATGTGCACCTTGTGAGTTTAAATTGGTCACCGTTAAAAATGTTTTTGAGATCATGCAGTACAACAATAGGAATTAGCATCTGAAGTTTCTAAAGAAAATAACATGGCTTTTTTCACATTTTTTTTGTAGAATCTTAAGTAAGAATGCAACAATTTGTTTGTCGGAGCTAGTAAACAAAACAGAGTGCTAAATCCTTGTTCTCCCTATGTAGATGTACATGCTTTTTACGAGTATGGCCAATTATCACAACGCTCACACTATGCTGTTGCAAATACTTCCATGCTGCAGGATGTTGTTTATCCTGTTTATTGCAGACAGCATGGGTGTAAGTGAGTCACTGGAGGGGAGGTATTTGCGGAACCTTTGCCAGGTCATAAAATCTAATGTTTGTCCCCAGAAAGACAGAAGCACAGAGGCAGAAAGAGTTTCTCTGAGGAACAATGCCTCGCTGATTCAATTTTTTGCTGGTGGATGGTCACTGTTGCTGCCCACAGTGTCCCATTTAAGAGCCGCTATTGGCTTTCTATGAAGTCGTCAAGTGTTTGGCTGTTTGCGCACGCAGCCTGATGCGTCTTTTGTGGTTCTTCATGGCCCCATATGTGAATATGTATGCCGTGTTGGATTTTGTAATGTTTGAAGGAAAGCAATTTGATGTTTAATCTGATGGCATCTGCTCTACTCTTTGTGCGATTGGTGATTCAAAAAAAGCCTCAAGTGGATGGATTTGTCAAAGGCAAATTAATGATTCTCTTCAGTTTCACAGAATTTTCTCACATAATTCTCAATCGTGGACTTTTACCAGATGGAAGGTTTGAGTCTCTTGTCTCTTCTTTTGATTGACACATATATGTGATCCTTGTGGTTGGTCGTTTGACAGACAATGAGCTGTACTATGACCTTAGGACTTAGAATAAAAGGTTATATCTGTTGTTGACCTTTAGCTGACCTAAAGCCAGCAACAAAAAAAGGAAAATAAGGCAAATGCAAAACTGCAAAACAAATCTGCCAGTGTGCCATTTAATCCCCTGCTGATTTCAGTAAAAAAAAAAAGCCAGCCAATGTGGAGAAGGATACATAACCTGTCCCATGAAGGGAAATGGCCTCAAAGCCACAAAATAACCAACCAAATGTTGTCATTTGGTGAGTAGCTTGCCAGGAGCGGCCCAGAGGCTCAGACTGTGTAAAACAGATATTTGCCCAGAGGCCTTTTTCTTGTTTTTTTTCTGTTATTTCTGTTTGTGATATTTTTCTGTTAATTTATCTTCTGGATTCTACCACTACCTTCACACCTGGTGTCTTGCTGCAGATTCTGAAGGCCTCTGCTTTCCTTAGAAACCAGGGCAAGATGAGCGCACTGAAAGATGACCTCAAATTCTGTAATGCTGAGGACTCTACGTCTGGTTACAGTTTTCCTGCCATCTGCATTTTGCAAGGGAGTTGAAATGTCTAAAAAAAGAATACAAGAAAACCCACGAACATACAATAAATAATAAGTGGAAACTGACCTGCATAAACCACAAAAAAGAGATTGGAGTCCAAAAGTCCCTCTGACTATGAGACCTGTCACATATTTGCTGGCAACCTACTTAGTGTGCAACTGGCTCCTTTTCTTTTTCTATTAGTGTACACAAGCTGAACAATAATACATCTGCAAACCAGTTCAGATACTACAGCAGATATAGCAATATATTCCTACGTTTCTTTCTTATGTTCATAAGAAAGGTGTTGAAAGGTCTCAGCTTCATGATGTATTCATAAACCAGATAAGTGTTTGTAATTGTATTCTTATAATGAGGAATCCAATTATCCTCATACATTGAAATTATGTGCAAGTGCTCGGCCTATAAAAGTGTAAGCTATCATTGCCTAAAACAAAAAAGACAAATCATTCTTTTCACATGGGTCTAGTGTATGAAAAGACCCCACATGAACAATGTCAGCAGACTTCTTGATTACTGTAAGCTAATGGTGGAAACAACATTTGTAAAGGAGGAATTCAGTCCCAAGCTTTTTGATTCACGGAGGCACAAACAGGTCAGCACTCAGGCGTTACTGTGCTCTGGACTGACGTAGATTCCCAAGAACAATTCCCAAATAAGAGAACATTGGTGAATGTCAGACTCTTCCCGAGGACTGAATAAATCGGCTTTAGGAAGAAATGTCTTCCTAAGAAAAGCTGGTGGACGGGGCCCAATGCCAACTGTTTCACAACCCAGGAACATCAGCACATATTCAGTAGATTCTTCCCAGACTTGTTAGCAGACCAGTAGTCATATATATATATATATATATATATATATATATATATTCACGTATCATAGCTCAAGTAGACGAGGAATTCAAGTGCTTTCAAAGTGTATCTGAACAACCTCTTTCTCTTAAACAAGTGACCCTTCAAGGAACACATCTGTTTTGCCTAAATGATACAGAATATTTGTCCTACATTTAAAAGAGAGACAGCCCTGAACAGATTTCCAGACTCTTGCTCATCATCTCTCCTGCTATTGAAGACCGAGCTTGAATGTGCACTTAAAATTATATGTAATTTGTCAGTATCCCAATCCACTTTATTTATCAGGTCCACCGTTTTCTACGCAATTTGCTGACTTTGGGGTTTTTGTTTTGCGAACCAAAGAATTGATTCTCTTGCCTTTTCAGTTATATTCAGTAGCAAGTGCTGTTTCAGAAAATTGCTCAAGCAAAGTGCCCTGAAACATGTACTGTAAGTCCATGCTTAATGTTGAACAAGAAAGGGCCAATTAGCCTTGAGCATAATTGCAAGCAGTTTTAATTGGATTATCAAACCAAAGTTTGGGGATTATCCATTTTTAATCAGAGCATCTGAAGTTCATTTAATTTAGGCGGAGACATTGACACAGTTGTTTTACCTCTATTTTTATGTTTCTTTCATTTATAAGTATTTGAGTCATTCTAAAAACCAGCAGTCTGTAATATCTTTAAAAAATTGGGCACAGCTATCTATCCACTAGGAACTCCGCCCTTGGACTCAAGGTGATATTTTAACTACATCCTGCTCTTTGGAAATATAATTACATTTGGACAAATTGTCTCTTTAGGTGTTTCTCTTCACTCAAAATGACTGTCACAGTGTTTTTCTGTGGGTCATCATGGGTATAAATACAGCCCTTACCTCGCTGTGAACTTAAGCCAATTCGCCACATATTCCTGCCACGGCGAGAATAATAACAATGCCACATTATCTGTCTCTTTGGATGAGCGTGTGCTCACATGAGCAATTATAACAGCTTTGAGGGTACCTTGGTTTAACTGGTGTTAATTACGTGTTATCTTGTGCTACAGAAGAGTGAGACAGGGCTCAAGATTTACTAGAAGGTAATCTATCATTGCTGATTTCTGCTACATGCACGGTGTTACTGCAGCTTTTCTTCTCGCAACAAAGACACAAGAACCTTAAATGTATTTAGAAACGTATGCACACGTGATTGTTTTTACAGGATATCTCTATTACTATTTTGTATGTTGAATGGAGCATTTCATTTCTTTTTTTCTACAAACACTTGGAAGAAAAGCCCAATTGGATGTTGTCCATCCTGAACCTGATGAGAGAGAAAATAAACAGTTGCGGGGAGTAAGGCTCTGACTGTTGTTTGTGCTTATGCACCAAACAGCATTTCGGAGTATCCGGCCTTCTTGGAGTTGGTGGGAGTGGTCCTGGAAAGGGCGCCGCCTGCCGACTCCATAGTTCTCCTGGGAGACTTCAACGCTCACGTGGGCGACGACAGAGAAACCTGGCGGGGAGTGATTGGGAGGAACGGCTTGCCTGATCTGAACCCGAGCGGTGTTTCGTTGTTGGACTTCTGTGCTAGCCACAGTTTGTCCATAACAAACACCATGTTTGAACATAAGGTGGCTCATAAGTGTACCTGGTACCAGAACACCTTAGGCCGGAGATCAATGATCGACTTCGTAATCGTATCATCTGATCTGCGGCCGTATGTTTTGGACACTCGGGTGAAGAGAGGAGCAGAGCTGTCAACTGATCACCACCCGGTGGTGAGTTGGATCAGATGGCGGGGGAGTCGGCCAGAAAGACCTGGCAAGCCCAAACGTGTAGTGAGGGTGAACTGGGAACGTCTGGCGGAGGATCCTGTCCGGGAGGTCTTCAACTCCCACCTCCGGAAGGACTTCTCACACATCCCGAGGGAGGTTGGGGACATGGAATCCGAGTGGATCATGTTCAAAGCCTCTATTGTGGACGCGGCCGCTAGGAGCTGTGGTCGGAAGGTCATCGGTGCCTGTCGTGGCGGCAACCCGAGAACCCGGTGGTGGACACCGGGGGTGAGGGAAGCCGTCAAGCTGAAGAAGGAGGCCTTTCGGGCTTGGTTGGCCCAGGGGTCTCCTGAAGCAGCTGACAGGTACAGGCAGGCCAGAAGGACTGCAGCTGCGGTGGTCACGGATGCTAAAACTCGGGCATGGGAGGAGTTCGGGGAGGCCATGGAGAAGGACTTTCGGTTGGCCTCAAGGAGGTTCTGGCAAACCATCCGACGACTCAGGAAGGGAAAGCAGGGCCTTCCCCAGGCTGTTATCAGCGGGGGAGGGGGGCTGCTGACCCAGACAGAGGATATCGTCGGCCGGTGGAAGGAGCACTTTGAGGAACTCCTAAACCCGGTCAACATGTCCCCTGAACAGGGGGCAGCGCCTGAAGACTTGGGGTTGGATGAACCCATATCCCTGGCAGAGGCCACTAAGGTAGTCAAAAAGCTCCTTGGTGGCAAGGCGCCGGGGGCGGATGAAATCCGCCCTGAGATGCTGAAGGCGCTGGACTTTGTTGGGCTGTCTTGGCTGACACGCCTCTTCAATGTCGCATGGGGGTCGGGCACAGTGCCCATGGACTGGCAGACCGGGGTGGTGGTTCCCATCTTCAAGAAGGGGGACCGGAGAGTGTGCTCGAATTATCGGGGTATCACACTACTCAGCCTCCCGGGAAAAGCTTATGCCAGGGTGCTGGAACGGAGGCTCCGACCGTTTGTCGAACCTCGGATTCAAGAAGAACAGTGCGGGTTTCGTCCTGGTCGTGGAACAGTGGACCAGCTCTTTACCCTTGCAAGGATACTGGAGGGGTCCTGGGAGTTTGCCCAACCAGTCTACATGTGCTTTGTGGACTTGGAGAAGGCTTTCGACCGGGTCCCTCGGGGCTTTTTGTGGGGGGTGCTGCGGGAGTATGGTGTGCCGGACCCGTTGCAACGGGCCATCCGGTCTCTGTACGCCTGCAGTAGGAGCTGTGTTCGTATCCTCGGCAGTAAGTCAGATACGTTCCCGGTGGGTGTTGGCCTCCGCCAGGGCTGCCCTTTATCACCGGTCCTGTTCGTGACTTTCATGGACAGGATATCTAGGCGCAGCCGTGGGGCGGAGAATGTCAGGTTCGGGGATCTCAGGATAGCCTCTCTGCTGTTTGCAGATGATGTGGTCCTGTTTGCCTCCTCGGACCATGACCTCCAGCATTCACTGGGGCGTTTTGGAGCGGGAGATCGACAGGCGTATCGGTGCGGCTGCAGCAGTAAAACAGGCGTTGCACCGGGCCGTCTTGGTGAAGAAGGAGCTGAGCCGAAAGGCAAAGCTCTCAATTTACTGGTCGGTCTACGTCCCAACCCTCACCTATGGTCACGAGCTTTGGATCGTGTCCGAAAGAATGAGGTCGCGGATACAAGCGGCCGAAATGAGTTTCCTCCGTAGAGTGGCCGGGCTCAGCCTTAGAGATAGGGTAAGGAGCTCGGACATCAGGAGGGAGCTTGAAGTCGAGCCGCTACTCCTTCGTGTCGAAACGAGTCAGCTGAGGTGGTTCGGGCATCTAATTAGGATGCCTCCAGGACGCCTCCCTTTAGAGGTTTTCCAGGCACGTCCAACTGGTAGGAGGCCCCGGGGAAGACCCAGGACACGCTGGAGGGATTATATCTCCCAGCTGGCCTGGGAACGCCTCGGGATCCCCCAGAATGAGCTGGTAGATGTTGCGGGTGAGAGAGAAGTCTGGGTCAGCCTGCTTGACCTGCTGCCTCCGCGACCCGACCCCGGATAAGCGGTGGAAAATGGATGGATGGATGGATGGATGGATGAATTTTAGCAGAAGTAGCAGTGGGTTACTTCACACTCTTAATTTAACCACTGAAACACACCTCAATATCACATTTATTTCTTCATTTCCAGGCTCATTCTAATTCAGAGTCTGGCTGCTGAAGGCGTTGAGTTTGGCTGTGAGCACGCACGGGGCAGAAGGTAAGGATACATTCCTGACATATACTGAACAGGTTGCCAGTCCATCACAGGACAGTGACACATATGGACAACTGGGAGTGCACCTGAGCAGCATGGGAAGAAACCAACTAGAAAACACAGATAGCAACAAAGCTGACTTCTGAACCAGGGCATTTGAGCCTTTTTCCATATCATTGTGGTGCCAAACTCATGAAAGTTAAAAAGATAATTATTTGTAGCGCTGGTTTTAATATTGTGTTTGTTCAGTTCCTTGCACACATGTCTTGTAATGTCGATGTGCTGTTGCTGCTTTTGTGCTTGCAGTGAATCTGTACTCTGAACTCTCACAATATAAATAAATAAATGCTCAAGAGCGGTGCACCTTTCTCAGATATCCACAATGTATTAGCAATAGATGGTTGAGGTCAATGATAATGGCACTGGAGGAACTTGCCAAGCGACAGTGTCCAAAAACGATTTTTTTTGGCTCGGCTTCCAGAGCTAGTAAATGAGAAACGATATGCCAGGAATACTGTCCAAAAAGATACAGTGTTAATTTAATATTTGCATATCTGTCATTAATAATGAAGCCCAATGCAAGTCAGTAAAACCAAGGCAAAGGTTCCTGTCTCAGTTCACTGCCAGACAGGCAGCTGACACGCATTGATTTTATTTTTTTCTCCTTCCAGAAATATTTTAACTGCACTTAGCGTTTTGTTTCAGATAAGTTACCACTGCTCCTCTCAACCCTAATCTATTGCCACGTTGAAGCCACTGCTACAGACACTAAATAGCACAAACATCCTGGAGTTTGCAGCTCAGATGCCAATTTATGTTTTTCAAAATATAAGAACAAACCTGAACGTGTATTATTATTCTATATTTTATAATGCTTGTTTTTGACTGTGCGATGTCAGACTCTGTTGTTCTTACTAATTGGACTCTCAGTGAGGCAGTGACTGTAGAATCAGGTTTAGAGGGGAGTTGTCAAAATGTTTGATTCGATGGCTCAAAGTCAGCTAACCATACAGCTGAAGTGTGCTTTAATAAGGTCTCCATGAAGACTTACAAGAAACAAATCTGTTGATTTCTCTCTGTATTTGAAACAACAAACTTACTCTTACTTTTTTAACAATGTCACTATAGGGCTATTAGTGAGGCAAAAATAAGATGTTGTTAAGTTGTATTATATCTAGATGTTGTGTCATTTAACTCAAAACAATACTGTATTAACTGTCAGAAAAAGTTTGGGTATACCTTACAAAACAAAGTGACACTGACATCAGAGTTATATCATTAAAGGCCATGGATGATATTTCATCAAATATCACCCCTAAAGCAGGCAGGCATCTCTAAATGTATCACTTTTCGCACATTCCTCATGATCACGACTTTATTAATTTGAATCACAATGAAACAATAGTGTCTTAGAAGTGTAAACAAGCTGTAGAACACATCAAGTTTTTTTGTGTATAAATATCGCTGGAAAAATAGACTTTTAAAGGAAATAAATAAATAATGTTATAAAAATGCAGCACTTTCATCCATCCTTGAGCAACAGAATGGCATATAAAAAGCCTGCCATTATACACCAGAAAGAATTGTTCAAATGGATTGAGAAGGGCAAAAAAACTAGTGTTCTTGCCGCCATTTTAATGGCAAATTTACTCACAACCACCACAGAGAGGAAGAAAGGACATAAAAGTCAAAGTAGCTTTGTTTCACAGGCTGCTGCTCTCATGGGTTTACCAAGACGTACGGTTACTGCTTTTGTGTCTGCTGGAATCTTCTGTGTGGGCCTACATCATTAAAGCTGACATGTGATATGGAACAAGGAAAAATGATTTGCACTAGTTTTTGTCTAGTGAGTAGAGAAAGTAAGCTTAAAACCGTATTCAGACACGGATGATGGCAGTTGTGTCCTAATGTTCCTAATTGCCGGTTGCCCAAAGTATCAAATACAATACATGATTTGTTGGAAATCAGATTGTCATGTATCATATCATAATCACTCAACAAAATAGTAAAATGCTTTCAATATTTCACCACTAGAAAAGAAAAACAAAGCTTGTGAGAGACAGGAGTAATCCTTTTCCAAGACTTTTAAAATGCAACAGATGCATTATTGCTCTCCTCAGAATAAACCTTGGTGCCACACCTGACCTTAAGATGAACTTTTCACTTACAAATTAAATTGAAATCTATCAGACGGTAGCATCAGGAACCAAGGAAAATATGATCACTGGATCCAGTTATTCTTATAATGCGCAGGATAAAATGTCAATGGGCATTAGCTAATTTCATCAGTGATGCTTTTTATTAAATTCTTTTAAAAGCCATTCCGGTTTCCTTGCCAAAGATGTCATATTAATTTAAGGCTGGAGACCTTGAAAGAAGGATAACCCAATTTGTACATTTAATATGGTAAGTCTGCGGTACATTTTCGAGGGAATTAAAAGCACACACAGCAAAATATTGCCTCTGATACAGACATAGTCAATTAAAGGGTAATGCTTTCAAAACACACGCCTATTTTATTTGAGAGCATTTATTTCTCCTGAAAGGCAATTAAACAATGAAATAGACATTGCTTCTATTTGTTTGGTAAGATAAAAATGTGTTTATTTAGGCTCTACTGGGCTGCAGCACATGACGCAAGGGTGTGCGTCTTCTTGTAACTCTGTGGATCTCCTGACTTCATAATTGCAACCTGTTTTCCTCTCATTGTGCATCCTACACGGTTGATATGTGCCACCGACCCCGACATCCGTCAGATGCTCTGTAACCTCGAGACGCAGCGTATATTGTCTTTGGTGTGCGCATCCTTTTACATTGGCATAGGTTCCTAAGAAAAGGAAGATGAGAAAACACAAGACGTTTGCTTGTTCCCACTCACTTCCTCTGCGCTTCTCTGTTTGCATGGTTTCCGTGGGAACGCGTTTAGAAACGCTTTCCTCATCCTGATTGTACTGCATCAGTTCATGCACCAAACTAGTGGAGACTTTTTGAAGAGTTATGAAGTAATGTTATTCAGACCAGTACGCTGTTTGATCAAGCAGTGTCCTTGTATATCATCTTCTGTTTGTGAACCCACAGCAGCTGATATAAATATGTAAAACGCTATTTAAAATTAGCATACATTAAGAAATCCTTTATAAATAGATATTTAATAAATATTAAATCATATAAGTGTAAGTTCTTGAACTGAAATGTATATATTATATATTAAATCAGACACTGATGGCACAGCGCTGTGTATTACATTGTTTTTTCAACCCAACAAAAAATCCCTTTGCGTTGTTTAGGGAGTACTTGCCTGAACAAAATAAATCCATAGGGGGTACATCACTGAGAAAAGGTTGAGAATAACTGCTTTAGACCAACATACATACAGTGTACTATGAAGACCAATACAAATATGTCAAAGTTTATTCTTTCAGTTACTGAATAATATGCGACAGGAGTAAATGTATGGCAGTAGTATTGTCATGTGTGGCATAGTCTGTAAGTATTTACAAATATATTTGGGTTTGACTGCAATATAATTATTACTACATTATTTTATACAAAGTTCCCAAAATGCATCGAACAAAACAGTGAATTACTGTAAGAGCAGATAACATTTAAGCCGTGTGTAATTGCATCAGAATAAGTTTGACTTTAAAAGTAGAGTGATATTATGACTTCCCTGTAGGCCTCTTCCCCCGCTGTGAAGCACCAGTCATGTCACTGTCATGTCACCATACTGCAGGTCACACTGTGTGGATGGATAGGGGCTTAAAGGGCATGAACACATCACTGACAAAAGTTGTGATCTGTACGCCAACCCGAAGTCAAACAAGACAGTGCAGTATAATGTTACAAAAAGCCAGTAGGCAGTAGTGTGACATTGAAAAACTGCTCCGGAAAGTGCAGGAAGTGTATTGAGCATGGCGGACACAAACACAGGAGCCAATTTGTGGGTATGTTTGGGGATATATGTTGTGTTCCACCAAACTCAGACGACAGTCTAATTAATGCAAAGTGATATTGGCAGACAATTGCCATTTAATCGTACAGAGCACCGACGGGAAAGAGAGGGCATCTTCACTTAAAAGAGTTGATGACTTTATTGCCACTAGGCACAAACAATTGCTTGACAGCCAGATTGTGACTTTTAATTTAAAAAGAACTGCCAGTAAACAGAAAAGTCTTCGTGATACAACAGTGAAATTATGGACCTTACTGGCGCTTGAGGGAATGAAGACAACAACAAAAAGAACAGACAAAAGAGGAGTAATAAAACCTTTACTTTTGTTTTCAAGGAGGGCAATAAGGAAGCTGGTTTCAACATAAAGTCTCAAACAATTTTTTAAAACGCCTTCAAGCAATGCATGAGATTGACTATATGAATGTGCCTTTATGAAGCTTAAGCGTAAGTTTAGCCAGGAGACCGTACTCTTGCATGCCCTAAGCCCGTCATTTATTTCTCATACATCTGCCGATCACTTCTCGCGCATGCTCACTGATTATTTAGATTTCTCAGGGCTGTCAATCATGACATCAGCTGTTTAATTAAATCAGCTGGTCTCCTTTGTCCAATAAGCACAATGAAACAATTACATGGTTAGCCTATCATCTTGCTTTTGTTTCTTTTTAAACATGACTGTCTCTCTACCTTCAGTTCATTCATGATTCATGATGCTGTTACGCACCCCTCCAACTCCCCATCGCTGCCCAGTCTCCGCAGATCCATCAGCTTCATCAACTTATTCTATCAGCCTCATCATCATCATCACCACCACCACTATGTCTGGACTCCACAGGGGGATTTATCTTGTTGCTGACGGGGCAGATGCTCCTCAATTACAAATCTCTCTGTAGAGTCCAAGCGCCAAAGACTCTGAGACTTTATCATCACATATCATCTGTTAACAATAAACAAGTATCCTTTCTTCCTTTGACTGGTCTTCCCTGATTGAAATATTTTAGCTGCTTTTCATTGTCCAGAGTTATGCTAAAGAAGCATGTGTTTTTTTTAACCAAGCTGTTGGTTAAAATAATATTTCAGCAGTATCCAGATTGCTGAAGGGTCACATGTATTTTTCTTTTTAAAGATAGGCATCCTAAACATTGAAATGAACATGTTCACTGAATCAACAATACCACTATTCATCCAAAAACAATAAACTAAACTATTGTCTTTATTGGGCTGGCTCTGCTGTTCAAACTGAGTGTATTTAAATAAAACAAAGCTTAAAAGGAGCAAATTGTATTGCAGAAAATAAGCTTTCTTTGTGGCACTTTGAAGGACTGTGATGGTTTCTGCCTACACACACCTGGTTATTGCCTAAAAGTCATATCCAGAATGCTTAATGACCTCATTTAGCTGAGGGGAGGTGAAGGTGATCTTAGCTTGATACATTTTCCTAATTGTTTTTTAATTACACCTCAGACTGTATCACCTGCAGTAATTTGAGACAGCAGGTCAGTTTCCGTATAGAGTGATAAAATATTGTTGACAAATGAGGTACAGTCCTTTAAAGGATTCAATCTGTTCGAAGTTATATTAATGATTTAACTATTTTGAGTACAACATTTTACATATTTTTTGATTACAGAATCCCGGTAAATGTAAAGTTATGATTATTTTTGCTTGTACATAATAGAGCGGTTACGACAGCGTATCATGGCCATTGCAGGTATATATAAAAGAAATTATGGAGCTGGGGAAAGAAGGTAACATGAAGAAAAAACCACTCATCATTTTCAAGATTAAAGTTGTAAATCTATGAGAAAAAAAGTGCAAAACCATGGCAATGCCAAACAGTCTAAGGGTTTTGTCAAGGAACCACCTTCAGTGTGACTACATGTGGCGACTGTGGCTCAGTGGTTAGCAAGTTGGTCTATCAATTAGAGGGTCGGTGGTTCGATCCCCGGCTCTGGCAGTCTGCGTCGTTGTGTCCTTGAGCAAGACACTTAACCCTCATTGCTCACCGTTGCTGTGTCTACGGTCTACTGTATAGCATGTAAGTCGCTTTGGATAAAAGCGTCAGCTAAATGAAATGTAATGTAATGTAATGGAGTAAGATCTTCTCAACGTTAGCTGTGGTGCTTTGGAGTCAAAGGTAGAAGTTGTTCGTTTCCTACTTTCCAATAACTTCTTAATTGAATTGTTAACGTGTTAACTTGTTAAAAATATCACAGAAATAACATGAAAGTTCAGAGGCTAACCATACCATAATAACACTACTTTAGGGGCAACGCAATTCAGACGGCTGACTTTACCACGGTTTTGCACTGCCGCATTTCATAGTTTTTTTCACAAACAAATGACTATACAATTGACTCTTGTAAATGTACTATTTCTCTGAACATTACCCCACTCCCATAGCTCCGTAATTAGGTTTTTGTATCCCTACAATTACCCTTATATGCCGTTCTACAATATGGTCTGCCTTGATTCTTATGTAATTATCTCTCAGCCCCCCATGTGCCATACATTGCTAATTTAATCACATAGATGGTTATTGCGTCTCTCTTTCGCAGGCTTCACCCTCCAACAGGCTCCTTAGCTGTGCCTGTTGAGTCCGACTGCAGACTGTTTCTTCAAATTCATCATCTACAGCAGTGGAAAGATCTTATGGCATAACAATGTAAGTTCCCTGCTTCTCCACAGGCCATGCTTGCTGGTAGCATCCAGCTGTCTGTGCAGAAGATGATGACCTTGAAGTGAGCAGCAAGGCCCCCTTCCTCCTGTACCCAAATTCACAGTTTACCCCACTGTCCATGGAAATACTTCCCAGTTAATATCCCAGCAACAGTAGACGCCGGGTCAGCACATTGATCTCTGCCAGAATTTGGCCCCATGTTTCAGACAGACTTCAAACATTTTTTTGTGTTCATACATTCATTCTCCTTTCATGACCATGTTTTGGCAGTTGGTCAAGTAAGTCTGGCAGGAGACTTTGCAGCCTTGTGACTTCAATGGACTGTCATCTGAGACATTCCACTGCTGTTGATCATGTGGATGTAGACATCTTTGTGTATGCTTACCCTACTACAGTTAGCTGGTCAGTAGATGTTCTGCTTCCCCCTCAGTGGAGCAGAGGTGGTATAATATCTGAATAAAATCTAGCTCTTCACAGCTATTGCCAGCAGCAACATGACCCTGCTCAATGTATCTATGTCGGCCACGCTTGCAGGTAAGCAGGTAATACCTTCCCTTGAGCAGAAATAACTCATTTCTTATACAGCACAATATAAGTGTTGTCAGCTGAACCTGCTTAGATCACTGCATGAGGAAGGTTACAGTGTTTTAAAGAGATCTGTGGTTAACAGAACTGTAACATGTTAGTGATAAGATCAGCAAAAAAAGGTGGCCTCCACCTTGTTGGTAGTCAACATGATTCATAGCAACTGCTGGCCATCTTTAGAATGTACCAAGTCAGTGGGTTCCCCTTGGTGAGGTGTGCACCCAGTACACTAGTGGGTTAGGGTGTAGTCCCAACCACAACTTTTCCCTTTTTTGAGATAGTAAGAGATGCTGGGTCTTGTTAGCGTGACTTTGCCTTGTTCAAGAGTAAAATGATCATTCATACAAGCAGCACCTTGGTGGGTCAATCCTGATTAGCAAGTAGATAAATATATCAGTGTGCTGCTCCACGGGAGTCAGTACGCTGGGTTAGACCATGCAGGCTCTATTTTAAACTATAGATACAATGATGGTGGACATTTTATAAACGGCAGTTAATGGTAAATACATCAAATGTTTGAAAGCCCACAGAAAGCACGTACACGTTTCTCCTTATTTCCCCTCCCCCGCTGTGCTTTCATTGTGTGTCAATCTCGACTAAATCCACTGAAGTGGAAGCAGTCAATATCACCCTGTTCTATACCATGTGAAGGGTGACTCTAATCGTGGACTGCATTATAGTCCTCTTAGAGATGGCTCGTCTCCCAAATAAAATGTGCTGAAGCAGAAAGGAGAAGACCACAGATTGCTTTTTAAAATACTTGAGAATATTCTTGCTTAATATAGAATGTTTAGGCTCTAAACCATTAGACAATATGTTTACCATGATTTCAACCTAGTAATTGTTTAGTCAAATATTATGCAACAACCTTTCACATTTTTTAATTCCAGCAACATATAAAATCCATAAGTCTCCACAAGAAGCAGTATATATAGCTCGCAGTATTCAGTAAGGGGAAACAAAGATGTCAGCAATTGCCTACCCTGATAAGACAGCATACTGTAGCACAGCTACGACGGCAAAGCCATCAGACTACATTGTTGAATGTAATAACCAAATGATGGTTGCTGCTGGTGGTAATAGTGCCTTAAGGTTATAGCTGTCAGTGATCTCAGTGTGTCATCTCCAGCAATGAGCATTACAGGCTTAGCCCTCCCCACACCCATCCTGCAGGACCCATAAAGGCCACCCTGCGCTTTTGTTCAGGCAATCAAGATATGCATGGGCATTAGTTTCGAACGCCAAATGGTGCCATTCAACCCTGACCTGCCTTCAGCTTAAAATGAATTGAGACTGAATTATTCTCCCCCGGTTACTTTCCTATGCAGCATCATCATAAAGAGCAGTCGCTCTAATTTCCTTTGACAAATCGTTAAAGAGCCCCGGCACTAATGTGTCAATTCATTTTCACTCGGGCTACTATATTAGAGTACCCAAACACACGCACACACACACACACACACACACACACTATTCAAAGAAAATATGAGGTGCAGAACAATATAATTATCTGTTTACAAAATATGATCGATATACTATTCATGTACATATAATAATATTGCTTTTGAAGAACACAAGAGTTCTACGTAATGTATGCAGCTATTTGTTGTGCTGCATTGTTACAGTATTTGCAATATATGTAAAAAGGCTAACCAAAACTAAAGTACAGGCTTAGTCCTTGTATAATCAAACCCATTAAACCATTAATATGGAGTGCTAGCTAAATGTCACAGTGAGGAAATCTATACTTATGCATGCTTAGGCCGAATACATCCGGCCAGTCAGTCTTCTTACTCATAATTTCCTCGTTGTCATTGTCTGGACCTGTCAACTGAGATATAAGCGGTTCTCATCAGCTGGTCACATCTTTCCAATAGCACAGGGACACACCTACATTGTTATCCTATCATCTTGCTGCTGTCTTTTTTTTTTTAATACGACTGTCTCTCTACCTTCAGTTCATTCCTGTTGCTGTTACACACCCCTCCACCTCCCCATCTCCGCCCAGTCTTTGCAGATCCATCAGATTCATCAACTCATCATTGTATCAGCCTCTTCAGCCATCATCACCACCAGGTACGTTCACGCTAGTATATTAAGCGTCCCTCCATCTCCCCATCACCGTCCAGTCCCAGCAGAACATCACCCACCACCATCAGTAGTCCCTGGTCTCCATCGGGGTATGTTGTTGCTCAGAGCAGATGCCCCTTGATTACCCATCTCCCTATATAGTGTAAATGTCAAAGAATTCATCCTCAAAAAGTTAGAATCCATTACAGAAAACAGTTATCTTCACTTCATTCACTTGTTTACCTTGATGGAAATATTGTTTATATAAAAGGAATCCATTTGAAATGTATAAATTGACCTTGGAGTGTGACAATCAAACTGAGAGATTTGTTGAGTGTATGTGATCAACATTATCTTTAATTAAATGTGAAGAGTTCTCACCCTTTCATGTTTTCCTCTATTGTATTGCTGGTTTACATTATAAAGAGCAACACCTGTGAATTTGTATTGATTAAATTGAGGGACAGAGCAGGCTACAGCTACTTGAAAGCTGTCAAAGAAACCTTAATTCTCCCGAACAGCACAGATAAGGACACAACAATGACGGACCTTGTATAGCAGTTAAATAAGGACTGGCAGTGTCCTTTTGATGCAGCCCCTAGTTAAGTGTGTGCTTGACAAAACAGGTGCCCCTCTGAAACCTCTCAAGGAAAAATATCCCATTGATGACCTTTTCAATGGATTTTCAAATACAAGCTTGTTTCTGTTCTCTAATGTGCGTCATCAACGTTCTAAATGCCTGAAACCTGCTGGACTCCATATCGCTCTGATTTATTTGCTGAAAAAGCAAGGGAAAACTTACAACATCACTTTTTTAGTTAGGTAATAATTGCCTTTTAGCTCCCCCAATCAAAGAGATATATATGTGAACATGTCTGGCAAAACTAGTAGGGAAAGGAGAGGAATTATTATTCTCTATAAGACCTTAATTTAATATATGATGGGCATAACCAGTATTTTGCTTGCAGTATTATCACTGTGGATTACTTTAAAGTAGAGAAAACATTGCATTTTAAATAATAGTAAAGTATTCATCAAGCCTACTTCAATTGAAGTTAAAATACTGTCCTGGTTGCTGCTCGTTTCTTTGGAAGGAAAATATATACGCTCCTATTTTTTCAAATGAAATTCACCTGTTGGTCACATCAGCTTATCGCTGATGTTTCTACGTCCTTGGGATGTTCATTTCCTTATCTCTTTTACCCATGGCTGTATTAAGACACAGTTTTATGTCAACAATATTTTGGTATGAAGTTCATCTGTTCAGTAAAACAGGCATAGTCAGCATGCCTCCCATGTTGTAAACATGCAGTGGATTTGTGTCGTGCCCCAAATCTCTTTTTAATTGTGGGGGAAGGAAGAGTGATCTTCCTTTTGTGTCTTCTCTCAGTCTAATTCTGCTAAGACTATTAAGATCGAAGCATGGCAAAGGCTTTGGGAAGTCTTTTGTTAAGTAGATGTTACTGCATAAGCGATAACAAGATTGAGTGGGTTTCATGGTCCACAACAAAGTTTTGGATAATCCACCGTCAGACTGGGAGTAATGTTGTGTGGCATCAACAGGAAGGACTCCAAGCATGTCTTATTTGTTGGTTCAGCTGATTCAAAAATTCAAATCTTACTCCAGTCTGAACTTAAACATAGAGGGAATGAAATAGAAGCAGGCACAGATGACTCAATTGCCTCTAGTCCCTTCTTGAAAATGCTCTTCACTTTCAGGAATTCCATACATCTTAAATAGGTTCAGCCTGAGATGACATGATTCAAACACAATATAATGCATTGCATTATATGTTTTGGAGCACACACTCAAAAAAAAAACTCCTTTTCAGTTCTTTTCAGAATGTGGAATGAGGAAGAGTAAAACGATGAATGAAGAAAATATGAAATCAATACTGGTAGAAGCAAATAACATCCAAAACACTGGACGTAAAACAAGATAAAAAAAAGTAGCGACAGTCAACAAAAGGCTTTAAGTTAAATTCAAGATGAGATTTAAGATACAACGACGTTTGTGTTATTCTTGTGTTTCGCCTGCTGATACCAGAATGTATAATATTGCATTAGTCATCAAATCTGGGGAAAGAATAAAGCATGACCTTTTCTAGATCTGCAGACGAAAAGAATGACCTGATCTTCTTTAACTTGTCTCAGTTGGACAAAGCACGGGGGCAACACTTGACCCGAGCATCAAAAGACAACTCTAAGTAAAAAATATGGCCTCCGATTTTAACATAATGAGATAAGTCACCCAGACTAGATAGGAGATCGTTAACACTGCTTATGCTGGGACGTGAATGAGTAATTATTTATGACTTGGAGTCATTCGACGACAGGAAATTTCAATTAATTAGATCTTAATTTTAATGATGAAGGGCATTAACAGGGTTTAACATACAATTATGTGCAGTGATGTGCGGCCATGGTACACAAGGTAAGCCAACAGTATCAATCTGCAGCCTGCAAGACCCACTTCATGTTGCGCCCACTGTTTCAAGGTACCCCCGTTCTAATTTAAGGTGTATGACCCGCCGAGAACATTCTGGCGAACTGTTTTTGCAAACAATAGTTTGTCGCAACACAAAATTGATACATTTTATATAACTGTTTACTTAATAATGGGCAAAGGTGGTAATATATTAATTAATTGTAATATGCAGTGATGGAACTATTAATTAAATCAATACTTTCACAATAATATTATATCTGTATGTATGTACAATGGGGGTAATTGTTCATCGTATCATTATTTATATAATGATGATTTACTTTGTTTATGAAGCACCCTACATGATTATGCCACACCATGTTGAGACCAAAACTGTCAAACATGTACTGATAGATTGCGAAAAAGTAAACTGTTAATCTGCTTGGAACAATGTCATGGAAAGCATCTGCAATCCTTCAATGAATTACTTCCAACAAAGGTAAAAAAAAATAAAAAATTAAATGATAGCTTATGCATAGTGGGTTCTCCCACTGTGTTTTGAATCAGACAGTTCAGAAAGCATCTTTGGTTGAAGGATCTACAATGATGCAAACATCTACCCTGCCTCATGTCACTTGACATCCACTCCGTATCTCTCTGGCTTGCTAAATTACGAGGCCTGTAGGGTGCACTACTCTGCTTCTGATTGGCTAGTACGGCCGAGTAGCGCGGGTCATGGCTTCATAGTAAGATTTGGAATCTCTCCTTTGGCTCACAGACACAGGTTGCTAAAATAATCCTCTGAAATGCAAAAATGTAACTTTTTTTTGGGTTATCTACAGGCATTTTGTTTGCGTTTCATATTGTGGCACTGCTTGTTTCACCCTCTGGTGTACATGGTTGTCTATGTTGTTAATGCAACAAACTTGTGAAACACAATGCACAGATTAATGTAGTTATTTGTATCCGTAAGTCCTAACCTATATCTGTGCCCCTATTTTACAACTCATATATCATCATTTCCAAAGGAAATATATGTGTGAATCTCCACCTTCTTGTGTGGACTCTTTTGAGAATATTTCAGCATGTTGTTTCACACAAATCCTTGAATACAAGAAGCAAGTCGACGAATAAGTAATTGCAGATGCAAATATGTATCTGTGCCTCTAATTTACAACTTGTATATCATCATTTGTAAATAAACCCAATCAGTTCTACAAATACATTGTGGTATTTTTACAAAAACACTCCCCATTTCGATGGCTTAATAACATTTACATAATATTACATGTATTTGTGAACTTTGAACCTAGAATTTTAAAAATGTATTGGAAATGTATTTGTGAATCTCAACAGATGTGTGTGTTTGTTGTGTCACACAATATTCACAAATAAAGGGAAGATACTTCACTCTCCCGTGAGTAGCGGCATAAAAACATACAGAAAGTAGGCAACAGGCTGATTTCAGATGTCCATCCTGTCTGTCCTCAGTATCAGCAGCTGAGCTTTCAGCTGCTCTATTCCCAGGAACCCAGCGATTAGGCCAGATCGCAGTCAAGTGCCCCCTGCCCAGTGCATCGGCAGCATGTGATGACAGAAGGATCAAAGGTTTGGGGTCACCATGCCACAAAAGCTTGAGTTCTTATTCAGTTGTCTGAGAGAGCTACTTTATATCGTTTAGGTTTTTAGGCTTTTAGGTTGTCAACAGTTGTTGCCCCCTGAGCAAGAGTTGAGTAGAACAGAAAAAATCACCAGTCATTGGTTAAAGAAACTGGAAGCGTAGTATCAAAATGTGTGCATTTAAATAGAAATTGGTTCCTTTTTCATTGTCAAGTGTACAATGAAGCCCTATAACAAGCTGGGATATTAAATGGTGAGCTCTTCTTAAACAGAATATCCCCTGAACGTACTATGAATTGACAAATCAAAGTGTAATCATCTTCAATCTAACCACTCAGTAGACCTAAAGTTGTGGTCTATAGAAAAACAGCTTCCCAAAATATTTAAAGCCAAATGTAAGGACAGTTGTGGTTCAATAATGATAGGGTCACATGTGCTTTTCTGGACTGAGAAACTAATTCCTTAGTATTTAGGGGGAAAAATTCAGTATTATCCTCTGGCCTGTAACCCTAATCCAAATGTAAATATGTTTGGTGTCTGAATTATCTGTTTAACTCTGTTAAAAACAATCATTATTAAAGAAATACAAAAAAAAAGTGACCCATAGTTGTCAGAGTATTGATAATAAATTGAGGAGCCTGTCAACATATGCCGTATTATTTGATCTGATTAGATTCAAGTTGATTAAAGATTTGGTGGGATTATACTGTTCACAAACCGTCCAAGGAATGTCGCTATTATTCTGCCTACATTTTTGACAGACAATGATCTGCAGGAGACTGTCCCTGAGGCAACACAACTTTTGATGCTGACCTTTACTATACCTTCTAGCACTGCATCTGTGGAAAGGACCTTTTCAGCGTTTAAGCGCATAAAGACCTACAACCTTATCAGAATGGGACAGAAGACGCCTTCATCCTTGGCTCATGTTTCCATTGAGAATGAGAGACTTTTGAAACTGCGGAATACACTCAGTCACTGACATCTTTGTCTAGAGGGATAGGATTTTGACTCCTGTAAGTGTCTCCTTTTCAATAAAGAAATACAACAATATATATATATATATATATATTCATATATAGAGAGTATATACATATATCATATATGTTATTTATGTATTTCATATGTAATTTCTCCATCTTTTTTTATTCTTGAATTTACTTTTTGATCAGATGTTCGGCTGTGTGCTGACACCACCAATATCTCAGATGTATTTAAGCTCTCATCCTGGTGTGCCGTCACCAGGCACTCATAGTGTGTTGTTATTGGTGCACATATGTTCTGTTGGGGCATGTTCTGCATGCCCCAGGGGTAGATGGACCAATTCAGAGCCATAGTACTGATGCCAGTACCATTTTTGGGGTTATGTTTAAAGTGTATCTAAATTAAACTTAACATTAACAAATATTACATACATAGCAACAATGGCTTGGGAATGATTTAGTCTAGTCTGCAAGTATTTGAGTATTAAATTATACAATATAGATTATGCTAAGAATGTCTGTAATCTCTACAATGATGTGTTTAATACGATATCCTAACTTTTGACAGTGACACCATGATAGTCAGTCTTAGGCTGTTAAAAATAGTAAATCATGCACTATACTTTAATAGTTAGTTTCACCGTTCTTCCCCAGTGGGTAAACATTTATCATTCATCACTTTGCATCATTTTGCATAGAAGGAATGGTATTTACCTGTGGCTTTGACTAAGGCTCGTCTGCAATACTTTTAGTATGCTGTTTTGTTATTTTGGGCTTTCTACCACTGTTGCTAATCCATTGTCCTGTGTGTTACCACACTGTGATAATTTGTTGCAGTTTTTGGAACCGTTCATGAGCCTAGCAACAGGTTTGTGTACCAAAGTGCCCACACTGATGCAGACGATTTCTTGAAAGGCAATTAACATGGTCCATGTTCAGGATCACAGTCAGCACCAAGCAGGCAGGAAACAAGTCAGGGGATTAGCAGGAAGATGTGACAGCAGAAATGGGTTATTAGAACAGGAAAGCACGTAACTGGGAGGCTTCATGAAAATAGAAATAGCTTGAACACTAAAACAGAATGCTCACAGGCAATCTGGCAAACAACACAAACTGCCTCTACATTTTCACACACACACACCAATAGGAGATTAGGAGCAGCCTTAAAGGCAGGCAGCAGATCAACGGCGATAAGAAGGGCTGGGTAAGACGGCTGATTTCCAGAATCAATTCTGTTCCAATTGACAAGGTCCTGATTAGATTCAGTTCCAATACAAATATTGCCTGGATATGAAAGAGATTATCAGATAACTAATGCTGTAAATTGTACAAGGACCCCTCTCTATCTGGGTGCATTATTAACAATATGAATGTTTACATTAAGAACACATGTTATGCCTCTGTCCCGACTTTGATGCTCGCAGCACTACGTTGTGGAAATTGCCAAGACCTGGTATAAGTTAAATCCCGATGTTTACATACTCTTACAGAGACGTAGCGATCGAAGCAGAGAAGAAATGAAACGTAAAGTGGTCTTGTGCTATGAAATGTCACACACACCCCCGCTTCTGAAATGAACTGGCGTCTGTTGCTTGGCGGTGCCTTCAGGGGAGCAGCTCCCAGCATGTTTGGATTCAATTGAGGTTTGCTAGTCTTCACGCATGCAAAGGAAAAGGCATACATTTAAACAGCAGTATTCCATTAAAATTCAACAAGGTCCCGTTAGAGAGAATTTCTGAATTTGTCAGGAACAAATTAATAAATGTCTAACTGGAATACTATATGATTTAGTGCCATATTGAAGGAGCCAAGCAGTTTTATCAATGTATGTAGTCAACAACTGACTGTCAAATCAAATAAAGAAAGTCAAATTGAATAATATCTCTAAGATTTGTCAGATTTCAAATTTTAACTTGATGAATTCTAAATGTTATATACTCTAGTAATAAATAAATGTTCTCTTTTTTAAGTAAAATAAGGGCTGCATTTAAGAATATATTAAAAAACAGAAAGCTTTTGAAAATGTTTTATCTTGAAACAAATAACTTAATTTTAGAAGAAAAAAATAATATTTAACTGAATTGTCCTTGCCCTGCAGCTTTAAATTCAGTTAATTCAGGTCTGAAGTGATGTCAATCAAAAAAGCTTCAATATCGTTCTATTCTAAAAAGAGACATTTGTGTCCAGGGACAGGACACAAATTTGGACACAAATGACCTGTGGTTATTAAAGCCACTTGTTTCCCTCTCTGTTAACATCAATGATGGGCACTTAATTAACCTTCCTCTTGTGTTAGCTTTCTGTTACCATCCCTTATGTTAGCGGGTCGGTTTTGACCCGTGTCTTAAATCAGTTGTAAAATACACTAAAAACTATTATTTATCATCCAATTTGTTTCCCATATCTTGGTTACCTTGTTAGGCTTCCTTATCCATGAAAATATTGATTTTAATATTTTTGGTGTGGGCCTCTGGGCCTTTTCTTTGTCAGTATACCCCTCAATTTCAATGAAAGAAAATGGTAAAATGAACCTCAAGTGAAATATTTCATTAAACAAAAGGTTGTTTTGTTACCTGAGTATTACTGAGGGGTATTAGAACACATCTCTTAAATACATTTGTTTTATTTATTTTTTCATTTTAATATTATTAACTATAGTAACATCTATGGTGTTACGGGTCAATTTCGACCCATATATATTTACTTCAAGAAAAAGTCTAAAAAGTATTTTTCCAGGAATAATTTCTTCTCTGTGCCCACCATGGTAAGTTTCCAAGGACATAGCTGGTAAAGAAATTGTCACAAGTCATATTGTGACCGTGCAGTCAAGTAGTCATTTCACACGTTTTCCTTAGTTTTGCTCACTGATGCCACTCACAATCTGTAGATTCTGTAGAAAATATTTCTGCCGATCGATGTGTACCAGAGACTATCAGTGCCCTCATTGCAGGATCTGTACACTCCAGCAATAAGAAGAACACCAATATAAGCATCCAGGTATTCCTCATAATGTCTTTCCACATGTCGCCATGGACTTTTTTTCGTTCAAGGTTTGTCATGATGACTCTTTTTAGTGACAATGGCATAAATAGCTCAAAACTTGTCTTGATGTCACTGACTCTCGTCACAGAAAGCCTTGTGATTCCTGGGGTCATTTTGATGACATTTGCAGCATCTAACCTGCCATATACGTACATCATGAGGTACTGAGCTCCAATAGATCTTAACATTTTTCAGTGGGAGCAGCTTCATCACCGGTGTCCTCCTCATCAGACTCATCACATGTGTCTGTGTCTTCTGGATGTTACTCCTAATTATCTTCCTCCTCAGAAACCTGCTCATCCATATCGCTATGCGTCTTTGTTTGTTTTGTTGTTGTGCAGGTATACTGGCTAAAAAGGCAAAATGAGAATCCCCTGAAGCTCACATGATTGGGAGAGAAGCTGTCTGTCAGTGTGTTGGCTGACATTGCACTTATGATTTCAGTTTTAGCTCTAATTATTGCTTTATAATATTATTTTTATAACTGGGTCAAAACCGACCCTAACAACACAAAGGTCATAATTTCAACCAGAGCATTTTATAATTTAATTTAAAAAAAGATGTTGGTTTTATTTTGTTGTAATAGAGGTTCCTGTCAAAAAGCCTTGATGCATAAAAACAAATTTATGTGGTTCTTTTATGAATTTAAAATCTAAAACGGGTCGGTGCCGACCCTAACACAAGAGGAAGGTTAATATGTTAGGATTCTAATCATATTGGGATCTGCGGTTTATTTTTCTGTTCCTTCATTTCGGATGAGAGTGGGTACGTTTGCTCAAAAGATTTTTGCTCGGTCTCGTAGCGGAGCTTCCCATTGCCACTTTTAATCATCGTTACGGTCTCTGAACAAATGAGACGTACTGGCTTTGAACTGTCCATGGGAAGAATGAACATCCATTCTTGTTTCAAGGCTCTGGTCTCGCTTTCCACGCCATGTGAAATAACGACTCTGACTCACGTACTTCTCCAACTGTTGAGTTTCTCTCCCCATCTTTCTCCTGCGTGTGTGTGTGTGTATCTCATTGGAGTTGCATTGCTAATTGGAATACACATATTTGATTGGCAGAGTAGCATCGCGTGATATGATTTACAACGCATGGAATTGGTCGCGGTGTTTCCATGACTGGTGAACGAGTGCCGTGAAGGCTTAAAAAAGCTGCGCCGGTTAAAATAGAAGCACGCCATCAAAATGTAATAATTCTCACTTATCCATCGGTTATAGGTCCAGGTCCGGATACAACGGCGTCTGGGTCCAGACCTGGATCGCGGCCTGCCCATTAGTGACTCCTGTAATGAAAGATCGATCTCTGGATATTATTAATCACTTTCATATCATTCAAATAAAGATACATTTGAATTGTGTACACATAGGGTGTCTGGTGAACAGTAGAGGAATAGCCAAGCAAGAAAGAAAAAGAAAAAACATATCAGATCAGAAACAGCATGAAAAGAGGAGTATGGACAGAGCGGATGGAACAGCTGTGGCCATGACAACTTTTTATGTTTCGTATGAAATACTTCCCAATGAAATGGTGGTCTGTTGATTATAACGAGTAACTGAGACATTATTTATGGAAAGGCACATTAATGTTAAACTTTCCAAATGTAAGTTTGCATTGCTTTGAACATCATGAACAAAGTGCATTCAGCCAAATTGTGTTGGGGTGACAGCAGTAGTCTCTGTGACGCATATCTTAACATCCGAACAAATCATACTATAATACTAACAACTGAAAGCATAGACAGCAAGGGAAGTTCTCAATTATATTATATTATATTTTGTGTGTGTGTTCACATAATTTGGTTAAACTGAATAAAGTCTCCCCAACTCACTATTGTTCTTGTCCTTGAGTCTTTAACATCTGCTTTAACAACACCAAAATGCCACTGCTCTAAGGTTTTTAATGATTTCAGACCAGTATGCCTCACTTCCTTCTAAATGATTATTATTTATGCAGGTTAGGCTTTTAAAGAGAACTAAGTATGCTCTTAGCCCCTTTGCAGTTTTATTATAGATCAAACAAAGGGGTTGAGGATGCCACATTTACCCTGATTTGTATATTAGTCAGTCTAATCACCTGAATATAGTACTTAAGCAAAATTCCATTGATTTCTCTTCTGCTTTTATAACTACTCAGCCTCACACTACAGACATGCGATTCATGGAATACTTTACAGTGGATTCTTGTTGATTTTCTCAAGAAAGCCCCATTGGCTCTGGTCAGGGCTGTGTGCCGAACGGGTTCATGCTTCATTTTTGAGGAGCATTTGTTTTTTAGCAGTGGAGGAAGGAATGAGTTATCAGTTATTGTCCAATCATTAAAGACCGTGTTGAAATAGATTTAAAACCACGCGCAAGAACGGGTGTTGAACCGCCAAATAGTTCAAATCTGACTTCAATCAATCTTCAATCTAAACTGACTTCAATCAATCAACTCTGGAAAAGTATCTGTCAAAGGTAATGCATCACCCGCTGACAGTAACTGTGGCAATTGAACCCCCCCAAGACTTTCTGACCACAGGGTGAATGCTCGGTCTTGTTGCAGATGTTCAGAATACATAAAACGGGTCTCGGCACCCTGCAGTGTAAAGCTGACTCCCCCAATGTGTGTGAGTGCATTACTGTTTTTTGATACAGCATCAGGAACACCTTACAGAGTGTATGACTACAGTCCATAACAGTTAAGTTTAGTAGCACATTAAATCTATGTGCCAAAAACACATTTATTATTTAGTAGGTAAAGTAATACAATTCAGGGTAGAAATAAATTGGTTTAGTTTCTAGTTTTTTGTTGCTTATGTGTTCTCTGTGCACTCTTACTAACTTTCTTACTCACTCTCTGGTTCGCAAACCTTGAAACTTAATTCTTCTACCCACAAACACTGCATATATGTGTCCTCAACTCTTCTTCCAGTGTGCCCTCTGTTAAAGTTTGTAGAGACATCTGAGGTTAAGACATCTCCAAGAGGATATCACAAATGTCCAGTAGGTTAGACTTTTGCAGAAAAGTTACTGATGAAGTTACTACCCTCAGGACAATTTTTGACAGGGGTGATCTGTGTCAAAACAATCAAAATCAGGTACTTTACTGTACTTTCTATTTACTGCATTTTCTATAACTAATAATAAAGAAACCAAAGTACACACACAGATCAGATCCAGTGTCAAAACACTAAGTTAAGTAAAGTAATGTTGCATTGAATCCTTGCACACTGGACAGAGGGAAATCTGATTTGGTCCACTTGTGAGATTGATCCAGAGCCAGAGACAAAACTGAAACATTCCTCCAGGTTATAGACTGAGGCCGGACAAGGCGAGATTCACTTCCCTAAGCCCTGGAATCTCTGTATCCCCAAGTCCTAATTGGCTTTTGTGATTGGCTTGTTAGAAAGCCAGGGTCCTATCCCTGAAATTCCCACACAACTGTGGGGGGCTATTCATTTTCACTGTGAGCCACTGATCCTTAACAAGATGTCCAGTCCTGCAGGCGAGCCACTGTGATCCTCCAGAGGGCAATCAGTAGACTCTCTCACCTCCTGTGTCTTATAAAGGGACTCCCTCAGGTGATGACTGGGGCCAGGGATCAAGCAGTGTGTCACTGCCACACTCTTACTCTTAAACACAAGTTCATTCCTCACCCCCAGTCCATCCTACTAATTAAACTTGATGCTCCGGAAGAAGCCTGCCTTCAACATTGTATGAACCTCTGTTATAACTATGGCCAATGCAGAGCCACCACGCAGAGTTTGGAGAACCAATTTAACTTGAAGCTTCAGGGGCCAGTTGCACAAAACACCTCACATTTTCTCCTTAAGTTTGACACTTAAGACATAACTTCTCTTTCGCTGAAGGACTTGCTTGAGGTCGCTGCACTGAATCCCTTAAAAGTTTTCCTTAGTCAATGAAAAACATTGAGGCATATACTGCATTGAACAATTGAGAGATTGTACAGCAGTAAACCTCTTCAGTTTCCATGGAGACAGTTTGTTGCATGCACTCGCACACTTCTGGGAAGCCGGCAACATTAGAGAAGTGCGCCACTATCTCAACCGCCTCCCAGCAAAATGTGTTTGAAACTCTGTAAATGAAATAGCTCGCCCAAAGATCCTGTAGTATAAAAGCGCAGAGCAGTCATTCTTCACAAATGGGCTGGAAGAGCACAGCTGCGGAAAGTAGACTTCTCCAAGTCTAGAAGGTCGGGCAAATCATGAATCGACGGTCGGTGAAATCTTTAGTGCCAAAATGAATTGCTCATCGTTAAGCGTATCCATTGCGTTCTCCCGATATATTCTTGGGATTTGTATATTTTCGTAAGTAGATAGATTTAATGATTAATCAACGTTTCAACATCACAGTCGCCTTCGGGGTATTGAGACAGAAGACTGTCAAGCTGGTAAAACATTGGTAAATCAATACATCTTTTTTTGCATGGTGGCTGTTTTCACCGTGGGCGCCACCTTTCCAACACTGGTGTGCGCTGCCTCATCCTGACGCACCCTCACATCGCCACGAACTCTCCCATAAGATAGAGATGATGGAGACAGAGGGACCTCAAGGTTTTTCCTTGCTTTGGTTCGACGGTTTAACTTCAAGGGATTCTTTGAGTTTAAGACCAAGATGAGGAGAAAACGTTAAATACTTTGATGTTTTAAGGAAACCTTAAGGAGAAGACATGAGGGCGTTCTGTGCAACCAGTTTATGGTGTTTTCTGCAGCCGGCCACAGAATCCTTGTTTGTACACTTGTTTGGCCTTTAGTAGATTAATATTTCAGTAAATGTAACAATGTATCCATGGGGACACAGCTATAATATTAACATCAACATTCATATTAATAGTATTGACTGTTTAGCATCTTATCTTTCTTAATATCCTGTTTGAAACATGTTCTCTTCATTGATTGTGTAATTGACTTTTAAAATGCAATATTAGGAGGCATCTCACACAGTAACAAGCAGAGTGACTTTTAATGAGGCATAATTGATTTACCAAGATGCAATACATATCTTCTACAGATAAATGTTATAACTCAAGAACTATATCAAGATAATACATTCACCACACACTTTATTGGTCTGCTGGTGTTATGCTGAGGATTTTATAATATTTAGTATTACGAAACGAGCAGCATAACAGACATCTTCTCTAGTGGCTGAAATAAACTTGAGTCCCTTTTACAGCCTAGATACCATGGACCATGTATCTAACTTACAGAAGACTTGTTTCTAATTAACTTAATCTCAATTACAAGAATTGCTTTTAGTGCACCATAGTAATTTCCTAGAAACTCAGACAAAAGAGCAAGTAAATGGTGATTGTTCGGCATACACTTATCTAGATGTGTCAGTGGTCTCATGGACTTTGTGTTTATTTATCAAATGTTTTGGAAAATTGTGCCTTGTTCATAACAATGGCAATTCACTTTGTTTTTGTTTTGGAAAACAATTTTGTCCTCCAGGATAATTGCCCTAAATAGCTGGTTGTTCCAGACGAGAGAGAGAGAGAGAGATGACTAAACACAAGTGATGTGGGGTGAGGCTGGGGTCAATTAAGATCGGGAGTCTAAGCTGCTGCTGAATTTCAATTTCAAATTCATCGATAGGAAATTGTATTTTCCGCAAACACACAAAACGGATCGCAAGGAAATTGCTGATGGAATCCGATTGAAATGTAATTTATTCCCAATTCAAAGAAGAAGGCAACTGAAAGTGTCAAATAGTTTATATGTATGCCCCATTCTCCTAATGCCTGTTCTTTAAAGACACACACACACACACACACAAAAGAAGAGTGGGCATACTCTATGAGAGAAGGAAGGAAGATGGATAGACAGGTTGACGGTTAGATACTGCCAATAGACAGCATTTTTACAATTAAGAGTTAATACATTCATGAATTAAAACAAGGCAGGTTTTTCTTTTTTCTTTTTCAATTCCCTCTTCCCGTTCCAGCTGTGTGTTTTAGGAGGGACTGTTGATCATTCGCACTTCCCCCCCACATTGTGCAGTCTCTGGCATCACTCCCTGCTCTATCATTGGCACACTCTCCCATCTTGTGTTTTAAATTGTAGGAGGCAAAGAATGGAGCTGTGTGGGGCTTGTTTGTTAGAGACACAACACCCTCATGAGTTTCTCCTGGCAGCGTGCCTAGCCACCAGAACTGCGGCGCTCAACACTAGAAAACTGGAAGTGAACCCACTCTCATTTTTAAACGTTGCATATTTATTTAGGCCTAGTCGTTTACCCAGCAGTCATTAAGGCTATGTGTGCAGCTTTTTCCTGTGATCTACTCACACTAATTATATCAAACTTGCTCTTTGAGTTTAATTTGTTTATATTAGACGATATAAATAAGGCCTTTCCTCCGATGGCTTCACAGATGGTTGAAGTGTTGCACTGTAATGCGTCTGCACTGGGTTTTGCGGCTTGGCCAGGCTGTCCCACACCACCAACTCAGTTATTGTCCTTTGATTGGACTTGTGCTCCATCTTTACAAACACAGACGCACCCCACACCAAGTACTCCCACACTACGTAAATAGATAAAGATGATGGACTGAGTATTTACATCATGTTCATTAGAAAAAGGAATAACCGAGAGAAGAGAGGTCACCATCCAGCCCACAGACTTGCCTTTCACTCTTGACGCTCCTTCGCCTTTCATAAAATATCTCCCCGTTTACGTGAGATTGAGCAAAGATGGAAGTAAGACTTTTGTGCATACTGTCTCTTTCTCTCTTTTCACAGCACTCGGACATAAAAGATGCACAGATTGCAGCTGGCTGTTGCTGGAGACTTCCACAGAGTCCATTATAAACTTAGTTCAATATTTCACATGCCAGGGGCATCAGCTGGACACCCTACATCTGTGGAGAGTGAAGTTGATAGGCTTGGCTTTATGTTGCTCCCGGGCACTGCTTGAATAATATATGAAAGCTCTTAAGGTGGCCATAGACACAGGCTTATAAACTTTTAACAATAAGCACAATGATAGCATATTACTCTGATGGAATGCTGGAATTATACATTAATTATTAGGTCAGGCTTGTACTGAAACCATTCCCAGCTAGCTGAGTGTGAGGCTTTCAGTGAAGCAGCTTCTCACTACAGAACATGCGAGTGGAGAATGGAGGAGGATCGTCATGCACGACACAACTTTATTGTGCATTGCCAGAGACGGCAGGGACAATCCCTGATTCATCTGTAAATGAAGACCGTCAATATACAGTGTGAGCAAGTGTTTTTGCTCTCATAAAGATGAATCAAGCCAGAGACAAAATGCATCAAATTATCAAGATGCTGCCAAGGGTATTCATGTTTGTACAAGGTTTAGCAGTGGGGGTGGGAAACAGTTGTAGGTTGTCAGAAAGCTTTGAGGATGAATAAATATGATGAAGGGCCTTAATTATGTGATTGCTGGCTTGGAAACTCGGCAGGGAGGGAGAGAACTCCCACACCCTTCACAGGGGGAGAATGGCAGGTACTTTCTACCGGGTGTTTGAACGGCGCTGCGTTTTTGCATTCTACACCTCTGTGCACTTGAATGATATTTTGATTTGTTGAATAGCAACAAACGCACGTCTCTGCACACTTAAACGGGTAGAGCGCGAATGAAAGAAGTGTTTGGGATTAAACGGAGGCAACATTTAAGGACGATTCCAGCAGTGGGATTGCTTACATCTCGGATATGAGCTCATTGTTGCTACTGTTGTTGCATTGCTATATTTACATGAAAATTCAGCTCTTAGCCCAGTTACTGTAGTAAGCTGGTCTTGGTCATAACGCAGAAGAACTCCTGTTTGAGTAAGAAAACCTGGTTAAGATGTTGGTCGCTCCCTGATAAACCGCTTACTGTCTCATTCCTTCCACTTTGTTTTTTGTTGTTATTCCAAAATCAGATTCGCAAAGCATTGTGGGCACAGTTTAATGTCAACAAAAACACTGCAACGCAATTCTTTCTTTTACTATTGGGATTCTGAATGTAATAAACAAACTAAGCTCCTGCTCTAAGAGTCTGGCTTCGAGCTGAACCTTTTCATACTTTTCTGCTGAAGTGGTGTATACATGTAGGGAGCATCTCTGGGTGGAAATGACTACTCTATTAATTGGTTTATTCATAACAACAGTGCACTATATCACCGGATATCAAAGGCACAATAATGTAATTAAACTTGAAAAAGACTCTAAAGCGTAGCCGACTCTGTGCATGCAAATGTATCCCCTGGTGCGGTGACTGTTATTATAGAGAAACAATAACAGACAGTAATCAGTCAATTGGCAGGAGTATATTATATTCAGTATAAGGTTCCCCTTATTGTTACCCTAGTCCTCTAAGCACAGGTGGAGGATTCTGCTGAACTCGCCCATTGATAATTTGCATAAGCGTAGCTGGCCAATCAGGAAGTGCCTACGCGAATACGTGCGAACCCTACAGTATTGTTGCAAAATCAAAAGTGAGGTATTTGGTTTACCGTGCTTTGTGGGTGAGTGTGGGTTTTATTTGATGCGTCGTCCCCATTCCACAACTAATGTGTTTACCACACTGGAAAAAACTTTATATTGTAATACTCTGTTACAAGTAAAACTCTTTACAAGTGCAAAATATTAACATCATAATATACAGTACCAAAAGTTAAAATACTTATTTTGGAAACACTACTGCATTTTATATGCTGTGGGGTCCGCACTTATGTAGGCACACCCTGATTGAGGGGTTATGCAAATATAAAAAGGGCGGATGCACGCTCATGATTGGAGGGCATTATTACATATCCAGACCAATAGAGGGCGGAGCCTTGTGAGTAATAACCACATGGCTGGACATGCCACACCGGTCTTCAACATTGACCTGCGACACATGGCGCCTAGTGCCAGCTTCTTTTTCAATTGTTCCCAATGAGGAGAAATAATATGTGGCCGCATGCTGAACGCCTTAAACCTCCATTTGTGGGAGCAGATTGTGTGGGTGGAGTGAGTGCTGTGCTTTGAAGCAGACATCCTCCGTCAGGTATTCATGGGAAAAAAAACAGTGTAAAACCAATATGTAGTAACCCAAATAGATTATACAAGGCAAACGAGCGCTGCTTGCATATCCTACAATGCTGGTTAGGGTGGTGACATGTTGACAGGATATAGTGGTCGTAGAAACATAAAAAAGCAACAACCTCTAAGCCCTTTTGTTGACACCCGGTGGACACGGGCCCTTTATGTTGCACTGACAAGCATCACAAGGCTCAAACTGAGTAGACGTGTTTGTTTTCATGCAGGTGAGGCACTGCAGGTTAGGCACTGCTTGGATCACTAATTCAGGACTATAATCACTCAGTAGATAGAATTTCCTTACTTACAACGCTAACGCTGTTTAGCACCTGATGAGATAATGGCTAAAAACACTTATGGGGGCTTTTTTTTCTTCTCTCTGTCGGAACAAATATGCTTTTTCTAAAGTATGTTCACGCAGAGTTGACTTTACAGGGAGCTCCCTATTGATTCCTTTTCCCTACAGCTCTTTCACACTCTAATCAGACAAACAAAACAAGGGGACAGGTGCCGCTTGAAGATACTGGCAGCACCATTAAGTATTTAACAAAAATGGTTCACCGCAGAGGATGTATTCCTATTCTAGTGTAACCTACTTATCACCACAGTATGCATGTGAATGCTGATGTTTATTATAGTGTGCCTGCATGTTTAAAACATTAGTCAAATTTCACAAGTCTGTTCCCAGCGCAGATTACTCTTTTGGGGAGGGGCCTGATGAAAAAAAAGAAATGGAAAAATAACAAGTGGTCGGGTGTGCCTACTGCTATCTGAGGTGTGTCATGTGGTGATTGTAAGTGTTATGGTTTCCTTCTTCTCTGTCTGCTTCTCACAGCATATTTACCCTGTGCAATACAAACACTGCAGGATACATACTTGTCCGTGTTTATTTCTTGGCAAAAAATATTTCACAGATTATTCCACATCCGTGCACCACCAGATATGTCTTTAAAGCGAGTTGTCGCACTGTTTGAATTGGTGACTTTGCTCTTTGTGGTCCCATGGCATCGGGCGCCTTCCTTACATGGAACAAGCTCTATTGAGCTTCTTTTTGTTGGACCACAATACCTCAGGGTAAGACTTTGGTCTGGCCCAGTTGACTGTCAATGATGCAGTTTAGCTTTTTTTGTCTCTCCCCAGCCTGAGGAGGAAGTATAATTGAGAAATCAGCAGGGCCCTCTCCTCCTCCTCAAAGTCATTTGCTTACATACTGTGTTACTTCCCACACCAATCATCAGCTTAACGGCTTAGCTGTATTTGTACTTGAAGATTGTATGGATGTTGCCGTCAGCCGTCTTATCCTGGCAGCGGCTGTGAAGGAGAGTAGAAACTTTTGCTCTGGCATGCACGTATCATTGATCCATTTGGTGTATGATTCTCTCAATGAAGTTCAGTGATTAAAATCACATGCAACGCAGCCACGTCTGTGGGTGAATGACCTCAGAAATACTGACACAAAGATGAAATAATCTCGTAGAAGGTGACGCACTGAATGACAACGCTGTCTCTTGAATAATAGTTTTCACCAGACTGGATTTTGTTAACGATTCTGAAAGAGGGATCACAAAAAAAAGCTGAAAATTGACTTGTAAAGCCATCCAGCAGTAATTTCACCCTTATTAGAGAAAGATGGATTCTTGGGGGATAAAGCACAGCTAATCATCTGTCAGAGAGCACTCCTCTTCCCGTACCCTGAGGCTTAAAACACATGATACATGATGGGATGATAAATAGATGGAAAACATGAATAATGGCACATGGAGTAGATATTTAAAGCACAGGACAAGTGATTGTATGACAATTTTTGAAAGCTTTATATTCCTTTTCACATGCTATGCTTCAGGCAACTTGAAAAGTCACTTAAATCTAAATATTTGATCAATCACAAGTTTGTCTGCAAAGGTGTGCTCTTACAACGACTGGCCTGTTTTTCCGCCCCCCTCATATCTCTGTGTCTTAAAGGATCCCTCTAAGCTGTATTGTCACACTGTGAAAGGCTACCGTCAAATTCAAGTTACACTGAACAGAAAAATGCTGAGGTCTGAGATTTTCCATAGATTACTGTGTCATCATTTTTTGGGGGGTACGTTGAAGAGTCAAGCCCTTGGAGATGTGACTGTTCTCTTCTTTTAAAGGCCAGAAAATTGTCTTGTGAAGTGGCCTGGCCTGGTCTAGAATACGTTCTCAAAGCATTGCACATTATTCCTCACGTAATCTCAGAGCCAAAAGAAGATGTCCCTCAAAGATTATACACCTTGTGGCTTGTAAAGAATAATGTCTACAACAATACATAATACACCACCAAAACACTGGATCCTAGATGCCTATCATCATAAGAACTACACTCTGGTACATAATGAAAGGAAATTAATTTTATTCAAACGCTGAATTAACATTTCTTACCACTTGACAATATGAATGATATCCCTTTAATAACTGTCTGACTTACTCCCAAGTGAAACATGACTCCCCTGTCAAGACTTTATATGCTGACATTAAAGGAACCTATGTGAATTAATAAAAGAGACATACGGCAATATGAAGGCCGCTCAAACTATGAGAGATGACTAATTAAAATTGTCAAAGGGAATTAATCTTTCGTGTCAGCAGTTGATGAATAAGTATCAAAGACTGGCATGTCTAATTGTTACCGTGTGGCTCACCTATCATGTAAACCTGCAAAGGTGCAGTACTCGCAGGTCTTGCTAATGTGGAAAAAAGACCAAAGATCCACCCTGACCCTCCATAAGATGTTTTACAGGTTTTTACCTTGTGTGATAATATCATACTGCAGCCACCTTTGATGCTCAGAAAGTGAAGTTAGTTCACACCAACGGGTTCAGTCATTAAAAGCTTTTGGAACTTATGAGTAATGCTGATGTTTTTCTGGTGGCAAATGGGGACGTGTCTCACTTTTAAAACACATTTCACCTCTACAACGTCTTTCAATGTACATCATATGAAGCTAAACCGGTTATACTATGTGGATGGTTGATCGAGCTAATTATTGCATTGATTACAACATATCTCTGTCGACTCTGCTGTCCTCACCTCACATAACACACAAGCAGTATTATATAAGGAGGATTTGAAGAAGTTGAGTGTGAACTGAGGCCACCATGACAACACAGTGCACCATGGTGACGACTCTTACATCTAATTCATTTCTATTTCGCTGAATTTTCTTTGTTGGCTTTCCATCAAATTTGATAATGCAACTGAATAAGTATGTATGCAAATGCCCTTGGAACTTTTCCATTCAATACAACTCAAACGGTGTTTCTCCCGATGGCAGATAAGTGTTGAACAAATGAACAAATGAATTGCCAAGCATACCTTGGATGCACTGGACTGTATTGAATCCATTATCCAAACTTAAATACATATACATATATGAAAAAAAAAAAAATAATAATATATATATATATATATATATATATTAACATATAGTTTTGACAAGCTGTTAAAGCAGTTGATTTAAGAAAACATTTCCCTGACAAAGCAACACAGTCTGCTCCTTGGTAAATCTCTTGTTGTGCGTTCTTGTTGAAGAGAGGAACACTCGTAGCATGCAGGTGAATGGCTGCAGACAGAGAACTGCTGATGGAGCATTGACTGTAATCCTCAGGCGTTAACACACTAATCTTCCCATCTGAAAGGTTTGAAACATGGCAGCAGTGTTTCCCGAAGTCAAAACACAGTAGCTAAAGGCACCCAACAACCAAGGTGGTTGTACATAAAAAGGCAACAGTAAAGATGCTTTGCTTTACAGATTCTTTGGGTGGTTGATATAACTAGCTGAGTAGCCTAAGGCTTTGGCAGGCTGTAAAGCTCTGGCTTGATTTTATTCTAGGGTCAGTCTCCGAGGGTATTCATTTTATGATAAGCGAACATACATGTAAAAACTACCACTATTTCTAACAGTTTTTTTTGTATGCTATTACTATTAGCTAATGCACAGACTGACATTTTGACATTTATAAAGTGTCCTTCTTTTTAGCTGTTTTGGTTCCTGAATACACTTGTGTTTAAATAACAATATTGGCTTTTCAATAATTAGTCATCTTTGGGGAATATCATACCTGTGGAGAACCAGGTTTCCTCAAGGTTAGATCAAAGCATTCAGTAGTCACATCACATACATTTTTTTACACACACACACACATGGACTACGCCTGCCTTGAGCCGTTGAGTAGCAACTGACCAAAAAAAGAGGACTGAACTAACAATCTGTGCCTCTTAGCAAAAACACACCTGGAAAAGCGATTAGATGAGTATGCTCATTTACACACAACTATATGAGTTTGTACTGTCTGAAGAACTTACAATAAGTAATGTCATGGCTATTTGGTAGGTACTGAGTTGTATAATCTCTCGGTGCAAATGTGCTTCTCAGATGAAATGAACACATCTTTCATTTGATCCTTCGCTAATTGATATTTGTCCCCTGGAGACATTGAAAGGACATATATACATTTCTAAAATGTTTTGTTTATGCCCAAAAACCTGTGGAGGTAACATTAGCAAAGTATGTTAGCACACCATTAACTACCAGTAGCGCCTCTGTGCTACACAATGAGGATTCTCTTTCATCAGGAAGACATTTTCTTCTTTTTTTTTTTTCCCAAAGGGTTTACAGAGGCACTTTTGATTCATTTTAGGATGGTAGGAAAAAGTCTGCTGATGTGTGAAACTTGCACATTAAGGGGTAACGTTTTCAACAATATATATATATATATACGTGTGTGTGTGTGTGTGTGTGTGTCTGTTTGTGTGTGTGTCAGTATTGCAATGTAGAGTTTAAAATTTAGTGGCACTTATCTAAACCCAAGAATCACTTTTTGTTGAAAAATAACCACAACGCTTGTTCTTCGGGAGACTATCTGTATTCAGCTTTCTACACTTCTGTTAGCTGTGGACCGAGCATGAACCCTGCCGAGTAACTCACAAGAATATTAAATAATCCACAAATTATCCCAAGCTCGATTAGAAACAAAAGAACACCGAACACTCAGCGCACACTCCCAAAAATCTCCAGTCCTTCTGTGAGAAATAATAGAAAATGTAGCAGGAATAAACTTTTGACATGCATTATTTACCCGGGTTCACCTTGGCAGCTTGCTGTTCGAGATTAAAAGAATGATTTCAAAGCTGTAAATAATCTGTGCAGGAACATATCACATCCTCTGAAGGGCAGTGAATTATTTATTGTAATCTGGCAATGCAAGGTTGTTTATCACATATTAATGTGATACATCAGGGAGTAATTCTCCTCTGGCACACCACAAGCAGTTTCACTCACTTGGCGTCAGGGTACATACTCTATCTGTGAGGATTCATGAGGCTGTAATCTGAGTGGGAGCTAATCTACACCTGCAGCACCCTGTCAGGAACTGGTGCTGATTATTTGCAGAGATTTGTGTGACTACCTGCAGATAAATTGCTCAGGTGTCAATATTCCCAATTCAGACTTTGAAGCTAAATTGTACAGAGGAGAATATTCCCTTTGTGCATTGTTCTTGTTTTTGTATGCAGTGATGAAGGACTATTGCCTGCACCAAAACAATAAGGTACAAGACAATGCGGCATTAAATCATTTTTCAGCATGATATTATAAAGTGACCTTATTGATGTGTGAACGTTTCAAAATGATGCCGACTTTAAGCGGCTATGCACCTTTGTATTGTCTGTGTCAGTATGCTGAGATGGGCTGTTAAACACTTTACAAGACAACGCACTCACTTTTCTGTCATATTAGAAGTGATTGTTCAGCAAAAAGTCTTTGTGTCTGAATTTTTTTCGAACACCGAAGTGGGATATATATTTATATGCCACACTCTTTACATCTATAATAGTAGTGGTGTAAAAAAAAACACTGTCGGCATTTGTGCTTTTCTAGTCACCGATCACTAATAGGGTTACATTGTTATCAACCAAGCTGTGTTTAAATTGACAGGAGAACAAAGGTTCCATTCAGTTACATTACGATGCGTTCAGGCTCTGTTCAGTGGAAATGAGTATTGAGCGAAGGTAAATTATAATGTTATCATATGTAGTGTTGCTGATAAACTTGAATAAATACAGTCGTTTGAAGGAGATGTTTACACAACATAAATACATATTAGAGAGGGAATTATGACCCGTTTTCAATAGCTATGGACAGTTTATAATACATTAAAACTATGAATGACAACATTTGTTTTAATCCATACAAGTGCATACTTGTATTTCATTATCATTTTTAATTGTGTGTTTTTATGAAGAAAAGAAAACCCACTCTATATTACTATAAGAAAGTAAAAAGATAACATTTTGAGTTTTTGATGGTTTAGACAGACTTTTAAGCAGTTCAAATTATTTTTGGGACGGTGGCAAAATAAATAGTCTCCAGGCTTGTAGACCAGCTGCTATAATCAAACAACAATATGGATGATCAATGATCTGCAATTAGTTTCTAATGCAAAAAACATTTGATGAGGGATCACAGTTATATTTGCTCCCTTTAAAAAAAAATTTTTTTGCTGATCCGTGATTGTGATCCATGATCCGAACCGTGAGTTTTATGATCCGTTGCACCACTAATAATGAGACTGTCCATAGTTAATCGCAAATTAATTGCACATTTATTATCAGTTCAAAATGTACTTTATAGTATTTCACACTTATTAACATTGGTGTGGATAAATATCCTTATGCAGATTTATGCATATCAATTTGTGGAAATTAATTAACAATACAAAGCATTGACAAATATTGTCCAGACACCCTCACATGAAATGCATTTGTCTGTGACAGTTTGCTTTATTACATTCAAAGCTTTTGATGTCTGTTATTATTGTCAATCTTGATAGGCCTCACAATTCAATTAGGGAAAAAACTAAGTGAGAAAACGCAACCATAAACAAGAGACATACTGCAACCAGACACACGTTGTCTGTTTCTACGATTTGTGGCTTATGAATGTTTAAGTGTCTACATGTTTTCAATTAATAAAAACCTAATGTCTATGTGCACTCAGTGAAACTTGCAGTGCTTCTGTTTTTGGTTGTGTTGTCTCTGTCTTTGCATGCGTTGAACTCATTTTATCTGAGAGATTATACAACTCAGTACCTACCAAATAACCATGACGTTACTTTTTGTTAGTTCTTCAGACAGTACAACCTCATCTAGTTGCGTGTAAATTAACATACTTACACAGATGTGTATTGTTAGTTCAGTCCTCCTCTTCATTTGGTCAGTTGCTATTCAATGTCTGCTTCAGGCAGACACAGTCCTTACATCCACCCGAGGTACTGAAAATAGGCATGTGTGTGTGTGTGTGTGTGTATATCCAAATTCTTAGATAAATGGTGAAAACTCCCCAGATGGCTTCTTTAATTTTATATTTGACTTACATAGTATTATTTTACATACATTTAAATCAATCCACACTGCATGTATTACAAATCAGTTTTAGAAAACCTCTTGCTGCACTTGGAAAATGTTGGGCAAACTGGTGATGACAACAAACTTCATTTTCTGGTGCCTGGTCCTCACTCTGGGCGGACAATATGTCACCAGTTGCACACGACTTATGGCTAAAAAAGAACGAGAGATTGCCTTTAGGCTCATTAGGAACAACAGCTGGTTGGGTAATGAAGAGGAAACAGCATGTCAAGAGGTTCCCCAAACTTCCCAAGAGATACATTTCTAGAGTATGCAATTGAAAAGACAGATTAATGTTGATGCATCATCACTTTACAGCACTTAAATGACTCTGAGAGTAGATTAGTCTCTGTTGTTGGATGTCATTACAATATCAAAGTACAGCACATATTGTTGCTGCTGTAGTGTATTCACAAGTATATGAGTAAATATTATCCATTGCAGATGTAAGTGCACTCTCTTAATCAAGAAACATGCAGTCCTTTATATGACATATTTATTTGCTTTCTTGCTGAGAGTTTGGTATATATATATATATATATATATATATATTAAAGTATATTAAATAGTCCATTGGGGATTACACTCTTGTTATAGTCCAAAATAACAAAAACATATTTTCCACTTTGATTATGTAAGATGTGTTTCCACCACTTGATTTATAGATGGTAAAAACACTTAAAAGATGCTATTAATCATCATTCACATCCCATCTCGCCCCCTTCACAGTGTCAGCTGGTTAGGAAATAACCTCCTCATCTTGTCAAAAGGGTTTCACAGGGATGCCCGCCAATGTTGTCAGTGCTTCCCACGGTAGCATCAAGTTGACTGGAAGAAGATCTCTACCCCAAATGTTCAATCCCATCCAGCAGATGCTCAATTGGATTGGATTCTTGGGACTGGGCAGTCTGTTGCACAACGCTGACTTCACTGTCGTGTTCATGGAGCCGTTCTTGGACAATTCTGTTCATGTGGCATTGGGTACCCTGCTGAAACAATCCTTCCGCTGCAGCGCTTCCATGCTGTTAGGGATGCACCTGATTAGCAATAGCACCGTGCTACCCTGTGGCATTGAGCCATCACTTCTCTTTTATATATGCGCCCCCAAATATGTGTCGCAGAGAAAAAAAGACCACACACCTTTGTGATGTGTGGTATGATTAAGCAAGTACTCATGTGGATTTCCCTCTAGTCTTTTTTATCAGTCTGGAACAGCAGGAACAAGGATTCATCAGTATTTGCAATCATGTGTGTGTTAGTCTTTAACTATACGGAAACCAGAGCAACCTTTTCAGCTGAAATAAGTTGAATGTCCCTTGCTGCATGACATATTGGGTGATAACATTCTGTCAAAGTCTGTTGTATTTCTGGAAAGACAACTAAAACGTAGCTTAATATGGTAAATAGCCTATGTTATTTATTGACTAGAGTTAATAAATTGTATCCCTAAATATCCACGCCAATAAAGAAACATTGTGGTTGGTTTATGTAAAAATAAGGTATAACTGTTTCACAAGGGACAGCTGGCAATCTGTGTTCACTCAGAACTATTTATATGACAAATGTGGCTATCAAATCTGAAATGAATCATATTATTCTTGCCGCTGTCTTTGATTCATGTGCCAGTTGGATTTTGCTGCCAAATACCAAAATTATTGCCGTAATGGTAAACCATACCACACTGCTACAAAACATGGAGCACAGTTCACATCGCATGGATGATTCACGGCTGCAGGTTGACATGGATATCTGTCAGCAGGATATTTGATAAAGCAGAATGGAATGTTACAATGCGAGAAGCAGGAGGCAACAGAAACTTTACAGAGCAATTCACATTTGTTGATGCATTTGCTGAAAAAGTCTCTTGAGTAACAAAAAGAAAAACGATGAACATTGGCCATATCGCTCAGTGTCATTCTTGGTGATTACAGCACAACATTTTCCTTTGTGGCTCTTATTAATTGTTGGATATACTTGTGGCTCATATGTTTGTTTGTTTTCTTATTTTGACCCTCTTCTGCTACAATAATTCAGAGGTGCCAGTCATCAAAGTGGTATCCATTATGATCATGAATAACTTTTTGTCCATCTTCTCACCTTAATAGACACAAAGTATAAATAGAAAAGTTAAATTGTGAATTGGAAAAATCAACCGCTTTTTTTAGGGTTTGCGTGTCATATTTAAAGAAGTGCACAAACTGTAATCTCCTCATTTTCTCCCTTCAGCCTAATTTCAGATCAATTTAAGGGTTGCGAAGGTTGAGATTAGAGATGTATTGGACAATACCGATGTTTTAAAACTCTGACCTGCCGATTCAGATTTATTTCTGCCTCAGATTTTGTTTCTAAGAACTATAATTGACAGCAAAAGGTACAGGCCAGCTCTCTGTAGGCCAACTGTTTCAATCTCTCTCAGACACAGAGGGAGAGAGGGTGTCAAAGGAGAACCTTTTTTCGATCATCAGTCGCCTCTCACGCTTCACTCGGACAGTCAGTCAGTAAAAGAAACAGATCTCTGTTAGATATGCAGCGGCTTGTTGTGTTGGACTGAGCATCCTGTTGCATGCCAGCTATCTGAGCCCTTGATCCCCCCTTCAGTCAGAAATACCACACAAAGTTAAGCAGGATGTTTTTCTATCAGTATGAGAATAACTTGTAATATATAATGTTGATGTATAAGGAATAAGGTAAGCTTACTATTCCTTATTTCCCCATTTGTGATTTTGGGGTGATCTGGTGATTTGGTATGGGTCATTTGCCAATCAGCTGAAAACTGTCCGGGTTCCAGCGGCAGCCGACCGATCAGTGTTTTTCTAGTCTAGATGTGATGTGATTTTAGAAACATCCGGCACCCTTGGACTAAACTTGTCAGGATGTTTCCAAATTATTCAAAAGATAAGAATGAATTGCTTTTGTGCAAATTGTTAAGCATTGTGAGTCATTGCCACGCTACTCAGCAGAGATCAGGGAGAGGCTGGAGGGCAAATGAAGGGCATATCTACGTGCATCATAGCAGGGACTTGTCATGTTTTTCTTATGTTGAGGGATGTGCTGCCACTTCCAAATTGTCCCATAATCCGGGACAAAATCTCTTTATGATTACATCATTTTCACTCTGTAAGGTATGCACTGCACTAACGAGCCTACTCAGTCTAACATTCAAAGCGGCCAGAGGATATGCTACCTCATGCTGCATAAATTACTTAAAAGTGTCTATTTGCATGTCACATGCACCTGAATTTATGTACTCTATATTGATGTCAATTTTCAAATTGTGACACTGTCAAGTATAAAACGGCATAAAGGTACATGTGTTAATGGGTTCCCTGTCAGGAATAAATGATGTGTTCATGTATGGGCGGCCTGGCAGGTACGAATGTCTATACTAACCTTTCTCAGTGGCCGTGGCCGTTGGGTCCGCTATTGAATTTATAATTAACTTGTGAGGAAATGTGGGCATTTTTCTATTAAAAGAGACATCTTGTCAATTACAATCCTTGCAGAGATATTCACTGAACTTCCTGTTGGAAGAAAGGTCAATAGCTGTGTGTAATGAGTAATTGACTCAAGGCAGAGAGCAGCTCAGGCTCAGTCTGTGGTTCTGATCAAGTAGCAGAATGTGATTTATTTCCATATCATTTTCTCTCTCATTTTCTAATGTGTTAGAGAAATCAGGCCTGATTGAAGTGCCACTGTTGGGGCCAATTCATCACCAAAAAATGACTCGGGGAAAATGAAGCTCAAATGGGCAGAATGATGAAAAGAACATGGCTTTTTGAATATGAGAAACAGCAGACATGGAATAATGACCCGCTAGACTGAATATTAGACTTAAACAATGGGATTGTGGTTGTGGTCCAGTGATGATGGAGCGCAAGAGCTAACAAGCAAACGCGAATTGTATTCAAAGGTTTAACATATTGTGGAAGGTATTTATAAGCCAAGGTAAATGACACATGAACCATTTTCTTGGTTTCAACAGAGTAATGGCTGAGTTAAACAGGAAAGAATGGTGAACCATACAAAACATACTCAGATCTCCTTCAAAGTTGCAAGGACTTTCATCCTAGTGTATACTTGTGGCAATGAAACATACACTTCATGTAGACTTCCGGAGCAGCATTTATATTCAAAATGCACACGATATCTGAATTAATAACTTGAAGCATGCTTAAGATTTGTTTTTTATTTTCCAGAGGTTTACTTTTTGTAAAGTAAAACATCGAAAAAAAGGAAGGCATTTTAGTTGAACAAGAAAAATAATTCATATGAGGGCACAGAAATAAATAATGTAACGGGTGGTGAGATTGTTTTTTGAAAACTTGACGTTCGGCTGCTAGTCAAGCTGATTGAATATTTATAGAAATGTATGACTAATGACAGAGACAATGTGGTACACACAAAGAGTGTGATGATGGCTTTTGGGCATATGAGGCATAAGAAAATTGTGTTTGGGTGATACATGCACACACAATGGCACAACCACACTTATACAAAGCATGCACATTAAACTCACACAGTGCTGGACACGTACAGTCTTCTCTGGGTTTTAAACTTGATTACAAGGATATAAATTAACCTGTCAAAAACAAAAATTATTCGCTAGTAAAAAGTTTCAAACTTCCAAAAGTGTAAGATGTTGCCTCGAGGCAAGATCATTCACTTTGGCCACAAGTCCCCCAGATAACATGAAAAGAGTGAGGGGGGGAATTCCAACCAATGCAGTTCGAGAGGAAAATGAAAGAACTGGCAGTTTTTCATCAACCAGCCAAGGAGTTCCCATGATGCCGAGCAATATCACACAGACATCACAAAGTCACACACTGAGACCTTAGCTTAGATGTTCCTCTCCCCGCCAAAGTCAAGATATGTAAACATATTTGGCAGTGTTAATCTTGACAACTATTTAACATGGATGTATCAGGTCTGTATGATGTTGAGCCTACACTGTTGAAAACCCCCATGTATAATTCTCTGTGAAGTGTAAAGGCTAAAGCTCTAAATGCTTCTGACAGATCACAGCAGGTAAAAGTTTGGAGAGCTTTGGGATATGGATTTTAGCTGCTTTATTGAAAGTGGTGGAACGTTGCCAGACTGTATCATAACGCAGATACTTTCACTCCCCGTCAAAGTCCTCTTCATACAGACCTAGCACCGTCCTCTTAATATTCTAAAATCATCATTAATGCAATACAGGATCTTGAGCTTTTAGCAATGGAGACCAGTCCTTTCCATTATTAAAATCATGCAAAATTCACAAGTTGTGGATTTTTAATGTAAAACAGATAGACCACGTTATCATGTAATCCATGATATGCTGTTCATCAAATGTAATCTCCAGTGATTTCATTCTTTGCAATACCTGATAATGTGTGGTGCTAGAACATGTGACCTAGACAAAATATATGTTTAATCCATGAGCAATAATTAAACTAATCTTTATTAATTAAATTACACATTTTGTCAGGACTTATATATGCATAATTTTTGACTCATGCCATATGTGGCCCAGATCTCATAGTTCTTTGACTTGTTTCTGAGGCAGGTTTTCAACAAGAATGGCCCTCAAACCTGTAGTACCACAACAGAAGCTGAATATCAATGAATTTTGTGCTGATGGAATATTACAATTGAGGACATGTGAGTGTGTGTCGGATGGGAGGGTCACCTGCGGGCGGCTTAGGGGTCCAGGCCTTCCACTTTCAAAGGAATATGAGATCTGACGGGCATAAAATGTAATTGTGTCAGTGATCATTTTGATTATTTTCAAACCGTGTTGATGAAATTGAGGTTGTTGAAAGCCAGTGCCATCGTCATGTCTGTAAAACGCATCGTGAGGTTGCACCTTACTGAGATTTTGTCACTGCAAATCATTTTTCGCTTTAGATGACTTCTTATTAAAGAATAGAAAGTGGAGAACCTAAAACCCTCCTTTACTTTGAACTATACAATCCCTGGGTCACACACAGGCAGGGTTTAGCAGAGTCGTTCCTATCCTCAAATGCACTTCATGGAAAGAATGCAAATAGAACAATTTCATCCAAAAGAAAGAGATAAGAGCGATGGAGATTACATTACTTTTGTAGCAGACTGTCCGACTGTCCTGCTAACCTTTTCATCAAGAGGCGTTTTCTTCCAGCCGCTGTTCATTTGTAATGCCAGTCAGCGGCCTCTCAATCCTCCTCACAGATTTAACTTGTCAGCAGAAAATGTCAGGACAGCTCAACTGACCTGAGATGTCAAAGCTCTGCCTTCCGAGAGGACTTTAAAATGCCACGCAATGATCAAATGGACCGAACCTAACACAAACAAGTGGAGCCATTTTCATAAATTATGATACCTGAAAGACTTTTCATTTAAGGTTTTCCCTCCCGTGAACGAATGTATAAGGAGAACAGGATGACACTGAATATATGTGTCACTAAAAGCAACCAGCGGTTAGAAAACATGAAAATCACTTCAGCACGAATCCCTCCTCTACTATTACAGAATATTTCAAAGTAGCTTTTCATAGTATGTAATGCTGCTCGGCAAGTGTCTCTGATCACTGAAATGACTTTCAAATCAATACATCCGTGTGCACTTAGAGCTCAACAGACAGACGCGGCCTGCTTTCTCCCTCTCCGACATGCAAATACACTTTGAGTTCCGTGCACTTGCAAGGTGCAAGGTGATTTTTCATGGACTTTTTGCTCTTTGCTGCCACTTTCTGCAGTGCAATTCTAAATGAAGCTAATGACGGTACACAAGAATGTCGAGGTAGGTGTTTGACATTCCTCCGTCTCCTCTGCAGAACCATCAACGCTGCCTCATTAGAGCCGGAATCCGACTGTAGAAAGGGAATTTTTGCAACATTAACTTTAACATTGCCAATCCAGTAAATAATATTCGAGTTATGGCCCTGGTCACCTGATAGAAATGGTGAGAGAGAGAGAGAGAGAGAGAGAGAGAGAGAGAGAGAGAGAGAGCGAGAGAGAGAGAGAGAGAGAGAGAGAGAGAGACTCCCGTGTGTGTTTTGCGCAAATGTTGTTGAATTGAGAGGCAATTTAAGAGTGTGAAACTACAGTGATACTGTAATTGCCTTTTAGGTTGAATTGTGCAACATTTTTCTCAATTTTCAGAAAATTGTGATATATCGACAGTCTGTGCCTTAACATTCTGTATGGGTTGAATGGATGAATAATTCCAGTTTAACACAGTCCTATGTCAAACAATTAAGTGATAATTTGGAACAATTGAAACAAATATAAATACATGTTTTGCTATCCCTAAGAAATAACAAATGAATAATTCAGCTTGTAGTCAGTTCAAGCTTGTACATGCTGTTCTTAGTAGCCAGTGTGAAGGGGCTCTGTTCTTGCACATTGATGCATTCGGCATTCATACAATATGCAATAATAGGTTATTGTTAAACAATTTGAAGAACTTTGCATCCACGCATATGTGACTCTTGGTCAATCCAGGAGCATCAAAGTGTTAAAAATGTACATATATTTAAAAATGTTGTACAGATTACCACTATAAGCTATGTGACTAACTAATAACATTATATTATTTACAGAAAATGTATTTCGAACAGATATGGAATTAAAGTTTATTCAAATGTCCACGCTGACAAAGCCGGGCTGTCGGTGTCAAAGGCAAATTCCTCTCCACCAACGTGGGCATCTGCACCTTTCGACTACACTGTGACCCTGACAGTGTTTCTCGGGTTCACACAAAATCTAATCAAGTCTGCAAAAGGCCCATACAATGTAATGGAAAAATAACTGCATATGAATGTAATTATTGGGAGATTGTTTAGCATGCATGCACCGAGACACATCTCCTGTGCGGGGGTGTTGTGGATATTGACAGGGGCTGGACATATTGATATGTAGTGTCACTTGATATCAATAGGTCACACAGGATGATGTGGGATTTGACACATCTGGGTGTCCAGTGGCCCAGTGGGCTTTCCCAAGACACTGCAGGAGTGCTACAGCTGCTGCTGTTAATGATACTACCGATAATAAATTATCACAGCAGTTCGTGTTTTTGTCTCAAAAAGGTGGCTTTAAGTTATTAAAGGAACAAGGCAAGGCAAGGCAAGGCAAGTTTATTTGTATAGCACATTTCAACACAAGGTGATTCAAAGTGCTTCACATACAGCCATTAAAAGCATAAAAACACAATGCAGAATAAAAGATTTAAAAACAATTAAAAACAATTACACAATCCAAAATAAAAGATTTAAAAACAATTAAGAACAATCATTAAAACAATAAAAAACAGTTAGAAGGCAAAAAGCAGAAATAGATAGATACAGAATTGAATAAAAGTTGCAGTGCAGTTTAAGATATAAAATGCAGTAGTGAAATGTAGAATCTGGTTTAATTAAAGGCAACAGCAAACAGAAAGGTCTTCAGTCTGGATTTAAAGAGGCTGAGGGTCTCAGCAGACCTGCAGCTCTCAGGGACCTTGTTCCAGATGTGTGGAGCAGAAAAGCTGAACGCTGCCTCTCCGTGTTTAGTTCTGACTCTTGGAACAGAAAGTAGACCCGTCCCAGACGACCTGAGGGGTCGGGATGGTTCATAAGGCAGCAGCAGATCACTAATGTATTTAGGCCCTAAACCATTCAGGGCTTTATAAACCAGCAGCAGGATTTTAAAGTCAATTCTTTGTTGGACAGGAAGCCAGTGCAAAGACCTCAGAACTGGAGTGATGTGATCCACTCTCCTGGTCTTAGTGAGGACTCGAGTTGCAGCGTTCTGAATCAGCTGCAGCTTTCTGATTGACTTTTTACTGAGACCTGTGAACACACCGTTACAGTAGTCAAGTCTACTGAAGATGAATGCATGGGCACGTTTCTCCAAATCCTGTTGAGACATAAGTCCTCTAACCCTTGATATATTCTTCAGGTGATAGTAGGCTGATTTTGTAACTGTCTTGATATGACTGTTCAGGTTGAGATCTGAATCCATAACTACACCTAGATTTCTGGCTTGGTTTGAGGTTTTTAACATCAGTGATTGTAGCTCAGCGCTCACTTTCAATCGTTCGTCCTTGGAACCAAAAACAAGTACTTCTGTTTTATCTTTATTTAATTGAAGAAAATTCTGGCACATCCAGTTGTTGATTTCTTCAATACATTTAGCCAGCACTGGTATGGGATTATAGTCCCCTGGTGATATAGTTATGTAGATTTGTGTGTCGTCTGCATAGTTATGATAACACACTTTGTTGTTTTTCATAATCTGAGCCAGTGGAAGCATGTAGATATTGAACAGAAGAGGCCCCAGTATTGAACCTTGGGGAACACCACATGTCATACCAGTCAGCTCTGACCTGTAATTAGCTACCGACACAAAGTATTGTCGGTCCTTCAAGTAAGAGTCAAACCAGTTAAGTGCTGCGCCAGAGAGTCCTACCCAGACTTTCAGTCTGTCTAGTAGTATGTTGTGATCGACTGTGTCGAATGCAGCACTGAGATCCAATAATACTAAGACTGAAGTTCTGCCACTGTCTGTGTTTAAGTGGATGTCGTTGAAAACCTTAACAAGAGCAGTTTCAGTACTGTGATGCTGACGAAAGCCAGACTGGAAGACATCAAAACAATTATTTTCGGCCAAGAAGCTATTTAGCTGATGATAAACCACTTTTTCCATTATTTTACTTAAGGGGAGGTTTGATATTGGCCTATAATTCTTCATTATTTCGGGGTCTAAACTAGCCTTCTTTAGGAGTGGTTTAATAACTGCAGTTTTTAGGGCTTGTGGGAAGACACCTGTCCCAGTGACTTTGAAGTGTCCAGCAGCTGCTGTTCAAGGACTCTCACAGAAGAAAAATAAAATGTAGGAAGATATTAGCAGAAAAAAATGCAAGCAGAAGCGAGAGCAAGCAGAAGAAGCGTCTGCACTGTAAGAAGCCGGAAGTAGTAGTAGGTCAATGGGATGTCTAATGAGTTTTTAATTTCACCAGTCAACACATTCTCAATATACATGCTGTGTTCTTATTTTAACCTTGTCTGAATCAATATTGTAGAGAGGCAATTATAGATATTATTTCAAGACAGCCTGCAACCAGACAGCAAATTCATGGGTCAGTTGTCAAAATAGAGTAGGTTAAGGAATTACTTCCTGGGACAAAATGCAGGCGAGTAAGCCACATCTGTAGCAAGCATGCTTGGACCTAAACGCTTAAAATAAAGCTTCTTCTTCTTCTTCTTCTTCTTCTTCTCGTTGTTTGTCTCTTCCTCTTTTTCCTTTCTATCTATCCTTCGATCTATGTGCTGAGTTGGCTAAAGTGGAGTTAACGAGGATAAGTGGACCACACATGGGCAAAATAGTTCAATAAAGAAAGCTCGGGCAGATGTTAATGATTATGGATTTACAAGGATGGGGTAGAATGTATAATAACTCCTCACCTGGATGTACAGCTTCACTATGTACCTTTACTTTCACTGAGAAAGTTTGAAAAAGAGAAGAAAAGAAAAACTATTTATTCACTTTTTAAAAGGTATTTCTTTTGAAAATTGACTAACTGGATTTTGTCAAACAGTTTAGGAGTTTAGAGTTTATTGAATGGCGAGCTTCATTGCATTTTCTCTTGTGCTATAAGAAAATGTTCTAAACAATCCACAACTTTCATCACTTTATGTTTTGTGACTTTTTTTCTCTCTCCCTCCAATCTCAGTGCCAACACATTATAGAATACTATCAGTTCCACTACCCTGCCTCATATTAATTTTTCCCCTGGTTGGTTTTATATCCTTTCTCTCACCCCTAACTCTTAACTCTCCCACATTAGGGCTGCATACCAATCATTCCAGTTTTAATACCCCACTGAGATTAGAAGGTACAATATTATGGAAGACATCCACAGCACTGTTGTACAATGACCAGCAAAGTAGCCCAACCTGCAGTGGATAATAGGGAAAATGGTTATAAGACCATACCTTATTCCTTAAAGCAGTGTTTCTTAATCCGTTTTCAGTGATGTACCCCCCTTTTTCAGTACCCCCTAACCAGCACAACGCATTTTTGGTAAGAAAAAAAAGAAAAAAGTATACACAGTGCTGTGCCATCAGTGTCTGATTTAATTAAAAGTTGTATACGTTTATGAACATACACTAGTTGATTGAATATTTATTAAATAACACATTTTAAAGGATTTTTTAATTGATGATAATCTTAAACATATATTTTTCAAAACAATTCACGTACCCTTATTTGAGAAACATTGCCTTGACGAACTTTGTAATCCTGCAACATGGACTACAGTTTACCTTTGAAGACAAAATCCGATAAAATACATGCCTTATGAAACTGTATTTTTCATGCCACACAGCAAAAAGTTTATATTTCAAGGGGTGGGGCACAAGAATCAGAGAGGTCCAACCTTTCCACAGTTCAGCTACTCATTAAGTAACAAAACAGGTCATTGATTTTACAGCTTTGTCCAAGGATTTTATGGGACATAAGTGACTCTCATAAGATTTCACTATGCATCATTAAATCGGAGATGAAGATGAGCCCCCAAACATTTTCCCCTCTGTAGTGAAAATGATCCAAAGTCCTTGACATTGCCATCAAAGAGGTGCAAGGTATACATACAGCTGAAAGGTCTACAACGGTCAGCGTGTTTCTTTATTCATTTGCGAGCTACACCCACTGATGTTAAGCTAGCTAGTGTATCATTTTTGGAATAAAGCTCAATTTTAAGGCTGACTACCTTAATGGTTGTATTATAATAATTGTTTCTTTTTCAGTGAAAAACAACTAAATGTGGTAATTCAGCTTCAGTTCGTCCAGTGAAGAACACACATGCTGCCGCCTTTTCAAAATGAATTTCATAATACATGAAAAGGCTTTTAAAGTCTCGCATAACTTAATGGATGACCTTCTTATGAGCCAGTTGCAGTGAAGTGCAAAATTGTTGCTTGATCCCGAAGAGTGCTGGTAGACATGCAAATGGTGCCATCTGTCCACTTTGGAATTAATATCATAATAGGAGAACACAATTAGTCTTCACCATATTGATGAGGTGCCCTATTTTCGCCATCATGAATTCAGTATTTATCCCCCTACATTCGGTAAAATATGTTTAAATGTCTTTTATTTGCAGCCATTAAGTATTATGATTACACAGTATATTACAGCCAGTACATAGTCGACGCAGGTGTTGATCATTTTGCCGAAGCCATAAGTCATGACTGAGGTACCACAGGACTGGAATGAATAAGTTGGACCTTCTTTTTCTTTAAGCACAACCACTTGTACATTTGATGTAAACAATTTGAGTTAATTTTGTTCTCCCTGCAAACGTGCATGTAAACAGAAATCTGAGCTGTCTTCCAAATCTTTGTTTTGATGGTTCTTGTCTTCCCTCTCATCAAATTTAGACCATCAAGTGGAACTTCTGAAACTGGGGCAGATGAGGCAACTGTAGCACATGAGCTTTTTGCAAGGGAAATGTATCAAACGTGCTGCACCAGTGTGTTCACAGAGACAGATATGGGTTGATTGCTTGAGTTGTTAGAGGACATTTACAGTAATGAGGTGAAACATTGCATGAAAGCCACACTGGAGGCAGAGAAACAAGTGAGACTCCTCACCCCCCTGTGATCTCTACATTTGCTGACAGTGGAAACTTGGATATCTCTTTCAAGGTTACTTTATTTTTTGTCATCATTCCACTTTCCAAGGAAAGGTGCAACCTTCAGGGTGTCATTCAAGTCCCACAACCATTTTGCATGTCAAATATGAACATTTTGTAAAACATTTATTCGGTGAAACATGAGAGAATATATTATTTAAATCTGTGTATTCTAATACTGTAAATGCCATAGGTGTTTTTGAGAGATATTACCCTTTGTTTAATTAAATTGATTATAAGCAAATCTATTTCAGTTTAATTACTATAAGGTATATCTGGGGAGAGTATTGGAAAGGTATTTTAAGCCCAATTCTAGCTTTAATTCAATGTTTATTCCATGGACCGTAATTGGTGTAACCATCTTTTATTGGCTCGTCTGTTGGCTTAACTGGATTACTATTGAAGGCAAGTGCCAGAGTGACTTTACATTTAAAGTTCCCAGAGGAGATTTCACCACTGTTGGTGCTGTAAAGGAATGTTTTCATGAGTGGGGAGGGCACTGTTTAACAAGCAATGTTTTGGGCTTGACCACAAGGGTGCATGACCGAGGGACTGACGCCATACATTTCTAATGACTAGAAGAGGTCAGTCAAATTGGATGGTGAATTATTTAATCATTGGTTGATCATACTTAAATTGCTACAAGTAAATGTAAATATAGTTTTGTGTAATACCATATTGGTGTACATTTCACACAAAATACAATTAATACAAAATATGTTTTTCTGCTATTCTGACATATTACAAACACTGAGTTTGGTGCTGCTTAGCTGAACATGAAGACTTTTTTCTTTGTGGAAGAGGTTGGTTGATGTAGCACACCAGCTTTGAGCTGACCCATTGTACTGCACTGCCTGATGTTCAGTACGCACACACTGCATGTTTTGTACAAACTGGCCTTGAGAAGGGGTTGATCTCTGCATGTCAAGAGAGCATATTACCACATCTTATATAAAGAGTATTACACATGAATGTATTATGTAACCACACAGAGCCAAACTCTTAGAGAGGTGCCAAAAATCATTTCAAGGAACAAATGGCACCCCAATTACCGAGCCAATGGGCTGCTGTGATGATTGGATCTTTTGGACAATAAGTCAATTTTGTAGGTTGTGACGGACATGAAATATGCAAATATATTGTAAAATTGCAGGAAATTGGTTTTAAATGGCCTAAATGTCTCCGGGGAAGGACTCTCAAAATCCCCTTCAATGCTATGCACTTTTTGACCTCATTAAAATTTAGTTCCAGCCTTGCTGACAGACATTGAGAAGGGGGTGTTGTCGGGGGGGTGACACAGGCAGACATGAAAATGGATATGAAAACACGATCAAGCAAGCAACGTAGAATTATCTTTGCAGCCGCGGGAATAAAATTGCATCTGTAAATGGCCTGTGTATGTGATGAAGTCTTTGCCCAGATACTGAGTGTAACCCAGAGGGGCCATAAATGAGATGAGGAAATATTGTTTGCTTTACTGTTTGGTTCAATGAGGGGAGTAACAAGCAGACTAAAAGTAAAGAGCGCAGTAGAAAAGTAATTTCCGCCTCACACATATACTACTTGATTGTTCACAGTTATCAGGACTAGAAAAGACAAATACAGACAACACTGAAATAGAAATATGAAATTCAATATATATTTTCATTATTTTAAGCAAAACTGTTTTATATTATTAAACAGATCATATCTTTGGCAAATATGAATGGAAAAACACATTTATGGTTTCGTTTTTTACATCTATGGCCATGTTAACTTCCTAAATCACCAAATCTCCATTGTTGTCGAGTTGGACAGCGCACACAGCTAAAGCCGTTATTGCAATGAAAATGCTTGGTTATCCATTCGTGGTCTATTCATCATTTCCCTGCTTTTGTCAATTACTTTGATTTGGGCCTGTGCTTGATGAGGTGCTCTCTTGTCCAAAGGGATTACATGTCTGGCTGGTGTTGCCAGTGGCTACACTGGTGTGGGAGAAGTGGCAGCGCAGTAATTCACTGTAACTGGGAGATAGCATCTAAATGTTTGTCAGATCCATTGCCCACTGTTAAAGGCTGCCATTACTTTTATTCTGTCAGGATTGTCACTTCAGATGGGAAACTGCATCAGCTCACTGTTGTCCCCTGAAGCAGAATGAGTATAGGAGGCTGTGTTCTCCTCAAAGATACAGCTTTCCTCTTCGGGAGCAGCCAGGCCTTCAGCTGGGGACTCTGTAATGTATCTGGATTTGTTTAGAATCATTGTGGATGATTAATGATTTGTGACATGAAATGCTTAAGATGAGTTCATTGCTTTCTAGTTTACTGGACAGCGCACACTGGAGTGTTACAGAAGAATGGAAGAGGGACTTGATTCAAATTGATATCAGTGTTATTCATAAGACCTAATATGTTTCTGCACATACTGTAGAGTAGGATTAGGTATTTTTTAGAAAAATGTGATGTGAATTTGATACCGACGACATACTTTTTCTTTGACACTTTGTGTGAATGTAAATCTCATAGCCTGGTTAGTAGATCAATTGTTTTTTCTATAAATTACTGCAGCGCATGTCTCAAATATTAAGTTTTCTAGAAATGACCAGTCCATTATGTAAACAGTCTGCCTTTGCGAATGGCAAGAGGTATTCGTAGGCAACAGTAAAAGAAAATATCCAAATTCAACATTCATTCAACCACCTATCATCCCACCAAATTCAAAATTTTACATTTTTAATATTAATCAGTTGCTTTTGCCAAATATGTATCACTCACTTTAATCATCACAATAATTTGATCCACTGCTCTTATTTAAAAGGAAAATATGTCACTTTCAAAGCTGGTTGCTGACATCAATGTATCATTTAACAGGTTACTTTGTCAACTGAGTCCGGCGCAGTGCTCTCTCCACATAAATGCACATTCATGACTTTAATTACAGCAAACTTCATGGAGGACAACTGAGGGGAAAAACAGCATCACTGATCTGTTTTTAATATTATGTGGTCGAGCTCAGCTAAAAACAGCAACGCACCAAATCCGTTGGCACATGGCAGTGTCGTTCATGAAGGAAGCCCGGTTGTAGCTGCTAGAGACGATGGGCATGTTTCTGATGTTGCTCTCTGGTTTTCTCTATGGCTCGGAAAGCACTGAAATGTGGCACATTTCTACTCAACGTTTTTTGTCACCGTGTACGACCGAAACCATTCTTTCTTTCTACTAGCAAGCCCCAGAGTGGAGTAACGCGTCTCAGCCATCTGATAACAAGTGCACTCAATTAGAAAAGTAGATAGTCTGTTGGTATGCCAACGCGTCTTCATTTTAAAGACATGCGAGTTCAAGTCAATTATCCGTGTTTATCTAGCTCTCACACATTACCGTTAACAGATTTCCTGTATATATATATATATATATATATATATAGACTTGCTAGGAAACAGCTTCGGTCAGTTTTGACTTACTTTCTTTCTTACTTTGCTGTTGTTTTCAGATCTTGACTGAATGTGAAAAATATCCAATGGAGGAACATCACGGACAAATGTCCTCCCACACAGATGGTAATCAGATTAGAGGCCTCCATTCAAAATGCAGACAGGTGTCAGACAATACGTGAACTAAATGAAGATCCAACTCAAAATGACTCAACGTATTTATCTTGTTTCCATACGCCTCCTTCCAGCCAGCTGTCTGATTAAATACTTTACTTGCTCGATCCTACCACTAATGCAACATCGTCCTGAGTTCACTTCTGTGATGTTTTAAGTCGAAAGGACAGCTAGTGAAAGGAGTAGCTGTACTTTCACAATGAGATGGCTGAAACAAAAGATGTGGACATGCTATTGGTCTGTTCTAAGTTAACAAACTGCATTCTTACACAATTGGTGAGTTGTTATTGTGTAGAAAGTCCTAACATATTATATTGACATAAAATTATGGTACACATACATTTGAATAGAAGAGCCAATTCTTTTAAATTGCAAGGTGTCCCTGTGAGATGGTGCTTCACAAAAACCCATAAACCAATGTGTGAAGTAGGGCGATATGGACCAAATCATATCTCTATTTTTAGGCTCAATCGGCATACACAATATATATCTCGCTATTTTCTACAAAGTGGGCTGAATGTTGTAAGTCAAAGATATATGTGAGATGATTAAGCTACGTTTGAGACAAATCATTGCGGACTGCTTTAATTCAATGAAATTCAACATATTCATCATGCTACGGTATTTTCAACAATTTGTTGTTCTGGATGACTCATCCAGGGTATTACTATGTAATTAGTGTTAATATATTTAAACAGACCAGACTTAGCCTTGGTTGCATCCCGTGACAATTTTGAACATGTGCACAGCCTCAAGTGTCTTGAGAAGCGTCGATGTTCATCCATATACACGCTGAAACCTGCACTGTATTTTTAAAGATGTTTTATAAAACATAGTTCGGGAATGAAAACCTAGCCCCGAACTCAGCCCTACACAAGAAACCTGTTCACTCCCTCCTGGACTCAGTTCCCACATCCCTCCCCCCAACCCCGTTCTTGTCTTCCTATTTCTCTCTCTCTCTCTCTCTCTCTCTCCCACAGGACTACAGGAACAACGGAGGACTCAGCCAGAGCTTCTGAAGAGACGGCCCCCACTCACGAGTCTCCGCCCCCACCGTTCCCTCCAGCCACCGACTCCAGCAGTCTCTCATCACACCGCTCCAACCTTCTTTCCACGACCCCCTCTACCCTTCTCGTTCCTGCTTCCTCTCATCCCCTCATCCCTCGACCCCTTTCTGCTTCCTTAATCCAACCCTTTCGTTCCATCTCGCAATAAACCATCCGTAAACTCTTAGCGCTAATGCAGTGGTCTTTGTTAGTGAACTACCAGCAACTTGAAAATATGTTATAGGCTCGAGTGAGATGTTTCCAGTTCTTGCAGCTCTTTGAACAAAGACTTGTCAGACTACATGATGGCACAACGTCTCTCCGGGTTTTGAATTCATTCAATGACCTTAGGTTTTTTTTTTTTTAGGGAGCGATGAATGAGAATCATGTCCACAGCAGGCTTAGTTTATGCATGTAATAACCGCTGGCCATTTATATAGCTTTTACTTGCCAATCTTTGTGCTTGCATGGCTACTGTAAATTAACTTAGTCTGCTTGGTTGTCATCAAGAATTTGAAGAGCCCACTCATAAAAATGATTTATCGTCGGAGCCAACATAAATATCCATGGCAGTAAACTAATAATATTGAACATTGTTTGAAAAGAAAGGGAAAGAGAGATGGAGACGGGGAGAGAGAAAGAGATGGAACTTTAACAATCCCTGTGGAAAAATAAAATAGGAAGGAAAAATATAATATAAACACCAAAATATACTGCTTAAAAATGTCAACATATTAAATAGTGTGTAAATGAGAACCATGCTTAAGGATTCCTCTCATGTATTCATTAGCATCTCCATCAGCTAAATGAAGATGCTACCCATCAATATCTTATTTAGATATTCATTATTTAGCATGTAATCTGTGCTGTATATGCTGCATAATGTTCAATCACCAGGCCACAGAAAGTGCTGCATCCATCTAATCTTGCCACTCAATTATTTCCAATACAAACACATCAAATAAATTGTACATCTGCAAAACTATTAATCATAATCATTTTCATAACATGCAACTTGACTGTTTTTCATGATGTATAAACTACTTAATGTAATTTCAGAATGTTGTGAATTTTGGAACAAGTAAGGGTTACCAAGCCTATGAACTTCATAATTTGTTTCAACTTTACTGCTCCATGATCTCATCGCGTTGACAAATTAAACCAGACATGATCTTAGCTTACTTGGTTTTATTGCACGATTTTTCAGAGAAGCAATTTTTCACCAAACGCTGCTGCGTCATAGAGTGCTTGAAAAACAACGAATGCTCACTGAAACTTCTTTTTATTCCAGCCATTTGTTATTAAATAAACGCCTTCGACATTTTCACCCGAAACCACACTGCATCATGAGATAGAGCAAATGCTTCAACAACCAGAGACCTCTTTTGGGAAGAGGTCCCACACTGTTCAACCTGCAGTTGGAAAACTGTGACATCACACTGCTACCACTCTAATTTACTGACACCATAGTGATGCATATAGGCTGGAAGAGAGATGCATAAAGCCTGGTAGCTGCCCTCCGCAACCTGCAGCTACTTCACTGAGTAGTGAAGTAAGTTACCGAAGCACCAAATGCACACAGATCACACAGATGATACGAACCAGAGATGAGGTCATCCTTGACTGGAGGTAAACGTCTCACTGTTGTGTTGCACTTTGGGTTGCTGGATGAAAATTGCATGCAGCACTCTACAGGAAAAGACTAAGTAGAAGGTGGCCGGGCGTAGAGAGTGCATAGCGTGCTTGAAGCACATATACAGTTAGGTCCATAAATATTTGGACATTGACACATTTTTCATTATTTTGGCTCTCTACACCACAACAATGGAGTTGAAATGAAAAAATCAAGATGTGCTTAAGTGCAGACTTTCAGCTTTAATTTGAGGGTATTTACATCCAAATCAGGTGAACGGTGTAGGAATTACAACAAATTCAAATGTGGCCACCCTCTTTTTAAGGGACCAAAAGTAATTGGACAAATTAATATAATCATAAATCTAATTGTCACTTTTAATACTTTGTTGAAAATCCTTTGCAGTCAATGACAGCCTGAAGTCTGGATTCCATAGACATCACCAGACGCTGGGTTTCGTCCCTGGTGATGCTCTGCCAGGCCTCTACTGCAACCGTCTTCAGTTCCTGCTGGTTCTTGGGGCATTTTCCCTTCAGTTTTGTCTTCGGCAAGTGAAATGCATGCTCAATTGGATTCAGGTCAGGTGATTGACTTGGCCATTGCAGAACATTCCACTTCTTTGCCTTAAAAAACTCCTTGGTTGCTTTCGCAGTATGCTTCGGGTCATTGTCCATCTGCACTGTGAAGCGCCGTCCAATGAGTTCTGAAGCATTTGGCTGAATATGAGCAGATAATATTGCCCGAAACACTTCCGAATTCATCCTGCTACTTTTGTCAGCAGTCACATCATCAATAAATACGAGGGAACCAGTTCCATTGGCAGCCATACATGCCCACGCCATATCACTACCTCCACCATGCTTCACTGATGAGGTGGTATGCTTTGGATCATGAGCAGTTCCTTTCCTTCTCCATACTCTTCTCTTCCCATCATTCTGGTACAAGTTTATCTTCGTCTCATCTGTCCATAGGATGTTCTTCCAGAACTGTACAGGCTCTTTTAGATGTTTTTTGGCAAACTCTAATCTGGTCTTCCTGTTTTTGAGGCTCACCAATGGTTTACATCTTGTGGTGAACCCTCTGTATTTACTCTGGTGAAGTCTTCACTTGATTTTCGACTTTGACACAGATACACCTACCTCCTGGAGAGTGTTCTTGATCTGGCCAACTGTTGTGAAGGGGTTTTTCTTCACCAGGGAAATGATTCTTCTGTCATCCACCACAGTTGTCTTCTGTGGTCTTCCAGGTCTTTTGGTGTAGCTGAGCTCACCAGTGCGTTCTTTCTTCTTAAGAATGTACCAAACAGTTGATTTGGCCACACCTAATGTGTCTGCTATCTCTCTGATGGTTTTGTTTTGATTTTTCAGCCTAATGATGGCTTGCTTCACTGATAGTGACAGCTCTTTGGACTTAATATTGAAAGTTGACCGCAACAGATTCCAAACACAAATACCACACCTGAAATGAACCCAAGACCTTTTATCTACTCCTTGTAAATGAAATAACTAGGGAATTACACACACCTGACCTTGAAACAGCTGATCAGCCAATTGTCCAATTACTTTTGGTCCCTTAAAAAGAGGGTGGCCACATTTGAATTTGTTGTAATTCCTACACCGTTCACCTGATTTGGATGTAAATTAAATTAAAGCTGAAAGTCTGCACTTAAAGCACATCTTGATTTTTTCATTACAACTCCATTGTTGTGGTGTACAGAGCCAAAATAATGAAAAATGTGTCAATGTCCAAATATTTATGGACCTAACTGTAAATCCACAGTGTGAGCCACTGTGGATGTTGTGAAGCTTGGTCACAAACTTTGCAGCCCGCATCTGCACGGCCGTGCATCTTCGTGGAACGTTGTATTTCAGTGCGGACTGCCAACAGCAAATGAGGGCCCAGATTAGAATGAAGTGGCCCAAAAATGTTAAGTCACAATTCTAATCACTGATTACATTAAAAGGGAGAACAATTTGGAAACTCCTTTCCTAGAACTAATAAACTAGTAGTTTAACTGCAGCACTATTACCGTCATTCCCCGTCTGCTCCCATATATTTCTACTGCAAAGTGCCCATTTGACTGGGTCTCTACAGCCAAAGCTTTGCCCAAATTCTTTTTCTCTATTCATTTTGAAGTGCACCGCATACTAATATATGGTTATTCATGTTGGATCATCCACATTCCTGCGCAATCCACAGACACAGCAGGATCATTGGTGGCAGGTACAGACTGCAGAAACAGCTCAGTTTCTGGTGCGTGAATATTTAAGACAAAAACAAATCTCACAGTGATTCTCTGTGAAATCTATCATCGCGTGTGATGCAATGCATTTCAAAACCGGTTAAGATGTATCAGTCTTGTCGTATACCTCTAGTCCTAGGTGAGTCATATGATGCTGAAATGCAGATTATCTCTCTGGGAATGGAAGACACGCCGTACGCATGTGCACAACAAGGCAGAGAAGGGTTCTCTCTGTGCCCTCCTTGCTCCACTGAGCTGAGTCCAATTTGCCCTTCTTTGAATATTTGCTGTGGGAATTCTGCTGGTCTTGGTGGTCCCCCCTCAGCTATATAGAGAGGTGAGTACACCTTTCATTGGCAGCAGTGATGCCTGAACTGCAACTGAAATCCCCAGCCTTTAAACCCACCTGCAGCCACGGCTTTCCTGATTGCCCAGTGGTAATTGACACATCCCTTTGTTAATTATCAAGGTGATGCGACGCATGTACTCATAGAGATCAGTGAATCTGCATTGCAGACACATTCCCTGCCCAGAGTCAGCAAGGTGTCCTCTTCAAGCAAGCCACTGTCTCAGGTGATTAAAGATCCTGTCATGTTACATCTTCCAGGGCCAATAATTAAAACTGAAACATAAAGTAGAGTCTAATGAACTGCAGCTTGATGATTATTTCATCAATAAATACATCTATTTTTCTCCCTGAGTTAATGCCTTGCTTGCACTTTAGGGATATGTCAATTATTATATAGGGCAAATAAGTCATCAAGAGCAAGGATCTTAATTGTACTGGAGACCTGCAACTGTGTGTACTTCTAATCAGGTATATTATTACATGAATAGCAATGAGTTCATCCTTGTAGGATGTACAGGAAAAGGCAATATGATAACTTTGTATTGTTTTCTACACGGTAAACAAACGTTCTCCTCAATCACATCACTGTAAATGTTTTTTCTTTTCTTTTTTCCATTGAAGGTTTTACAATTTGTGAATTATAAGCTTGAATTAACCCCGACCCTGGTGGCAGTTGTGTTCAGGATTCAATATGTTCATCCATTAAAAAAAATAAATAAACAGGCGGTATCCTCCAGTTCTGACAAGTGAAGGCAATGAGGAAGTGTCTTAAAACTTACATTCTCTCTGGTCAGCAGGAGGCAACTCCTTTAGTTGCAAAACGAAGTCTGATGTACGGACGTCTGTGAGAAAAGGATCCTACTTATTACTGGATGTATGCATGATGTTCATTTAAAAAGTTACAAACACATCTAGAGTTAAATAGAACATAACACAGCTTTAGGGAGGGTTTACTGTGATTGACAGGTTGCTGCCACTACCAGAGACATATGCTGCGTCTGTACAGCATTCATCCACATTCCAAAGGGTAACTTCCGTTCATTGGTTGAAAAAAGCCAAGATGGCGGCGCCCACAATCCAAGATATCAAGGCTTCAAAACGGCAGTCCACAAACAATGGGTGACGTCAGGATGACTACGTCTACTTCTTAGTCCATGATAAAAACATGGAATTTGCAGTGCTAGAATTCTTGTCATCCAACACTTGAAATGCAACACAAGCAAACGACTCATGAAGACGATGCCATCGAACATCTTTTGTTATTAACCGTTATTACATAACCTTGACAACAATGTCATTATATAGTTTAGTGCAATGGCTTTTAGATTTAATTCTAAGGTCATCCACATGTCAATCCAACAAAATGATTAAGTTTGAAAAATAATCTCATTGTTTTACCTCGCAGGGTTTCCACAGAACCTTGTGGCACATTAAAGAAATTACAAACTTCTTGACTTGATTCATTTGAAAGTCAAAGTTGCTCTCAGCAGTGATGTCAAATTGAGTGACAGCCTTTCCCATTTCAAAATATAGATTTTCATGTTTTGTTAAGTAAGAAATGCAAATGATATGGATGGCCCTGGTTAAATAGATACAATTCTATGCTCAACAATCCCTTCGGCGAGAGTGCATTATACACAAAACTGCTCATACCTAATAATACCTTTCGATCCCAGTCTCCGCATGAATGCAGTGTCACCAACCACTGTATTATTTGCAGCATTGTCTCTCACTCTGTATTTAAAGCTAGGCGGACATGTTTAATTCAATGGAAGTCATTACGTGATAATAATGTCCTGGAGAGTGGACTGGTAGACTGGTGACTCGGCTGGTGTCAGACAGAATGAGCTCCTTTCCTAATTAAGATAATGTTGTTCCCATGTTCCGTCATATTGTTCTGGAGTATTATGGCTTCTGTATAAGAAGGTCACAGCCTGCTCTACACACACTATGGCTCATATTTGAGGGCACCATCAAGCCTCAGGCACAAAGCTAAACGCCAACCTGGATGAGCATGTCCGTTTCACTAATGATAACAAGTCACATGAATTTTCCTCTCGGGCCTCATATCGCCGTGCATTTCCTTTTTAAAGGGGCCACTTTGTGCGCTGCAGCCAAACAAAAGCGTAACGTGCAACAATTATTATGCCGTTAATCCCACAGTGATTCAGATTCAGATGTTGACAATATTTGTAAGCTAAAAGGAGTCTGATGTGTTAATTAAATTCTTAAACACAGAATACGATAAGTGTTTTATGATGATACAAGAACAGTGAAAAGCTTATTTTCTTGTAGAGGTTCTTAAGGATATGAGTAGGAATAGTGGCTGAGACAATCAGAACAATGTATTTATTCACGAGTGACTCATCAAAATATTACACTGACACATGTTATTGTTAATTGGGAGGGGATTATTGGTATTAGAGATGGGGCAAGTTGCTTAGTTCTACAACATCACAACTTGTATTCATGGTTACATATCCGCTGTATTCTGTTTGCACAGCTTAATACGCCACAGAAAGCCAAATGGAGCAGGCAAACATGGTGTTTAAAAAAAAATCTGAATAGTTGACTGGCTCCGGTGTGTATGCTCTACTGCTACCATGGTGAAGTGCTAAAGAGGGAAAAGATAAGGGCTGTGAGGTTTTCACACAACTAAGGGCTGCGAGAAAGCTCAGGAGTGATATGTGGTGACAGCACAGTGCCACGCTGTTGACACAGCCTGCATCTCTTGGGTACTGAGGGCGGGATCGCCCCGGGCCTGATTATTTACAGGCCTGCGTGCTTTCAAAAAATGTTCAGTAAGGACACCCTGAGAAACCCTCCTTTGCAGGGCCTTTTAATTGGATCAGAGCTATCATTTATTAATGGCTCTGACTATATGCAAGTCTAGTTTTTCCATGCCCCATGATTATTAATGGCTGCTGGATCAAAAGACTGATATGACCTGTACGATACCCCATGTCAGCCTGAAAGAGGAATACATTTCCATCACCAAAATGCAGGGGTTGGATGGGAGAATCTGCCGTTCACACAGTCAGGGAAATCTCAGGATTTCGGAAGTATGTTGACCCTGTAAGACACGCATGGCAATTTCAGTGAAATCCGGTAAAATATTGACTTGCATTGACTTGCATCATACAGTGAGTTTGAATGGAGGGTTAGACGGATGTTCATCTATATTGAAGGCTCAATACAGTCAGTCTACTCCCAAGATCTTTGGGAAAGAGATTGTTTCAAGGAATGATTGTTGGACTAAGAACATGAACCGTGAAAGACAGTAGAAAGTCCTGTGCAGCTGATATGCTTTTGATTGCATGTCAACAACTCTCATTGTCGAGCCTCGTAAGAGGAGGATATAATATGCACTCTTGCAATTTCAATTGATAATATTGTTTTTCTTTTTAGAGGTCAACTGTGATGTTGGAAAACAAAATGGTACCAAATGAGGAACAATGAAAATGTGATTTTAACAGTGAATTCAGAACTAATTGGACAATTAATCAGTCAGACATGTACAGCCTTTACTATTGGCTATTTAAGGATTTTCTGTGGCAGAAATATATACATAATTATATACATACAAGCTCAAAAAGCGAGTTTACTTGAAACATTTTAGAAAAATATGCGGAGAGAATTAATGAAATACAATCACTGCATTTAACATGACATCTCTTACTAAGATTCACTAACACTTTGGTATCACTGTGAAACAGGATATCTCGAACAACCTTCCAATAATATCCTATAAGCCGTATGTTTCAGGCTCGTCATTGTCGCTCAGTGCATCAAAATGAGACGTGACATTTTCTTGACTGCTTACTTCTTAGAATTAATTATTTATAACCTAGGTCGAAAAGTGTGTCAGAGTGGAATTTAATTGTCAAAGTCTCATTATGCTAAAGGGCATTTTCTTGTCACTCAGTGGACTAAATTGCCTGAGCATCCTCAGGTCTATTATGAACATGAGATTATTCATGTTGCAAAAAACACAGGGACGAGCTTGTATTTTGTAAATGTACCACATAACACTATGCATGTCTGCTGCATATATGACACAAGACACCAAAGAGGGCATTATCTCAAAGACAAATCAAAGGAAAAATGCTACCATATGCACAGTATGGAATATATACTGAGCTGTTGACCAAGCATTTCTAGTTGTGAAAGGAATGCATCAGTGTCATCAGGGACCAACAAGGCGACAGCTTCCAACCATGTGCTGTCCCTATTAGTTAAAAATGAAGAGTGCATTGAGACTGCCACCAGGCCTCTTTAGAATGCCTCTGAGGATGATAACACCATACGTCAATCACTTTTATGAAAGATGTCTTAGAGTGACAGTTACAACTTAAAAAGGAAATTGCAAGCTCTCATCTTTTGAAAAGCAAACCCTTTTTGAACCTGCGCTGGATCAAGCTGTTACCGTGTACACAATTAGGATGTATTTTTGCACTTCTGTCCCATATCTGACCTTTTGTCAACAAATACATGGCTGACACAAACACTTATGTTTCATATACCCCACCTTTTTTTTGGTATCGAAGCTTGAAAGATTTTTTTTTTAACCCTGAGGTTCAACAAGATTGTTTGATGTGACAGATGTGAGAATAGGAGTGGGCGGGCTTGACTGATGTTGAGCTCTCAACGCGGTGCTATGATTGAGACTGGAATTACAGCTGTTGTGAAGAAAGAGCCCATGCCGACTTTTGACTGATGTGCTTTGTGCGTGCATGTGTCTATCTGGACAGGGGCACCATTTTATGCATCTAATAGTAGGCACATGTATTTATAGAGTATAAATCCTGTTCTCCTTCGTGCAAAAAAAATGAAATTAATTGATAACAGCAAGAGTTATTTTTATTTTTATTTTTTTAAGAGTTGCTGTTGCATTTCCACATCCCCAGAAGGGTGCTGCGTTCAGTGACAAGTTGAGAGAATCAAGAGCACAACATTAATACACAATGACGGGGGGGACGGGGGTGGGGGGTACGGGGAGGACGCGGGGGGTTCTCCGTGTTGCAAGGCCTTAATGTGCTAATGAGTTCAAACACGCAGTTTAACACAAGGCTGTCAATCAAGCTTTTGGCATTTTGGCATCTGACAGTTGGGCCATGTGTTCCTCTGAGGGACACGTGCACTTTGCACACATTACACTTGGCTTCCTCGCTGATTGCTGCGTGGAGCCCCTGATGGAAAGCTTGTGTTTTATGTTAAAGTGAGCAGCCGTTGGAATGTGTGTTAATGTCCATTGAGGGTAATCAATTTGTTTTCAGTGGTTAAGTGTTATGTATTTTCCAGCGTGCTGTATCATTGATACGTCCGGTCCACTTGTGCTCAGCCATTATCACCGCTATGTAAAGTGATGTGTTTTTCTGGCTCAGATCTGCAGTAATTGCCTGGACTCACACCAGCTAAGTTGTTGTCTGCAATGAACAACATGTTTGGTGGCTTCAGAAAGAAAATGAGTAGTGGGTTCAACTCCAAAAATAAATTCAACTATTGGTATTATTTGAGCGTCAAGACTTTGAATTAATGAAGAGATCTCTTCAAAACTTCTCGCAGGAGTAAATATTTAAAACATCTTTCTCACATCATCAAACACCAATTACTTGTGTGGAGATATTTCGCCATCATTTTTACAGAATATTTTAGAAGAGCGGATTCAAAGGCTTGTGATGAGGAGCTTGATCCATTACACAATAGTTAAACAAAATAACATTTTAGAAAGTATTACAAATGAAGTCCTTAAAATTAGGGAAATAAATTTAGCTTAGAATTATACTTTTTCAAAATGTCAATGACAGAAGACTATCAAGTGCTCTCCTAAGAAAAATGAATCCAGCAGAAAAAAAGATCATAAAAAGGTATGATCAATGATAAATGCATCACAACAATAAAACATTTACATTAATGTTTGTGTATCTTGGTTCTCTGTAGCAGAGGGGTTGGAGCCCATTGTCGCATAATCCGCCCATGTTTGAGATAATGTGTTGCCCATGAAGGACATCCTCCACCTGAGATGCTGCCATCACTTGAGAGGCTGACATCAGCTGAATTCATATTGTAATGAGTAATGCTTGTATGAAGAAGCGCTTTCACTGCTACAGTAACAATAAGTATTTCTTGTCAGAAAATCTTCTAGTATTCAAGTTGTTACTTGAAGCAAAGAATGGGGTATTATTCATACGACTGTTTTGTAATTGTATTCAAACTTCAGAGAAGCTCACACCAAACAAAAACCTTGAGAAATGCAGACAAGAGAAAACACATTGCCTTTCGAAAAGATGCATCCACATATAAAACTCATGAAGCTTCTTTTTCATACTTATCTCATGCTGTACTGACAATAAGGTTCCATTCCAGTCGATTTTCAACAATTGGCGCCAGTTTATCTCTGTCATTTTCATCAGTTGAGGTGAGAAATGAGAAGGCTTCAGAGGAAAATCGCTCGGCCGGCTAGTTATCTTGAGCGCATGGAAACAAAGAGATGGTGACAGCACCTCAATGCCTTGCCTTGTCACAAGGGTCTCAAAAAAGTGACTGGAATTTTATTTTGGAGTCACTAACTTTTGACTTGTCAAATCCTTGCAACCATCATTTCAAATGTGTCTGTGGGCCTCCGCTGCTACCTTAAAACTCTGACTCGAGTCCTGTATAATTTCCCCATTTTCCCAGCTCCCTCTGTGCTAAATTGCATTGGAAGATGGATTTTTGGCATCTGAGGCTGTCAGGTCTCAGCCATGGAAGACTTTATGCACTAGTACACCCGCTATGAAAGTGAATTCTGGAGGGATGGAGGAGTATAAGAGTGGTGAGTCAAGTACAGGCACTCCAGCAGGTCTTTGGCCATTTTTCTGGCTTTGATTGTATGTATTTAACAATAATGTCGATGCTGTAGATTTCATTATTTCACCTTCTCTTCTTTCCTTTCTCCTTTTCTCTTTTGTCTCTGTAAATGTATTTCTCAAACTCACACACTCTTGCAGGTGCATAATGATGATAGGATCTGGTCTGGCACCAATCTGACACCACCTTCATTACAAGCTGTACTATTATCTTCATTTTCATTACAGTTATTGCAGTGTGCATATGCATTGATTATAGAACATATTTTACATTATAACATGGCCTGGGTGTCAGTCTGAAAGGCTGAACGATGTTCATTTATTTTCAATAATGGGAACTCTCCAACAAAACGCAGCTATCACCAGGGATGGAACCTTTACTTGTGGGCTTGGAAAAATGTAAGACAATTTAAGGATGCCTGCGCTTGGAAGTAAAGATGTGCATTGTCTTCTCTGTGTCAGTCACAGCGCTCTCACTGCTGTGATAACAATGTGCAAATCCAAAGACGGCGTGTTTTTTTAGTTTTTTTTTAATCCTCCTCCCTCCCCTCCCCCGCCCTCCTCTGTTATTTGTGCAAACAAGACTCTTCCCATCCCTGCATTCTCAAGTCTGGAATTTATTTCTCACCATCTTCCTCATCTGGTAAGCACACCTGTACACATTTGTAAAGGGGTGAGAGAGCGCCGCAGAAGGAACGAATAAGCAAGGGGCTATCGGAGCAATCAAGCTGCCAATATTTGCTGACGGTCACTTGGCAATAGTAGTCGACCGTCGTTTGAGAGGAAAAGCCTGCTGCTCATGCTAACGAAGCAGTGAACCAAGTGTGTCTTTACGAGGCTAAGAGGGATTGTATGCTTTATTAAAGAGACACGTGCATCAAGTTAGTGGTTATCACTAATAAGAACCAAGATATAGTTTTTCTCATGAAAATTATAAAATGATATACTGTGGGCTGCAATTTTCACAGTATTCATGAAGTATTTAAACTTTATAATATGAAACCTCAAGCATTGAGTTGAGAGCGCCAGTGATTCTCCATGGACATTTGGTACTGCTTAAATGCACAAGATTTGTAGCATTGATGAATTGATATATATTATTTTAATGATTTGAGCTTATAAATATTGGAGACCAACCATGTGCATAACCTGAAAGTTATCATATTTCCTTACAATCTATAGAAGTACAGCAATGCAGTATATTTTAGGATACAATGGAATGGTATGCCAGTGAAAAAAGATCAATCATTTGTTGTAAGAAAGGAAAAAAGTGACTTGCCCTTGTGTAGGTTGTGTAAACCCAAGCAAATTAACATGTTACATCCCGTCACTGGTTTTCACACATTTAAAAGTAGATGGACTTAACAAGTGCATTTTCTAATTAAGCACATTACATATTTTTCATAGTTACGGTGACATATTAATTGTCTAACTGTTTGACATCAGCACATAGCCTGAGGAGTGTGTGACTAACACATGGCTACACAAAAGGTGCCAGTCGAAATTATACATACACAATTGAAGCTGTGAATTGTGAGCAAAAATAAATACAGCGATAACTTAATATGCTGTCGACCTGACATGATATTTAATACATCTTTGACACCGTAGCTTAACTCCACTGCAAATTCTTCATATTTGGGTAAAAATGTCTTGACATCGAATATGAAATTAATTTTGTTCTGCATTTTAATAGATGACTGTAATTTACCAATTTCAGCCAAAGTCAGGTGGATGTGTGCGAGCTCTCCTTTGTCCCTCCCAACACTCAAAGGCCCCTGTCCCCCTCTCCGGCTTAGACTCCCTCCGCCCTCCAATGGTTTTCTCTCCATGACACACACTAACAATGACTGATGGGTAACAAAGCTTGCTGGAAAATGTCACTTTCTGTTCCACTCATGTGTGTAAAAGCGTGTGCAGAGAGCGGTGGGGAAAGGGGAGGGAGGAGGGTCAGTGTGGTCAAACGGAATGCAATGTGTACGTCCAAGTGTAATAAAAGTATAGTCTTATGGAATTGAGGGAAAAGGAAGGGCTTTTCCCGCCACATCATTTGTCACAACGGATTACCTTTTGTAGAATTCATGTCAGAGCACAGCACACACACATAAGCCAATCGGAGGTCATTATCCAGCAGAGTATGTTTGTGTTCGTCAATCAATCAACCCAAACTCCTGTCGTGGTGCTACGCTTATGTAGTATTGGCGATGGACGATGCTTAACAACACAAGAGCAGAAGTGGCATATGGCATCAGCTGTGAGCAACAAAAACTACATGCATCAAACTTTTTTTTGCTTGCGTTAACCTCAGACTGACCTGCAGGGTGTGTTAATAAGGTTTTCGATCAATACTAATGTTTCAATGATTACTGGAGGTGGTGGGGCTTCTAGTATTGAGGACTCAATTTCTAACCCACCGTGTGTTTTGTTAGTTTAATTTATGTATCTCTTATGTGTGAACTTGAGAAACAATAGACTGTGTATACTCTTAATTGTTATTGCAAAGGCATCTCGGACCACCAGTCGGCTAATGATGAAAGATCCTCCCGTTGTATCTTGGCTGCTGAATGGTAAAGCACTGTTTAATAGGGGTTATGCTCAAGATTTAGGTTCTCCGGCTTCCTCCCACAGTCCAAAGACATGCAGCTTAGGTTAATTGGAGACTCTAAAGTGCCAGCAGGTCATGTGTGAATGGTTGTTTGTCTCTTTATCTGCCGTGAGATAAACTGGCAACCTGTCCAGGTACCCTGCCTTCGCCCAATGTCAGCTGGGATCGACTCCAGCATCCCTGCATCTCTGAATAGGAGAAGCGGTTTGGATAATGGAATGGAATATATATAATATGAATTGTATACCAGTGAAAATAGATCAATCATTTGTCGTAAGAAAGCAAAAACACTACTGTTGTATAAACAAATTAACTTATTACATCCCATCACTGGTTATCACACTTTTAACAGCGAATTGACTTAACAAGTGCAGCTTCTAATTAGGCACATGATATCTTCTTCATAGTTAGAGTGACGTGACATAGAGCTAACACCACCCGGGCCGTTGTGGTTCGGCTCGGAAAGGCCCGGGTGAAAGGGACTACGGCACCCTCTCGCACTTTGTGTGCTTGATGCTGTTACATTCCACCACCTCTAGAGCACAAACTTGTTTTTCATAGATCTAGCCTCTTAAATGTACTCTCAAAGTGCATCAGATTGATTCAGATCAACCCACCAGAGTCTTACGAAATCCTGTGGGAAGTGCAGGAGAAGATGTTATCTTTCCAGCACCGATAGCACCAGGCCAGCTCACACATTCCCACAACTTAACCTAGAGAGGGTGTCTGTTTGGTATTTCTTTAAATAAACATTTTGATAATATGTGAATAACAGCTAATAAGGTATATCCTAAATGACTAATTCATGTGCACAAATTAGTAAATTGGTCTGTTAAATAAATAATCTGTACTTTAATTAATAATTACTATCCTCAGATAACCAAGTTTATTGCCTCAAATTAATAGCATAATGTAGCTATTCCAGTTAGTGAACAAGATGCAGTGGGCTTGTGGCAAGCTGGCAGCAGCTGTGTTTTAGTGTATTACTGGAATCACTTCCTCACATTAGTAGCAGTAAATCTAGCAGAAAATAAAAAGCAGGTTTTCCTGCTCCAGCACATATCTGCTGTTGAACAACACCAAACATCCACCGGGGAGAAATGCCCTGCTAGCGTCAGTTTCCAGGCTAGATAGCTAATTAGTTGCTCAGCTGCAGCACATTACTAAACAGCATGTAAACATACCTACAAATGCCACTCTGGTCGATGACGCTGTGGTTCTTCCTCTTCAGCACCACTTGTAGCTACAGCTTAAGTTTGTTTACGTTGTCTGTGACGTACGGGCACTCTGGCAGCCTGCCAGCTGCTGTCAATCAAACACAGACAACAAGAAGTAAAGGAACATTTCAGACATTTTACTTTTTTCCTATTTTTAATTATGGTTAAAACAATAAAATACATGCAAAGAAAAATCTAAAAACAAAACAAAAAGGGACTGTTATTATGAGGTGCCTTTTTTACTTAATTGTTACAAGTTATCAAACAGTTTGCTCTGATACCTGCTGTGCTAAATGTGCATTACTGAATGAAGCATGTTTAATTTCGAGGTCTTGAACACACACTGGGCACACAAATCCCATTAGTGGTGATTACAGTGAATTCTGAAGGGAATTAGTCAACTGCTAATGGGCGAGAATAAAGTTCCCCTGCTACCTTATCATCTTGACTCTTGCGATATCAACAGAGTGCATTTCAGTTCGTGTTGGGGAATATAAATATCTTGCTGCCATTCATTTGAGATGCACACAAAATGACACAAACAGGTCCGACCCTTACATAACTATAATCTAACCTTATTCCTTCACATGAAAGACTGATATCTCCCTCTCTCTCTCTCTCTCTGTATCTCGCTCCCACACACACACTCACCTTAAAGCTATACTTCAGAGCAGCAGTATACAATAAACTTGTCATTCATTTCATATAGGGAGAGCAGAATCAATAAGAACAGTGGGATCACACTAGCTGTGACGCAACATTGGGCCAGGGCCGTACGTTGGCTGGACGCGTGGCGTCTTCTCCACTTCCCAATATACAAATATAGACACTTGGCAAAGTATACATCTGTGGTAGATCCCCTGCAGTCGGTGTCTTCACAGCCACATTTTGCCATGATGACACACACAGAGCCTCACAAGGGGGGAAAACAATACCAATGTCGCTGTCAGGGCTGGTAAACATACTATGGTTCTGGTATTACACATTTAAGCACATTTAAATTGTTATTAGAGACATTCATTCGAGAGGACATAGCATTGGTGTTGCTAACCTCGACAAAGATTGTCAAACTGAAGGATTCCTTATCAGTGTTGTCAATCAAAGGAACTGATATTTCACTATTTCATATGCATTCACATTTTAGCAACTTGTCTGACATATTACGAAATAAGAATAGGATTTTCAGGACTGTGTTTTTCATTAAAAAAGGTGACTAGAGGCACACTGACATTTGCCCATTGTCAGCCTAGGCAGGCATTGCTGGAACAAATATCTTTTGTATTTATTAAATTTAGGTCCCAAACAGCATTGTGCGTATTCACCTGTTTCTTACTGAAGCACTGGGGTCTGTTCATGATTTTTCATCTTTGAAGATCTCTTTTCACCTCATCCTCGTCCACCTCATCCAGAGAAAATAAAGTGTTAAATCCAGGGATAGACAGTAGAAGACAAGCTACATGGGAGGGACAAAGGAGAGCTAACGTGTAAAACACATATCACTGGGAACAAAATGCAGTGTTATTGATTGTTTCAATATGGTTTTAATCCAGCTACTGCATCCATTATCAAAATCAAAATAAAGTGAATGGAAGTATTTTGTTTGGGACTAATCAGTGCTTCCCCTTCATATTTTTAAATGTGTATGTACAGTTCAGATTAGTGAAATGTCAAACCCGACTCTAAGCTAACTGGGCAGGGTTTCCTGAAAGCGTCTAACTTTAGTCAAACACCCTATTTTATTTTTAGAATGGACACTAAACTGACAAGTACAAATGTAATTGAATAGAGCCAATCAATAGCTTAGGATCCCTTTAACTGGTCTTCGTCACTGCAGCACTGTCTATTCTGGGCTCAGTGAGAACAGTGAGGCTTGGGTGTATTCACTTTATCTGTCAGCTCCTAAATCAAGAGACTCCCCAGCATTGGTAGTCTTACAGGGCAGCCCGAGTGATTTCAAAAGCATTGGTCTCCACAATGGTTATCTCGAACCAGTGAAGCAGAGAAAGAGAGAAAGATTTAAATTCTATCTTTTCTCACCTAGAACTCCAAAGAATGAGACAATTTGAGTTCCCTATGGAGATATGCTGATGACGTACTATCTTGCTTTAACGTACGGGTATTTGTCGGTGACACTGATTTATTTCCTCTAATAAAAGCCTTTTGTGAATTTATGCCGCTAAAGTTTTATTCTGACAAAAGGTTTGATGTATACATTTAATATAGTAAATTAGAAATTGCATCTGGCGAAAGAAAACCCCACTGTACTCTGAGGAGGCAAAGTTGGGCTTTGCGATGATAGCCACTTTAATTATTTAAATACTCGGTCTATTACTTTATTTGTCATGAATGATGCACTTTTCACTCTGTACCTGCAAAAACTACCCATCAAATTTATATACCAGGACGCTCAACAGCTCATGCAGAACTTATTCTATAATTCATGTGAATAGAATAAATGGGCAATATTTGCTTGGCCTCTGGCCTTGCCTGCTGCAATCACTCTGCTCAATGTAGAAGGGACCAGGAGCCAAGGACTTTTGCCTACTAGCATGCCCATGGCGTACCCAGGGGCGACTGTGGCTCAGTGGTTAGCAAGTCAGTCTTTCAACCAGAGGACCCCGCCTCAGCCAGTCCATGTCGTTGTGTCCCTGAGCAAAACACTTAACCCCCAGTTGCTCCCCGGGCGCTTCACGAGGCTGCCCACTGCTCCTCAAAGGATGGGTCAAATGCAGAGGATACAATTCCCCACTGTGGGACTAAGTGTGGGACTAATAAAGGGGTTTCTTCTTCTTCTATAACTGCATAAGCACTGTGCCAGACCAAAGCTATGCAGACATTTTGTTTTCCTGGAAAAGTCAATTCACTATTTGCTAAGCAGAGTTTTAAGGCTGTTTATTTTGTATAGACCCTTGCATATTAGAGATGCATTTGATTGATGGAAACACTTCGGCCCAGTAATGATTGGTTATGTCTGCACATTGGATTGTGAATAAAGTCATTTCAGAAGGTATTGAAGGAGAGTTTTCCAGTTTGAAAGTGTGAAAAATCAGCTCTTAACTGAGCCTCAAGAGTTGAGTTTACTGTAATCTGCTGAATGTGGGGTTTCTCCTTCAACACGCTGGATGTCCTTAGAAACACCCCAACTGCAAGGTGCAGTTATTAGTCAGTTTGCTAGACTTGTGCCAGGTTTTAAGCAAAGTCCCAATGGGATTGGCTTAGCTTTCATGAGGTGCCTCTGTCTCCCTCTCCCTCCTCTGTTTGTAAGAGGATTACATGCCAACGACATTAATGCCATAAAATACATCTTTTGGCATAAAGGTGACTTTTACCAAAAAGTTGAATTCAACTTCCACATTTTTTTTTGTACTGTCTAAAGATAAGTGTGCTATTTTCAGACCTATTTAGCAGATGTAAAAAGGGATTGATAAGAACCAGGTTAGGGGTATAGGGTGGAACTTCTGTTGTTGTGGATTACATTTCCAACTCAAACCCAAATTGTCTCTGACTCTCACAAAGCTCTAACCCAGGGGGAAACTTTAGGCTATACGGTGGATGAATAGTGATTACTCCACTTTGCATGTAGCTAATGTAGTACTTGATTAGAAAAATCCTTTTCTGTTCATACTTGATATTAATGTAAGAACCCTTCAAATGGCCAAGCCTCCCTTTCTGAGTAATAATGAATCTCTGATTCTTGCTATTTTCTCAACATTAAGCATTTCTATAAAATACTTCCAAATGCAAAGTTATCTCAAGAGTTTAAGAAAACTTTACTATGGATGCCCTCAATAATGAGATACTTGTATTAGAAAATCTATAATGTTACCTTATGATTGCCTATGGTCCAAACCAATTCTAGCAATAGAGACACTTACATTTACCAATGTTCTAGACATGTGGCATGCCTTGAATAACTCACAAAAGGAGTTGGTTTTGAGTTGAACAATTGACAGTTGTATAGCCTTACAGAAATATCAAACATACAGTACTGCACTGTGTATATACAAATTAAATGAAAAAATAGAACACAAGAAAACTAAGAATAAGTCCACTTTCGGACAGAAAGGAATTCTCCTTATTTTATGAATTAAGGAGATTTAAGTATGTGTATATTGGTTTTACTACCACTATTTTTATCTGGGTAGAGCTACAACTGTGCATGTGTTCTTATTTGGTGTCTCAATGAACGAATCAAGCTCGTCAGACGTCTTCAGTGGGCAGATCCTGCAGCAGGACACACCGCTTCCTTGATCGTCCACATTCTCGCTGGGCTCGCCATTACAGAGTAGTTCCAAAGCGTTAGCTGGCGATCTTCTTTTCCCCACATATTACAATGATACAGTCTGCACCAAAGTACGTTGGAAACTATCTAAGCGCCCCATCAGTGACAATGTTGGGACTCGTGGGGTTCAGCCTCTGGGACTGAGCATATAACAAAAAATAAGTATTACACTATTACACAATAAATATAAACATAAACCATAAGAATGACTCAAAATGACCCCCAAATTGATTCAAAATGCACCCCGAGTTTTGAAAAAATGCTGATTAACTCAACAAAAAAAAACTCCACTCTCACACAAAGCATCGCAAAGATACGCACAAGAATGTAATTTGTGTCCAGCAAAAAATATGAAAATGTACTTACTTTTGGCTGAAATATGAATATTACAGGCCTTCCTGCTCCCTCCTCACAGCTAAGGCCACGGAGGACCCAGCTGCAGTGAAACAAGCCTCATTCAGGGACCACCGAGGACTGTGGGAAGTTTCAAGCTTGAGCGGAGTTAACATGAGTTCTCGACATGTCTGAACTAAAATAATTATTATAAATATGTAACTTCACTTAATCAAATTAAAACTTTGCACAGGTACTTCTACAATATTGAGATATTTTATATTTAAATAAGAAGTGTTCGTTGATATAGTTAAGATAATAATAATTTAATTATAATTAATTTCCTGTGTACTATCAGAAACCAATATCCCACTAGCACATATATGGCCTTATTATCTGTCTCCACAAGGGTTTTCTGTATATTATAGCTTTTTACATTTTTCAAATAGACCTTGTGAATGAGGAGATAATCAGGATTTAATATGAGATAAAAAGCATTTGCAATTTTGGCTGAAAAATGGGTGGCTCTAAAAAAGTTACAACATTCTCATAACTTTATTTTTATTTATTTTTTTATTTTTAAGTATCTAAACTTGACCAGTGAGTTTGATTCTTCATTCCCTCCTCACAGCGGCTCACAACAACTAGAAAAAACACTTTGCTTCACTCGCAGGACTTTGAAACACTAAAAGCTCGACAGAAATGGTCTCCCTCACGTTCACAGCTGGAATTCTGATAAAGTAAGTTCTTATTAGTGCTGACATACAGAAACAGTCCTAATGTTGGGACTACTATGTGGCATATCATACCAAGAATGTGTAGTTGGTTGGCAGCACGGCGGATGCACACCGAGTATATTGAACTTGACAACATGTTACACCTCTAAATGACTAATGGGGTTGTAGTCGCCCTATATTTCAGGTTACATTTAGGTCATTTACTTTCAGTTCTAACAGTTACAGTTTCTATGACGATCTTTGAATGTAAAAGGTTAGTGACACTGAGAGCACGGAGTAGCAAGATGTTGCACAATTATGCAGGAGTGAAACATATACAACTAACGGTCTGAGCTGTGTACATATCATCTGTATGGTCATCAATAATAAGTGCAATGGAAGATCCCAACCCTCTCTCCTCCAAGAGACCAAATGACCCCAAATATACCCAGATCTTAACGAATACTCTGATTAGTCAACACTATACATAGTTAAAGAGCTGTCCTTTATCTGTCAGACAACAGCACAGTGGGAGTGCAGAGAAAAGCAGTAAAGGAATACTGCCTTGCTGACAACAAGCAGTAAGGTATTCTGGGACCAGATGACAACGATGTGTGTGTGGGTTTTTTGTTGTTGTTGCCATTTCTCTCCTATCTCTTGATCTCAAACATGCAAATTATTCTTTCACACTATTAAAGTTAAGTGGAGAAGATGAGCAAAAGCGAGGGATTTGGTCTGTCATGGTTGAGCGAGTGAGCGGGCAAGGCAGATGCTGAGGCAGAGGGAAGGAATACAAACTGGATGCTTATGTTTCAGACATGATGGCCAACAGGAAATGGGTGTTAGTAAGCGTGTCGACCAGGGCCACTCTGCCTCAACCTAATGAAAATTGGCTGAGCATGGAGAAACAGTGACAAATTAAATGGGCCATCAAAAGCACGGCTCCTGCTAGAAAGACAGAGCAAGCATTTCCTGATGGAATTAAAATCATTGCACTTAATCTTTAACTGCCACCTAAACTGCATTTCTTGTTGGACAACAGCACTCTAACATGCAACAGGGACGGAATAAGGAGGTGTGAGGAAATTGTAAATTACATCATATATATGGGGCACTTAGTCGGGAGGGGTGGCTCTAAATTAGATGGATGGATGGCTAGATAGATGATAGATAGATGGATGGATAGATAGATGGATAGATAGATGGATGGCTAGATATATGGATAGATAGATGTCTATTTTTTGTTTTATGTCTACAATGATTTGGATTTCTTGATGTCTTAAATTAGATGATACAGGACCACATAACCTCTACTTTAACAACTATCTCCATCGTCACACACAATGAATTTTCCATTATAACAGAGTAACAGATGGTCGACATGTCATTGTCAGATTCTCCTTTTTTTCTTCTTTTTTTTTTGCACATGACATATTGCATGGCTGAACGGCCGGATGAATGAGATGGATTGGTGGGTGGACTGGTGGGTGTGGGTTAGAGGACCACACTTCACCGGTGACACTTACTTTGCTATTCTGCGGAGTGACGCGGGGAGAAATAAGCGTGCGGTGTAAAGAGAAAGTGACAGCATCAAAGGACCAATCCTCTCCTCCCATTCCAATCTATGTGTTTCTGAGTGATGAGTGAAACCCCAGTGCACTGTTGCTGACAGCTAAGAAATGATCACTCGAATCGAATTCAAGAATGATGGTACATATTACTAGGTGTGCGTGAAACGGTCAAGGCCACAGCCATCCCGAGATACACGTTTACTCTTTGGTTTAAAATATATGTTATTGATTGCCACATAAACACTGCACCCACAGTGAATAGAAGGAAAGATATGATTTGGATTGAGACAGGGCAACACACTGCAGGTCTCCATGCAGAGATATATGAGGGAAGGCTTCAGCTGAAGATGTTAGGGGTCGTTGTCCACTGACAGCAGCTTTTAGCTTAATCAAACAGCATAATCACCGTCAAAATGGATTGCAAATAATTTCGCAGGTAATAAAGTATTGATGTTTGTCAGGGCTTGATGTGTAAACAGCACAATAAGTCATATGCTTTGCAAAGTGCTGATGGTAGTGCATAAGTCATAAAGACGTGCCATTCACACAGCGTGTTAGTATCTTGTGGTTCAAAGACTACTTAAAGCTATGATTTTTTCATCTTTAGAGGCGCTTAATTCATCACTAGGACGTTTTCAACATTTTTAGCAGAAGAAATCAAATCTTGATGATTAAGAATAAATATGAAACACATGGAGTTTGCTAAAAAAAAGAAATGCAGTCTGTTTCCCATCCATTTTCCACAGTTAAGACATTTCTTTTTAATTTATTGAATTCCTCCTAACAATAAAACATATTAAGAAAGCATTGCTTATGGAGGATTCCAATCAAGTGTTGCTGACTCCACTTCAGTACTAATTGTTAACATTAAAACATAATTAAAAAGTGACGATCAAGCAGAGACGCAAACAAGCTCTGCTTTGCTAATTTAAAAGTTAAATAATAATGCCATCCCTGACGTATAACAGTGTGACTGTTTAAGGGCAAAGTTTCTGATGAGCACAGTAACTGTGCACGTGTTGCTTTGAATTCATATATGCATATGCAGTAATTAAGAAACATTAAACAATGTAGAACATTGATAATATGTCTAAAGTTTAAACTTTTACATCGGTGCACGCATATAAATTCCCATATTACAGATGACAAGATTTTCATTGGTTCGTCCACCGAGGGAAGATGTCTTTCCTATTAGCATGTGAGGTCGTCCTGCCCCTGTTGCATACCATCTTCACACTATCAATACATATTCATCAGCATCAGAGAGCCATTCATTTCCCAGATTGGAAAATGGGCAGTGAAGAGAGCTTGACATTCACTTTGTGCTGAATTGTTCTCACTTGACACCTAACTTGCTGATTGATGAGCAATATTATGGCCTGGAGGAAAAGCAAAGCGAAAGATGAATGAGTATAACGCCGCAGCTCTCGTCAAATCTCACAACCACAACTCTGTATTAATATTTTGTTTGGCCTGCACCTATCCATCCCTCTTTACGTTACACAAGTAGGATAGGATCTGTCATATCAGGTATTTACCTTCATTTGTCTCTCTGGTGTGTGTGTGTGTGTGTGTGTGTGTGTGTGTGTGTGTGCGCGTGTGTGTGCCTGCACTGAGCCAATGTATCTAAATGGTTCTCGTAAGGCACACGTTCTATATAATACAGGCCGAGCTAACAAAGTGCTCATTGAGGTTGCCTCTCCTTGTAATATAAAGCATCTATCAGGAAAGATTATCTTAAAAGAGCTTTGATTCTATAAGCTCAGACACATGTAGTCACATAAACACGTTCAAGGTCACAATTTCTCTTTGAAACAAAGAACAGAAATACGAGACAGAAAGAACAGCAACACATGCTGGAAATCAATAAACAGCAAATGTACCCTCAAAGAAATTCATCGAAAATAATGAAAAAGAAAACCTCACAGTAATTGTTCACGTGTTGATTGCTAAAACTAAATGACATTAATTGGCCAGCACTAAGCTCTGCATTCACAAGTCCATAGCAACACCCGATTAGCTGCACACATCCACATTAATACTGTAATCTCGTCAACATCCTATTCTTCTGCTGCTGCCATTATCTTTGTTGCTGATGCAGGGGACACAATTGCCTCCTCTTTTTCCACACATGTGTTTGGCATGTGCAGGTGCATAGTTATGATGTAATTAAATTGTATTGACAAAGTATCTGTCAGTGCACGCACCAAATTAACTATATCTGCAATGGCTGGATGCACTTACCCGTATATAATTAGAATATGCTGCAAAAACTAGAATAATCAAAGCACACTAGTGTAAATCTGACTGTGGCGAAAGTAGCGGCTTGTGGGTGGAGGTAAGCATAAAAGTGATGAAGATGATGGTCCAGTTTGCCTTTTTCACGGTAAATCATCTTATTCTTCTCGAGGCTTTTTGTCAATTTTGGAGGGTTTTCTTTTTCCCTCCCACGCTTATCGGATCTGACTGCCCCCTGTCCACACCCTGTTGATCGCTTCTGGGCGTGATTTGTGAGAACGATCTAATAAGATAAGAAGACAATGATTGAACAGGTTTGGGAGGGAATTGGCTGGATTGCTGCCCCTTCTGTATAATGTCAAATGTTGCACATCAAGTATTTTTTGACTTTTCACCTTCTCTTTAATCTCCTCCTTTTGATTTGAAATGTATGTACAGTATATTAAAAAAGGAGAGTCAATAATCCTGATTATTTTGCATGGCTTTTTTTTTCTTTTCGCATTGCATATTGGTACACTTTCCATTTGGCACACTGAAGATCTGCCATAAATAGCAATATTACATCAACAGTGAAAATCAAACATTTGCTGCAGGCAGTCTGTGTCTGCTCGGTTGTTTTCTGATTAAAGACAGGTCCATTGTTCTTGTCCAGAGAGATTCACGTTGTTATAGGTGACTACAAATCACCTCAAAACTACCCAGTGGGCACATTCACATGTGAATATTTGACAGCTCACTGAATATATTGCGAAAGGGGTGAAATACAAAAGAGGGCATTCCTTACAACCACGGGGCATGGGCCACGGTATTTTTTTTCAACTTAAAGTGTGTTTTCTCCCCGTTGCTGCTGCTAATTCCTGACCCTGTCAGTAAAATCCAAATTGTGATTCATCCCATCTTTCTCAGCGCCACAACGCACTTGACTGTCAGACCCTCTCACATACCCATGCCGAGATCTAAGCCGTGGAAAAGGTCAAGTGTCTGGATCATTGTCCGTGTCAGCATATTGATAGACTTGTTAGCCTTAGATTGATTGACAGATTGAATATTGATCCGTTCATGTCAGGATTAAGTTTTGCGTGATCATTTCCAGCGCAGGTTCATTTGCATTTCCTCTACATGCCTCTCATGACAGCACTGTTTTCCGGTCCTGTTTTCTCCTTTATTTGAGGCTGAGTTGTGTGACAGTGTAGCCCATTATCTCACAATGGTGCTGTTTGGGGCGTGACATTCCAAAAGGTCATCGTAAGCTTTATTGGTCAGTAGGGCGGCGTTGTGGGGAGGGACCGTCCTATAATCAGCCCAGCAACCTGCCCTGCTTAAGTGTCTCGAGTAAGACACTGAATCCCTCCCCACTACATGTGCCAGGCTTTATGTCTGACCCTGCCCTCTGACCCCTGAACTCCCTGTGGAGGGGGGCAAGAACAAATTTCACAAAGAAGGATCATAAAAAATAAAAAAATAGGCAGAAAGGGAAGAGGTCACTTTCAAGAATGGCTCCGAGCACTGTTCTTGTTTCCGCTCACACTTAAAGCAGGTCAAAGCAAAGTCTCACTCAACAATGTCACCAGGGCACAAGTAAAGTGGGGTTTCTGAAATAAAACCCTGAATGTCAGCCACTTCTGCCAGTAAAACATTATTTGCACTCTGTCTTTGTTATGTGTCATGCCAGAAAAATTACAGTAGTGCTTACAGATGAGGCCAGCTAGAATTACCCCTCCTGCCGTGATGGGGCCCAGGCCAACCCATGATGGGTCCCCTCTGGGATTGTACTCTGTCCTTGGCTGAAAGGAGATCCCTACATAATCGTGCCATATGTGAAAATGGGTTGGAATGGTTTATCTATCCTCTCGGTGAAGCTGTGATTATTGAAGCTGAAGCGGTCGTACTGCATCCTCAACATTACGTTAAATTATGTTTTTTATATATCCTATGTTTTGCTGAATTTACAACAAGGCACTGATAATTATGAATTTGTCGTCAATATGCAAAAAACGGAGTTGATTTTTAAGGGAGTCTGGGGATTTCCTTTCCGGCTGACAAGGGACCAAATGTGGTTGTTGTTAAGTTTATTATTGGTTAAATTGAACTTGTTTATCGTCAATAGCATTTGGCCTTTTTCTCAAATATAGTGTAATGATGAAATCAGTTGAAACTAGGGCTGGACCAAACTAGGGCTGGACCAAACCTTCATTTTTTAGATAAAAGCATGTTGTGGATTTTGGAAATTATTACATCTTTCTTTACTCAATAAATCTTGACGTTTGGACTGGAAACTGAGATCTGTGTCCCCCCTCTGAGAGAGAGGGGAAGAGAAGGTTGGCTGTCAATAGTGATGAATTAAATGTCAACGTTACGAATGAAGCTTCGAACTATTCAGTCGGCCTCCAGCCCTCGTGGAAGCGTACAGTGTGTGAAACATTTTGCGTCTGCAAAGTAAACACTTCAAATAAAAAAAAAATATTCATCTGTTCATTTGATTTGAGTGAGGGAGATCACACTCTGAATCAGTATTTTCTTACGGGTCATATCCTCATGGACGGTCATGACAATAGTTCTATGCTGAAGCGTTTTTCGGTCCGGTTGGATTCCCTCTCAATCACAGGTCTGTGACGCGGTAGTCTGCTAATCTCTGCTCCTTAACTGAGCCAGGACACTTAATCAGCATTCCAGTCTCCTTTTTGTTTGCGCTCAGCGGGCCGCCGGCGTGTCGGTGCAACACGCGGCTCTCACCGCCTTCTTTGCCTGAAGTCGCTGTTTCATGTCACCGTAGGCCCGGACCACAGGGGATGTAAAACGCATCGCCTACAAATAATAATAAAGAAGGGAGGTACTGTGTCAAACTGGGTTTTTTTTTTTTTTCAATACACTTGAAAATATAAATGCAGATTTGAAATAATGATTTTATATATTTACAAATCTGATACGCACACACATTCTGAATACACATTTGCAGATTCTCGTACACATTCTCAAATCTCAGTTCACATTTTTTACGCTTTTACAAATCTGATTACGCACACACAGATTGAGATGCATTTGCACAAGTCTCCACACACATTTGCTTTGCTTCAATATGACCCCAAATAATTGGAGCACCCAGATTTAGACTCTCAGGTCAGGCTGACATTGCTCCATGTAATTTGTTCTGTTGAACAGATTGAACACCGACAGCCAGTGCTTGCATAAAAAACATGTACCAACCAATTACTTATGATGTGTTTTGGCTTGAAAAAAAAAAAAACGGGACTCACACAGCCAACCAAATCCATACTCCTTTGATGTTTCTGTGAAGTGTAGCATGTTGCCCAGAAACATGCTATCACAGGCAGTATAAATTTTGCAACAGCCAACACACAAGCTGTGGTTAGTAAAGGACAGATTCAATTAAGCCGTGTGTGTACTGCCTTTTATCCGTTATTGGCCTATTATTAAAGTACAAGCAACAAAGTTGCACTCAAGTTTAGTGATGACAACACAGCGATAAAGTCCATGCAATTAAAAGCTGCAATTTTATTTTCTGTTTTATTAATGTCCCTACAGTCAGACTTGTTGGAATGAAATGAGGCAAGGGAACGGAAGTTGCTTAATGGGTTGAAACCAGAGTATTGCGGTATGCTAATGTACATACAGTAAGTATTATACAAAGATATACAGTGTATGCTTGCGTTTGAATCGGAACTCTCTTTAATAACGCTGCTTTCTCTCCAGCAATCCGTTTGAGACCCATAATAAAAGCGTGGGCACGCTCCACTGAGTTTGTTGAATGTGTATAAGATAAATTGTTATGCTTGGGAAATCTGAATTTGTATAGTTCTTCCACTCTGCATAAAACAACCGAGATGGATCAGTGGAAGCTAGTATGCCATGTTAACTGCGACAATGCTGACTGAAATAGAATCAGTTGTTTCAATGATGGTATCTCCCAGGCTCCAGGTCATATCGGCAGAAGCACGCTGGCACGCTGCACCATCTAATTTCACAGATCACAGTAACTTTTTTATTTTTGTAGTATGCGACAAACAAGGTAACGCACCTCGAACACTGAGCAGAAAAACAACAACAACACAACAACAAATCTTCAGATCCAGAATATCTCAATGCTTTCAACATACTTTGAAAATCCCTGAAAGTTGGTAGATTGGATAGAAACTAAAATCTTAAAAGCTTTTGGAAATAAATGTATGACCCTGAAAGTACTTTATTTTTTATTAAAAAGCAGCACTCAAATCTGTCAATATTCCTCAGCTTGCAGGACCTCTCTCCAGCCTAGGATCATCACTTCACATCCCAAGGAGACTCGGTGATGGATATTTGATGTAGCAGCGGTTCTTAAATGAAGGCTTTCCCCCCACAGTTAACGCGGAGCAGAGGAGTAAAATAAGAGACCTCTTGTGTCTCTTTTGGACCCGTCCTGGTCTACCTGAAAGCATGGCAACGTTGAGCGCATTAGACACAGAAAGAAGAACATGTATCGTTAGATGAACACTGATATACCACAATCCAATTTTCACCACAATTCTTCCTCACCATATATTTGGACTGCCAGGACTTTCATTAGAACATAGCCAGAGGCACGAGAGACACCAAACAGCGAGCTACTTTATGTCCCTCCACCAAATGCACAAAAATGGTGTTTTTTTTCCATCGCCTCCAATAATAAATAATGTATCAATGCATTGGCTTGTAATCTCAAAGGAATCATTATAGTGATGAATTACTTATCACGTGCTTTAAGGTGTGCAGGTGTTGCCCAGTACTTTGACCTTGTGAGACACAATTAACATGCTGCTGATGGCAAATATTACCTTTGAAAAAAGAGAGAGATATTCAAATGATTAGTTTTGCCATAAACATGATGATAAATATTTTGATTCAACAATGTTGTTTTGCTCCTTGCAAGATAGTAAATACTAGATATCCTCCATAATTATTTTGGATTTGTGAAATGGGTGAAAACGCAGGCCCAGAGTCACATGTTGTATCTTATGTCACATGCACTGAATAAAAGTAATATCTCCCAACTTTGAGCTGTCTGATTTTTCTGTCATGTCCCTTCGTCTCAGACGTCTCCGAAGCCAAAGACATCTGAAAGAGACAATATTAATCAAAAGAACTGGTGACAGGCCTTGTTCGAGGCTAGTGCAGTTTATTTGGTTTCCAAAGATACATCTGGAGGAATCAAATTTGATTTTGAATGGCAGGATGTCAGTTCATGCTCACAGCTTTCAATATGACCCTGCTTGTATAGTTTATGATGAAATGCAAACTGATAGAAAGGGCAGAAAGGCGCTGTTAGGTCAGCCGGTGCAGGTCCTCCTACGTATAATAATATAATAGGTATACTGCAAACACCAAATAATACTTTATTCTTCATATATATATTACATATTATATCATTCCACATATTATCCCCAGAGAAACTGCAAGTTTAGACGGCACAAAAGTTGTTCTCTCTGACAGAATAAAGAGAAGACATGAGAAAATAGTGCAAGCAAGACATGGACCTGTTGTTAAAAAGGTAATAATAAAACCACACAACCTTCTCCCCATAAAAGCATCAATCATTTACATCAGAATAGCTTAACAGGCTCATTTTATTATGGCACGTTCGTCTAGCATCTATTCTATTCAAAGGGTACATGAAGTTCAAAAGCACACGCTCACTGAATGGCTGATTTGTCCTGGATGAAAGGGATAGTGGAGAAAGCTACAATGGTTCCCTGTACGGCAATCACGAATTGGCCTGAATGCGCAGGAAGCCATGCCACCGCGAGTCTGGTCCAGGCGACTCTATTCAAATGACTACGTCCATGTCTCCCTGTAGGAATGGCTCAAATGAGCCTGTTAGCCGCTGAACGGGTTGGAAAGGAAAACAGGACATGTCAACCGGGGAGGGATCAACAGGGACACAAGAGGAGCATTCGTTTCCGCCTTGGGGAGTTGCACTAGCTAGTATCCTCTGCTCGGCCCTGCACCGATTTGACAGTCAATGCTGATCCCCCAAACGCAGCTACGTTTAATGAATCAAAGGCAACTTCACATGGTTTTATGTCAAATGTGTCTCTCGGAGAAGAACTTTTTGACTGCTTTGTTTCCCCCTCTCTTTGCCGAATTTATTTTCGGCATTGTCCCCCCCACCCCCACTCCCTCCCCCTTTAGTCTTAGAGGATAACAGGGAAATGTTTGTTGCATAACAATGCTATATTAATAGCAGCAAACAATCACAGCAAATAAGGTGTCATTGAAACAAACAAAGACAAAATCTCAACAGCTCATTTTTTTTTCCATCTGTGTTTTCTGAAAACATACCACTGAATGCATGATAAAACACAACGCAAACTGAACATAATTGCCGTTTCAGATTCATAGCAAGAGTGTGATTCTGGTCCGACGCCAGATCCTTGGCAAACGTCTCGAAGAGAAGATAGTTTCCTGGCTCCGCTCTGGCAGCGCCGCCGTGTTTAATATCAGCTCGACTGCTTTGAGCTCACTTGAATCAGGGTCTCGTAGTTTCTGTTGTCACCCGGTCAACAAGGAACTCTTAAACCCCGTGAAACTAATTCCCCCGTCTGTTATTTTCCCAAAATAAATCGTGATCTAATTGAGCAGCAATGCTGTGCACTGTTTATGAAATACTTCTCTGAGTTGAACACTTGAGATTAGTATTGGACACAGAGTGCGAGCTGGAGCCGAGCAGGTGAGAGTGTGTTGCTGTGATGAAAGAGTCGCCTCTTCCTCCCCAAGGGATCAACAACATCCACAGTTACCGTGGTGACCGATGGAGGAACGCTCTCCCCTTTCCACATAAACCTTATTTACTATTGCAGCTGTTCAATTTTGCAACACCTTCCACCACCTTTTCTCTTATTTGGCGTTCATGCCTGAAGAAGTGCAGCGTGCGCCTTGTCTCCGCCCCTAAGATATATGCATCCTGAAGACTGCTGCAGTGAGCCCCCCATTCTTAGAAAACAACCTCCAGGTTGCAGAACATTCTAATGAGGCATTGAAAGCAATAATTATAATTCAGTAGGTCAGCACCCTTTATTAGAGCGTTGTTGTGGAACTCGCCATTTAAAGGTTTTTATTGTTTTGTTTTGTTTTGGTCCTTGCAGGCTGTTACTTTGGAAGGGCTTTGAGTCCACGTCTGTTTATTTTCTTGGAAAATCACGTCCATCAGAGAACAGGCTGGGAATATCACAGGGCTTGACACGCACACACACACACACACACACACACACACACATATGCAAAAGCATAGATTAATATAACTGCATACTGTCTGTATACCAAGCACACTTTTTGTAACGTTTGTAACGAACAGCCATAGCCTACAAGGAGACAGACCCACATGCTTTTTCCCTCACACACACACACACACACACACACACACACACACACACACACAGGCCCAGGCAAAGCATTACTTCCCCTCGATCCTGCCACATACACACTCTCTTCGGGGAGAAGCTTGTGACGCTAAACTAATAAAGCCAGCATGGTGGCCACTGCAGGGCTGGGCACTGTTGTCAGTGGCCCCCTCAGCCCCAGACTCACTTCTTCCTTTTCTTTTCTGTTCTCGAGCACATCATGGCAGGCTCGTAGCACGCTTTTGTGCCAGCATCATGCGCAGCCAGCATCCACGTAGGTTCATCGATGTTATGACCGGATCTGACAGAACTGAACAGGGTAAATGTGTATTAATGAATGACATGTTAATAGAGCAAATTAATTAAAAACAGGAGTGCTGTATTATGGCATGCCATCTTTTTTTATACATACACAGCATGCAATCTCAGGGGAAAGTTGAGAATAAATCAATTTGAAATGCCAAAGCACTAATGCAATTAAATTATGCTACTTGGCGTGTGTTTCTGAGATAAGTTCCTCTTTTACGCAAGGTGGAGGAACATTCCAGCGGATAAATGCCGTGAGCTGGGATGGGAGAGCAAGCCCTAACAACAATATGACCGCCATTGTTAAATATTGTTATTGCTGTGAATAAATCTATGAGTTAATGTGGAATGTCGCCTTTGGCCAAAAGAACAGTCCAAGGCTCTGACATTTGTAGCACCCCACAGACAGGAGGCACGCTTCAGGCACAGAACACTCTCAAGGTCTGCGGCATCATGGGAATTTAAGTCCACATCCTGTGATCTCTCAATAACAAGCGGAGTCAAAGCTCACATGTAAATTTGCATTGTTAAAGTTCATAAAGTTTGGAGGAGTTGAATGAAAAGTTGATATCAATCAACTTCAATTATTTGTGTTATGCAGCATGTGCCCTCACATTGTGCCCTCTGCACTGCTTGCTATTTCTTAATGACCTGGCATGCCATCGTTTTCAATGACAAAAAAGGGCTTCAAAGGGCCTACATGATTTTCAGAAAGAAAGAAAAATGCTGAAACAAATTTATTATTGTAAAATCGGTCAGAACAAAAGGCAAGGGTGGGCAATTGCAGCTCCGGAGTTATCTTAGGCGTTGATGATTTTAGTCAAGACAAATTGAATTCCTAAAACTTTCTTTTTCAATATCAGCTCACCTGAACTTAATATTAATTAGCAGACTACATTTTCTCAAATCAGTCAATAATAATAATAATAATATTTAAATTTGATATAGTGTTTTTCTAAATACTCAAAGACGCTTTACATAGAGCAAAGACAAACAGATCAAAACTAAAAATAGAAAGATAATGTGGCAAACAAAACAAACAAACAGAACATCCCCGGCACAAAAGAAAACCGGGGAAGCCATGCATATCTTCTAAAAAGACCATCTTCCATCACAATGTTTTGCAACCACATCACTTGGGTGGACCGGGTACCGGATCTGTCAGGTTTAACAGGTTTACTGAAGGAGCAGTGAGGAGGAGAAACAGTGGAAATAATAACTTATTTACATGTAGTGTCATGTTCTGCTTAATCCAAATATGAGGCATGAAATGAAAGCCACCCTAAATAGAAAAGTAGAAAGAAAAGACATTTTTCATGTTGAAGCTGTGGGCAAAGCCAGCACTTCTGGCTGGTATGTAAACAGGCTGGAAGTGTCTGCTGTATCCTTTTTGCCTGGAAGGAAATCATAATAGGAATGCTTTACAGAACACAAAAGACAACCGTAGTCTCCCAGAAATGGCATTGCCCATGGGAGTTGTTAGTCTAACTTGCAACTATTCTCATGCCGACTATAAAAATAAAAGTTCTTTTACGATTCTGCATCTAACAATCACCTAAAATCAGCCAACAACATTCAAACCCTGCAGTTTACCTTGTCTGAGTCAGATGATGTAACCCCACTGGTGTTGGGCATTCCTTCTTTGTTCATCTAGCCAACATCAAATTGGATTTGTTGAATTTCACAGATTTCTGAAAAGAGTTCGACCACGCAGTTGCCTTATTTTAGCATTTTGATAGCGGCACCCACCATATCAGACATGTGCAAGTGCAACCACTAGTATGTCACAGGAATCGCGTCGCCTGTGGCTGTCACACTTGTTGAGGACGCGTGTGTAATACACAGAAGTACATGGCACATTACATGAGTCTAGTAGTAAAGAATGATTCTCTGTGTAGTCTGTTAGTGTTGCTTTTCAAGTGTTTCATCATATCTTCCATGTCAGACTAACACTAAAAATACCAACCGAAGGATTTCTGAGGGTATCTTCACTAAAATATGTCTTGTCATCTCAAAAAGCATGAGTTAAAATGCCCAAGACTATTTTTCATCATCAAGCTCTACAATTTTAGACCAGTACCTTGTGAATGACGTTCTTATTGACAGTTCTGCACCTCACGCTTTATATCCAGTCGATGTTGCTGCTTCTGAAAGTGCTTTTCCATAATGTACTCCCACTGGTTTTTGTTAAACATTATCCCCAATGTTAGAGATATGGGACTCTCCCAAATAATGTAACAATCATATAAATAAAAGTGATTTCTGCAAACTAAACGGATGAATGGCCAAAGGTTGCTCGACAGAAACTCTACATCATTTTAAAAAATCCATAAATGCCTTTCTGTTGACTTTATTCTTAAATAACGTAAGTTTTCCCATTACATTTGCTCTACAGGAAACTCAATGTGTTCCAGCTGATGTCTTTGTTTATACAAACTGCTCTTTTCATAACAATAATACTGCTTCAAATCAGGGCAGACACACAGTTTCAGTCATTTTAGTGGGAAAGTGAGAAAATAAGAGGATGCTGCCCATTCTGTTCCCAATGACGCATGACGTTGCCAAGCAATCTTTCAATTCAGACCCATGATGAGCATTAGCACTTGCTCAATCACTGGGATAAAGGCGCGGGGTCACCTTTAATGTTGTGCAACAAAAGACCATCCTTAAAGGTCCGGCGGGCTATTGAAGTCGGTTCAGCACTATAGTCCCGCCACTGCAACCAGAAATCCTTTTTATGTCAGGAAGCCTGGCCTGATTGAATTCCTTTGCGTATCAGTGAATGGATCAAGTAAGAAAGGGAAGCAGATTTGTGCTTGTGATAAACTGTAGCCTCTGCTGAGCCAAGGATTTACCACAGGCCATGTTGATGAAATCCACTCCTGCAGAGTGTACCGTGGAACCGCGGAGGTATTTTTAACTGCCATGCATAATCCAGATGCAGAAATTCATAACACCTACAAATTACCAGCTAAGATGTGATGAATAATTAATGTATTCCATTGTGCCACCACTCAAGTCTTGTTAAGCAAATGAGTCATGTTAGGCACTTGAAATGATTATTATGCGTCTCCTGAATATTTGTCGTTCATGTAATTTGTTAAAGAGTCATGTTTAGGCAGTACACAGTGCACACAGTCACACCACCCACCATTTCCAGTTTCGTGCAGTTTTTAAGCTCAAATGAATTTGGGCTTCAAATCTAATGTTTCGTATGTGAAGCAAGTATAGCAGTAATAAAATAGGAAAATATATTTTACCCAAATAAGATATTTTCAACATCTGTGTTAACCATCAACATGTTCTTTGGTCAATGTACCACAATGTGTATCCTTCAATATTCTCTGACTCATGTATTTGCAGTACAGGCTGTTAAAAATAATCATTGTAAGTAAACCGACGAATTAAACCATACAACACTGTGTCAAAACAACCCATTATTATTGAATACAGTTTAAAATAATTATGTTTGGACATTGTGTTCATGCTATATTGACCCAATCTGGATACTTTCTTGTTTCATGGATAGCCAGATCTTCAGTGACAGTATTTACTTTCTTTAAAAAAATATTATTATACATAAGCACTTTGTGTCTGATTACACCTTTTGTGCCAAAGTTTCCCCATTTGCCTGAATTGGCTTTTTAATGGTGTTGGGGTATTTTTGCGGGCCATTTGCTGCACAAGTCATAGGGACACAGCCGGCAGTGAGCTGTGGCTATCAAAAATGAGACTGCAGACAAGTAATAGCAGCCACAATAGTTGAAGCCAATAAGAATAGAAAGTACAGAGGAGGCTGATGTGCAGCAGGAAATGCTCATTTAAAACAGGGGGAACATGAGCATCAGTTTTCAATCTGAAGGAGACAATTAAGGCCAGAAAACTGGCCTGCAGCCTCTGTTCAACTTTGCTTCTACACAGGTTGCTATTAAAGATGCATATAATATGACAGCACGTTTCAGACACAATATTGTGTTCTTTCATTTCTATATTCTGCAGTCCAGAGTTGATTCTGATGGATTTAATCCCACTGCAATTGCACACTGCATTTTAATAATCTAGTAATTCTACCACGACATTACTTCCTCCTTTGCTCCTCCCTTAATGACTATTACCACTAGAGGGCGATGACATGGGAGCATGAGCACAAGTCACTTTGCGGTTCTGACTAAAACAAATGATTTTGTCGTTATTCAATCTCCTCTGATGTCCTTGTGTAGAGAGTGTATTATGAGCATATTGCGTCTTGTATACTGTAGTTTGTAAGTGTGTTTTTTTATGTTTATATATGTTAGTTTCACACTAGGGTGCAAGTCAAATTATGCGAATGGAAGCATTTATTTTAGGAAATAAATTATATGTAATACATTTCCAATTTAATTGCAATGTTTCCCCATAATAAACTCAGTAGGGTGTATTTTTGTAAATATTGATATAACAACACAATTAATTATTTGTAATAAAAAAATGTTATGTGAAAAATCTACGCCACTGATATATGAGCAGACTTTAAGAATGCTACCTCTGGCCCTTGAAGTTGGCAGATTTACAGGTTTTGTGAATTGTGCAAATAAGGAGAAGTTGAGAATGAATCATATCTTCTCTTGTGTTGTCCTCGTTATGATGAATTAGGAGTATCGATATGAAATGAAATGGCTGTTCAAATTCCAGACTTGCACTGACTGAGCTTGGATAAAACCTCTGGATGGTTTGTTTGTTTAGTATTCTTTCTAATTGATGCTGCTACTCTGGTCTCTGTGTCTAAATGATGCTGTCTTGTGGGCCTGTTTGGGCGGGGCATAACACAATACAAATGTAGAACAATAGACTAAAGAATGAATGCTATACCTCACCACTGTTGTGAGTGTGGTTGGTTTAAACAGCAATGGGTGGGTACCATCATCCATTGAATGCAATGGGTGATGGTACTCTCTTTCACTTGCCACCATCTTCCCATGGTCTGGAAAGCATTTGATTGCACTCTAATCATCAATCGTCAGAGCTCACTGTGAGAGCCAGCTTGACAGTTATTTCCAGGTAAGTAATTTCCCCCATCACATAATCCACTACTGGTTCTTAGTGTTCCCCAACCTTACAAATCCCACTTAAAGCCGTGGGAAGAATATTAGCTATTGTGCCACATGTTCCACATAGCTAGGCGCTCTAGATCACCCCACAGAGTTCAGCAGACAATACATCAAGAAGGTGTTAGTGGTCTGACATGCCGGGACGTGAAATGCAATTCAGGGGCTCAAGGTTTCAGCTTCATTTCATATTACTGTATGATCAGTAAAGCACGGTAGCATCGGAAGGTATGGCATTGTATTTACAGATGTGATTGTGTAGAGACCTTATGCTATGAAGTGTCTATAGCAGCTCTACGGTATAGATGATGAGAGACATTTTGTTCCCAAACCAATCGGTTGCCATAGACACAACCGTAAAGAACGTCTAACCTTTATTGGGACCATTTATACCTCCATTGCCCCCGATGATGGTATCGAGCAGTAACTGTCTGGATTTACAATCGCCGCCCTGCACTCTGCTTCTATCTTGCTCCATCCCTCCCAGGATGAATACAGGAAATAGATTTCGAAGACTTTTATTTGATCAGCATGGTTTGTTTTCCTAACACCGCAAGCCAGTAAATTTGTACCAATACATTGTTATTGACACCAGGCCAAATGTGCCAGATGGAATTGACTTCAATGAATGAATTTGGGCCAAATGTTTGCATAGGTCTAAGACAGAAACTACAATAGGCTGCTTGAGACCTAAATTGGTATTTAACTTGAATTGAATTCATTTTCACCTGTTTGAACTTGAATGGCCTTGAGAATGAATACACTCATGAGACCTAAATATGAGAAAGAAACAAATGTTTGAACTGCCCACACAGACAAAGCTGCAAATTACTGAATCCTGCACTTCTAATCATCAACTTCATGAAAATAAATGAAACAACCTTGACTTAGTTTATCAGACCCTTTTTTAAATGTCATCCGGCATTTACTGCAAACTGTCGTAATGTTCAGTCACTGTTGAGATGGATGTGAAACACAAGCAATGTTCTTCATGGCATTTACTGTAGAAGCATCCTACACAATAACATTTTACACAATAACAATTGCTTTGAACTGTTAGTGGCATGCCATTTTACACCGTTCCCTTTAGTCAACCACATTAATCATATTTATGTTGTCTGAGATGTCGTTCAGGAAGACACAAATAACTCTTTTTACCCTCAGCCAGCTGATTTCTGTGTTCCAGCATTACTTGTTTATTTATGACCAACATGAGAGCAATGCACAAGAAAGCCCTGTCACTGGTGGGCATTGTTTAATCACATTTTTGTGATTTAACTTTTGAACATGCACAGGAATATATTTGAAAATGATTTATTGTTAAGGTCTCCGCGGTATTTTAGAAAATGGAGAAAGAAAATTAACAAAGCAAGCAGTCCGGTGGAATTAAAATAGAACATGCAGATTACAGAAACACTTTTCTTTTCAAAAACACAATAAAAAAATAATAATCCAACAGCAAAATGTGTTACTGTCGTTGTCACTCATTAAATTAATAACTGTTTCCGACAAACACATGATCCAGTTATAGTGCTACGTTATACTCAAACACACAAAGCAAAAAAATGACATCCAAGCAGCTGTACAGGAATCCTTATTTGATTATGGCATACGTTACCATGATCTAACAGTAAATATACGGATGCATACGGATGATTTGTAATCTACTATGCCGACATTTGCCACATGCAGCACATGTAATATTCAATAAAATGGTGCATGTGAGCAGATTTAAAAGATAGACCAAGTGCTCATGGAAATGATCTGCCCAGCTGATGCTGAATTCCCGGGTCTAAAGCACGAGGCCTTCCACTGTGCCGGAGATGCAGAATAACGCTCGACAAAGTATAGTTGAGAGAACATGCTACATCCCTGGTGGCGGCTCAGTCCTCTTTCACACCATCACCGCAGGCTTCGCGAGCACTGAAACATCTGCATAGCCAGAGAACTCCTCAAAAGAACTGCAGATTGTCTCTGGGCAATACCAGAGAGCATAATCAGAAGCTGATGCTTTGCTCATACCCGCACTGTTGTGCAGCATGGGGCTTTAGCTCTGAGCTCATATGATGCCATGTCACATCACAGTGGGCTTTGGGATCCTCCCGGCTCTAATTGGGACACAGGAAAATTAATTTTCCAGCAATGACCTGTCTGGGAAATGCAGCCTGGGCAAAGTGACAACACTTCCCATGTAAAGAAAGGTTCCCTCTCTTTGTAATCACAGAGATGCTTCCCCACAATGAACCCATTTCCTTTCAAATTCAACAATCTATTATTTAATTGCTATGATTTATTCCGACAGAATAACTCTGCAGAACATGCATTTTTTCCTCTTCTTCGTTTCACTTTTGATGATTCTTCGCTATGAATTCTTTCTTATCAGGGAATATGAGATGAATATGACCATTGTAAACTAGAACCAAATGTTATCCATTCCCACTTTTCTGTACTTTATCAAAGAATACTGAATAACTGGAAAAATCAACAAATTTCAGCTTTCTCCCCAGTGTCCCACAGTATGAAAACTCCATTATACTTATTCTATACAACACCGCTCACAGCAGAGGAGTCGTTGCATTATAATTTCATGCTGCCAGGATGTTGTGCACCCTTCTGGAGGGCTCATGCCATGTTTGTAGGGACTTGAATTGTATAGCCTCCATATCACAGTGTTCTGTATGCTTTATCCTCAAGGGAAGAGCAGCAAAGGGAAGTACAAATTAGAAGAAAGTAGAAACCTTCAAAATAAATAACCTTTCCATAGTGTGGTGGATTTCCGTGTGATCCTTTTCTTTTCTTTTTTCTCAATACATCTGCCCCATGCATTGTTTTAACTAAGTGATATTATTTATGAAATACAACCACACACCCTCTCCTGCAGCTGTGCACAACCTGTCATGAAATTAACAAGAGCATGAGACAGTGAACTAAAAAATGCTTGCTGCCAGGGACTATCATGGTCACTGGCTGCAAATGCACCAGGCTCTGTCATGCAGATAATCATCCCTCTGCTGCAGGGAATCACGGGTCTACATGGCGGTGGGTGTCAAGGGGCCAACGGGCGATTGGACTCCCATCCATGTCCTCCGCCTCCACCAGACCTGTCAGAGGCCCAATACGATCCCGGTGCTCCAGTGTGACAAGAGCGACCCAGAGCCTGTGATCCCCCCCTCCATGGCACTCGCAGGCCTAATCTGAAAGCAGCATTGCAATGGCAGGGTTCGGCACCACTGGAGGCCACACAGTGAGGACAGGTCATTACTGCGGCGCCCTTCAAAGAGAGCTCCTCGCAGCGCTGCTGCCTTTCTCCACTCGATCATAGTTGACAGAGGGTGCTCCTCATGCCGGCTGGCCATTTTTACCAACACTTTGCGCTCCTGCGGGGGGCCAAAGGCCTAGACAGGGCCAGACCTGTGCTCCCCAAAAGCCAAGCCCCTCTACTCTTAATAAATGTGTATTCACAGCGTCAGACACACTAATTAATGTATTTAACAACAATCTATTAAACAGAGGGAGGTCCTCGGTGTTGTCACTTAGGAAGAAGGAAAGAAAAAAAAAATCACAGTTTTGGGTTTTTATTGCCCTCATGATGCAATCTTTGGTTGCACTGTATTTTTTTATATTCCTTCGACACCCCACCCTTCATCCACCTCCTCTGCCCATCCACCCACCCACCCTCATGCTCTCATCTTCTTTGCGTTTTAAGAGGCATGAAGTCGGCAGGCTTTGTCGGTAATGGTTGATAACTAATTCATTGGTCCTCTCTTTTTCAGAATCCAGTGGTTTCCATCTCATTTCCCACTTTAGAAGTTTCACTTTTAATCTTTTACTGAGTCAGTCTGTGTGGATGCCGAATCCCATGCTGGCTGTTTTATGTATCCTGCCAACAATACAACTGTCTTTAAGAACTCATTGCATCTCTTATCACTCCCATGTGGTAGAAAGCAAATGCTCAACAATTCAACAAAAAGTTTTACGATCGAGTGTTGATCTTATACTATCTAATTAGTATGTAATCTTCAATAACTTGAACATGAGTAAAGCGAGTCACTTCCATGTTACCGGGCAGAGCAACGTGGCGCATAATTTTTCATACCAGAGAAGAATATCAGCCATAACCGGAGGCTAACCGACTGGAGAGCCACCCCGGGCCAGTATTTTCTAGACTGTAGGCAATATCTATCATAATCAAAGGCTTCTTTTATGCAAATGTGTGCTGACTGACTCTTTTAGAAGTAGAAAGGGTTTTGTATTTCCTATTGAGAATCACTCTCATTAGGAAATGGAAATGCCTTTTCTAAATGAGCTGCAAAAGCAACTTACAAATGCCTTGCCATGTACATCGTGACTGTGGCTTAATGGTCATTGTTAGAAAAGAAGACCTTTGATTTGATCACTTTGAATTTAGCAAACAGGTATGTATGCAGTTTCACAGTCATCGTATGAATGTCTCTTTTTTTGACGTGACCGAGTATTACACAGTACAAATGTGAATGGCAGAACGTGTCAGAGCACCAGGACGTGTTGCTGTGCACGCATCTCTGCAGCTTCATGGGGGTCTGTTAGCAAAAGCTCTGGTCGGGTTGCAGCAATGTCTGCGTCTAAAGCATTTGATGTTAGTCGTGAAGCAGGTATTTCATATTACATTCACAAGCACAGATTGTTCTAGTTTCTATACTGTAACATTAATCTCTTGTCAGCAGTCTAACCCCAATCAACAGCTGCAGCAAAGATAACCATTATGAAAGTGAACGTTAAGGAGATATTAATTAATAAATCTGTGCTTGGGTCTGAAATGCATTATGCAATAAACTATTGCCCTCTGTTGGGCGACGGTGCTATCTGCATTGGTTCTGGCATGCAGAGAGGAGGTTATCAGAGCAGACACACTGTGAGAATGGCATCTCTTCTCCACTCTCACGTTGTGAAACGTAACTGAATGCACGCTCTCCACAGGGTCATTTTTCACTATTTATATAAAGACGCCATGACTTTGCCTTCGCATTATATTTGTTTATTATCGCTGTATTCCAGTCTAAGGCAATGTTGCCAGGACTCCACACCTTTCGCTTTTTTTTTTCTTCCTTTTTTTTCTTCTTTTTTAATGTAGTTTAGGTGGATAATTGGATAACACAGGTTTATCCTCAGCAAGCACTTTGTATGAGCAATCCAATTTCACATCCTCCTGAAGGGAAACCATTATTCTTAACCAGGGCTTGATACTCCAGTCACCCCTGCACAGAAATGCAGCACAAGGTTCTCCTCAAATCCTATCAGCTCCTAACCTTGTTACTAGCCAATCTGTATTATTGTGCTATAATTCCATATTCCGCCCTGTCCTCACTGTGGCACCAGCGTTTGAAAAGATAAAGCTGCTACCGTTTTGTTGACAACAATGCCTTAGTGGATTGTTTGTCTTCCATCTGTGAACATTGGCACGTTCCATTGCGCTGTTCAAACCAACATCTCTGGTGAACATTTAACTATTTCGGGATTTATTTTACAACCTGCGTGCCTTGCTCTTTTACAGCAGCATTCTTTTTGTCATACACCTCTTAATCCCACCTAGTATTTCAATAGGCTGACTGATAAGGCTGTCAACGGATATTCTATATTTGAATATTGGATTAGGACAAAAAAAGGAAGCTATATATAAATATTCTGTTCATATATACATACAAAGGCAGCACTCTGCCTTGCACGCACAGAATGCACACCATGGCGGGAGTCACACAACTTCACTGTCATTCATTAAAAACAAAATATATCGTTAGATCTAGCTGAATGTGGGATAATTCAACAACGTATAACAATGGCAGACAACTCCGGTGTAAAGAGAGAGACTCGTCATAACAGCAATGTCATGGAAACAAACCGCGTGCCTGCCAGCTGTGCGATTAGAAGATTACCCTTTCTAACCCATTGTGGTGATGTCAAAGTGAAAGCATGTGTTTTTTACTTTTTTTTTGTAGATTTTCACAGTCTTTATAATTGATGGACTGTTAGATTAATTCAGTGAATGAGTATGTATCAAATCAGGACTTACGCAGTTATTAAAAGGATTGCAAAATAATGAAATAATACTGCTATGGGCATACATTATTGTGCAATATGTCTAACAATATGAAAACAATTAGTATTGCAAATTGAAAAAAAAAATACTGAGCAGCAACTCTACATGAGTCTCGGATGTGTTGCCTCGGTTTGTAATTTGCAGAGAAAGTTGCCTCCAGCTATCGGCTCCATTTTTGGGCAAATGTTGTTCTGCTTGATTGGATGATTGATTTGAGGTTTGCCAGGTAGTGGGCAAAATACGCCAAGGGTTTTAGCTCTCCACTTGTGACATTGTATACGTGCCACAGTCAAAGTTTTTTAAATGAACTCTGCTCAATGATAAGCACTAATCAACAAATACAATCATTGCAGTTAAATATATATTTTGAAACAGATTAATGTCCTGAGAGACGGTGTTCAAATGATTCACTTTTTCTTTGTGCATATCAGCTTCTTTGCAATGAGATGCTTCGCCTGCTTTGTGTGAGAACCTGGTATTCACTTGCAGTGCCAACACAATATGCTGCCTATTAAATTTGGAGTCACAACTGCAAATTATGTCTTTTCTCAGCTGAAATAGGAGCGGTAGGGCGGCTCTGGCCCTTATCATACCAGTTCTTTAGTGTTGCCGTGACATGTTTGCTCATAGTATAGTAGGTGTTATTATGTTTCATATCTCACAGAAATATATGTTGAAGAAAACACATGAATAAAAAATTGTATATATGCTCAGCAATACTTTGGGGATGTGAAGTCTTATTTGGGGGTTTTCAAAGATTCTCTGTGGATATGTCTGTAAGCCACACTGCTTTCAATATCTGCATTCATATCAAATGAAAAATTGATGTATATGAAGTGTCCTAAGAAAGAGATAATCACAACGGATATTGGAGAAGCAGCCAAACAGACGTGTTTAATCACCAGGACGCTGGAGAACTGCTTTAGTGTGAAAGATGCTGCAGAGATGCCCTTATTTACCTTATTTTCCACTGAAAGCAGCTGGAGATAGCCAGCCTTGCTCGAAGTAAAAAAAAAGAAGCCTTCCTTCTCGAAAGCTTCCTAATCGTATATTGTTGTTTAAAGTGAACAAAATGCACAGAAACGAACACGATCAGTCATTTGTGGTTAAAGGAGAAGTTACTCTGGCTCGACGTGCCAGATGAAGCCGGTGAGCATAGCCAGGCAGTCACAGTGCTCAGCAGGTGCTCCTTGGGAAATAGACTAGTTACAGGATTTAACTCTCACTAAACCACAAATGACCATTTGTGTACAAACAGGATACACCGTTAAATTAGTCCCCTTGCCTATTTTCCCAAAAGTTGAGCTATTCCCAGTAATATCTTTCTGTGATGATTTGTACTGTTTCCTTCAATCAAATCATTTGACCAACTGCAGCTACACTACTACATGACACCATGTCTACAACACATATCCTTAATAATTGGTGCATATCTGGTATGTGTGTATGGTTGGTGTTCTGGGTAATGAGAACTGAATCAGTGACCTAGCTTGAACTAGGTAGTATCATATCCTATAACTACTGGCCTGAATCTTCCCCTGGCTTGCCTTCTTGAACTTTTATGACAGTCTCAGTGGGTATGCCAGGGAAAGTAAATTGTATATGGAGCTGTGCAAACGAGCAGGTGTTTTTCTACTGGTTCACAAGGTCCCTGAGGTCCTATCTAAACCACGTCTCAGGGAGTGCAGGGATCAGAGCTCACATGCTATACAATATAGTGAACGACACGGAATAAAATACACCAAACAATGACTTACACCACTTCAGAAGGAAGATGTAAACAGACCAGTTCAAGAAAGACTGGAGACATCTGCGTCCCTCTGAGATTTAAATGTGTGTTGTTAGGCCTTTCATTTTTAGACCCACAGCTCCCAGTGGGGGTTGTAAGCGTGTAATACTGTGTTTGTGTGGACCTGCAACTAAATAACTCACTGTCAAGTACAACCACTCTGGCTTTTGCTTCCACCTGAATAATCCACATGCCTAATTTAACAATTTTTTTTTCAAACATTTTTGCCACTCCAATTGGGCAAAGGAGCATTCCCTGGGGACTTATTTCACCGTTGGCTTGCAAACAACTGTTCAGGAAATGAAGGTATTTCAAAGAACACAGAGCCGTGATTTGTTTACAAGCTGCAGTTGTCCTATATATGCTGCATAAACAAACACAACTTCATACAATAGATTAGTCTCTACTCATCTACAGATGCAAAAGGGAGGAGGATGAAGCAATGTCAATTATATACAATAGCTGCGTGTATTTAAAATCACTGTGAGGAGCTTTTAGGAAACACTCTCAATATAATAACGATGCTTTGACCTTAAACGAGACCATCAGAGAGAAGGTTTGCTTTTTCTATATAATTATTCTTAATACTTGTCATTGGTGCCACTGGGTCAGATAAAAAAATCGGACAAAATCATGCAGGTTACCTTGAAACTCAGACTCCTGCGGGGCCTCCGGCAGCGAGCAACCCACCGCGGACAGACCCAGATCCAGCTTCGCTGCCGCCTTCAACCTGCAGTCCGGGAGGTGATAAGCTCCTCCTCCTGAGTTTCGCTCCGTCGGTCCCCGCTGGGAGCCAACACAGACACCACACTGCTGAAGGCCCCCACCAGTGTGGGCACAAGTACATGAGCACAGTATCGGACCCGATACATCAATATTGGTGCATCCCGACTCTGAAATTCACCACTAGAACAACAGCAATTCTACCACCAGATATTTTAGCAAAGGTTGGTTTTATCTTCAGGGCTTTATGCTAGGAATCTTCTTAGGTTTAGGCATCAAACACACGTCTTTAGGTTAGTTCAAGATCATAATTTGGGTTGAAATAAACCCTCTTTGGTAGAAAACCCTGAAGGCAAACTTGTCCCATTGTGGCTGCATCAAACCGCTCCATTCAGCACAGTCACTGCAATAGTGACGATAGCAATGGCTGACATGCTTCTACGTCCCAGACACGGCCCTGGCATTGTAGTCAGGGACTTACGGTCAGGGGGGGGGTACCAATTTACCAAGAACATGTTCATATTAAAGTATATTCAAAGTGTTTAATTCAATTTGTGAAGATGCCTTTGCACTAAATATGCAACATGTTAATATTGTTTCTATTACATGTTCACTGTCATCCTCTGATCTAATCTGATTGTTTGATTCTTAATCACATTCTGCTCGTGGCCATGAAACGTTTGGAACTAAATTAACTAAAGTTTGTTTAATTTCCAGGAAAACGCTGTAGCCTACGATATCAATTGAACTAACAGCACGCTGCCCATAGAAGGATGTCATTAACTCAATCAAATACGTTTCATTGGGTGAGAATGCACTGATGTTATTGATCAAAAAGATCACTTTCTCAAGCCTTGAAAATGAGCTCTGTCACTGCACAGCTGGGCTTTATTTTGCTAATGTGAGGGAAATGGAATAGAAATCTTCTGCCAGAACAGTGAATTAAACACAATCAACGTTTGTTCTCAAAGATGTAATGTGCAAAATATCATTGTGACTTGCTCCTAGTTTCCATTTTTCATTTCCGCTACAGATTAAAGTTTGAGATTAAAAGTTAAAGTTTAAGATCCACATTCACACTCTTATTCATTGCATGTTTGAATTATTTTTGAGTGAAAACTCATCTCTCTTCTCTTCTGGGCTCGTTCTGTCTTTGTGATGTTGGTTACATGGCTGTAGCAGTCATAGTGACTGGACTAGCTGGTGTAACACCTGGATACAGGTTGGATCTTTGCACGGACAAACAGATCTGTTTCAAGATTATTCATTATCATTCAAATTGATAAAGTTATCATGCAACTGATGTGCAAAACGACAAATGTTGAATACGACTTGTTGCAGAGTCTGTAAATTGCAACGCAAATCTGTTTTTTATTTTTGCATAAGTGACTGAAATTAAAATGTGATTGTACAAAATGTTGTTTTAAAAGGTTCAATAATACAATTCATTCCGGTGGCATTTTTTCAATCACGCAACAGGATATCTAGAAATATGTCATGCATGCCGGGCCCCACACATGGCTTCCGGAATACGTAATTTTGACATTTTTTTGCCAGAAATGGCACTCTCATTTGTTGAAAGGTTTTGAACAAAACATAATTTAACTCTATCTGCTGCCTCCTCCACTGTTGAGCCGCGTTTGGGCTCACGCCTGCATCTCCTGAGACTGGAGCACATCATCCAGTACAGCTGGACTCATGTCTATGTACAGATACTAATATGTCTATGGACAGATACTCATTTGTCTATGGACAGAGACTAATATGTCTATGGACAGAGACTTATATGTCTATGGACAGAGACCTATATGTCTATGGACAGATACTCATATGTCTATGGACAGATACTCATCTGTCTATGGACAGAGACTTATATGTCTATGGACAGATAATCATATGTCTATGGACAGATACTCATCTGTCTATGGACAGATACTCATATGTCTATGGACAGATAATCATATGTCTATGGACAGAGACTTATATGTCTATGGACAGATACTCATATGTCTATGGACAGATAATCATATGTCTATGGACAGAGACTTATATGTCTATGGACAGATACTCATATGTCTATGGACAGATACTCATATGTCTATGGACAGATACTCATATGTCTATGGACAGATACTCATATGTCTATGGACAGATAATCATATGGCTATGGGCAGATACTCATATGTCTATGGACAGAGACTTATATGTCTATGGACATATACTTATATGTCTATGGACAGATATGTATACAGTATGTCTATGGACAGAGACTCATATGTCTATGGACAGAGACTCATATGTCTATGGACAGATATGTATACAGTATGTCTATGGACAGAGACTCATATGTCTATGGACAGATACTCATATGTCTATGGACAGATAATCATATGTCTATGGACAGAGACTTATATGTCTATGGACAGATACTCATATGTCTATGGACAGATACTCATATGTCTATGGACAGATACTCATATGTCTATGGACAGATACTCATATGTCTATGGACAGATAATCATATGGCTATGGGCAGATACTCATATGTCTATGGACAGAGACTTATATGTCTATGGACAGATACTCATATGTCTATGGACAGATAATCATATGTCTATGGACAGAGACTTATATGTCTATGGACAGATACTCATATGTCTATGGACAGATACTCATATGTCTATGGACAGATACTCATATGTCTATGGACAGATACTCATATGTCTATGGACAGATAATCATATGGCTATGGGCAGATACTCATATGTCTATGGACAGAGACTTATATGTCTATGGACATATACTTATATGTCTATGGACAGATATGTATACAGTATGTCTATGGACAGAGACTCATATGTCTATGGACAGAGACTCATATGTCTATGGACAGATATGTATACAGTATGTCTATGGACAGAGACTCATATGTCTATGGACAGAGACTCATATGTCTATGGACAGATATGTATACAGTATGTCTATGGACAGAGACTCATATGTCTATGGACAGATATGTATACAGTATGTCTATGGACAGAGGCTCATATGTATATGGGCATAGACTTGTATGTCTATGGACAGAGACTTGTATGTCTATGGACAGAGACTCATATGTCTATGGACAGAGACTCATATGTCTATGGACAGAGATGTATACAGTATGTCTATGGACAGATACTCATATGTCTATGGACAGAGACTATATGTCTATGGACAGAGATGTATACAGTATGTCTATGGACAGATACTCATATGTCTATGGACAGAGACTCATATGTCTATGGACAGAGATGTATACAGTATGTCTATGGACAGATACTCATATGTCTATGGACAGAGACTCATATGTCTACGGACAGAGACTTGTATTTAGAAGATAGTAAACACAGCTTGATAGATATACATGTGTTGTACTTCTCAGAATACTGGTGTCTTCAAGAAGATGAAGTGAAACTAGGCTTTTCCCTTTAATGTGATGAAGCTCTAGCAAATTTCTGTTTTTTTTTTCACATCCATGGGCCTGTAGATTATTTCTCAGATTTCCTGTCTTTCAATCCTCTCACTCATGCTAGCTGACAATTTCCTCGCTGTCATCGTCTGGGGCTGTCAATCGAGATTCCAGCTGTTCTCATCAGCTGGTCACATCTATCCAATAGCATAGCAACACAGATACATTTTTTAGCCTATCATCTTGCTGCTGGCTATAAAAAAAGACAAAAGAAATGCGCTCTCTGCCTTGGAAACATTCATCCTGCTGTATCGGGAGCTCCTCCCCGTCACCGCCTAGTCTCAGCAGAATCATCAGCCACCACCATCACCGGTCCCTGGTCTCCATCGGGGATTTATCTTGCTGCTGCTCAGGGCAGACGCCCCTCGATTACAAATCCCTCTGTATATTCTCAGCGCCACAGACTTTCTGTCAAGACTTTATTAATACATATCATCTGTTATAGTAAATGATTATCTTTACTTCATTCGCGTCTCTCTCCTGATTGGAGTGATACATTAAGAAGATCTTAGTATGTTAGCCTTTTATTTGCAAAGTATTACTTCACAATAGTACCACAGAGCATACTGCTGCTCTGAGACTCTACTATTGCCATATTTCATAGCTGAATGAGGCATTTTCAGCCTTATAAATACTGCTCTTAATGTCCCACCTGAGTCTTTTGCTCTGCTTCCCTCAGGCTGTATTTCTATACATGTTGCCAGATAAAATGACAAATTGATTCATGCTGTTTATTAGGCCTGTGTTGACTCTTTAATTCTACAAGCCTACTGTATATTGCACTCAATCTTTCCTTTCATGTACAACGCTGTCTTCTTCACATTTGATTGTAAAAGAGAAAACTTCCTCAATATACTATTAAGCTGTCAAAAGTACCATCACACTCCTAAAATGTCTCATGGGTCAGGTCCATTATTGATTTTCCTGCCATTCTGTTCACAGCTCTGGTACTCTGTGCTATGAGACCTGTCAGACAGAACACACATATAAAAGCTCCTACGCACACATTCAAGGTGGAGGATATTCTGTATAAGCCGCTAATTCAATGGAAACAATGCAATGTGAGCCAATACCATTTTCCATTATCATCTTTACAATATGTTCTTTGAATTTTCGTGATGATTGGCATGACTGGCACAGCTCAGTACTTTGGCAATGTCTGGTATGGCATTGTGCAGAGCAGTGGTTCTCAAATGGGGGTACGTGAAGGCACTTCAGGGGGTACGTGGGATTAAAAAATGATATATTTAAAATTAGCATCCATTCAAAAATCCTTTGAATATAGTTATTTAATAAATATTCAATGACATATAAGTGTAAGTTCATCAACTGAATTGTATATATTCTATATTAAATCAGACACTAATGAAACAGCGCTGTGTATCTGATCTTTTTTTCAACCAAAGAATGCTTTGTGCTGGTTAGGGAGTACTTGGCTGGGGGAACATATTTCACAGGGGGTACATTACTGAAAAAGGGTTGAGAGCCACGTGCCCTTTGAAGAAACAGGCACATAGAGAGTCTGAAGATAACAACTAGAAGATCTGAACTCAATATAGATAGGCATGTCAACATTTCCTAAAAATCTCAAACCTGTATACCAATGATCAACACAAACACATTATTTTGTTCAGGGCCTTTCACACAAGACGTCCGCTGCCGGGTTCAGAGCGCCCCACAAGCCTTTAGAAATGATGGGTCTCAAGTGCAGCGGTGCCATTGTCGCTATCAGTGTGAAAGGCTCTTCACGGGCACATTTTCTTGATAAATATAACATTTATAATGTCACATTTGTTTATGTTTGAATAAGTGGGTAGCTGTTATTGTGGCATGTTTAGTTGAACATTTAATTAATTTAAATTATTTATTTATTTGTATTAATTCATAATTCCTGATAGTTTGCAGTGTAGTGTGAGTGTGTCAAACCATCTACGACTGAAAATGCCTCAACCGAACATTTTTAATGTACATTCTCCTACAATTAATAGCCAGCAAAGCTGCAGTCTTTTTCATATCTGATGAATACTCGGGGTGGTTACTAATTAGTCTGCTGTTAATTATCTCCTTCTCCTTTGATCTTGACTATGACTGCTCTGTCAGACACACTCATTTATTCATCGCCTTTGCTTGGTAAGATGGACTTTTTGGATATTGCACAGATTGATCCACATAAAAAAAAAAGGCTTCAGAAGCAAGCTGGTGTCTTGTGAGAGTGCACACGTGGCTGTTGCATTCTCTTTGTATCCCAAACTATCTGAGTTGCATGCATGTTCTTTTTTTAACTGTCTTTGCTTCAGAAAAAAAACATATACGTAAATGATGCTTACACAGCCTTTTAAACTGCCAGCAAAATGCTCATAATCAATGCTGCTTATTATGAAGCTCTACGTACAGCCAACCTGTTCTCTGGTACTCTGCTCATGACATGAAATCTCTCCCATAAACATCAAACGAGCCTCCCCATGCGCAGGAAAGGAACTGAATATTTAAGCAGGGCTCACACTGATGAACACCGTTTCACCTCCATTTGTGTCGAGAGATAATATTCTCAGTTCTTCCTCTGTACAGTGGACAGGAAGTTGAATTAGTTTGACGCCCAGGATTAGCATTAGTGTCAACACAAGAGACAAACTCGACAAATGCCACTAGGCAACGAAAACTAGCACGAAGGTGGGGGGGCCTGCATGCTTTGTAGTACAGTATGGCTTTACTGAAACATTGTGGCAGTTTTGAGCTTGCCAGGAGTTTGAGGGAGCTTATTTTCAAAAGCTAAAGCATATCTTGCTGTTGAAGTTTGATATCCTGGCTTTCACTCACACCTTTATTCACATTGAAGCAGATTTCTGCTTGCTGTGAATTGGCAGACAGCCTGGATTTCTCAATGGCATTGACCCAAACGAGTATGTAAATGTATTATGGCTCACACATTTAGAGCTCTTTGATTTAGGCAGAATATTGTATATACAGTACATTTCAATTGTGTGCTGCTTCTCAATGAGCTATTAATGTGCATTATTAAACATGTACCTTTTAAAACATATTCACAGTATGGGCTGAATAAGTAAGCTCCACATTTTACAGTCAACATTAGGAGAAGGAGGGCAGAAATTTAGAGAAAGCGCGAGAGAGAAGGGGCAGCGGAGAGCGGAAAACGAGATGGAAATCTGTGTCCCTCAAGTCCCGTCTTTGAATCCCTCCAGTGAAGAATTCCACTCAAGGGTAAAGGATAATCTCCAACTGAGAGATGCTTCCCTAGCTCGGCCAAAGCCTCAGCTGTGGGAAGGAAGCAGCCTTATGATCACAGTACAACAGGTTAAACAGAATACAGATAGCAAAGTGAGCACTGAGACACCATCTCAAATTATAGACCGCTTTAGCCAATTTCAAATAACAATGGAGAATGCAAAACATATGGTAAACATATATTACTTTTTTTTTAAACCCAGTCATTTTAATGAAGCAGATAGTTTTATGAGAGAAAATTAATTATTGTCGCTGCCATGCTAATCTTTTTTTGTTTTTTTTTTGTTATGTGTTCATGGAGTGGAACAATTAAGGTTTGATTGCTTTTAGAATGAACCATATCTCTGAGGTAAGCTTGCTGACAAACCTGTGGCAATGATTTAATTTCACTCAGTTAATCAATTTGTCATGCTCTTCATATTTTTTTGTGTAAGCCCAGACACCATTTTCCACTTTACAGAAGAAAGCTGTGCAGAAAGAAAATCTAACAAAACCATACATATCAACTTTACTCGCTTATGACTCTAAGAACTGAATTGTATACTAATGCTCGATAATTATTTTATATTTTTCCCCGTTCTGTTAAGGAATGTTCGCTGTCTTCTTGGAGAAGGATGTCATTTCTAATGTATGGTCTGGAATAAGCAGACTCAACGCACGTCCTCCTGGGACAGGGCTAATTACGTGTTCGGAATCTGCAGCATAGCTCTCTGGGCTTTTATGCCTCTGTCACTTCTCATCCACTCAATTGGATTGGATGTATCCCAAGAACAACCTACAGCCTTGATTCCCTTTGCAAAAACAGGTCACAGCGAGTTCGTAGGGTGTGAAATGAGTCTAATTATTGGGGTACAAATGGGACGGGTGCAGAATACGTAATGGGGAAACATGATTTGACCCCCACCTCGGCCAGACCCAGAACAAGCAAGGCACTGGCTTTCCCACAAGGCAGCCGTAGCTCGATTATAGCCCCGGATAGGCTAGACTACTTCTAAGAAGATTTGGGGGTGTTAGAAACCGGGCATTCTCGGGCTTTAGGATTAGGATTGCTGGATCAACTTGGATCAGCTGCATAATGTAATCTTATTGACATGAGGAATTACTATGACAGTCTAAACCAGAAATAAAATAATCTGCTAGAGACGAAGAGAAGGAAGTACTGTAGTTTCACTCAGCAACATTGTGCCATGTCTTACCTTGTTAAAACAGCATATGAGCGAAACTGGTCATTGCTTCAAGTTCTCCGTCAAACTGGGGCATAATGGAGTTTTTATAGTAGCATCTGCCCTTCGTAGAGGTTCAAAGTCAACATCAAAGGATGTTCTTACAATGGCAATCTTAATCTTGAACCAAAAAGGGAGAATCAAGCTGTGAAAAACTCAACTCAGAAATACAACTTTCTTTTTCCACGTGCACCATTTTATTCCTCTCTAATCTTGAAAAGTAAACCACAGTCCTGAAGGGTGGAAAACAAGCCCATTGACAACCTCCAAGCCCAAGGGATGCAGTTGAACGCTTGCTTGGTTTGTTGTATTCGCATGTAGACCCTCCCAATTCCCTTGTCTGCGTGTGTCTCTGTCTTCTGTCTGAGGGGCAGTGGATCAGAACCCCCGATACATGCAGTACACAGTTAGCAGGTCATTCTTCTGGAGCCCCAAATAGCTGTCAGCGATCCGGACCTGCAAGATTTATCATAGTCTCTGGATTTTGTATTTCAGGCTTGTAAGGGCAAAAGTTGATACTGACGTTCTGAGTGACAAGCTGCTTTACCGTACGGAAATTCCAACTGGACCGTTCCATATTTATGAACTGATTTAAATTCTGGCACTGTACATGGGTTCCTACAAGATATTGAGGAAGACAGTCAGTGTATCCTATTCAAATCTCTCTACGGCTGTCTTTGTGAAACATTGCACGCTATACAAGCAAGGGCGGAGTACACTGAACGCCAAGGATGTTAGTGTGTTTAAGTTTCAAATTGTATTTCTACACCGCAAATTGGTTTCAGATATTGTTTAGAGGCAAACATGTACTGCAGACGGAGGTTGATGGCTAGAAAGTTTCCAGTGTTTCGACCGAGTGCTTTAAAAATATGCATTCTGCTGCTTTTATGTCTCCATGGCATAAGCCCAGTGCAGTTATGAGACATTTGAATTTAAAAGTCATTTAAACATATTTAGACTGTGGGCCGAACACGTTTTATTTTGTCTGTGTGCTATTACGTAATTTCAGGTCTGATACATTTGTTGGCAGCTCTGGCTTGATCAAATATTTGAACTGTCACTCTGCTCATGCAGATCGCAGGACAGCTCCAGTTGCTAAACCGATCACATTTTAGTTTTTAACATCATTGATAATACCGACCAATCGCGTATGGCTTAAATAGGATCCCAAAATGTAGCCCGTTTGGGCTTCGTGATGAACGTTTCCACATAGAACAATTTGTTGTTCCACTCAGTAAATAGACTTAGGGTTGCACTCTTCCCTGCCCAGAGATTTGCAGAGATGTGGGTAAAAGAGGGTCGACACAGGATGACCCCTCCACAGGAAATCTGAAAAAGAAGATTGAAGTATGGCATCAAAATAGTTGTTTAAATAGTCAGATGCATGGCATATACTGTAATTTTAGCCTATTTGTTTTTATGTTGGTAATACATTGTGCTATTGCATTTTACGATTATTTTCTATTAAATATTGTTTGGGCATGCCTGACCGAGTAGCGCTATCTATAGTACTGAAAGGGGCATTTCATTCTGGCATGTTAAATTAGTGTTTAAATTGTTGTTTGGTTGTGTATGATTATATTATTTATGTCTGTACGAAGAAAGGACAAGAGAGTGAAAGTATCATAATTCTTTAAGAATAAAGAAAGGACTAAATTTGACATACATTCATTCTTTTTTGTTCTGTTCATGTGTATAATTATATTTATTTAGTGACGTTGTGGTCACATGAATGAAAAGAAATAAATAGATATTAGGCATTCTTAAATGCGGTCAGTTGCCAGTGTAGCTAAACCTAGCTAAAACCTGTACAGTCTATTACATATACAAATCTTACCTATAGAGGTGTTAATTAAGTGTTCTAATTATTTTGGAAGGTTTTTGATGATGTTGAACTGTATTGCAATTATACAGAGAGGTGTTTCTTTTATTTAGCATCTCATTGAAATAAATGGTGTGGAACCAATAATACAAACACCTGTCAGCATAACGCAATAATTTAACACCACAAATCTCACCTGGAAATACCAAGAACATGCTCCCACTGATATCTACATCCCACTACGGCCCCTTACGTTTGTCAGATAAGCGCGGAAAAAAAAAATTCAGTGGATGTGCCAGAATTTTCCACAACTGAACACAGAAAACAACTGGAGTAAATGTTATTGGCACCAATGAGGAAAGATTACGTCAGTGTGCAGCTGAAATCTATGACACTAAAGCCATGCAAGAAATATTGGTGTAGTTATGGACTCTGACCTAAATTTCAACAGCCATATACAACCGTCACTAAATACTTCTACAACCTTAAAAACATGGCAAGGATGAAACGATTTCTGTCTTCACAGAATACAAAAAAACTTGTTAATGCAATTATCTTTAGAAGGCTAGATTAGTGTAATGGTGTGTTTACAGGTCTTAGTAAAAAAATCAGTCAGACAGCTGCAGCTTATCCAGAATACTGATGCCAGAGTCCTCACAAACATCAAGAAAGTGGAGCACGTTAAACCGGTGCTTGAATTACTGCAAAGGCTTCCTCTGTGTCAAAGGATAGATTTTAAAATCCTGTTACTCGTCTATAAAGCACTAAATGGTCTCAGGCCTAAAAACATCTCTGATTTACTCGTATGTTACAAAGCATCTAGACCACTCAGGTCATCTGGGACAGGTCTACTGAGTGTTCCCAGGATCAAAATCAGAAAGGTGAAGCAGCTTTTAGTTTTGATGCTCCCTCTGCTTTTTATTTGTATTGCTTTAAAAATAAAAAGCAATTTCTTTCTCATTTTTAACAAACGACTTTTAAATGCAATTTCTAATCATCTTATTTTTAATATGGCTAACATATTGCTATGCGCCTGTAAAGTATTTTATATTGTCTTGTGTCTGAATGCTGCACTATAAATACAAATGCCTTCCAGCCTACCTGTAGTCGTGATCAAATCCTCGCATTGCATTCAGTGCAACAACTAAATTCCTTCTTCAAAAAACAGGTGTCGCTCTTTACAGCATGTTGTGTGCCCAGAGTTCTGACATTCTGGCTGTGAATGTTTACCAAAGCATTTGTTCAGCATGCTGTATGCCCCTAAAGCCAGGGGAGCGATAATCGGAGCACAGACCTGTTGTTTGTTTGTTTTATTGACTTGCTCCAGGGTCTCCAGCAGGGTCTCAAACTCCAGCGTCCGCAAGACTAATTGCAGTCTGGTCCCAAGCTTGTAAGGTAGACGCACACTAGGCAACATAATAAAGAAGTTCAAAGCACGACTCTCTTTGAAAGGCATGCATGAGTCACTTCCCCAGGCCACATATGATGTGTGTGCTGCCACGAGTATTACATTACGCCATTCTATGTGAGAGAGTGACTGCCTGCATGCTGGGTAAACTTGAACATTGTGTTCCTTGGGACAGTGAGATTGTATTGAGCAGCAGGTCTCTGGGAGCTCACGACCAATCAAAACCAGTGAGTTCGGGTCAGGCTGGATCTTACAATGTCTTCCACCGTCTACTCAGCAGTCGGCGTAGCAGAAAATGTAGCTCACACTGCAAGATGTTTTGTTTTTGTTTTAAATCTAATATCCAATCACAGCAGTAAGAATGAGTTACATACATTTGATTTGTATCACATTCCCCAATCACATGTGAAAGAGGATTGAAATTATTTGAGAATCAGGTAACAATAGACAAGGAAACAAAACTACATTTGCATTATTACCAAGCAGTAGAGGGACAATTTTTCAGAAAGACGAGGACAAGATCCAATAGTAAATCTCAATTCCTGTCAGAAAACAATTTGTAATGTTCCTTTCTCATGAAAATAAATATGAGTTATCAAATGTACACCTACCATGACATTACTGAAGGACTACAACATGGAGCAATATTCCTGATGCCATGCTAACTTGTATATACTGACCAGTCCACACCTTTCTACTTCAAATTGTTTACATAGTTTGTTCCCCCACAACCACATTTGGAGTAGAGTATTATTATATACAGGTGTGACTTTCACTCGTTGGTTTAGATCCATGTGGAAAATTCCCTTTGCACTTTAATCCCATCATAAAATAATCCCCATTTTAATAAACTCCCCGTCTTTTGGTATGAATTTCTTCAAAATAATTGTTTTAGGGTCATTGGGGATGAGTTCTTAATTCCTTGAAGCTTTTCCAATTTACTGAGAGATTATTTAATTTCCCTTCATGAATAAAACGCACAAAGTTACGACGTGCTGCACATAATGTCTTGTCAACTACCCCTGTGAGAGGGTCTTCCCAGTCCGACTGATCATTGACGTACCCAGGGACAAACAGCTGCCAGCGTGGTTGGACAGCGTGACTAAATCATTCCCTTTCAACATATGTGTGTGAGCTTGCATAATATCGTTCCCAGAGACCATTTACAATCTGACAAGCAATAATGAATGCCAGTAGACTTATTGCCCTGAAAGATAAACTTTAATCAGGCTCCTTTGCCTTCCCTCTGTCTGAGCATGCCTCGGCATATCCCCTGTTCTATGCTCCACGGTGAAGGCAAATAGCAAATGGGAAGTTATTTAAGGTTTTTCATTTAAATGTGAAGGACATTGCGAATATACAGTATTCACCTGTGAAATTGCCAGGTGTGACCCTCCAATCAATTTCTGTTTTATTAATTATAACCACAGACTGTTGTTTGATTAACTGAAGTACACAGGCCCTGCTTTAAAAGTTGTTAGAAGTGCAGGGGAAGGAAATATTTTCCCTCAGTTGCCAATATCATTTTTTCCTTAAATATTTTTTATGTAAGGTCCCAAAAAAAGTCTACGTCAGACTAATTGTGTGTTATTAAATCAGACGTGTTTGTACCTGTGTTCTTTTAATGAGGAATCCCATTGTCGCTGTAAATTGAAAGAGTGCTATGAACTTCCAGAAATTCCAACGGCAAAAGAAAATCCTCTTTCTTGAGTACCGGAAATACATATGTTAAACAAACTTGAATAGATCTGAAGTAGAGGTACTTCTGCAGGAAGTTAACATTAAAGAGTCATATGTAATAGAGTCACTTTGGATATACAATAACACACACAAAGAAAATGCAGTGGATGCTATAACTCATTTAGTGTTAATGTAGTGTTCATTTGAAATAACATGTTTGGAGAATATAGTGGAAAAGATTATTGTAGGAGCCAAAATGAGTGATATAATTGTTATGGTGCATGTACAGTGGGTGGCGCTGTTTGGTATTCCGGGGACTGGCTACATAAATCAGTCAGGACCTGATTGACGGCAGGTGTTGGACCCCGGAAGGAGTAAATGGTTTTGATCGCCTTACGGCGTTGTTGTGAAACCATTGTTTAAATGCCTTGAAGGAGAGGTACTCTAAACTACTTCAGTAAACATTGAAGATGTTCTCAGTATTTACAGTTCATAGATGGCTAATTTTCCTGCCAGTCCGCAGGAGATGTGGTTTTAATACGCATGTTACTGATTATTTTTAAATTGATTCAACTGATTCTTTGGAGAACTCAATTCATTTGTCTTTTTAATAATGCAACATTGAATAATGAATCCAATTTGCTTCTCCTCAGTGGCCTCCTGGATTATCCTAGGACGCAGAATACCATCCTGGCATCTTAATGTCTCCAATACAAGATTAACAATTGACAAAGGGTTGTGGGTTGCAGGGTGATTATTGGCTGCAGGCGGAGATTAAAGCAAAGAAGCAGCACAGCTGACAGTTTGGTTATCTCTTTTGGACTAAATGAAAATCATGGCCTGAATCCATCAAAGGAGATTAGGAAAATGTGAGCCCATTACTGATGTCCTCTCACAGGTTGGCGTGTCTGTATATGTCTGTCTTTTTTCAGTCTTCGATTGGAAGCCAAATCTGTTGATGCACCTCTGCCGCTCAGTGAAGTTGACATCCCGTCCTCCGATGTCAGCAGCCTCATTTGTGTTTGCACTCGAGAGCTGTTGCTTTAATTTATTTGCTGTTGGTAGCTAAACATAAGGAACTCTGTACCTGCAGAACTAATGAGTGAGTTAGGATTCTGTATAACACACTATACGGCCAATAACAGATAATTTAATGAGAGTTTGTTTACGTTTTGTTGAAGAGCTGGTAGCTCTCGGAAGACTTGGGTACCAGGAGGGTTGACGACCCCCTCCAGTTATTAACATCCAAGAAGTGTGCAGCACCACCACAATGTATTTGGCGCACTGAGTGACAAAATCACAGCTGACGTTGGGAGTGTCAAGGGCACATTTCCCTCAACTAGAGGGGAGCTCTGCAGGGAGAAGCGAGTGTATGTGTCAGGGAAACCGACAGTGTTTTATGAATTTCTTGGCCTCTCACATCTTTTTAAGGAATAGTTAGCTCCCACCCCTCCATACCCATCTTCCCTCTTACCGAGGGAAGGGAGTCTGTGTGTTGTGTGGTTTATGTTAAATTTATGGTCTCAGGGCAGTGTGAATCTTAAAGCTAGCCTGTTGTCAAAACCAATTTTGTATATCACAGAGGGGTGCCATGCATTATCATAACACTAGCTCAGCAACTAAGGCTTTGAATTCATAATCAAGCAAAGGTGGGCAGGACAAAGTGTTTCAAGGTTGCCATTCAGATGTCTAGTATAAATGAACAGAGAATGACAGCGGAAAGCTCCAGTTCATGTTATGTAAAGGAAGAGATTGTCAGTCAAAATTTCTTTCGTATTAAATATCCATGCTGACATAAATGCAGTATACAGAGCTCAGTATTACAGTGTAAATATATTTGAATTGTGTTTTGGTTTAGACCCTAAACAGTAGACAATTAATCAATTTGTCGACTGACAGAAAATAATCTGCAACTATTTTTCTCCTCTGTAAATGGATAGAATCAAGACATTATCAACCAATGATGGAATAAATCAGCATGTGTAGCCAAAATGTTACATTTTGTTTCCTTGTGGTGGCAAAAAACAAACTTGTTAAACTTTTGGGAAAAACATATTTGGAAGTGACAAGTGTGATTTTTCATTGTCATGATTTATAGCCTACACATAATAATATAATTAAAAATGTACAGCTGTGACTCTCCCTCTGAATGCTAGGTTTATAGCATCAAAACCCACATGAGACCAGAACAAACATGCACCTGTAAAGTGGTTTTGACAATGATGAGTCAGGCATGGTTACATGAAGCATATGGGCTTGTAGAAGCATTTTCTGGCTTCTTAGTAGCATGCTGAGATTCTCCATCAACCACCACCAGGAAGTTACATCTTCCAACTTGCAATGGTGGCATTTCAACCCAACCTTAGATCAGACTAATTAACAGCAGCAAGAATTGGTTTGTATAATTATTCTGCTCCTTGGAGCTTGCATTTTAGAGACATGCGTGTCTAATGATAAAACAGAGCCAAATGCCAGTTGTTGGTTAAGTACCCTCTCTTAGGCCAGGCCTGTTATTAGTAACATGAAGAACCCACTGGTGTGAGACAAAGCGAGGTGGGAATCATGTACTGCGATGGGGTAAACAAAGAGCGAGTCAAAGGCTCTGTAGGAGCCAAATACAATAGATCATAACTTCGTCTTTGTGTCAGAGAGCTTCACCCTACATTGTGCTCATTAAAACTCCTATTGTTCATGATGTGTAAAACATTTTGTATCGGGATTTATAACAATGTGTCCTTGTAACCCATATAGATCTTTGCCTCGTAATGGAAGCAGAGCAAAATCTAAAGTTGAATTGATGTTCAAGAAAGCATTATGGTGTTGTCAAGGGATAAGAAATACATCCAAGATATCTTTTATCTATTATATATAGGATTGTTAGTATTACAACCAAAAAAATAAATAATCCGTCAATGGATAATGGAAGAAAAACAGCCTTTACTAGGAGTAGAATATGATAGAAAAGACAAAAGGACTTGACTTTCCAAAAATAGATGAGATTTTCAGTTTCACTTTGAAATAGAGCAGATACATAGATGTATATTTTTGATCAGAATGTATGTAATATTTTGTCCATATGCGTCTGATTAGGTGCAATGAATTATTTGATCAACCTACTTCCAGTAGATCTATAAAATATAATATATTGTTCAAAGCCACAGACAGAAAAATAGATAAATATCTATTTTTGTTTGCTAAAAGGAGTTTTCCAATGAAAATGAATGAACACTGACAACATTCAGGGGAATGCTAACAGCGTATGGACAGATATTTTACAATCACATCCACTTCAGACTGATATGATACCAAACTATTTCAATCAAGAGAGACAAGTCAGATTAAGAAAAGATAATAGAAAAATACAATGGATTTAAGTAATTGGCAATACATTGTAAAAGTACCTGGATGTGAAGATTTAGCTGAATACATGAATATGAGTAATTAGCTGAATCATATCATAATCAGATCTAGGAGTTATCTATTACAGGAAATAACAGAAACAGGAAACAGTGAGCAGTACAATTGCCATTGAGCCCACACACACCAGTTATATGCATGAATTGAGAAAGTGGGCAGCCATGATTACGGAATAATACGATGCAATAATAGCAGGAAATGATAGCAGGCAACGAAATGAAAGCAGTATCAGTAACAAAAGCTCAAACCCCAGTTTTAATATGACTTACGAGAAATGTAGGGAACAAACTTATAGAGCTATGGGAAGAGCCTGAACAATCAATTTATTTATTTTTTATATTGAACAGGTCAAGACATGACTCGATATGGACTCAACATGAGAAGTCCTCTAAACAGATCCAATGCTGCTGCTACGAATGGGATTCCACTAATAGATCCTTAATGCTGCTCTTGCTACTGCTATGAATGGGATTCATTCACTTACATTCCATGCACTTTATCTTCTTTTATTTTAACTTTAATTTTATATCCTACTGTTAAATTGTAAATATTCATACATTCCCATTTATTGCACTCTATTTATTGTTAAATGTCAAATGTTATGCACCTTCCGCCAGGACAGATTCCTTGAATGTGAAAACAAACAATCCCCAATGCTGCTGGAATGTAAATAACCTTTATTTAACTAGGAAAACTCACACTAAGATTAGAATCTATTTTACGGTGATACTCTCACCGATACAGGGTCAAATAGCAGCATCCAACATGTGACAGGAAATGTGACGACGACACATGAGACCACGAAGTAGTGTATGAGATCATGTTGGACCATGAGGCATTGACGGTGACCCACTTACCAGAGTATGACGGATAAGAGGAGTTGGTAGAAAGCTATGAATAGTAGTTTAGAAGAACTCAATGAATAACAAATTAATGAATAAGTAAAAAACATCAACAGGAGGCCCTCTTGCCATGGAATCACACCGCTAAGATGCCAAATCAGGTGGGCTGGGCTCATGGCCTATTCAGCACTTCTTACCCACCTTCTACAGACAGCCTTATTAGGACAGCACCCATCCTCAGATTTTTTAATGAGATGAGAGAGCGGGGAGTGATATATTGGAAAGGAAAGATGGGAAAAAAGAGGGGTGACATGCAGAGAAGAGCCCTGATTGGATTTGAACCAGGGCCGTTGAGGTAAACTTAGTCTTTGTGCATGGTGTGCATGCACATTTTCCTTTATTAAAAGGATCGGCAGTTCGATCCCCGGCCCCGCTAGTCCATGTTGATGTGTCCTTGGGCAAGACACTTAATTAATTGCTCCTGCAAGCTGTGCCTATGATGTGTGAATGGGTGTGAATGTTAGTTAGAGTCCTGTTGGGCAGGTGATACTTTGCATGGTAGCTCCTCCTATCAGTGTATGGGTGTGAATGGGTGAATGATGGCATGTAGTGTTAAAGAGCTTTGAGAGGTCGGAAGACTAGAAAAAAGTACAGAAATACGATAATATAATGTTACGGTTTGCTATGCACAGAAAAACTGAATATCTGAGAGGACAGTGAGCAGCAAGGTAGCTTCACCACCAGTTTTATATTCATGTATGTATATATATATATATATATATATATATATATATATATATATATATATATATATATATATATAGAGAGAGAGAGAGAGAGAGAGAGAGAATCTGAGCAACGCACATTTACGAAGCGAGCACTTTCACTGCCAATTGAAAGGTTGCAATGATGACTTGCGTGGCAGCTAACTGCATGATGCTATCGCATGAATCTTAAAGAGGAATGCTCTCATTGAAAGAATGCTGACGACGGATTTAGGCATGAGAGTTGTTGAGAGGCGATTGTGTTTCCGCTGCTGGCTCCAGACATGGGAGCTTCTGGGGTCCGATATCTCACACAATGCAGACTATATCAAATCTGGAGAAGAGGGAGGCTGGATTCTGAGAACCACTGACCATGATAACCTTGAAAAGATCACGGATGGACATACATCACGACTTCAGAGGGAAAAGAAAAACACTGGTACGCATGGAAGATAGTTGGCGTTATGCCAACTCAGCATGCTTATTGTGGTTTGTGATGAGCTCAGCAGTGATCAGGGACCAATGAGCCCGCCGTGATCCTGCTATCGGACTTTATGAGCTGCGCTGATATGGATAACTTCTGAGCATGTCGTGGATGACCGTGCCTTTTGTTTTTAAGTACTTCCCTTTGCTTGATTGAAAATCAAACCATAAAACATAATAAAACCTCAGAGTATACTGAAGTTAAAAGTCCCATACAATTGTACTTACGGTAATAGTTCTACTGTTTAACAGGGGGACATCAAGAGAATGGACAGCGCCTAAAACCTATTGACAAAGCAGCCTGACCATTTTTATCCGATTGAGGAGATGGTCCAGGTGCAACACGCTGATTAATGTCTTTGCCTTGATTGATGAACGGCTTAAAGTGGAATGAATGTGAAGTGCACAAGTCCGCTGCAACAACAAACCGGCGGCAAGGGAATCCGATGAAGCAGAAGCTTAAGGATATTTGTCCCTTTGTGTTGAATGTATAGTTCTCTGGATTTAGCCAGAGACTGCATGGTGCCGATCAGGTTGTTACCTGCAGAGTGACCTGGACTAACAGGTGAGATTCCCAGGCAGGGAAACGAGAGGGAGAAGATGTTTTCTCCACTGTTGAGGAACTGGAAGTGGGCTTGCTCCTTCAAATGAGACCGGAGAAAGGTGGACGTTTGCCAATCGTGTCGGTTTGAAATAAGGAAAACGCAGAGACACACAAAGTGGGCTGATGAGAGCGTGCGTAACATCAGTATGAACATAGAGAAGGTAGAGAGACAATCATATTTAAAGAGACGGCAGCAAGATGATAGGCTGGAATTATTGTTGTTGTGCAATAGGACAGAGGAGACCAGCTGATTTAAACAGCTGATATCATGATTGACGAGCAATGACAGTAAGGGAATTATGAATGAGTATGTGCGAGGAGTAGAGGTGCAACGGATCATAGAACTCAAAGTTAGGATCGGATCAGCAGAAAAGAAGAAAGGGAGGCCTGATCACGTTGTTTTAAATGCACATAATTCAAATGATAAGGAAATAAACTATTTGATGTCATTAGTAATTTCAATGATGTATTGTACGCTGCCTAGAGCTAGCATCTCTAATATATATTTATTTTCTTGTGAAAACATATCCTTTGAACAACTGTATTTATTCAAGTTTCTCACCAAGTTTCATGAGATTATGTGTGTACACATCGTAATACACAAATCGTTATAATTTATCTTCAGCCAATACTTATTTTCACTGAACAGAGCCTGAACAATGTAACTGAACCTTTGTTTGCCTTTCAATTTAAACACAGACTGTTTGATAACAATGAAACACTACCAGAGATCAACGACTATAAAAGCATTAATGCCGATGTCCTGATCACATATTTGACTAATTTACATATATTGGTGGATAACGATCGTCAGTAAAATTTGATTTCCCTCTGTGATGATTAATGTTATACTGTGTAATTAATCCGTCGACACGCGTGCCGAACCGCGAGGGGGATCCGTACGATCACGGATCAGCAGGGCTCCGTTACACCGCTAGTGAGGAGAGAATGGCTGAAGTATGAGAAATAAACCACGGTTCTAGGCATCAGACTTTTTTTTTATTGTGCACAATTCGTTTTATCAGCAAATATACTTAATTGTGGGTGTAATGTGGGACAGCATTGTAATCTAGCTATGAAATAAATGCCTTTTTAGAACCAGTGAGTTCAACACTAAACACATTTAAACAGTGGAACTGAACTTTTCATTAGGCATGTTTACATCAACAGAATTTAGTAAAAATAGCATGTGTATACAAATGGGTAGAAACACACATTTTATGATAATGTACCGAAAGGAAATGTGCTGAGATACGTGGAGAGGCACCTTTGCAATTCCCTGAAACTGTGGGGGTCTGAAATAATGGGTCCTTGGCGGTGCCTGCACTCCATCTCTGCACTCCAGCAGATCGACACATAAATGGCATTGAACAGCTCATACTTATTATGCTCAGATGGTTTTGGAAATGAGACCCTGGCTGTTTTCTCAATTTAGAGCCTTAAGGCAGTGATTTAAAGAGATAAAGGGGTCTCAAATTCTGGCACGAAAGCAATGTCCAATTTATCATTGACATGACCTTGACTCACAAAGCAAACTGAGACATGAATCTAAGGGGGAAGTTCCAAAGTTAACAGTGCTGATGATACAAAGCCAGTGCTATAGGTCCTACATCTCTTCGAAGGAAATATTTCTGAAAGTTAGAGCATTTGCAATGCCAATGAGTTCACTTGAGTGTACGTGTCATTGTAAAACCACAACCAGGTACATAGATTAATAGATAACCATATAAATGCAATGTTACTGACTTGGAAAAAAAAGTCCAGAACATGAGGCAACGTCGCTAAAGGCCAAACCAAGCAAAAGAATTATGAAAAAAAAATTAAAAAATCTCTGAACTGCTTTGGTAGATATAATTAAGATCAGCCCTTTCCTGGGGTTAATATCTAATAAACCCCATCCATGATTTAACTGCTTTTTCTTTTTTAAACTCGTGCACACATACTCAGTATTCGTTGAGTTTAACCTCCACTGGAAAGAACCTTGGACAGAGAAGCACACTGAATATTATGCATCATTAATTTGGCTTAATGATTCAGATGATAGTTGTACGGTCTGCTGATGTGAAAGAACTGCAGGATTTTGGGTAAGAGGTGGCCCCGAGTTCAGACTGTGAAGTTTCAGATGCATTCGAAATGCATCTTGAGAGCCGTTGAAACAAATACCATGATGATGGAGGCTATAATTATTGAAATTAGAACGTAGAATGTTTATAAAGCATGTCCTTACCTCATTGAATAGACGAGCGAACCATCAAAGACATTGCATTCAAAAAATGTACCTCGCACATATTCTCTAACAAGCATCCACAGATATTATGTTGAGCCCACAAATTAGTGACAAAATGACGGCAATAGCAATACACTAATACAAAAAGTTCAGTCTGACATATAGTGGCGACTGCATTTCGTGATTGTGAGTGGATTTCTTTACATATTTCTCTCAAAAGCCTCCGATATTTATTCACTTCCCTCCATTGTCTATCACCCTCCGTGTCTCTGTCAGCTGTCCTTTCCTTGACATCAGCGACAGCCATCTTCTCACACACTGATCTGATTAGACAGTCTGTGCCAAATTAAAGAGCAACAACCTTGGGCAGACTGTCAGACAGGCATGTTGCAGTACGTTTTAGATAAATATGATAATGTGCAAGTCGAAATATAATAGAGAAAATGTTCTTGCTTTAGCTGATTTATTTTATTTATTTATTTAACCTTTATTTAGACAGGTAATGTCATTGAAAATGAGACCTGGTTTCTGACACATCCAGTCCCAGCTCACAACCGACTGACGTGATGTGTGGAAAAAGGAAATGTTAAAAGTGCATTATAATTGTATGTATCTATTGATACATTCCTCACAATCTTAATTTATAATTTTATAAATTGTATTTATTTATTTCTGCAGCTTTGGCTTGTCACGGTTCTGACACTGTGTTGAATGATCAGGTCAGGTGACATCCACTCTCTCTCGTCCCGTCTCGGCCTCACTCGGCGCCATAGACGGAAATTTTAATTGATATTTTTAACTCAGGAACAATCATTGATAACTACATACGTAAGTCATTTTCTGCACATTTGGTACACCTGTACCAGCTTTGTTTTCTCACTCTTCTTCTCACTCCTAAAACCCTTATCGCTGCAGCGCCCACTTAGCCCCGCCTCCTCTCATTCCCTCTTCTTGCCACTCTTCACCTTTTCTCCTGTTGAATATTATAATGTGCAGGTTGTCATGGTTGTCATGGTGCGAACCTTCACTGTTTCACATTAATTACCTAGACAGTTAACTTTGTTCTCAAAGTGCACCAGATTAACTTGCCATTGTTATATTTCTCTTTCAATAAAGGGTTTAAGATCGTATGCCCTCAAAACGTTTTCCCCGTGGCATTGGAAATATTCAATAGAATAGAAATATTGATATTTTTAAGGTATTGTATCAAAGTTAGAAATTCAGAAGTATTATGCCATCGCTAATACTGATATTATGCTAATAGATAAGGGAGTTATGATAATAGAGCACATGCTTTATATTCCTAGGCTATCGCTCTGCCGTGTTCTCAGCAGACAGAATGGCATGCAGCAGACAAGATGACAAGCTGGCCTCACATTCAGGCTCCCGAAATGTGTTTACTGCCACGTCAAATCGGACTCAGAGTGATTTAATTGAAGCCGTTGCAGAGGTTATCAGGAGTCATATAGAAAATTACAAAAAGTGGACGAGACCATGGAAATCACAAACAAGACTCAAATAGCAGGGATGGAAAACTCAGATGGCTGGGAAGGATTTTAACCTGTTTTCGTCCATTTTTTACTTTAAATTTGCAGTTTTGTCTTCTTTAAGGTTATGGATATTGGCCTATGCTCTGTCCACCTCAAAAACACCACGTGTACCGTAGACAAATCTGCAAGAGCATGTTCGCCTAAATCAATACACAATGAAACTGTCAAATAAGCAGACCCGCCACAACATACCTTCTTGACAACAACTCAGTTGACAGCAGGAAAGTCACATCTAAATCTAATGACTGACCAGATATGCAAAATGCATCACAAACAGGTGTTGGGATCTGCTATAAGCAGGTTTATTTATTAGCAAATATTTAAAGGTAATTATTGATACCAATAAAACTATTAACAAGGCCGTGGCCATGACAAACTGAATCATCTCCGCTGGGTTCCCGTGGCCCATATCCGATGGGAAACCAGGTTTGAAGTCATAACTGCAAGACCTGGAAGGATGTTGGCTTTGCTCCATTATTGAGACTGTCCCTGAGGCCACAACACCTTTGAGGCTGTTCTTCCTTCTCCCACCGCATCTGTGGAAAGACCTTCAGCTGCCACTGAATGGAAAAGAAGAGTCTTTCATCCATGACTCATATTTTCATTGAAAGGGAGTGAATTATGGAATTGAGGAATACACCTAACAAGGTGGACTCTGACAAAAACATAATTGAAGTCTCAGTCCAGAGGGAAAGTCGCATGAACTTCGTCTACAAATAAAGTATGTGCCTCCTCTAAAAATGAAAATGATATCTACACATCCTGGTATGCCGTAGCCAGAGAGCTCATTGTGTTTGGACGCGCTGCATTTTGTCGGAGTGAATAAGCAGGTATTTACTGGTGCTCTGGCGGACACAAAGATTTCTCTCTTTACTTTCTTCATCCTGGTGTGTCACCATTACAAGATCATTATGTGAAGGTGCGCTTTTGTCCATTTTCTTTTTTTTTTTGTGAATTAGCTGTTTCCTTCTGGTTTTCTTTCTCCTGGTGCACTGTCCCCATACACTATTATGTTAATGCATTTTTGCTCATTTTATAGGAGTGATTAAGCTATTTACTGCTCAGGACGTCCATTGTGTTGTATGTCTGCTTAACTAATGTAGATTATATTTTAGACTATGTTTTATTTAACCCTTTGCATTATAGACATGTCCATATGCCACATTGACAGTTCACTGCCTAATAAGGCAAAGACTTCACTGCACGTTACTGCAACGGAGTAGAATTCAGACTATTGATTTGTTAAATTGCCGTTTAAAAAGACAAATACATATATGAGATGAAATAAAAAAGAAAAAAAACATGGCCTTGGGCACTGGAATTATTAGTGACATTGTTCTACTTCCAAAATTGTTTGTAAATTGCACCAAATATAATGTGATTCTAGCATACAAAACACAAAACAAGTATGTGGCATATGATGCAATTTTACCCTGCTACAAGATGACTATGGACACAGAAATATGCAAATTTCATGACAAAAGTGCAGACCTTTCCAGTAAATAAGAGCTTTAAGGCATTTCGACAATACAAAAATAGGGACAACTTAAAAGTTACAGAAAAAAATGTACAAGCATTTACGAGAATGTCCCTTTCCTTGCTGAATGTCTTTTTCTCGTTAACATGTAAATCTATTTGGTAAGGTGCTTCAAACATTTGATCTCCATCAGATCCGAACCGTTCCATAGAAGGTATCCGTGATGTAAAGGTGATCTGAACTCTTCTAATATCTTTTTCTGGCGCATTATGTCCAGCACTACGTCCTAACTGATCGCAAGTGGCCGCTTTCAGCTGAACCTTTTGCTTCTATTTATTCCTGTCCAATGCTTTGAGAGCGCCGCGATGGATGAGGTTCGTCTGATTCGTTATCTATACGATACCTCCTCGTTTCAGTGCAAAAACCTAAAATAAGGTGACAGCTGGCTGGAGGAAGATTGCCAGGGAGCTGAAAGTTTCCTTCTTGCAGTTGATAGATTGTTTGCCATTTCCAGTAGATATCACAACATAAAACATATGGTTTCTGTTTAAAAAGTACTAACGTCAGAAGGAACAAGACTCACCCATCTTTGACGGGGTTGAGTCTCCAGTCGGATCTTGAGTGCACAGCTGATAGACGTGTGCTTAGTTTACGTGAGGTAGCGTAACCTTCACGACACGGTGTCCTTCTGCTGCAGAGTTCGCTGCCATCTTCATGCTTGTTGTTGAACAACATGATTAGAAGCCTTTTAAACAGTATCAAGTGTGATCAAAGCGACCTTTCTCTGAGCTCGCTTTTTATTCGGAATTACAGGCAGAGTCCCCTCACTTGCAACGGTGGGCGGGGAAATAAAATCCATTAACTGATACATGGGCCTAAAAAAACTGTTGATTTCTTCCCGTGGAGCCGACATGAAAACTACTTTGGATCAGTAAATGCTGGCTGTCAGTCAGGCACTTGAAGGCAGGTTAGGGAGCCGCTGTCCACTCCTCTCTCCAAAAACTGCTCCTGACAGACGGGCAGAGGCGTTTACAGAGTGGATTGTATGACTGAATGTACGCGCCACTCTCGGCCTGCTTCCCTTAAGGATTCCCAATACAATAATACAATATTAATTGTCATGACATTTTTTTTTCACTATGCGACAGCCCTAGCACCCACCTTGTGATGTGAATCAACAGCTACATAAGCATGTAATGTAAAATGTATTTGAAATAACAAAAACTGTCTGCATTATTGGGGGTACCTCTGACATAAGTGTATATATATATATATATATATATCGAGTTGTGTTCTCAAAAAATGATATGATTTACGCAGACAGACACACTGACACCTCCTCACACGGTGACAGGATATAAAAGACGGCAGTGTGTCATATGTCTCGCCACGATACACAAGAAAACAAACATCACACCGAAGAACCTTAAAATAAATCTTTTTATTAGTGGCAGTTAACCCTGTGACCTGTGAGACATCTCCTCCTCTCAGATGAGCTCCACACTGTACACAGAGGCTTTTTTTTATCATGCTGAAGCAAAGCTGTGGGTATGTATACCCCAGATGAGTGGACAAAAAAAAAGACAATCCTTTTTCATGTTTTACTGCCATGACATATGTGATGAAATCTCCAGACCAACACAAGTTACTTCATATTCAAGTGGCTGGAGCCAGTTGGCTCCTTGTACTGAGCAAGTTTTCCATAACTTGTGTTTTTCAAGACACAATAACAGATTGAAGATTCAGGCATGCTCGTAACTTAAAATATCTCTATCAGCCCAGCTGTCGGGGTTTTCTGAGGCATATCATCTCTCACAAAGCAAATTGTTTCATATTCAGAGGAGACCATCCGTTATTGGGCAGCATCAGAATGATGATCATAAGCATCACGTCTGACTGTATTCTCATTCAACAATTACTTGTTAATCTGTATGCTGCCATTCAAACGTTTCTTCTCCTCTTCGTAATATCACTGTTTTAAAACTTATAAACAGTTAAAAAGACGAAATGAATGTATAGGGGTGTAAAGATGTGCAGGAACATGCGTTCATTTTTAATCATGTACCAGTTGAAATATTGAAAAAAGGTGAACTCGTGGGGCTTAAGATATAGATATTAAAACTTGGTCATTGGAAATGTATTAAACATTGACCTACTGAATCGCCTGAAAATCCAACATGTGTGTTTAATGGCCATTAATGGTATGTTTTTATAGAGAGACAGGTGTCCTCCAGTTGCTGTACATCCATATTAATTATCTATAAACCAATTAATGTGTATGCATTTCAATGCTTATGATTAATCCTATGTACATTGTTGTGTCCTTGTTTGTTTTCTATCACTGTGTAACTCATGATTGCAGCCAGCATATATCTGTCTCCAGGTCAAGATTTCATCTTATGTGCCAACAGGCTACATATAGTATTATGCACACGACTAGCCTACCATGAATCGAGGACACACTGTTCTCCTTGGTAGAGACTAGAATTGTAGTCACAGTTCCCCGTCTGTATTCCTAACTAATACAACTAATTTCCATGATGCCTTCTCCAACATCTGGCTCTGGGCAGGTTGGATCTTCATTTGCCTTCTCCATAAAATATAGACTTGAGGTAGACAAATGGAAACACTGACAAATGCAGTGAGAGAATTTGTGTTGTTCAGTCAGCAAGAAAGGGATTCAGCCATCAAGAACACAGTCCAAACATTTGACAGTAGCTAAAGCATGCACACAAAGACCAGAGGGGACGGGGAGAAGAGAGCAGCTCAGGATGAAACTACCTTTTCGCTGACAGAACGGGTCCAGTGTTAACATGACTACCAACATGAGTCTGTCCACTTGATTACAACACAATTGCTCCCTGAAGTCTCAGTGTTTGAAAAATGTCCTGCACGCAGGACCTCCGCGCAGCAGCTCACTTGGCTGGAAGCCGACACGCATTGTTGTCTAACTGGGACCCGGGCGAAGGAGAACTGGTCTGCTACACTGCAGATAACGGTGCACATGTTGTGGCTACAGAGAGGGAACTCGGATGGCATGGGCTCAGCGGTTTGGGCCGTAATTTTAACCTCTCCATTACAAGCAGTCTTGCCTCTGATTCCAGAGAAGTCCATGTCATGTTTAGCCCCAGTGGATGTGCTCGTACCCAGAAGGGACAAGAGAGAGACCTTGTGGTCGCAGTGAAAACCGAACCCTCCACCGCTGTTGTTGTGATGTGGTTTTAAAAGCAAAAGAACCCATATTTGCATAATATATCCTCTTGTAAATAGTTTAAGGAGACAATAACAAATCCTGAGATAAAGCTGCTCCTATAAAATGCTAAACTTTTTTTATTTTATTTAAGAAAACACTGTCTGAGACAGGTCAAAGCTAAAAAAGAAAATACCAACAGTATCCCTTAATTTTAGGGGGTTCTTTGCTCATATAGCACACACACACACACACACACACACACACACACATACACACACACACACACAAAGCTGGTTTCCTATTCATTCTTGAACATTAATCATGAACACTCACTGCAGTCCACTCACCACTGAAGCAGAATGGCCCAGCTACCATTAGGCCATACTTTATGTAAAATGTATTTTTTGAGCCTGCATAGAATAAAGCCCACATTATGAATGAAGAAAATGTCACTTTGAATCCCTTTTTAATCAACATAGGCTGACTATATACATTATGTACCTCCTTCTGTCTTTACTGCACGTTACATTGAGCTACTCATATATATATATATATATATATATATTATAATCAGAAGACCAACTACATTAATATTGAACACGGCTGTTCAAATCTATATACAGCAAAAGATCATTGACATTTAAAAGAAACTAATATCTGGTGTTTCTTTGTGCAGCCCTTCAGTACATTTTTACGTAATGTGGTTTTCAAGAACATACTGTATGTTGTATGATGCGAGCACAGAGGGTTGAAGGAGCTCATGGTTCAAGGCAGAAACTGAGTTTCAGAGTGCAAAATATACCCTCAACGGTTGATTAGTCATGGCAATGAAAGGAGAGGTTTTATATACATGAAAAATAAGAACCCAGAAACATTAAATAATTGAGAAAAAGTTTGAGGAAGTGTTGCATAACATAGTGAGACAATAAGTCAGCTAGCAGATGCAATTCTGAAACTGCAATGACCGTCCATTAAAGGGGTTTGTATGCTACAGAACGGATATCCAGTGTTACTTAACGCTACAAATTAATGTGTAATAGTTTGACCTCACTTGTTGTTTTTATCTGGATAAACTGTAACTGTGCCTGCCAATCAAGTGAAGGGGCGGAGTTTCCTTCTCAAGTCATTGTGCCTTTTCTCAAAATCTTTGAATATATCGATCCTAATTCAACAATTATCAACAATTAGTGTTGATTTTAAATATGACTTGTCTTTATGTCAACAAGTCCACGTTTGAAGATTCTGCAGCTCTACATTAATACTGCAGTCATTTAAGTGGATTATGGTACATGTTTCTTTTCAATTAGCTTCTGCAACAGCATGAAAAAGAGCTCAGGGGTCACCGTATGGATTGGGACCACACGCAGGCTCAGTCCCCACATACAGACCACATCTTCACACGGATTAGTCCATTCTGCGCATGCTGTAGGAAAGCCCATAGGCACATTTACTGGATATGTGAAACAACCTGTTTTCAGTCACATGAGTAGATGCATTGAAAGCTCTACAGCATGAGGCTATCAAGGTGGAAACTGTTAAAGTGAGCTTTAGGGTTTTTTGGGTGTAATTTTTGCTCATTAAGCTGCAGCTTTCAAGCAATGGCAGCACATTTGTCATATCTAGATGGCCAGACAGTTATAGTACCTGACCTAACAGGTAACAAGCTATATTATAACTGCCACTAATGTCTCTGTAATGAACTTCGGATCAGGCGGGCTGATGTGAGCACATGGCTTGACACTCCAGTGTACAAAGGGTCAGGAACTGTAAGCCGCACTGCGCGATCACACTTTAAATCACTTTGGTAATGTTCTGAAGCTAATGTGAAATATGTGTAAGTCATTTCATTTGTAATACCAGTTTTAGCTCAATTCTGAAGTTATCATCATCATCATCATCAAGCACTGGCACTTTGCTCCATTAGCCCCTTTGCAAGAGCACTCAGGGTCATTTGAGATTTTCTGACATTAATGATGATCTCTTACAACAGGCTAGTATTCACACGTCCCACTTCACAAGTCCCCACCTAGTTGAGTTAGTTTTAAATGATCTGACATTTTAGAATACATCCCTCCTTATCAATAATGAGCTTCATGCGAGAAGTGATATGTGAACACATTTATTTTTAATTTTGTTTGTTGTTTTGTTAGTACCCATTGATTTCTGGGATTCACCAATGTTTTCTCTTTTGTCCTTGTTTTCACAGTTCATAAATTGTTTGTCCAACATAATGAAACAGTGTTAAACTGAACAGCTTACATACTGCTCTAGGAGGCTTTTTAATCTCTCTGTCACGCCAGTACGGACACTCTGGAAAATCACTTTGTTACTTTGTTTAATTTGATCAGTACCTCAATTTCACTACCACTGAAGTACTTATTTTAACCCTAGAACACTAACGTTACAAATAGTAACAGCATTACTAACATCGGGTATAGTAAAAATACAACAATACAAGGCAAATTGAAGTACTCTTCTTTTATTTTACCATAGAACTTCTCATAAAACGAAAAACAATAATGGCATATATATATTTTTGTATCTCCCTATAAAAAGGCTCAAAATCAGGGGGAAAATTAGGGAATTGTTAATGAAACATGATTGAAAATATAAATAATGGAGCTATGAACTTGTTCGTCGGCCCACCCGTTCCTGGGACATATCACTCTGGTCCTGTGAAGGCACAGTCTCCCTGCAATGGTTAAATCCACCCGAAGATATGTTACCCTCTATCACTAACGTCGGGTATATTTTACCTGAACGCGTGGCCATTAAAACAACAGGGATTTGAACAGAGAGACACGCCCACCTCCATTAACGATTAACAATTAGTTATTTTTAAGAGAATGTTGCCCAATGTGTATTTTTTTAATATTTGATGTAAACTGTTAATTATACAGTATGAACAACCTTTTTGAGTTGGAAAAACAACTATGAGTCAGTCAAGTAACACAGCTGTTGACATGTTATATATTTAAATAACTAGCAGCCCACATGTCAGTGTTTAACAAACTGCAGATCAGAATTGGCATGTTCTTTATTTGGAGTTACTCAACAAGCTATACATTACTTTTGGTTTTATCCTTGACTGATGGAAAACACATTTACAAGTATACAAGTGCATTTACTCAAGTACTGTAACATTTTAGGTACTTGTAATGTATTTGAGTAATTCTTCCATTTCATGCTACGTTATTCCTCATATATATATATTGTTTATTCAAAATGTGTTTGATAAATTAAGTTACATATTTAGAATATATAAACTAATGCATTACAAAGTAGTGATGTACTAACCAGAATTACTATGTTTACCTCTACTACCACTAGTAATAGCAATAATTAACATCTCAGTCAGAAATATTAACAGTTATATGTAAACATCAGAAGATGTGTGCCATATGGAATTGACAGTACTTCATCATCAAGGATATTTCTTAACGATGCATTTTTTCCCCAAATAAGTACCCTATCCTTCCATCCCCATGCTGCGTTCTCTTTTTACTCTTGTCAAATCCCTATTTGAAGACTAAAACTGGATGTTGCAAGCCTTTGTTGCTGTTTCAAGCATTTGATGTGTGACTGAAACCATAGCTTATCCTCCCCTACTGGAGCATTCAAAGCATAAGCCTGGCCTGATTTGTGTGTGAGTGTGTTGTGAGAGAGAGAGAGAGAGAGGGGGGGGGGGGTTTGCCTGTGCAAAGCTAATGCCACAAGGGGCGGTGATGTGTCTGTCAAGACCAATACTCACCTCCACAAACATTCCAGCTTTGCAAAAATACAGTAATTTTGATTTAATCATCTAATGTATGTTTTCATGAATTTGATGATTTACTTGACAGAATGAAAATTACTTAATTCTTAGCTGTTGAGACAAGTGTCAATTCAACGTTCTCCAGGCGTGTTTCACTATTTTTGTCAACCTCTCAGGAGATTTGAAGGGTTTCCACATTGCCTCCTAGCGTGTCCATACCGACCACATACAGTACTCCTTTGAGTCATACACTCAAAATGCCAGGAGAACAAAGGACGTGCAACGTGCTTGATGTATTATTTTGAGAATGAACACAGATGGTGTTGAGATAATTGCTCGATTTTCACCAATTCAACCAAGTGTGGCGATTTGCAGATTCACCAATTAAATGATTTTCAAAATGAATATGCAAAGTGTTAGCGGCGCATTCATTTTTTTTTCCCGATTCACTATCTGTTGTGCTATTAATTTACAGCACAAGTGATTTGCGATGCCCGAAGAGAAAAGGGAAACATTACCAATCATCCCTAAGGTGATGAGCGTGCAGTAAGAGCATACTGGACAATTAGGCATAACTCCAAGTCAGCTCTCTGGGGCGGGACTAATCATGTTTCTTTATTACTCCCCAAAAAGCAGTGGTGTAATATAAGTTACAATACACCATGATGCCTCTCTGCATGCATCCACTTAACATTCTGAAATAATAATAACACAATTTCATGAATTCATGTTCTCCTTAATGTCAGCAACAGTACGTTGGATGGGCCTTTTCCTGAAATGCAGCACACACAAACACATACGATATTGTGTTGAAAATGTTAAATGTATGATGAAGCCCAGTCTGATCTACACTCAGTGACTTTATTTCAATTAATGAATAATTCAGCCAGATGAATTTGCACATTGTTGCATCAGAAATAGAGTAATAAAAAGAAGGGGAAAATCCTTGAAGTAGAAATAAGCCATGCATAAATGTTTCACTGCATTCTGGGTGCTGGTTTTGCACATGCAGGCAGGGATTTCACTGACATAAGGGGGTGTCTGGGTCTCACACTAATATCAAGCTCTGAAATATTTGAATAATGGAAGAAACAGAGTCTTCCTTTCAAATCGTCAAATAGAGTTTCTGTCAGGAGAGAGACAGAGAGCGCCAGGCAGCCTGAGACAGAGGGAGAACTTTGGTCAGTATCCACTCTGACAGCAGTGACATTTCCATTCTTGCTTGCTTGACAGAAACCCATTGTTGCTGGCTTTTCACACTGGTTAATGCACATCATTCCTATCAAAGAACATAAGCTTGCTATAAGTCAAAACAGTCAGTTACTGTGATGAGGCAAAATGCACAAGCCACCCTGTTTTCACACAGGTAAACAACACAGAGACGTATGTGAAGTATAAGTAGTTAAATGACTCATTTATTCTGTCAACAGCTGCCCAATTAAATAGCTATTTGCCATCAACAGGCAACCATCTATAGCTGGAAGTTGACAACAGTTTTCTTTCTTGCGATACTTTGACTTTATGAACTCTTGTGAGGAGCCACATGTACTCCCACAGATGTGTGCATGCAGTGCTTTTGGGTGTGTACAACACTTAGCTTGAGTGCATGAGGCTCGAGAACAAGGTGGAGTGGAAATGCAAAGGATAGCTAATGGAAGCTCTGTTCTTTAACAGATTAATTTTTAAAGAGATAGTTTGCCAATGCCGCTGCATTGTCACAGCCAGGCTGCCTGAAAGCCATTACAATAATGCTGCATTTTCACAGATTATTTATTAATTCAGACAATGCAAGGTGCAAGAAGCTACCTTAGAGGAGACAGCATCCTTCCATTCTGTCATATGGAGGTGGAGTGAAGGTAAAAACCTGCAAAGACTCACTTTTCACCCTGCACCCACTCTGGTTGCTTTCCATTGTTGCCACTGTCAAAAGCTGACAGGCCTGAAACACTCTAGACTGTCCTCCAGATATGTGCCCTTTCTGGTCTTTGGTGAGAGCTTGGAGAGACTATTACAGATGTGCAATACATGTGTGTCCTTGATGGGTGACTTTTAAGGGGAGGCTTCCATACTTCAATTACTTTTGAACACCTTCTGTGTCCATGAGGCTTTGTTTTTGGGGTGAGTGAGCGAGCGAGCAGCTGCATGCATTAGCATTCTGTTTAGTGAATATGCAGCTTTTAGTCCCAAACATAATGATTTAGACTGAGAGACACCCTCATTCCCCTAACTGCACAGCACAAAACACATTTTACGATTCTGAAAGCCATTATTGAGTAAAAGCCTGAAATGCACTTGCGGCCCAGGACATTATGTACACTACATACAGTACATGCATCACGATGACAAAAATTCATCCTAATGGTCTTCTGTCAAAAATATGTAGAGCACAGCATCTAGTGAAAAAGGATGCTATTTTTCCATTGTTATTTCAGTCTGGTGCATATCCATTAGAGAAAAAGACTGCAACATCACACAATGAATCAGTCCACTCAATGAAGTGCTGAAGAAGGGGGTGGAAATAAATACCACAACAACTATGCAAATTAGCAGTAGTTTGTAAGTCAGAAAATGTTAGCACATGAGCTGTATTTTCCTTAATTGTTCCGAGGGAGTGGGAGGGAAAGAAGGTTGGAGCTTTTCAAAGGGAATCTTTATTTATTTATGATTTACTTTAAACCAGCCAATTGCTGTTTGGAGATAGGCTTACAGTTATTGGCCATTCATTGACCAAGTGCCTGACCATGTCTAATTAATTAAGGTGCCTTTCTATGGAGTAGTGAATTAATATGTCATTCAGGGTGCGCGCTGTTATATGGTTATTAATTGACAGAGTAAACTGCAATCCAATATAACACCTTGCCCTTGTATTTTCTGCATGCAGAGTGGAAGGTTTAGTCAATTCTGATATAAAGAATAAATAAATAAATAAAATATATAGAAAGTGGCACATGCACATAGATAAACAAACAAATAGAGTTAAGACACAGATACAACTGTCGGACGAGTCAAATAAAATCATACGCTGAGCAGAGGAACACACATACAGTGCAGTGTAGATAAAGAGGTTACTGCCATGGGGAAAGCGTCTCAAGGCGTTGATATTCTGAAACGTATTCCAAATAATTTACATATTCCACTCCCCCCTTCAAGCTAAGACAAATATTACGCAGGACCAGCAGCCATGGTGGTTGAGGAATTAATAGAGTTCTGCTGTTGTCAGTCGTGTTGCATTTTGTACTGGCCGTGCCGCCACAGCTTGGGAGGAAGGCTGAGACTGATTAAATTTGATAGAGGGCGAAGAAAGGGAATATGTACACAGGGGCACACAGGGAAATTATCTGCAGGGGAGTTGTCAGCATAGAGAATCACTGTATGTTGGTCAAAGTGATTTTGTTTAAAGCAATCTGAGGAATACAGAAGGGCTCGGTAGCGGGGCTTTGACTTGTTCAGATATATTCACAAGGTGGGGGGAGGGGGGCTATCAATTTCTCTTCCATTGTATTTTTAAACAAAGGATGTGTAGAGAGCCCCGTAACCTTGCTTTCTCCACATTATGTGTTTTGTCTATGTACACTGAATATTTGATCTCCTATAGCCCCATCCGTCAACAAATCAGGATGCACCGAGAGATCTAATAAATAACACTGGTCCACCATTGAGCAGATTAGGTGTCAGCTAACTTCCGCTCCGCCCCGCGTGCCATGTAGAAGCCTCGGGGGGCCTGCGTCCCGGGAATGATGGGTAATAAAAATGAATCATAGATGAAGGCCAGAGACAGGGTGCTACAGGAGGAGTCTTGATGCATTAAACAGGAACAGTCGATATGTCCTCTTGTGATAGAGCATATAGGAGCCGCCGCCAAGCTATTTAACGCTTGTCAATCTAAACAGCAGAGGGCAGGGCTACAACAGCAGTCCTGGAAATGTCTCATTTGGGAGGTTAGGAATGATGAACTTTCACACATTATAAAATCAGCGTTTTTCAGACCAAGAAATATCAAAAGTTGCTATCCAGGTTCAACGATTGAAGCTTGGGATCAGACAGAAAGGTGTAAAATCTGCATCTCCAACTCCTCGTCTGTGAAGTGCACCAATCGTGACAAACAAAAAATAATGAAATAATAAAAATGCTGATTTCCTTTCACTTGTGTGAGCTACTTTGGTAATTAACATCAACACAAACCATGCTGCGTAGCAATAAGATTTAGAGCCCTGCGACTTTCCTCCCTCAGTAGTTAATTGCTTCTGATCTCACTTCCTTCGGTCATCATTCTGAGGAATGCTTTCTGCAAGCGTAAAAGCCACTTCCTTGTTCCACCTTTCAGGAATAATTACGTCCCCTGCACACTGATGGATATATTAAGTACAGAGGCAGAGAAAGACCCACTAATCCTGTGCTTTCTCACAACCACACTGGATTTTCTTTTTTTTTTTTTGCAGCATGTCACTCCAAACATGCTCTCTCACGGCAAAATTGGAAGCGTTTCAAATTGGCTCACAGCGATGAAATCTGTTGCTGAGATTGTGTGTTAATTCTTAAAGTAAGTACATCAGTTAGTGTACCGTAATTGAATGAAATATGTCAGTTCTGGACAGCTTTTGCACCAAAATATTTTGCATAATTACATTCATATGGCACATATTTACATGACCTTATGCATGGAATGAGAAGCTGCCACAGCAAGGAGACAGGCCATACTAATCACTGTCAAACACGGTGAGCTGACCTACAAACTAAGTCATGATGTGTGAGAGGTGAACTCTCGGTGGCCTCTGCCACACTAGATAGTAACAATTATTGACACTTTCCCATTAAAAATGTATTCAAGGATAAACACGTGCAAGACGAGAGCAGGAGAAGGGAGGATGTGGATGTGTGCGCGTGAGGGGATCAGTAGAGCTCGGGGCTTCATGTTCACTCAGTTTGCCTGTGTAAATACCTATACAGCTGCATGTGTTGAGCTTTAGGGAAGATTTGTATTTAAAGGAGAAATCCCCCACACAGAAACCCTTGCCTTTTAGATATAACGTATAACTGAATCCCCGTGAATTGCAGGTGCTATTTCCCAATGAAATGTTGCAATCTACAATGCTATTTCCCTCAATGTGCTCTTTACTTCTGTTTTAGTTAGATGGGATTGTGTTTTTCTAGTTAAAAATAGACAGATGGAAGAGAGATAGATTACGTGTTGTATCACCGCCATTACATAACAAAGAAATATGAGTTAATAACGGCAACAGTCGAGGCTTTCTGTGCAGCATATCAGGAAAAAGAAAGCAAGAGTGAACAGATATATGATTTATGCTTATGGTGTTAGGATGCTGTTACTGTGACTTTCTCCAGCTCCTTCACAGTAAAACCAGAGCCTTTCAGATAGAATCGGTTGGCTTTTACTGTGAAGCAGAAGCAGACCCTGTTAAATTATACTTAATTACCTAAAAAAGGTTTGTTTGGTTTTTACTAAGTAGAAGAATATTGTCTTAATCTCCAATAAAGTTTGTATTGTTATTTTACTGGATTAGCCCCATGTTGAACAAGGAATAACATAATAATAACAATAATTACTTTCTGCTTAAATCCCACCTAAACTGCCTGTCACTGTATTGCATTCTGGTCTATAAAAGTTATGGTAGAGGGAGACATTATTATGTCTGCCTATTTAACTCTAAGAAACCCGCCACGACCATTTCTTTTTCACAACCTTGTTTTTCCTCATTTCAAGGGGGAGGTCAAGGGATCCATCTGAAAAACCCTCTTGCCAGTTTTCCCTCGCCAAAACTTTTCCCATCATTGGAGCGTTATTCATTCCCCTTCCCGACAAGCTAGCATGCTTTTATTTTCTATTTTAAGATGTTTTTTTGTTTTTTTACTTGCAGTCAGCTCCAATAATGTTTTCTCTGTGAAAACAAATACATTCCACAATGTGTAATACCTTATTTCATAACCATTTCATATCACTCTACTTTATGTTAGAAGCTTGGAGAGTTAAGTTTTTTTTTAAATGCTGACACATGCTGCCCTATTTCGCAGTTTAGAGCCCTGCATATGACCAGGTGAGAGGTTTTAATGTTGGAGTAACTACTTTATGAACTACTGCTGTTCATATTCACTCCTGTTGGTATTTTTTAAGCCTTCACACTGTTGTCAGTGAAGAGAAAAATCAATTTCGAAAGAAAAATCAATGCCAATTCCTCTCCCTCTGGGCTTGTCTCTGGCTTTCAGTATATGGAACAAGTGCAATGGAAATAATGATCTCGTTCTTCTGGCTACACTACACTACCACAGTTTTTTGACCGTCTAAAAGTGCTCTTGAGGTCTCCTGTGGAATAGGCTCTGAGATTTGAGTTTGCTCAAATTAGTGTAAATTACCCCAACTCTTCCCTCTCTTGCCTCAGCCAAAAGTCCTACTAGTGCAAAGTGCTGCAGTGAGGCAGAGGAATTAGACAAGATCACACAACATTTTAGCTTCTTTACACTGATTACATTGTTTATATGGCTAAAAGATTCTACTCAAATATTAGGATTGGTCCCAGATGCGGGTACTAGGTTTTTAATGCCCTGTGACACAAAACACACCATTAAATCTTACATTAAAGGTGTCTAATGCAAGATTGGGAGTATTTCGATTTCCTTTCAACTCCTCTCAACAAGGCGATGCCAGAGCTGGCAGCCCTGAGTTAACGGTGCTAACAATATTCAAAAATAGGATTTTTTAATGGTTTGTAATATTATTAGTACGAGGAAGCAGCAGAAGCAGTGCAAGAGGTTGAGTCCTGTAATGACTCTCTGATATGCATGGCTGTTGCACAACGAGGGAGCAGAGGAGCTGCAACTTGAACTGAAAAGTATTGATGTCAACATATTTTATGTATGTTGTTTTTTTCTGGAAAACTCCAAGAAATTAATTTTAGAATGCACATATGTTTGTAACATGGACTCCTGGCTGTATCAAGCATTGTTGATAAAACACAATCTTTCTGCAAAGGGCAGCTGTGAAAGCCACAGGAAGCAAATAAACAGATTCATGAATACAATGCATACTCAAACAAATAGCACCATCTTCTGAATACCAAAAACAGTGGCAACTACCTCCTGCTTTGATTTAGTGCCACTACATTTATTTTCATCTATTTAAATTCCACTCTCGCCTTGTAATCACCGCGGGGATGTTTTCTCCTCACTGTTCTTGTCTTAAATGTGAGAGAAATATTATACAATGTATGCATCCAAACACAGCCTTGTTTACAGAGGGAGCTTTTCTTTTTTTCCTTCTTAGGGCTTTGTAATATTATGTCGCCATCAAGCTTGCAGCAATGTTTTAATCTTTTGATATGTTGACAGTTTACAGAGGGAAATAAATATATAATTTTGGTTTAATTGAGTTGAAGACCTAATGAATGTTAGGCCACACTTATCTGTTCTCTTTTGAAGCAACAGTTGATGGTATCTTTCGTTCTCTCTCTTCCTCCCTCTTTATCTCTCCAATTCTTCCCCTCCCTCTGTCCCTCTTTCTGCCTCTCGCTGCTTTAATCACATGGGGGCCACAGGCTACTTCTGATGGGCCGCGGCTGTATTGCCGTCATAGCATCCCTCCCCCTCTCTGCTCGTGTGGCGCCTCAGCCAGAGCTGGAGCAAGGACACAACCCCTTCAGGCAACCACCTCCCAAATCTGAAGGGATGAAGCACATGTTGCCACAGATAAACCACTGTGATCAATCTCATGGATGCACAGCGAATCAGTGGAGCGAAAGGCTTTGAAAATCAAGCCCTGTCCCTGATGTGCCCAGCAATGATTATGTGGTCAGTGGTGCCAAAGGCAACCAGCAAACATCAAGGAAGTTGGAGCAGTGGGCCTGTCAGTTCTCAACACTAATTAAACATACACAAGTAGCCAGTGATACGACGCCAACAGGGCAAAGGCTGACATCCTTTGGTGCTTAATACGTTGAATTTCACGATTGCCAGTGAAATTATTTTATTATTCCGTAGTTATACATTTATCTGAAACATCAAGGAACGATTGTGGAGATGGATTAGGAGTTGTGTTCAGTCACCTTTCTTTAGCTTTTGTTATGGTCGATGACTATCTATTAAAGCAGTCGCCTACGTGGCTCTCTTTGTTACAAACTTTATTGGAGCTCACAGCCGGAGGCTGGAAAGGAGACAGCGAGGAGAAAGTGTCTCAAAAAGATATTCTCCTGTGATGTGTCAGATGAGACTGAACATTGTCCCCCTGTCCCTGTTACGGTCTACTACCACGCTAAAGACATTACTACCAAAACAGTGGAGTTGGGAAAAGCATGGTTTGAAGGTTGAGGTAAATGATATTTACAAGATAAGGCTGTGACTGAATTCCAGCTTGCTTTAACCACTGTAGCCATCACTGCGGTTGGTTTTTACCTGTGTTTTGTGGTTCCTGCAGATTTGACCTGCCTTAACACCTCATGTGGATGTTGAAAACGCTGTTTCTGCTTTTCAAATGTTACAATTTTTGACAGGCACTGGAATCCATTATTCAAGCTCACACTTCTGCACATTGTTGACCTCATGCAGAGGTGAGAGGCAATTGAAATGATATAACTGCAGCAGTTGTTGTGGAAGGCTTTGTTGAAGCCTGTGTTTTATTTGAAGCAGCCATTACAGAATGTGACAGACATGTCAGTCACTGTAGTGGGACTTTCCAGGGCTCATGCTGATGATTTTAATGTGTGACAATAAAAAAAAAAAAAAGTGAGAACGTTGTCACTGCCAGTGTGCTGGCTCTGGGTCTGGCTTTGGACAGACTTTATATTGGCACTACCAAGCAGGACAGGTGCATCTTGGAGAGTTGATTAGCATCGCTGTTAGCTAACCACCACAATTTGCCAACCATTGTGAACATTGTTATGTTTCATATTATGGCACAATAGCATCACAAAATCATCAATCATAGAACAGTTATGGATACCAGCTTGGTAGTCCCATGGAAGCAAGCTCTGTACTATTATTTTCATGAGATTACATAAAATGTACAACTTAAACTACATCCGTAACAATGCTAATGTCTAGTAATGGTAAATTACTTGTAATACCATATGGCAGACTTCATTATTCTCACCAATTAATGTGCAATTAACATAAACAGAGATTAACTCACTTGTCTATATTTACCAAAAACTAATATTTTTAGTACAACAGGGTTATTAAGATATATAATTACTTTATCCATATTACAACATCCCCCAGTCTCTATTTCCCATATTCTCCCACTAACAAGAATCATTGTATTTCTTATGGTTTTAGCAAATGCTCCTATGAACCAACGAATATTATTCTCCTAAAACGCATCACCCCAGTCAACCCTTTGCCCAGGTTTTCTTTGAAGAGAGAGAGTGAAAGCATGTTGTTGTATCTATGCTGCTCTGAATTTTTAAACTAAGAAATTATTCAGTCAGCATCAGTTAGGGAGTGTGAGCTCTGAAAATACTTCAAATGATCCTCATCATAATCTTGGAACAGCAACAGAATCTAAAACTGATGTCTTCCAGACTCATAAGACCGAGCTAAAGAACACCCAATGGCTCCCCAAGCTCTTGACATTTTGAAATTTGTAAATTTTTGTTTTTGTATATTTTATTAAACATAAAATGACAGTTTTAGTTTTGCAGTTCAATCAAATAGGACCTTCATATAAGCATGTGCTCTTCCTGACTGTTAATCCTCATAGTGAGGGATAATCTTATCATCAATTTGTGAATTTTATTAGTGCAATATGCAAATAGTTGTAATTTATTTAAAAAAACATTCAAAGTAAATATCATGATAACTTTGGTGTTTCTTTGGACTTTTTAACTCTAATCTCAGAACACTTCAAGGATTATTAAGTAACTGAGGCTGAAGTATAATCACTTCCCACTGACTTCAATACTGAAGTTAATTAATAAATGAGAGAAATAATAGATGCAACAGCATTATCCACTCCTCATAATAGCTTTCACGGTGATGATACATGTGTTTTATTTATTATTATAGCTTAACATGTGTGTTTATCAAGTAATGAAAGCAAGTACTCTTTACCTGAAAGGCTGCGCCATCGATGTACTGGCAGCTGTGGCCCGTCACTCGTGATCATGTGCTGCATGTGGGTGGGCTGAGGACCTGTAGATCCACCACGGAGCCAACTGCAGGATCAGGCAAATTGGTGCAATATCATCTATCATCCTCATTCACACTTTGTCAGATACCCACCTGCACTGTGAACACACTGTTGTTCCGAGATGATTCTGACCCTGTGGTTAAGTAAGGCTAACATTGTGTGATGTGTTTGGGGATTTTTTTTCCCTTGATCTGGTGATGCCTGCATACATTACAGCTGTGTTCTACAGCTCATCAACAGAAACCCACCCTGGCAGCCCTCCAGCTCAATCACATTGATTTTCCATAACAATATGAAGAACACTGTTCACTGCCGAGGATTAATGAATTGCATCTTCAGAGTCACTTTGGCATTCCTAATGAAGGTAGATGAATTTCCCTGAGCAGGCCAGCTGTGTTTGAATTCGTGCTGACTGTGCCAGGGCACATCCATTGCGAAGCCGGAGAAAAAATACAAATATCTCACAGACTCATAAATCTTCCTTTGGTCTGTCAGATAATTTTAGTAAAAACATATGATTCAAAGTGTGACATTTATCATCATCAGGCCCAGGGCCCCTTCATCCTGTTTCTGCCCCCTCCTCTTTTCTTCACCTGAAATGAGAATGTTTTCTGTTGTTGGAATCAATTCAGAACACAAACATTTCTGAGATCGGTCTCTAGCTGCACTGTCAGTAACATAAAGATAGATATGCAAAACAAATATGATGCTACATTATGTTAATTTGTGTTAAGTCACCTAAGTAGTGTGTTTTTGTCAATGTTACAAAGTTAATCTGGAGGTGCAGCATTAGCCCTGAACATGTTTGTGTACCTGCAACCATGGAGCCGCACTTTAATATCAGACATTACATTACATTACATTTCATTTAGCTGACGCTTTTATCCAAAGCGACTTACATGATATACAGTAGACCGTAGACACAGCAACGGTGAGCAATTAGGGTTAAGTGTCTTGCTCAAGGACACAACGACGCAGACTGCCGGAGCCGGGGATCGAACCACCGACCTTCTGATTGAAAGACCGACTTGCTAACCACTGAGCCACAGTCGCCCCTGCACATTATTCCCAACTCAAGATCACCTCTGTTCCCCCAATGCACAGCAGCACACAGACTCACCAGAAGTGTTGAAAACCAAGGTAACTATCTTTCTCTAACATGGCATTTTGATTTTATTTATGGATATTTTTTCTGGTTATTAATTAAACAACCTTTGCCATTGCTGCCCCCCACGGTTCCCAGCTTCCTGCCCCCTGCGGCACTCCATCCCCCATGATCAACCCCTCATATCCTGCTTGGCGAATGGTATACACCCTCAATGAAGCTACATATCAAAATAAATGTTGATACTTGAAGTATATTTTAATTATAATATCTATACCTTTCTTCAAGTAAGATTATCAAAACAATTTCACTCGTAACAGAGTATTCTTACACTGTGGTGAGAAAGGTAAGAAATAAGAAGACTTTAGTTTCACACCATTAAATCTGCAAATCTATTTAATCTGTGTGTGTCATTCTGCCTCATTTCCTGAAGTGGAGAATCTATATCTGACGTACAGTTTATGGTTTTGGCATGAAGTGGTTTCATCACTGGAATAATATCCAGTTAAAAAAATGAAATATAGCTGTATGATTTACAGATTGCGGCATTCTATAACGTTAGTAAAAACAATTGTCATAAGGTAAACAGATCATATGAAATGTAAGAATATAATGCTAGCTAGCCCATGGTGTAGCGTTAAGTTACCATAACAGTATAGGTGCAGAAATTACTAGTAGCATGGGGCAGATGAAGAACAATTTATGCAAATAAACTTATATATGTAATTGATAACACACACTGCAACAGGCACAGATAAAATAATAAGAAAAGTCAGGGGATTACCAAAGATGACAGCATGCATCTTCTGGGCACCACGAATGTCTGCACTACATGTAATACAAATCCACTCAGTAGTTTTTGAGATATTTCAGTCTGGACCAAATTGGCAGACCGACCACCCAAACGGCTAAAATATGATCTTGACCTGATCCCACACACTGGATAGACTCACATATCTCAGAATAACTTTGGTTTTGAAGCTATGATGTTGATTCCCACAGCCGCAGTTTCAGGACATTTATTAGAACACCTTATTAGCAATGGGTTCATCCATTTTTCCTTGTGATGAATGGATTAGTGGAATGGAAATGAGAAAATCTTGCTTTAACATGATTCCCTAATAGACTGGGTAAGGACTGGACAAGAACTATTTTAAGTCTTGATATAAAAGTAAATGCAACATACCAGACTGAACTGACTCTGTGGAATATGCCGTTCAGCATTGTTTCTGATATATACATATATACAGTGTATACAAGATAGCGTATGCGTATGAAGTGAGACACCAATTTGCTCGCATGTGGCAAACCAAGGAGGGAATAGTTTTCACCAATTATCCGCCCAGACTGACTCTGTTTGTGTTGTCACATATGAAGGTCCTGTTGGGGGATTGCCGTGGCGTCGGCGGCCACCAACTCCCATCCACCCCAGCTGTTTCTGATAATGAATTCACTGAATCAGAATCTCTGCCTGACATCCATTCCCATTTCAGACCACCAGTTATGTGAACATTGACTCTGGAATAATCATTTGTTGAACTTTCATACTGGCTTTCTTGATAAGCAAACCTTTGACTTATTTTTCTGCTTGGCTGTCCCTGTGAAATAGCTCTTGGCTAATGTAAGACTGTTTTCAGATACAGTGAGCTAGATCTGTGGCTGTGGGAGCGGGACCGCTTTGCCCATAAACACTGATGTGGTGGGGTGAAGAAGTTATGTACAAGTTGTATTAATCATCCCATACTAAAGTTAGTAGAACTGGCATTGGTAAATAGTGAATGTACTTTGCATTTGATTGTTTTGTTTTGTTATGTTCTCTCTGTAGTGAAATGACTCTCAACCTCTCGTAAGCTATCTCTCTGTGGTAAGGGTGTGCTTCAGTCGAGAGACACTGAATAGACTAACAACAATGACAACAATATACCGTGAAACAATCACGTTTTCCTGAATAGAGCTTGACCATGTCAGCTTCTCTGCGGGTTAAGGGGATGCACAGGACACTAATCCAAGTGCCACAGTAAAGCACGTAACAGGCACAGATAAAACTGCTGTCTAACAATATCCCCTCTAATCTCTGTGTACTGCTGTCCCAAGAGGAATCAGAGGATACAAGCAATGTGCAGGTTGTATTTCACACACATTCTCACAAATCCATCTCTCCCCCCCCCCCCCCCAAGTCTCTCTGTCTCCAGCTTTCTCACGTTGCATCTCACACACACATACATCCTCACACTCTCTGATTTTTCCAATATTTCCAATATTTTCAGCAAACAAGGTAAAAACATTTGAAAATAAGAAAATATCGTTCTAAATCCAATTTGAACCTGAACAAAAAAATACAAAATAAAAAAGCCTTTAAACAGAAAGCATGCGAGATGGACTGGGTGTCCTGTTTGAGTATGTATGTAATTTGATTCCTAACAAGCGAGACATCACTTGCAAGCAGCTAAAATAAAAGGGAGAAACATGGAGGAGACCTGCAAGGAGACTTCATCCCTAGCCACCCAAACTGGCTGGAACCAGCATGAAACATTGCTCACAGGGAAACAAGATGAGGCACGGTTGGAATTGGAGGCAAACAAATCGACTCTCCACACTTGCATATGCTGTGTTTCTCTGCCACAGACGTGGACGCGCACACAAGCACATAGACATACAACATGGAGGGGAACAAGGGGGACAGCTCTGCCCGAGGCCACCTACACGATACCCTGAACCATGTGTGGCTCTTTGTGCCAGCTTTGAAATGTCTAACATTCAGGTCAGAACAGGGAAGTACATCTATCTTCTGTGTGTCAGGGCTCAGCATTGATGGATGACCAGGCCTGTTGAGATGTGGTGGCCAGGTGACATAGCCCCATTAATAAACAGATTGCAGGGCTTCTCTCCTTTGTGTGCCATCAACAAGAGGTGCTCTTCTATATTATTTCCGTGCCACAGATAATAAATACTCATAAACCTAATGACGCCTGATTACTGCTGCAATCTTTGGCTCATTAGGCTGATTAGCTGCAATTGTGCAACTCTGTGGAAGCCGGATGTGTAAAAATACACTCCTGGTGCTTTGTGTGTATGTTTTTGGTCAACTGACAGATCTACTCTCTGGCTCATTTGACTGAGCACTTAACACATCTATTTGTTATCGTTAGTATAGAAACGACACCGTCGTATTAACACATACACTCTACACTTTTAACCTTACGCCCTCGCAGGGGTTGTGTTTGTGTGTTTTGCATCAGCAAGGGTGTTCTATAGTGCAACACTTCAATCATGTTGCCTCACATAAGCTGCTCTGGTGCAGGCATGTCTCTTAATTTACAGTCCTTGGTGGTGGGAAAATGTCCTTCAATGTCAGAGTGAGCCTTCTGTGTCCACAGACAAATCAACAGAGCGGGTGGAGTCAGTGACCCCAATAATTTAGTGCATTACTCTAGACGTTTTCAGATGCCGCGGAAAGTGCCCATTTTTCCCAAATCGAGCCTTGGCCCCTCCTGTTTATTACAGCTTTGTGACCCACGCTGGGCCCTGCTGAGCGGGGACGGAGGAGGGGGGCGGTGTTACAGCAAACAGGGGTCGCAGCAATGACACCATGAATCTCCACATCAAACAAAACAGCCTGAAAACCGTTCAAGGAAGTAAAACTTCCTGAAATCCCTGAAGCAGTAGCTTCAGAGTCAGCAAGTTGAAATTGCCGGATGTTATGAATAAAAAAACAATGACTCTTGCAACGTAATGTAAAATCCATTCTCTTTTTTTGTCTGCAGGCATTGCCCTAAATGCACTTTTCCAATTGGATTTACTCTTTGGGGAAAACACACAATATATTTGTTTCAATTTAAAAAGTATAAACTAACTGGATAGTGGAAACATTCTCAATGTACGAGAAACTTTGTCGCCATCATTTGTGCTCGAAAGTGATGTTAACAGATCATATATTCAGTGTTACCTGAGCATCCCCTGAATAAGGAACAGGAAATTAGTTTATCAGTGTGACACTTAGGCTGACATCAATGTGTCAAAAATGTCTATTATAATTGCTATAAAACATACTGATAGATCACGTGTCATATCTTAATTCCACACCCACCCTGTATGTAGGTGTAGAATGCAGCTTTTAATACATGAGGTTATTTTCAGTTCAACTTTGTCATGAACATTAGACACTGGGTTCTATAAAGCAAAAAAGGTTCATCATTTTCAAGTTGCTCTGTTGTAGAGCATGCCGTTAAATCCTTGGCCTTATTACTCTCTTCTACAACACTTGAGATGATAACAACAAACTAGTCCAATAAGTGTCAAACCAGGATTGCCAATGCTGACTGCAAATCAAATTCCTCATTCCTACCTCCTCAAGTACAGTGGAAAAAAAATAAAATAAACGGTTGAACACAGAAACCTTGAACTGCTTCTGCTGGTTATCTGTGTGTATATATATATATGTGTGTTTGTGTGTGTGTGTGTGTGTGTGTGTGTTGTTGGCGTAGTTAACAAATCATTAGCTTGAAAACCTGATAAAAAGTAATCTACTAATTTAAAATCACATCTGTAGCGACGCAGAAAATTGTCACAAGTGCGCCAGTGAAGAGAGACGCAAGTGTCTAATTTTGTCACATATGTATCTAAACATCTCTTTGCGCTAACAGAGAAACACAACGATGACAGTTCCTCACTGAGGGTAAAAAACAACAACATTTCACTGACAACAATGGATTTTTATTGTATTTTTCAGTGAGAGGGGCTCCGAGCGTTTCTGTTTATGCATGGCGGAGGAGGAGAGTGAATAAGGGACGGCAACATTGATCTAGGACCCCAAGGCTTCATTTTCCCATGGAGACAGCATGGCTAATTAGGCTAGCATGTTGCCTGTTCCAGCACAGCTGCAGTGAGAGATTAGACAGACAGAAGCTGCCAGCTGTTACTCAGATGCAGTATCACTGACTAATTGAGACCGGCGAATGTTCATGGAGCAAGGCCCATGCCGGTTGTTCGCATCCCGTCTTTCATAATGTGTCTGAAGTATATCATCCAATGATAAGGTTAATCAATGGGACTGCTGCTGAACAGAGGACCTGATTAAAATGTAAATACCCCAAATGTAAATGACTCAATTGAATCATAGGAAATTACAAGGTTCCCTCTGGAGATCTCATAGACTTTGCAAATGGTTTTGTGAATAAATAAATATATTGTCACTGCTAAACAGGCTGTGGACAGACAATACTCTGAACTGTGTTGCCATCTACTGTATCACGTTATTTCTGACACTTATTATCTGAATCTTTATTGGACAATATGTTTGCCCATCCAAGGAATCTGACTTTAGGTTTTAGTGGTTCTCAGTGTGCTTTCACACCGTTCAGAGAACAACATTAAGGAAGACGCACACATAAACCATGCTAGATGCATGCCATGAGCGTCTATCATTTTGTTGTTCATTAAGGACATTTAAGGAGAAACAGTAAGGCAATGTCAATTTTCATACACTTGTCTAAGGGAGTGTCTATTTTTTTTTTTTCCTTTGACAGCTTTTAAGTTTCACCATCTGTTGTTTTAGTCTTTTGGAAGTCAGTAGGGAAATAGTAGTCTATTGAGACTGCTGAGTATGTCTTATGATATTCCTCAAGGATTGGATTTCACCGATTGGATTTCACCTGGATATTATTTTGAATTTTAAAAGAAAAAAATAATTCTGTTTTTAAATCCCATACATCTCGAGGAGTATCTATAGGAGCTCAAGAGCCACTTCCATAACACATGTGACTGCATTGTGTGGTGTTTTTGAACTAATCTTAAAATGTGGTACTTTGTGATAAAATGCTGCAGATTGATTTGAGTTAAGAATGTGGGGTTCGCCTGTCCTTATCTTTTATCACCATGAAAAAAAGAGATACATTCTTAAAAATAGACACAAATCAGTAGTGCGGCGAGGGTGTTGTTAGCTTTGTGATCCACATGCCGTAATTGTATATTGTGATGAGCCTAAGTGCTGTCTGTTGCTTTATAGGTTATCAAGACAGAGGGAGTGCAAGGATGACATAAATGCTGCTCTCTATCGGATAAACTATCCTCCATACAGCCATATATACTGAGCAAACTGGGAGATAAGACACACATTCGCACACACAGACGCATCGAGCACAAACCACTTGCTCTCCACTCCCTGTGCATCTCCTCGTCTCTTGACAAACCATCATGTACAATCCTGCCACTGTATAGTGCTGTCAGGAGCCAGCCAAAATAATCTCTTCTGCAGGGGAATTTAACTCCATACCTTCTGGCACTGTGCAGCGATGCAATTTAATGCCTCCTGTGATAACTAATGGAAGAAACTCTTAAAACTTCAGAGCTTATAATAAGCTTGTCAGCTTATCATATTAGGCATGTGAGCTTATAACATTAGCATTTAAATGTTCCTGGGTATACAGTAATGTGATTGGAGGGCTTTGCCATTTTGCCATTGCCATTGAGGAGGAGAGGGAGGCAAAGAGAGACGGAGAAGAAAGGGCGACAATGCTGTCGTGAGGCAGCGCCGGGGACTGTTAGATCACGCCTTGCAATTGTTTACAGTTGTGCGGGAGCTCTAATGGATTCACAGGTATCTGAGTGTGCCGAGAATTAGTAAACTGTAACCAACAGCTCCGTGCCTGTTTCCTCCTGCTGCGGAAAGATATGCAAGTCAGGTGGACGAGAAACTGTTGTGCGTATAGTTATGAATATGAGTGTGGCTGTGTTATCTGAGGGCTTTGATGGACTGCAATCACTCTGTTTTCTAATGAAAGTCCCAACTAATATTCTTGATTTAACTATTAATATTACTTTACCTTTTGCCCAAAGCATGTTGGGAAAAGCCCAATCCACAGAATGGCCTAATTCCGCTTTTTACTTACATTACTTGATAAACGTGGTGCTGGATGTAGTCAATAATGATGGAGATTCTTTCAAACTACGTCAACAACAAAGTTGATATTGTAAACCTGACCTTCTTTATACTAGAGAAATATTCTACAGGTATGCATGATAACTAACACAATATATTATGTTTGAGTGAAATACTAGAGTAATAATAGAATTCAAGATACAGACGCACACAAAGGTTTTACCCTGAGAAGAAAAGAAAAAGTAAATTAAAACTGTAAGTCATGAAACTAATCTACTCAACTTTCTCATTTAAATTCATCAGCCTTTATCGCTGTAATTCTCTCAATGGTTTTCAAATGTTTTGTTGATTCTAAAGGCCATGCGAACAAGTATTTTTCACATTTATTCACCAATTTTGTCTTGAGGGAGGATCATTTCTGAGTCATGATCCATGTCCTCCACAATACATTCAAACCTCTAGAAATGCAGTAACACAGCCTCTATGCAGCCTTGAAAAAAATAAACAAGGGAAAAATGCTCAATTGCCTGAGAGAAATTGTTGGTTTTAGTGTATATAGTTAACCTCTTTGCTACTTATCTCATGCCTAAAACATGACCGAGTTCACCATTTCACGTAATCATGGGCGATCGTCATCCCACCATGCTATAAAGACTCTCAAATTAATGATCAGCATCAGCAGGATGTGGAACCAAGCAAGTGAGCAATTTTAGGATTGACAGAGATTATTAAACAAAACTAATTATAGTCATTGGTACAGAACAATAATATCCTGCATACTAAAGTATTAATGGCGGAGATTAAAATAGGCCTATCCATTAAAACACATGATATTTCATTCCATCTACAAGGAGGAAATAAGTCTAATAGGCCTTTTTATCTCTGAGGAAATGGGCACCAGCAGAGGTAGATCAGTTAATAATTGAATATGCTTTCCCATCAGATACTGCACCATCTGTGTACTTAGCATCAGGCAAATACAACTGATAATACACCATGGTGATTTGGCATGAAACTAAACAAAATGTATAAATAGCAGTCTGACCTGTTTGGCATTTTGCGACGCAGATCGTGCGTTTTGAATGAATTTGGATGCTTAGGATATTCTAAAGAGTCAGATCAATATTTTAAGTACTTATAAAATGTGCTTAAATAGGAAATTGTTTACCCTCAAGTTGTGAAAGTGTTTGTGATTCAGCAAAGATATATCACAAAGCAAAAATAAGAGGACAGTTTCACAATTAAATTGTGAAAGAACCAGCTTTTTGGATAAAATACTCTCTTGTGTTATTGAGGGGACTATCCTCATTATCGGAAATGAAGAAAAGTGCCAATAAAACTACTGTTCTCTATGTAGGTCATCCATCGCACTTATTAATGAGATGGCTGCACAATTAAGATGAAAAATCTCCCCCTAATATAATTTTAAATGCATTGTTGTTGAACGGCACTAATCCTCCATGTTGCTTTATAGTGTTAATTGAATGCCCTTGTTCAATCCAAAACTCATTTTCTGGTACTATTGTGCAGTAAGTACCAATTAGGTCACACATTACTTGAACTTAATGAGTATTCAATGGCAGACCATTTTGAATAGTTTTATTCGTGGAAAGACACTCAAGTAAAATATCATTCAATATTATCTCCCCATCATCCAATTGTTTTATGATACTGCAGTAGTTCAACAGCACAAGACTGTTGCTTTCAAAGCTGAAAACTCATATTGTTTGGCTTTTGAATGTGTACCTCTCTTTGAAATTGAGGAGCATTTTTGACCATTCCTACTCTGTCTTGTGTCCCTCTGTCTTTGTTCAAACTGTGAGCTCAAGCTGTTGATGGGGAGTTTGGTTCATATGCTGTTTGCTCATGTCAAGCCAGCAAGCGTGGGATCCAGCAGAGATGAAATATGTTGAGCAGGATTTTATTTTTCACATTTTATGCAATGGTTTTAGGTCCTGTCACTTATTGCCAGACGTTTTGAAAAACAGATATCTAGGAATCCTTTCAGTGCAAGCTGAGGGAAACAGAAATTAAAAATCCCTTTCTGCCGTTTATTCTGATAAAAAACGTCTGCACTACTTGTCACCTTTAATACTTGATTTTACCCGATTTAATGGGACATTTGGAATAAATATTAATGATTCAATATCAGAGTGGTGCTGATTAAATTATACATGGATCAATGGGGTTAGTGAGTGAGTCATCAATAGTTAAAGGAGGACTAAACATACTTCATCCTCCAGAATATCTGTCTCCTTTCTAAATGGAGCCTCATCACATAATGAGCTACTTAACTGTTAGGACCACTCCTGTCTCCTGCATGCCTTATGATCCACTAACATACAGCATGAAAACAACACATCCCTCATGAATTAGTTAGGAGGCTATTAGACACTATATCAACACAATATCAACACTATATATTGTACACAGTCACATATAAGCTGGTGTAGGTTTTTAAGGCGAAAACATTTGATTCACATCCATATACAAGTCACTTATTCAGAACAATGGCTTGTATGCTTTCCATGGACCATAGTACATTTTTTAAATGCTCTAAGTGAGTCCAACCAACAGTGAATTTAAATATTTTCAAATTGCGCTGGACTCTTGTGAAATAGCTTATCAAAACAGATTATTCTGGATGATTGCCGACGTTAGACACGACAACATGCTCCCACTTCAGGAGCAGAACTCATGCAGGCTGAAGTGTCTTTCCAATGGGAACCGGGTGCTTGAATGCTTTATCAGCGTGGAGCGATCAGGTGTGTATTCAAATCAAAATGACAGACAAGGATATTAAAGCTCAATGACATTTTGAAAATATTGCGGAAGGCTTTTCATGCGTTCAGGGATTTAAACTTAAACCTCCAGGGAATTTCACTACTTTTGAGTCATCACAGGTACCCACTGAATGTAGCTTCACTGTATACTCATTATGCCACCATTTACTTTATGCCATCTTGTTCTCTCTAATAGGGTAATTAGTGGAACTTAGACTCTTTTTATTGAGCAAAATCTATAATAACCGTTGACATTTTGTGTCTCCAAGAGAACGATCAAACACAGTTCTGAGTGTTTACACGGCAACAATACTGAGTGGGTGCATCAGCAGCTGGCTTGACCTCTTTTAGCGGAGTCATTTGACAATTGGCTTAAAAGCATTCAAGCATAGTGTAAGTTTAATTAAAAATAACGTCCATATTCATACAGTTAATTCCCAACCTGTCATATAACCTGAGACATAAGAGACAGAGGGGAAAAAGATGAAGGAGGTGGAGCAAGGAGAGGAAAGATAAAGGATGAGAGACACTTTTTGTAAGAATTAGTAAAAGTCCTCTTTGCCAAGTCAGGTGTGGAGCCCTGTGGTGATTAGGCACTCATATGGCACCCATGGCTGCTGGAAGCCATGCAGAACTAACAATAAGCCTGATCTCCGTGGGCCAATTAGCCTTTGGAGTTCCCATGTAAAACCTTTCATGAAGAGGCTGTGAATGGAGGCCATTACGGACAAAAAGCCGTGCCAGAAGAGCCCCCAGGTCTCCAGTGGATATCTCCTTCCCTGTCCAGTCAAGCCTGCACTTGTGACAAGCAGCCATGTCCTGAAACAGTACACGTGGGTTACTGGGGAATAGAAAACTGACAATGTGTCCTACTGGAAACCAATTGCAGCTCCTAAATCAAAGTCTCATCGGCCATTACAGCAAAGCGATAGGGTTGATTGATCCCTCCTCAAATCATCATTACAGACAGAATTTGGATTGTGGTGGTCATCATGAACTGTCTCTTCGGTTCATTTTAGACCTTTAAAGTATCCAAAAAGTGTGGACTTGTACGTTCCTAACTGTCGTGCACATTTCTTTAGGTTGGAGAAAACCTTTTACCCTAAAAAGGTTTGAATGGCATTCTCAGGAAGTGCTTTGGAGCGACCTTCAGTGTGATGAACCACTTAAAGAGTGGCCTCATTGAGTATGCAGGAAACTTAGTTGGTCACAAACAGAGAGACTACAGTCTTTTTCAAAAGCAGATACGGCTGTTATTGTTGAGTAAATGCAGCATGTCTGCTTTTTCTTGAGCGGGCATGTGGACACGGGCTTGTGGAAAAAAAGCTATTTTTTTTCTGTTTTGCTGTTGTCTTGGCTGTCGCGCTTTGTCGATGTGCATGAGCCAAAATCGGCGGTGAATGCAAGACTGAAACAGTGTGCGTACATGACACGGGTACATGTCGGTGTGTGAACGTGTGGGTGTATGGACGCGTGTTACGACCGCACGCATATGTTTATGGCTTCTCCCCGACTGCACACCTCCCTAATCACAGGCGGAGTGTCCTCCTCATTCTGGATTCTCCTCACACTGTAGCTGTGGGTTTGAGTCACGTTCAAACTGGGGAGGTGAGCATAAGCCCCAGCTGCCAACTTTGGGAGAAAACAAGGGCTGAAGCTAAAACAACAAGAAAGAAATAATTTCGAACACTTTGTTTTTCATATTTGCTCTACTCTCCTGAGGCACTGCACTCTGAAGAACACTTGGGGTAACATCCTCAAAGCTTGGCATTTCCAGTGAGGATTAAATACCTGGAATTTGAAGTCAGTTGAAAATGAATGTCTCGCCCGCATCAAAGAGCATGTCGTTATTAGCTGTAGCGGGAGAAATATGCAAGTTGACAGAAGTGAATATTGTCGTCTTCTTTCTTCTTTCAAGGTGTCCTCCGTTTTATTCTGTCAAGATGCTTACATTGTAGCTGCATTGAAGTGCATTAATGTTACAGTTTTAATTGGGATTGTGTAAGCTGCTGAGTGCCATTAGCACCGGAGGAGTTAGATTCCCATGATCAACATTGTCACATTACTTATAAACGTTTTACTTGAAAGCAGCCCCCAAATGGCAGCGTTATTGTTTGAACCTTTTAGCAAAGGTTGCAAAGATATTGTGTAGTTTGTCCCAATCACTCTGTTTACACTGTGGCTGTATGTGCTCTTTCATCTTATCACCACAAAATGAACCATAACTCAATGTCAAAATGATAAAACTGTACCAGGCCGGACAGGTACGATAATTAATGAGCCCACGATGTGAGAAACCTTTATTTAAATGGCTTCTGTCATCCACGCATCATGCGCTAACGATAGTTGAGTGAAGCAACGTGTTGGCTTTTTCGACATCCATCTACTGTATTTATAATCCAGCATGCTGCTCAGGTTGTCTTTACTGACACAGAGCAGAGTAAAAGTGGAGCCGTTTTCAAAATCTCTGTAAAGTATGACTTTTATTCCAGTAAATTGGGAGCCAATCCCTTGAAATATTTAGAAATGAGTTCAACGCTGCTTGAAATACCTGCTCCCCGCATGAAGTGTGCCAGAAGAAATGTAGCCTGTATGTAAGGATTACGTATAAGGAGTGCAGAGAGAGTAGTGTTGTTTCACCTTGGAAAAACAAAAACAGTTTCCACACATTTGTGAATTAGACTTTTCTTTTTTCACAATAATCAAACTTGAATACTTTAAACGTCTATAGTGCCCCTCCACACATGCAGGTGTGTTGCTTATTGCTGCTTCACGTGTGTGGTTTAGCTTCACTGGACAGGATGGCCTGGTTTACCACTAAAAGGTTGTATTGTACATTCATATGCTGGTGGAAAGTGTCTCTGTTCTCACCTTATATTTCATGATGTAGGCAAGACCAGGATTTTATGACATCACAGTTTGGCGGCCAACCATCGTCCACAAGCAACAGACATAGTACTAGGAGTGAGGATGTCTACTTATTTTATGCCAAACAATTTTTAGACAAGATGCCAAGATGAACATAATGAAAAAGGGCACATGGCGGTTTGTGGTCGAAAACTATAATGTTCCAAAAGTATGTTGTTCTTCGAACTGCTGTTAATCAATGCTCAGTCTTGTATTACCCCATGCAGCGTTGTTGCTATACAAGTGTCCATGTCTCTGAACCAAGCAGGTGGCTCCACGATGTCTGGATGGAAAGATACACATATGTGACGAGATAGATGATGACGGGAACAAAGCTTTTCTTTCTGCTCTGATACACTTGCGTCGACAGCACATAGAGAAATAGATTTGCATCAGTCAGATTGACTTCACAAGGTCTGTGTGTGCATGTGTGTGTGTGTGTGTGTGTGGGTGTTTGCCTGTGTATGTGTGAACATGTGTGTGTGTGTATGTGTTGGCCACCTAACCCGAAATGAAGACAAGCAACCTGCCCTGAGAAGCTATTCCCCTTGTCCAGCACAGACACAGAGAGAGAGAGAGAGAGAGAGAGAGAGAGAGAGAGAGAGAGACCCCTCAAGAGAAAATGTGTCCGACTATGTTTGATAGATCTCACTGTAATACATTTGGTTTTAAACGAAAATTGCAGTCATTCAGCTCAAGCGATATCTGAGGGCTTATGATTTGCTGTGTGGATACATAGCCAGCCCTGCAATTCCATCAGTCCCCAGTAGCTGACAGGAATGAATAGGCTCTATTAACGCAGATACAGGGGGCCTGAGGCTGTGTTGTACTCGTGCTATTAATCCATATAGTTGGTCTATCAAGGTGCTACCCCGTATGGGATCAAAAGGAGTAGCCTGCTGTCATAGAAACAGCACCTGCATTTACAATGATGGTTTCAGGTCATCAATTGTGATTTTAGCCCTGTTTTTGATGAAGAATAACCAGCGTTTTTTTTTTCTTTTTCTTTTTTGTTTAGGGAAACGTTCTTATGTGATGTGAATTATGACTTTGTAGCAGTTTACAGACCATTTTGTTGCTATTTTCAATGCATTTTTCTGCCAAGTAGTCCCTCCACTTTTTTAACGTTGATGTATTAAAACATAAGCATATAACAAGGAATATGCGTGTCCCACTGCATGTCAATGACTACTCAGTCTCTAAGGCGTAACATGGCTGGGCCCTTTGATCAGCATTAACAGCATCAGGTTCATGTCTAGAAGAGGTCCGGTCTTGAAAGGGACACACTAGGCTTATACACTGTGTACATTAGCAATTTAAATCCAACATGAGAATATTGTTTGAGCATTTGCATCTCAAAGGGACAATTTAAATTTCTGAAGTTGGTCTGGAGCTGAGATGGGTTAATTTCTTCCCTTTTTTCCTTCCCTTTTATGCCTTCCATTACTTTTATGTTCAGGAGAACTGAGTGAACATGGTGTATTGTGATTTTCACAATTGGAAATTAAATAAAGGAGAAGAAAGTTGACATTACCATCATCAATCACAAGTGCTGCACCTTTTGGTATAATATATTAAAAAAAAGGTTGCACTGACATTACTATTGATGTAAAACAAAGAGATGGTAATGCAATTTTCATTTCATTGATGCTGCTTCCATCTGAATATTAATCTATTGTCTCCTGTTTGTGGAGCATATAAATAACTAAATAATACGGCTTTATAGCAAACACAAACTCAAAGCGACTCCAACTTTGTCAATGTTCCTCTCTTACTGTAATATGTATGTTAATCCAGGTAATGCATGCCTTATTAAAAAAACAGGACAAGTCCATTTGAGGATCACATTTCCTCCAAAAGCCCACAAATCACAATGATCTTTACAGCATCCGGTAATGAATGACACCTCAGGCATCCTCGCAGGTTTCTCTATCAGCTGGAAAATGTCTCTCGTAAAATGTGCAACTTATATTGATTGCTCTAAATGTTAATGTCTTTTGAGCTGGGACATTTGATATTTCACCATTAAAGCAAAGATAAAGCATGTAATATTGTAATGATATTTACCAACAGCTGTTCCTCAGCTAATCCAATGAGGGTTGGGGTAGGATTGTTATGGTGCCCAAGTAGTTTTCTTTATTGATCTATGCAAGGAGAAGACAAAAATCAGGTGCCGGAATGTCAACGTTTTTTTCTTTTTGTAAAAGGCTACAGTGAAGCTAAAAATCACCACTTTAAAATGCAAAAGCTGACTAACACAAAATCCAATATATTACAAACGAATGCAATAATGTATTTGTATTCGCTATCCTTGTCTAAAAATGGCCAAATGAATGCATTCCAAGAAAATCTTTCTGTCACTCAGAATAGAAAAGCTGAGTTTAGTGGTAAATATTGGTATTATTTATGAAACATTCATTATTAAGTTACTTTATTCCGTAAGAAATTGAGAATTAGGCCATATTCAAATGATCTGAGGTCTCGGGAGGCAAAACAAACCTTTGATTAAAAAAATATTCTGGATTTTCTGTCATTGCTTAGGACATGAAAAGCTTGATAACTTTGTACCAAAAAGTAGTGGTTCATCAAAGAAGGAGCTGGTGGGGAATGGGAGCTGTTGCGCAATGTAGTAGAAGCTGTTCCCATAATTGCCTCGTTAAAAACCAGTTGCTTTGTGTGTCCTAGAGTAATTAAGCAGTTGGAATTTTACATTACACTAGTGAAAATTAACAAAGAGCACATCTGGGTGTCCCATAGGTTTAGTCATTAAAAAGCCCATTATTTTTCAAATTACTTTTTCAATCTTTCAGCCCCCCTAATCCGGAGGTATTTCCCAATAGACAAGTTCCCTTTCTTGTTTTGAATGACTCCTTTAGGAAAGTTAAACATTTAGCGGATGGTGTGGCCTGCAATGGCTGCTCGTTGCTGCTGAACTCCATTTCCAAAACAAATGTGATTTGGTAGTGGGAAGACACCACAAAGACACTGATGCCAAATTTTAGTGAGGCATGTAGTCCAGTCCCATCAGTCTGAGGGGAGAAAAAAACGAAGCAGAAATAAATATGATTCTACTAAAATCTAAGTCTAAATATCCATACATGTTTTAAATTACTGAATATATCTATTTTGGTTCACGTGTAGTTTCTAGGGCCTCCCTTATTGACCACAGTCTCTTGTGAAAAGCAATACTGTCACTTGAATGTGGTCCATTATTTTTAATCATAATTGAAAATGGTCTCATGGGGAAAGCTGACATCAAAATGTGTCATTGAAACCATCATATAATCATTAACAAATGTGATATTTTGATTGTGTCCGTGGAGAATTGTGTCCAGTCCTCTTAGAATATTCACTTTATTTAACACGTACAGTAAGGAAGGCTGAGGAATACTCATTTTCCTGACATGGAAAATTGATTTTGGCTTGGCAAGGGCATTTGGGCTCCCATGGAAACCACATGTAGGAAGTGCATCATGTAAATATATGTACATCTAAGTCATTTTCAGTAAGTAATCACAGTTTATAGGGATGGTCATATTCTTAAAGACATTCAACTTGGCATAAGCTTAGTTTGTGTTATTGTTCAGTTGTGCCATTGCCCCCTCCCTCAAGTCCTCGCACCCAGTTGCTCATAACTTAATGTATTGTTTTAGATTCACACATACACACACACACACACACACACACACACACACACACACATTATTCTTGCTATACAAACTGGACATTACTCAGCTGGTCATGTGAGGAAATAATTCAACAGTTTCCAACCTTTCAGTGCTTTTAGTGAACATTATCAGTATTGCTTTTACTACTATAACTGTGCAGTTGAAAAAAAGGGTTTTAAGTGGGGTGTGTGAGTTCAAGTCAAGGTCATTCCTAATTGTAATTGGTGTAACCCAAACCATATGCTTAGGAAGCATCTCAGTGCCTGAGAGTTTTTGACTTTAGTGAACAATTCTAAACACTGGCCGTAACTGTGCCCAGCAATTTGCTGATTTAAAGCAGTTCAAATATGTGAATGTTTCCTTTTTGTATACCTTTGAAAACCTCAGACTGAGGTAAACCTTTGCCTGCTGCATACATTTGAAGTTGGTCTGCAGCACCATTGTGTTAACAGATCTCCTGCGACTAAATTGCAATATCATATAATATAATGTATGTCAAAAATAAAGCTATGATTATAATTTATCTTACTGCATTTATTTAAGATAGCTCCAAATATGTATGATGTGCATTACATGTTCATACTTCCAATGCTTAATATGTCCCATATTCACACACTGGAATATACAGTAAATAATACCGTTTCAATTCGATGATCCACAGTATCCCGAGCAGAAACATTGTATCATAGCAAGAATTTATGTATAGCTGATATAAATAAAGCAAATGTCTTCTTGCAGACTGCAGCGAATATAAAAACAGCCAATCTTTTCAACATGGTCCTGATAGAAAATCAAGCTGTGACTAACTTTATATGCGCAGCCTTGTTTTTGAGTTAGGTTCGCGGTGTAGGGAGCATGGCATAATGTACTCGCACCTCCTCAAAAATTCTCAAAGAGTACAAAATATAGGGGATGAATTATTTACCAACGTCAGAATATTTCTGGAGGTTTGCAACAGTGGTGGAGAGTAGCCAAGGCTTTCATCCATGTGAGACTCTTGACAGTGGTTTCTGCTGTAAAAGGAAGAGCCAGAGATAAGAGAACGCTTTGACCAGCCTTGCCTCCCCATGATAAATCTTTATCATTTTAGGTGATGGCCTGACCTCTAAGACGGCTGGCCAAGGGGGTCCTCATTAATACAACTTGAAATCCTCTTGGCTCATTCCGTCTATTTTCTTGATGCCTGTGACCTTTCCAGAATTGCCGCTATCAAACGAAACCCTTTTTGAGGCGAAAGAATTGGAGAGGAGTTTGAAGAGCAGATTGCATGATTCTGTTTGGTCAAAGAAGGAGAAAAAAATGGAGGAAACCAAAAAGGTATCCTTGTGTATTTGGCAGTACCAGTGACGTGATGTGTTGTTGTGTGTGAATGTCCTGTGACACAATGAGCTGGCATTCATATTGTCTGTTCTTTTCAGAACTTCAGAAATTACACTTCAAATTGGAAGACAGACCAGAGTACAGACCATACAGTGGCTCACCAGAAAACAGCATTTTATCTCGACTTCAGAATCCCAGAGCAGGTGCGGAGTTAAGTTATGCATGGAAACTAAAATATTTGTGTGTTGGTGGTAAGTTTACCTGCTAAATGCACTGCAATACATGTTTTTTCACATTATTCTGGGTGTGCACATTGCTAAACAGGCAACTTCCTTCAAAACTGCTCTGCAGGTGGTTGATTTATTTTTCTTCATTTGTGCACCTTTAATATCAAAGTCCACCTTTTGAAGTGCACAGTTGAAACCATGTACTTGTCAATACCCACAGAGCTATTTGTCATATTATTTTCTTCTTGTAGCATTTGTTCTTCATGTAGAGACTTCCACAATGGAATAACTGCAGGGCACAGTCTATATCATGGCAAACACATCAGTGCAGCAATACACTACATAAGATACACACACCATGCATTCATATTATAAGAATGTATATGAACAGTGTCTTGCACCCTTTACAGTTTAAGAGAGAACAGTCTAAATATACTTTTGTTCCTTCAAGAAAATGACAGTGCTATTATTAATTCCTTTAGGAAATAGAGGTTTGGTGTCACAATTAAGCCAATGACTCCAATTATAGTATGATTAATGGTATGGTAATTGCGACCCCTTTGCAAAACACATTAACTCAGTCAAAATAAATCATTTTGAATAAAAACTCTCAAATCCCAATGAAAGAATGTGCATTGTCAAAGGTGAAAGAACAAATGTAGGCTGAAAGTTACTATTCATATACTCTGACAGCTTATGCATATGAATGGTAAGAGTAGAGTCTCTGTGGTGTCGTATATTTAAATTAATTAATAGGGAAAATTGCAAGCTTGACAGAGTGTATGGCTGCTTTTACACTTCATTCAGTAGAATGTGTGAAACACTGTTATTATATTGGTTTTATCCTTTAAACCACATGTGTCAAACTCACATCTGACGCGACGGCTTGGAAGGCGTGATCACCACCGTGGACCAGTTTTCAGTCTGTCGCGGATCCGTTTCCGGTTCGTCGCGGACCCGTTTTCAGTCTGTCGCGGATCCGTTTCCAGTTCGGCGCGGACCCGTTTTCGGTTCGTCGCGGACCCGTTTTCAGTCGGTCGCGGACCCGTTTTCGGTTCGTCGCGGACCCGTTTTCAGTCGGTCGCGGACCCGTATTCGGTTCGTCGCGGACTCGTTTTCAGTGGGTTGCGGACCTTTGCATGGGCAATATAAAAATCCTGTGATTTTATTTTGAAGGTAATTTTGAATGCAGTAGAGTGCGTCTATTCACACAGTGCTGCGTTCACAACACACTTGCATGAGTTTACACACGCACTATTTGTGATAGTTCACTTCATTCCCATCCATCCAGTCTGCCAGTCCATGGGCACTGTGCCCGACCCCCATGCGACATTGAAGAGGCGTGTCAGCCAAGACAGCCCAACAAAGTCCAGCGCCTTCAGCATCTCAGGGCGGATTTCATCCACCCCCGGCGCCTTGCCACCAAGGAGCTTTTTGACTACCTTAGTGGCCTCTGCCAGGGATATGGGTTCATCCAACCCCAAGTCTTCAGGCGCTGCCCCCTGTTCAGGGGACATGTTGACCGGGTTTAGGAGTTCCTCAAAGTGCTCCTTCCACCGCCCGACGATATCCTCTGTCTGGGTCAGCAGCCCCCCTCCCCCGCTGATAACAGCCTGGGGAAGGCCCTGCTTTCCCTTCCTGAGTCGTCGGATGGTTTGCCAGAACCTCCTTGAGGCCAACCGAAAGTCCTTCTCCATGGCCTCCCCGAACTCCTCCCATGCCCGAGTTTTAGCATCCGTGACCACCGCAGCTGCAGTCCTTCTGGCCTGCCTGTACCTGTCAGCTGCTTCAGGAGACCCCTGGGCCAACCAAGCCCGAAAGGCCTCCTTCTTCAGCTTGACGGCTTCCCTCACCCCCGGTGTCCACCACCGGGTTCTCGGGTTGCCGCCACGACAGGCACCGATGACCTTCCGACCACAGCTCCTAGCGGCCGCGTCCACAATAGAGGCTTTGAACATGATCCACTCGGATTCCATGTCCCCAACCTCCCTCGGGATGTGTGAGAAGTCCTTCCGGAGGTGGGAGTTGAAGACCTCCCGGACAGGATCCTCCGCCAGACGTTCCCAGTTCACCCTCACTACACGTTTGGGCTTGCCAGGTCTTTCTGGCCGACTCCCCCGCCATCTGATCCAACTCACCACCAGGTGGTGATCAGTTGACAGCTCTGCTCCTCTCTTCACCCGAGTGTCCAAAACATACGGCCGCAGATCAGATGATACGATTACGAAGTCGATTATTGATCTCCGGCCTAAGGTGCTCTGGTACCAGGTACACTTATGAGCCACCTTATGTTCAAACATGGTGTTTGTTATGGACAAACTGTGGCTAGCACAGAAGTCCAACAACGAAACACCACTCGGGTTCAGATCAGGCAAGCCGTTCCTCCCAATCACTCCCCGCCAGGTTTCTCTGTCGTCGCCCACGTGAACGTTGAGCGTTGAAAAGGTCGGGAACTTCATTCCCGACCTTTTTATTATGTTTGTGCATGAAAGCACTGCTGAGTCTGTTAAAAAATGCTGAAGTTATATAATGATTATGTGTGTTGTATTCCTTTGTGTCCTTAAGATGCACTTTTGGGTTTTTTGATTGAGTGTTAAAGGGAATATTTCAAACTAGTTTTTTTGTGTTGGCATGTGAGATTCTGTACCATCTCAGGCTCAAACTGCACCATCTTTTCATTAAATCCCTTTGAGAAGTTGAACATCCTTGCTTTGGATCTCGGGTCATTCAGGGGTGATGGTGCAGCTAGTTGGCTAGTTATGTCCTTCTCAACTGTGACAAAAAAAGCTTTGAACAAAGTTAATATAACAACGATTGTTTGATCTTTGTCTTTGTTATTTTCTTCTGTTTTAAGTTTGATCTTTGATAGAGTAATGTGGGTTTATTTATATATATATATATATATATATATATATATATATATATATATATATACACACATATATATGCATATGTATATATATACATGTATATAAATGCATGTACAATATTGTTACTCTTGAATAAACAATACAAAGACAGTTATTTAACAATATGTTCAGTAGTAGCTAAATTGATACAGTGTTACAGTTATAACCGGCCCTTTGAGGGCGACCATGATGCTGAAGTGGCCCGCGGTGAAAATGAGTTTGACACCCCTGCTTTAAACCCTCAATTTGATACAGTGTCTTTTAACATAAATTGTTGTTTTAAAAGAAGTGTGTCGGTGAGACTTTTCTTCATGGCATATATGCAATTCTTATTGGAGACCCTGATTAAATAATGGCAAGGTTGAACAATGCATTTTACAGAGCCTTTCCTCTGTATATTCATAAGATATTGTCAAATAGACTTTGAGCTTTTAGCGGAGCCTTTAAAGCTGGAATGCTTTGCTTTAATTCATGCACATATTATTAGCTGGTCTAAGGGGGAAAGAGCCGGGACAAATTGATCTTAAAAGACACAAACTGCCCCTCAGACATTTGTTTAGTTGTAGTGTTTATCCCATCACACAGCACCTGTAATTTCTCCCATATGGTGCATAACTGATATGGATTAAACAATTAAGACTATTTTCCCTGCATGACTTCTGGCTGAAATTGCCCATAGGTGTGAATGTGAGTGTGAATGGTTGTCTGTCTATATGTGAGCCCGGGATAGACTGGCGACTTATCCAGGGTGTACCCTGCCTTCGCCCAATGACAGCTGGGATCGGCTCCAGCGCCCCGCGACCCTAAAGAGGATAAGCGGTTCAGATAATGGATGGATGGATGGACTTCTGGCTGCTCTCCCTGTCTTGAGGAACTGCGTTTCAAATTAAATTGCCCCAAAAGATGAGCCTGCGTTACTTCTCCCAAACAATTAAATATGACAGGTCTTATTATCTATAATTCAAGTGAAAGGGATGTGTGGTGGCTCAAACTTTAATTCAGACCTTTTTTGTTTTTGCTAAAAAGATAACTTTCCATTTTGTGTTTAGTTGTTCTTTAGTTTTTTGTGTTTGCCCTTCTCTCTAATGAATCTACTGAGGCCACTGCTTGCTGTTGAATTGTTTAAAACATTCAGGTCCGGGTAAGGGTCACTTACGTGCTGGTTGAGAGGATCAAACCCACGTAGATTTAAGAATAAATGTTTTGTACTGAGAGTATGTCACAATTACATTTTCACTGCTAAGAGTACACAATGTAATACGTACTCCATCAACATGCAGAGCAGAAATAGAACATGAGCTCCACTTGAGATCATAGCACTTGTGACAGTGAACAGTTACATTTGATTTGTGTGGAATGGAGCATGAGAGCAGTCTTATTGTATCGACAGCTCTGACAAAGTAACGGATTTGAAATCAACTAACTGTGGTGGTACAGGGCACCACCACCAGGGGGTGCTATGGGAATCCTGGCCGCAACTAAAAATGTCTCTCTCTCTCCCCGTACAAGCAGACGGAAGCTGGCCAACCGGGAGGGGGACGCCCGCAGCTGTAGCGCATTATGTCGTCAGGGCACAGTTAAAGGCGCTCTCCTCCTGGAGGGCCAGCGTCGGGTGATTCCTTTGCATGCCTTGCCTTGCCCTTCATGTCCGGGCACATCCCGTGCTACGCCAAGCTTCTGCCTCGTCTCGTCGCTACGCTACGAACCGGACTCCTGAGCTACGCTACTACGCCGAGCGTCTGTCTGGACCCCTGAGCTACGCTACTACGCCGAGCGTCTGTCTGGACCCCTGAGCTACGCTACTACGCCGAGCGTCTGTCTGGACTCCTGAGCTACGTGGCTACGCTACGAACCGGACTCCTGTGCTACGCTACACTCCACCTTGAGTATTGCCACCACCACCTGTCACCCTGTGCTTACACTGTAAAAAAAGGTCCACTTCTGCACCAACTTCCCTGTTTCTCTTGCCGTCTGCTTTTGGGTCCCGTCACGCACCCTGACAGAATCACCCGACCACCAACAGTATGGACCCAGCGGACCCGGCCTCCATAGAGGCCCGCGTCGGAAGAACTGAGCAGGTCTTGGAGCAGATCATGGACAGGCTGGAGGGACTGACTCGGTGGCTGGACCGGCAGGATGCAGCAACAACAGCGCCGCCCAGCATCCCGGCGGCGAGTGTTTTTTTTTTTCCTGCATCTGCCGTCTCCTTCCTGTGGCCGACAGGCGGGAGGGAGCTCAACCCTCCGGCCGTTTCCCCTCCACCCACCCTTGTCTGGCCGACCGGCGGGAGAGAGCTCAGCCCTCCGGCCGTTTCCCCTCCACCCACCCTTGTCTGGCCGACCGGCGGGAGAGAGCTCAGCCCTCCGGCCGTTTCCCCTCCACCCACCCTTGTCTGGCCGACCGGCGGGAGAGAGCTCAGCCCTCCGGCCGTTTCCCCTCCACCCACCCTTGTCTGGCCGACCGGCGGGAGAGAGCTCAGCCCTCCGGCCGTTGCCCCTCCATCCACCCTTGTCTGGCCGACCGGCGGGAGAGAGCTCAGCCCTCCGGCCGTTGCCCCTCCATCCACCCTTGTCTGGCCGACCCATGGACGCCCGGAGGCGTCCGGGGAGGGGGGGGTACGGTCCACCAGTCCGGTCGGCGTCCCGGCCGACTCCAGCTCCCCGGTCCTGTCAGCCCATGTCCCGAGTTCCGCGACTGTGCCGCTGTCAGCCCATGTCCCGAGTTCCGCGACTGTGCCGCTGTCAGCCCCGGTCCCGAGTTCCCCGACTGTGCCGCTGTCAGCCCCTGTCCCGAGTCCCCCGACTGCGCCGCTGTCAGCCCCGGTCCGAGCCTCCTCACCCGTGCCGCGGTTAGCCCTGGCCCCTGGTCCCTCTAGCCCAGTCGGCGGTCCGGCCGACACATGTCCCTCTAGTCCCGTCGGCGGTCCGGACGACACATGTCCCTCTAGTCCCGTCGGCGGTCCGGCCGACACATGTCCCTCGAGTCCCGTCGGCGGTCCGGCCGACACATGTCCCTCGAGTCCCGTCGGCGGTCCGGCCGACACATGTCCCTCGAGTCCCGTCGGCGGTCCGGCCGACACATGTCCCTCGAGTCCCGTCGGCGGTCCGGCCGACACATGTCCCTCGAGTCCCGTCGGCGGTCCGGCCGACACATGTCCCTCTAGTCCCGTCGGCGGTCCGGCCGACACATGTCCCTCTAGTCCCGTCGGCGGTCCGGCCGACACATGTCCCTCTAGTCCCGTCGGCGGTCCGGCCGACACATGTCCCTCGAGTCCCGTCGGCGGTCCGGCCGACACATGTCCCTCTAGTCCCGTCGGCGGTCCGGCCGACACATGTCCCCCCCAGTCCCGTTAAGTCCCGTCCCGAGCCCCGTCCGTTCAGGTCCCGTCCCGAGCCCCGTCCGTTCAGGTCCCGTCCCGAGCCCCGTCCGTTCAGGTCCCGTCCCCAGTCCAGTCCAGTCAGGTCCCGTCCCCCTGAGTCCCCGCCTGGTGGCCGTCCCCCTGAGTCCCCGCCTGGTGGCCGTCCCCCTGAGTCCCCGCCTGGTGGCCGTCCCCCTGAGTCCCCGCCTGGTGGCCGTCCCCCTGAGTCCCCGCCTGGTGGCCGTCCCCCTGAGTCCCCGCCTGGTGGCCGTCCCCCTGAGTCCCCGCCTGGTGGCCATCCCCCGGCCCGTCCCCCCGAGTCTCTGCACGGTGGCCGTTCTCCGGCCCGTACCCCTCTGTCGCTGTTCCAGGTTCCTCCCCTCAGGCCAGTTCCCGCCAGAGGCGTCGGCCCCTCCGGCCGTTCCCCCGCCACCCACCTTGGCCTGGCAGTTCCAGAGACGCCAGGAGGCGTCCGTTGAGGGGGGGGTACTGTGGTGGTACAGGGCACCACCACCAGGGGGTGCTATGGGAATCCTGGCCGCAACTAAAAATGTCTCTCTCTCTCCCCGTACAAGCAGACGGAAGCTGGCCAACCGGGAGGGGGACGCCCGCAGCTGTAGCGCATTTGTCGTCAGGGCACAGTTAAAGGCGCTCTCCTCCTGGAGGGCCAGCGTCGGGTGATTCCTTTGCATGCCTTGCCTTGCCCTTCATGTCCGGGCACATCCCGTGCTACGCCAAGCTTCTGCCTCGTCTCGTCGCTACGCTACGAACCGGACTCCTGAGCTACGCTACTACGCCGAGCGTCTGTCAGGACCCCTGAGCTACGCTACTACGCTGAGCGTCTGTCTGGACCCCTGAGCTACGCTACTACGCCGAGCGTCTGTCTGGACCCCTGAGCTACGCTACTACGCCGAGCGTCTGTCTGGACTCCTGAGCTACGTGGCTACGCTACGAACCGGACTCCTGTGCTACGCTACACTCCACCTTGAGTATTGCCACCACCACCTGTCACCCTGTGCTTACACTGTAAATAAACGTCCACTTCTGCACCAACTTCCCTGTTTCTCTTGCCGTCTGCTTTTGGGTCCCGTCACGCACCCTGACACTAACAAGGCAAATCTGAAAATATCTTTTGACAAATTTGAATTAACAACTCTGATCAATGGCGCCTTGTCATCATATACATGTTAACACAAGCCTTTTCACACAGCGTCACTGTGGAAGGGTTAAATGAAAAACAAGTAGTGGGCTGCCTTTTGATTGAGGAAGAGCTCAACCCAATTACGCTTTATAAAGACAGTGAGGACAGGTGTACTAGGTCTGTGGTGATTTAAAGATTTGTGACAATACCCCAAAGTGAAGGCTTCAACTGCACAAAGGACACCCAAGTGTGTTAGGGTTAATTGGATGACCCAATCCATCTCAATTAAAGATTTTAAAGCGCACACCTCCGTGTGTGTGTGCGTGTGTAAATTGAAATCAGCTACAGATGGCTCTTCCTGTGGGGTTACTTCACATAATTGCTGGCATATACCACTGGTGGGGGGGGTGCTCATAGAGTCATAAAATACTTTTAAGTATTTGGGTCAAACTCAGTGTTGACTAGCATGATGATAATAGCTAACATTGTAGCTTAGCCTCTCACAAACATAATGTTGAAGACTGTGTTGCTACTAGTAAGACCTAATAAGGGCATTTTCAAACTTCAGGGGGCAGAAGTCCATGGGTGGGTAGGAGTGGAGAAATATATGTGTATTTGTTCCACCAATCACAACACTGAATGAGTGAAAAGATGAGTTAGTGTATGGCAGGATTGCAAGAGAAATTTTTGTTGCAGCAAACTTTCTACACAATAATGTTGCCTGTTAGATTTTATTGGTTAGAAGCAGTAGTTACTTGCATGTAGGTGCAAGTCCATTGGAGATCCTTTGATCTGACGCTGTCATCATTTAGACTCAAAAGATTGGACTGGCATTTAAATGTTCTCTATTTAAATAAATGTGTCATTTCATTTAGTTTTTGGTTGCCACTTTATTTATTATTTATTTTTTTAAAGAAAAATATAATTTTCTCAGCTTTATCAACATAATCTTAAGGGATGAACAAAATAAATCCAATGCAACACCTGTAATGCAAAATAATGTACCGGCACTGAAAAATGACATTGAAAGATATCTTGTAATTTGACATTAATCGCATTTCATTAAAAACTAATGCACCATGTTTCTTTTTCATCCTGACTAAATTACTAACCTACTCTTATTTCAAATAACTAACTACCGTAAAATGTGGAATTACAAGGGGCACTTATTTATTAACAGCATCTCTAAAAAGTTGTATTTAATCATAAACAAGCTGCAGCACTATCTTCGGTGGTTGTTGGGGAGCTAGCTGCTACAGCTACCGCTGACAATACTTTTTATTTTTGTGCTGAATTTTCAGTGTTGTTTACTTGAGCTCACACCGTGCAGCCACAAAATATTGTGGCAGCAGCTGCTAGCACTTGACATTACATTAACACCTTTATCCAAAGTGACTTACATGCTATAGTAGACTGCAAACACAGCAATGGTGAGCAATTAGGGTTAAGTGTTTTGCTCAAGGACGAAACAACATTGACTACCTGATTGAAAGACAGACTTGCTAACCACTGAGCCACAGTCGCCCCACAAGGGCTTGCTGCTAGCGCTTGCTGCTAGCGCTTGCTGCTAGCGCTTGCTGCTAGCGCTTGGTGGTGGGAGAGGCAGGGGTTCCCTCGCCATCAGACCTGTTTTCCATTGCGCCTCCTCGGGTGAGCGGGGTGGCATCGTTGGTGGGTGCCGGCGGAGAGCCAAGCGGTGTGGCGGTGTAAGAGGCGCCGTGAGTCAGGGTGGACAGCAGGGAGTTTGGCTGCTGAGAGGACCCTGTTTTACAGTGAGATCACTCGTGAAGAGGGTTTGTGAATATTTCACATGAATTTTGTACCGTATGTCTCTGCAACTGCTGCTAAATTTAGAATCGGAAAAATCCACAAATTAGCCGCACCAATATTTAAGCCACACGGGTCAAGTTTGAGGAAAAAAGTAGCGGCTTATAACACAAATTTTAAGGTAGACTTGAAGTAGAAGTATTTTACACAAGATTTTTGCTCCAATTACCAGCATATGTCATGTTAACTGTCGCTACTTTATTGCACTTATGAATGCATTTCTTTGTTGTATTATTTCATTATAGATGTATTATTTCATTATACACCTGGATATCTTTACAGATATTCCAGGTGTATTTAAAACTATTTCTGTCTCTCTGTCTCTCATAAAGACTCAATGGGAAGCCATCAAAAGCCATTGAAATGTGATTAGTATAGACTGAGTTATTCAATTAATTGATCTAAATGAACATTTTCTCTTTCTGGAAGAGATTACAGATGGAACATCTGCTATCAATGTCTTAGTTGTATTTCTGAGTTTGTTTTGTGGTTTTCATCGAAGCGGTTCATGAAATTATAATTGATTGCTTGAATTCATCTATGCTACTTTGGTTAATTATCATCATTATCACAGTGAGAGGATAAAAAGGCATTCTTTTCTTTGGGATGTGTAATCAATGGAAGCAAGACACCATCCATGTGCAAAATGGATCTGTCAAATGTGACTCATATTGAGGGTTTCATGGATACAGAAATTGTACTCCCTTATGGCCAAATGTGCAGATTGTACTGATTACACACATTATCCATGTTTAATGAAAAAAGGAGTTAAAAGACTGCCAGGCCTAGGCCTTTGGCAGTCTTCTGTGTCAAGCTGTGTGATTGGTTACATAGAAAGATAACTATGATTATGTGACAAAACCTTCTATTATTACAAACAAAACAACACAAAAATCCATTTATTTTTTTTACATTTTATTTCAAATTATATTTAAATGGAGAATAGCTCTCTCTCTATATATAGCTATTTGCTCTCTCTCTCTCTCTATATATATATATATATATATAGAGAGAGAGAGAGAGAGAGAGAGTAGTTTTATTTCTGTATAGCTATGCTATGATCTGGCATTTCTTTCTAACTTTTATTTGTTGAGTCTGTTTAATGTCCTGGAAATTCTTGAAAGGAACATTTGTATGTAAATAAGCCTTTTCCTGGTTAAATGCATTTTAGATGAAGAAATATTCAAAAGGGAAATGTTATAAGTATATTTTGGAAAATATTTCTGCGTTTAAGTTTCGAAAGTTAACAGAACGTGTCTTATTACCGTCCTAGTATAATACACTTTCTTTTCCCCTCAGAATGACATCATATGCAATACTTTGGTTGTTAGTACAAAATAAATATAGAAATACCTCAAAGAGTGAACATTTTATTTCAATCAATGCAAATCAAATACAGTACAATCAAGATGTCATTTGAAGACTGTTCTAATTTAACGTAGTCTCCCTATTTTAACCACTGGTGTTAAAGATACATCTGAACCCATTGCAGAGTTAAACACCCTAAAGCTTGTCTTTACAAGTGCAGATGTTAGCCAGAATAATTAACCACAACAATGAATTGCCATTAGAGTTGATGCTTTGGCGTCTAAATATTGTATTTATTTCATTACACCAATCAATCCAATCGCACTAACGCCACACTTATTGATCACATGCACAGGCATAGGCACACTTGTTAAAGTTCCAGATAGACACATGAGTGTGTGCACACAGGCAATACACACATGTGCACGTCGACATTAGCGCCCTGGCTCACCCCCACCTCACAATGGCCATCTCAATCGTCTGTGTTGACACCTATGGAATTGATTTCCCATGGCAGCACGCTCCATCTATTGCCACAAACATCGGGCTGCAGTCACGTCATGTTGACACAGAACACAATCACTTCTGCTTGTCTGCATTGTTCCCGTGGCACAATAAAATACGAGGACTGGAGGAAGTCCGGTGGGATGCAACGCATCATCTCTGAGATTCAATGTTAACCTCATTTTGTCATTAGCACTGAGACGCTTCCATCTGCACAACAGACAGGGAGAGAAGCAGTTCTGTAATCAAAGGCTTTTGCTCCCCGAAATACACTCTCACACACACACACACAAGCACACACACACAACATCCAGTGCCTATATCAACAGAGATTGAAGAAGAGTGAGGGGTCCCATCTCAATTCCAGAGGCAGTGGCTTTAAAGACTTAAGTTGGTGAGTGTTGTTGAACTTCTGACACTACCCAAACAAGACCATAAGAGGGACATAAACTGGTGAAAGCCCCAAAATGAACACAACTTGTACACTATTATTGAACAATAAACTGGCGGACTCCACTCCAATTTAAATATTATCATTCAATTTATTCCAAGAAATAGTATTACGGGTACAAGGTGAAATGTATTTACATCCAAAACAATAGTCGACAAGACAAATGCTTCATCAATGATGCTGCGGCACGAAATCAATTGAACTCACTGGTAGGTGAGAAATTAATTCCAAAGAGGGAAACGTATTAATTATGGTCAAGCTCATCCCATTCTAATGCCCTGGCTGTGCAAATATAGGTAGCATACATGCATTTAGCAATCCGTTAACACCTGGACACCGATGTTGATTTTGTGATTACAAGACTTTCAATCAGATTTTAATCACTGCCCACACAGACATGTTTACATACTTCTTTGTCTTTGCTTCAACACTAGTCATATTTGCACTGCCGTCAATGGTTTTCTTGGGACGAATTTGAAAGGTCTGAAATTTTTTAGTTCTTGGAGAAACACGCTTGCTCTCTGCCTGTAGGATAGATGTATTGTCAAAATGTTAGAAAATAAATATAGCATGAAACATTCAGCCGAAACCTTTCTTTTCTTTACCAGCAGTGAGTGCTGTAGCCATGACTTCAGTAGCTCCATGATCCTTTGTCTGTCTCGTATTGATATTTACCCACCAATTGAATTTCACAGTCTAGACGTATTCTATGTATATTCTCATTCAAGGAACTACAGTTCTGAATATGTGCAGTTACAAAAAAAGTGAGCAGAGCATTGGCAGCTTATATGAGTTGCATATACTTTGTCACATATTGGTGTAGCACTTTGACATGAACATGTCCCTGCTTGCAGATTTGTCTCCATATTGACTGCATACAGAGAATAATCTCACTGCAAAAAAATAGATTTAAAATTGCATTTAATTTAATTTTCAACTCTGGATCTGTGCCTTTTTTGACATTCTAAATTAAGAAACATGTGTTGATAGATGTGTTACCAGATTAGATAAACAGAATCAATTTGAATATTGAATCAGTGCATTTCAATCAGTGAGTGAAGTGTGGATGCAAACTGGTTAAACTAGATACTGTATGTTATTGTTAAAGAGATACAAAAAAAACACAATTACAGTCTTGTCTGGATTTGACAGACAGTGGTTGATTAGCCTTATGACTCCCAGACAATTGTGTGCAGCCGAAGTTGCTTTGTCATTTACCCACATCAACATGAGTAGCAAACAAGCAAATGTCTGTGGCTCACTTTGTCTAGAGCTCATGCAGTTGTACAGATACATGCAAACATCTCTATGTGTTACCTGAAACATACAGGACATGGAACAAATATTGAATCCCTGAATCAATCGATAAAGTGTATCAGTGGAAACCTTGCATATAGCCCCACAGTCAAACCCTCCACCAGACAATGGTTAATGCCAATGCAATGATTACTGATGTTTAAGGGAGCCTGTGGCAGGGACCTTATGATGTGAACCAGCAGTCACTCCCCATCCATAGCTGTAATTAGGTTAAACAAAACGGTTCAATGTAAAAATCAGATACTTGACCAGTCTACCATAACCAAATTAGTGTTGTAATTACCTGCTGGACATGTCTTCATTAATAATTGCTGCATCTTTTGTTGTAACAAAATATCAATAGTCCACACCGTAATGGAATGGAAAACCAATATTAGATCACTCTCAGACAGAATTTAGAACAGCACACATTTTGGTGTTTTTTTTATTGTACATTTGCATTTAGTGAGGCACCAAAATATATCTTCCCCTGAAGGAAAACTACACTTTGCAACATGCACAGGCAAGAAAATAGACCCCTTGATCTTCAATAATAACCTGTATCTTTTAATAAGCATGTGCATGTGATTATTTTGTTTATTCCTCCAGGCATACCTTAGGACTACAGAAGTTGAACAGGTGAATGTACGGTTGACAGTGAATAAAGGCAGTGCTAGTGAAGCCTGCATACTCTGACATTATGTAATCTGTCATAAATAACATATATATGATGTTATTGAAGATGTATTATATCGTGTCAAAGGGATAATAACCTGAAGACACTGTGGAGGATATGAAATGTGCTCCTAAATTACCTCGATCACATTAGCTATGAACTTCACTGCCCTTCATTAGCAATTGTAATCATCGGGAAACTTGTCCACATTTAACCCTCTCTCCAATCTCTCATCACACTGACATTAACTATAACATTTTAGTATTCCAAAACAGGCAATCTAGCTAATGAGAGTCAGGATCCAAGAAAAGTGTATAATGCAGGAACTATAAACCGTATGTATATGGAAACATGAGTAGGTGGGGGAAGATTGGAAGTGACTATTTTTCTTTCAATACATTATAGTGGCAACATTTCGGAGAGCCAGAGATAAGAAATTATGGGGATGTGATCAACAGGTCTGTGGCACAAGCTTATGAACCCTGAAGGTTTACAGCGGTCACTGGGGCAGGAGAAACTTTACTGATCACGCTTGGCTCGTGGTTAGCAATGGTGCCGCCTTCCCCGACAGTTCTGACAGCAAGAACGCTTGAGTAATAAGCCTTACCAGTACTATACTGTATTTCCCCGCTCAGACACACACACACACGCACACACACACACACACTCAAACTTCAACATGCCAGTTTTTCCATGCCTACCACCTAATTAAGGCCAGTCCTTGCAGTTTCAGCTCCAGGCAGAACTGCACTCCGCATCTCCTTCAAGGCAGTCCAATACGCTAGTTGTATTTTCAGAGCACACTGTTAGCTGCGGTACCGTATTTTTTAGGGGTGAACACCTGCATGTTTGACATATTGTACCGTTTGATACCACTCCTCTAAAATGGCTGAAGAAGTCTGGTTGCTTACAAAAAGATGTAACATGGCACCGAATCAAATCAAAGGATTCGCACATGCCTCATACGTGCACACTTCATATTTTAAAGCTGTAGCCTGGATTCATGGCCAACCTCCAATCAAGCTGCTGTAATAACATTATACGAACAAATAATGCTTGTTAATCAGTCATTTTCGCAGATGGCATGAGAATAATTTTTTCCGGTGGACCGTGAACATTTGATATGCACATCTTCCTCCATACAAGTGTGCCGGCTTAGATGATCAGCCTTATTAACATATTAATTATTTACTTGTGTCCTCAGTCTGGTTTCCAGGGTGTTGCCTGAGATATGAAGCATGTTTTTTGGGCACACACACGCCACTTAGTGTGTTAGAGTGGTGTGTGTGACCAAGAGCGTAAGGGCGCACACATGTTCATCCACGGCGTTGTTCTTGTCTGCAGTCGCCGGTACATGTGCGTGTGCATGAGGGTGTGTAATCAGAGCCGCTTTGGAACTTTACAAGAAGTCATTAACAGTCAAGACTATTGTGCAGACGCCATGATTTCAAAGGTGCTCCACAACAGCTTGTGCGGCGAGGGCTGATTGAACCAGAGCACTTGAAAGGGGGAGAGAGACGTCAGGTTTGCAGCATCCTGTCGCGACCCATCTGCCTCTCTCTCTGCTCCTGCCGTCAGGCTCCTTTGTGAGGAGGAAGGGGTTTGAACATCAAAGAGCAGCCGCGCAACCTTGGAGACAGAAACAATTAGTAAGGGATCTGGTGAAAGGTGGCATAGAGGAGAACCCCGTTCCATGATACTCAAAGAACATATCCGGGCATTGCTGGGAAGAAAGGGCAACACTGTATTCTAAAGACGGTATACCACAGAGAGGCACTGTGTATGATTGATACATTTTTAGGAGGCCAAAATATCTTAACAAGCCATTAGAGCACAGTAGAGATTGTACTATTGTGTTACGTAACGTGTTTCTCTCATCCAGCATCTTTCTCTTAGAACATATTACAATACAAACTACAACATATTGAACTAGCAAGATGAGACCCCCGACAGATAACACCTCTGGCTGTGATAAGTAGATTCTCATTAACACTTGTATCCCGCAATTTCTCTACAGCAGCCTGGCTTGAGTCCAGAGCAAATCTCAGGAGGACGGTGCCTCATATAGAATACCCTTGAGCTGTTTCACAGCTATCTAAAAATCTCCTAGATGTCTTTGCCGGCTTGCGAAGCAACTCCACCTACCTTCACCCCGAATTGCATCTCATTTCGAATGTGAAGTTTGAGTTGGCTAAGTTGCTAGGTGAATGGGTTAGCCCAAACAAACACAAAATTAGGTCAATATCACCTGGTCCTCTATATCAAGGTCAAGCACTAGCACATAAAGGGAAGTCTAAAGGAGAACACTCTGCAATTAACTCTTGTGTGCCACTAGTAAAAGATTAATTTTCACCTCAGTGACAAGTGCAGTTGATATTTATACTTACTTATACCTTATTAAGAGTAATTCTTAAGAAATTCAATTATCAGCGAAGGCAAAAACAAGAAAAAGGAAGGTCATAATAGATCGGACAGCAATAATTGCAGTGTTCTTCATTGTCCATTTTCATGACAATAATTTAGTATTCTACGTGTTTTCCACTGTTAGATAGACAAGCTCTATGTGTGCAGATTTAAGTGTGACAGTATAACAAGATGCATTAGATGTGATTTGATGTATCAATCACTCAGTTGACTGCCACTGAGTCTCCGGAGTCGAGGACACACACCAAATGACTGACAGGTGTGTGCCTGTATGCATGGACACACGCCATTAACAGGTAACTGTACCGCAACTGACAACCGCTTCTCGAAAAAAGAAAAAAAAGCATAAATATATATGACTCAGTAAAAGTGATGAAACAAACTTATCTTTATTTAATTCGCAAGATGTATCATTTCACTAATTGTACCTAATGAAGAGACGTACAATGAGTGTTTCTATGAGCATATATATGTGGGTGGACAGCTGGACATTTTCTCATGACAATTTTGTGGAATATGTTTCTCTACTTCCAGCTCAAATATGGTACGAAGAGGAAGTTATTTTTTCCAAGGTTACTGCACTTATAATTCCAGCCATTTCAGTGCTGGTGAGATGACCCAATACACAGACAGACAATCAGACAGACACCAGCTGACCGGCGAGCTCTGAAGACCTGTAGGCATGTGAACAGCTGAGGCGGTATCAATCCCTGGAATGAGGCCGATGACCGATTCCAATTCAGGGCCACATCAAAGAGTGTGAATGCAGCAGCACTAACAGGGATGCTGGGGGTCAGGGACACTGGCTGAGGGATTTAGTCATTTCAGGGCTTATGTGAAGCACCATGGAGAGCGGCCATAAAAGCACAATGTCACTTTGTGACCTGCAGTTGGAGGGATACAAACCTGGAGCGATTGGAGCAGGACAAGAGCGTTGCACTGTTTTGACACACTCACACATGCACATGGGTTACTGAATTGCACACACACAGGCCCAAACACAGACACAAAGATATAGACTAAACGAAAGAAACTACTTTCTCTCGAATTTCCTTCATTCTCTCTTACTTACTCTATCTCTTCCATCCATGTCATCCTCTTCCCACATCTCTTCTTCTTTATCTCACGCATAAACATTGACACATGTGAGCCAAGACATATATCTGTCTGTGTCCATAAATCTAGAGCAGCTATTTCTAAGGATGATGATAGTAAATGACAATGGTAATTTTTGACAGTCAATTTGCCACTGATGTCCAGTAAATTCACGGCAGTTTTTTTGCTTTAATGCAGCGCCGCGTGACAGCCATATATCGTCTTCTTCTGTGACATTTACTCGGTGCAACGACACTCATAGGAGACATTTAGATCCGTCTCATCCGCATGCGGAGCTCCAAGCATCCATCTGGGAATAGTCTTGCAGCTTTGGGGCAATAAACCTCATCCGGTACTATTTCTTTCTAAGGGTATAGACCATGTCCTTCTGTACTATGTTTTTTTTTTCCCGATGTGGGTAATCAAGAAAAGCTTGTATGGCCATTGAATGAATTCATAAAATGTTATGTTTGTTTAACAATGAGCTGGTTGAGCCGTATAGGTACCACAGCTGCCAGAAACATTGATTTGTAAGATGAAAGGAGAGAATGGGGAAGGACATAATCCACATCCATAGAACCATTGATGATGTCTGAAACCTTTTACTTTTCCACAATGCTTGGTTGCTTATTAAAGAATGACTTGCTGTACATATCTAGTATGCTCCTGCCTATCTCACAAAGTCTATCATTAGCTTAATCTCAAGAGGAGACCCATCACAAATGTGAACCTATCTTCCCCTCTCCTTTCCCTTTGTAAGCATACTGTCCACATCAGCGTTAATGAGTGCCTGCTACTGTTGCTAGCAGCTCTCACATTCACATCCACTTGTTATGCAGTAATGAATCAAACTCTCTTATGAGTGCACTGTATCATGCTGAGGAGAAACCATGGAAGCTACTCAGAGGCACATCTCGGTTGGGTGGATCATGATGTCAGCTCTGTTAGCGGATGCATGTCCCCCCTCTCCCCCTTTACCACACATATGCATTCCTTATGCGTTGTGACTGATATATTACTAATTGTGCTGGAGTTTTTAGCCAACATCCGTAATTTAGGTCTTTATGCACAAATTTAGAAGCCCCCACATAGCAATGCTGCCCCCCAGTGCATGCAGCAGTCGAGACTCCGCTCCACATAACTGGGATCTGTGGTTTGTCCTTTAAGATAAAGCCGCCCCTTTTCAGTATAGTTTGCATTTGATTTCTAAACTATACGCCATGATTTGTCTGTTTTACATAACGCAACAGCGACATTCACGTTTGGCTTGCACTCTCCAGGCGAGTCCAGGGAGAAAGGAAAGAGTAAGGCGGTGTCATTGCTTGAGTCAGCGTGGCTGTGATTTTGCAGCCTTGGATGTGTAGCTGGCACCAATCCAGGAGCATGCCATCCCTTCCATTCTTCAAAGTGCATTTATATTACTAGCACTCTTGGCAGGAAAGCCTCTCTGGCGGTTAAGGCTGAAGCGCCTCCCAGACTGACGATGATTACGATGGCTATAACATAAAAACTGTTATTGGCCTTGTTTGGTGATGGTTATTACAAGTGTATCAAAAACCCACACATACATCTTCCTCTACCCTACTTCTTCGGGGCTGTAGCCGCACATAGGCACTAATGAATAGGTGATTTCAGTGATTCGACATGTGTCATAAATATTAAATGGCTCACTGCCCTTGGTTACCTTTGCTGCCAGCCAGAGCCTTTGTCATGTATACCGTCGCTGTTTAGCTTTTTACTTATTGACAGAGGTGACAGTAGGGGACGTTTCAAAGAGAGACGCCTCTAAGGAGTTCAGATTTCTACGGTGAAATTGTCCTTTGTAATGCTACTTAAGAGCTGTGTCTGTTGAGCGCTTAACCTTTGGAGTGCATACGGATTTTTGTGATTGTTGGTGGATGACAACAAATGACAATAGTGGCACCAGAAATAAAGACTGATTCAATAATACATTGACAAATTGTCAAACTCGTAAATTACTTGCATTTATTGTTTTTTATAACCTAGTTGATAGTTACATTTAGTACTGTGTAATTAATGGCATATCATATAAGGGGTCATATATGGCATTCATTATGCTTTAATTCAATTTCCATAACTTGCACTACTGCATCGTATCACTGTAGTGAAGGTTTGGGGTGATAACCCCACTGGCGCTCTACCTATGCAACAGCTGCCACATATTGTACATCTCTCAATGAGAAGCAGACTGCTTTGTTTCACCAGAAAGTTAATGTGGTAGCCCTGGAGCAAAAGATGTGGGGAGATTACTGTTATCCGAGCAGTAATATAGTTAGAAAGAGTGAGGCTAATTCTCGGTAAATTACCAAATATAAGAAGCATTGCATACAGTAAATTACCATGTGTACACATTTAATCCTATGTTATGTATAATGATGTTCTGTTTACATCATTGTATGCACCAAAACCAGTTGATTGGCTCTGTGATACAAATCTTAAAAATAACTAAAGACTGAAGCTGAGGATGGAGGGATGCTGTCAACCAGCATCTTGGAGGAAGCAAGTGGACAACTGTCTGCTTTTCTGAAGACGATAACGCTCATCAGTGGAGACACTTATTTACTAAGCAGCTAAAGGTGTGAATATGAGCAACTAACTGAACATGAAGGAGGGTGTTGATGAGAAAAAGAGCATATGGGTTCAGCATATCCCTTAAAGCTTAAAATAATAGTTTCACACAATGGTTTACTTCTGATTGCAGTACTAGTGGGCAAAGAGAACCGCTTGAATTCTGCTTCACATTTAAACTTAACATGACGTAGTATTCCTTTTAATACACAATAAGCCTATACTGCTGAGCAAAGTACGAGGCTGAGGAATAAACAAAATTCCCAAGAAAATGTAATTGTTGCACTGCAATGTAATGCATCTCTTTCACTTGTGGGAAATGGTTTTCCTCATTAGGTAGTGGCATGGAGTCCACACCCAATGGATGGGAAGTTTGACTTTGTCATACTCACGCCTCCAAAACCATACTGTTTACTTTAGATCCCGCACAATAAGCAGCAGTATAAACACTCCCCCACACTTCTCACGGCTGGGAGGCCTGAGCTGTAAAATGCCCAGATTGATAGAGCAATGTTCAATTCCTCCCCTGAGTTAGAAGGGCAAACTCCTGTGGCGCTCCTGCATCAAGCATGCCCTCCCTGTGAATCGACACTGGAGATAAACTTTCCCAGACAACAATGCCTCATCAGTGGCAGCAGCAATGGGGCTCTCTTTTATTGCCAGAGCTCCAATGTTGGACAATTAACGGCTCACCATGGTCCCTAGCACACAATACTAGATCGGCCAGGTAAGCATGGTCTATCTCTTTCACTTTACCCTTGCTTGCCCAATCCCCCATTCCCACCTCACCACCACCACTATCCCTCCTATCCCCAAACCTCAAGCCCCAGGCCTCGCTGCAATGCATCTCTCATTGCACTCTGTTCTATAAATTGCCAACAGCACGAAAAGGCAGATACAAATAAAGGTGATTTAGCCCAAAGAGATGCTGAGCGATTGCTCTCATTAGTCCGGAGTGGAGACCAAAGTCGAGACTTAACTGAGAGGGATTCCTGGCCATTAGTGCGCTGGCAGCAGCTGTATTGATAGGTTTTTAATAAGACGCTACATTAATGGTTATCATGAGTGAGTGGGTTTATGGTAATGGGAAAAGGCAGAGGAGGGGAGAGGGTCTCAAATGTGTTTTCTGTCAAATTCAGCCTCAGCTTGGCCACTGCTGCCAGCAGCTTAAGCGTGCACCTTTGCAGGTTGACAATCTGTACGACACCATCTCCCTCTGTGGTCTGCTTATGGAGAATAGGGGGGAAACTTTTTTTTTTACTCGTAAAATTGAGTGACGTGAATGTCGAAAGGGTGGTGTCAGTGATGAACAACGCCAGAGGGGTGTCTCCTGTGTGCGCAGAAGTCTTCATTTCCTCCTATTAATCAGTTGGACTAATTCTTCCCTTGTTCCATTTTTAACCCTACAGTGTCACTGCCTCCAGTTGCTCTAATTGAAATATTAGCAGCCGGTTAAGTAAATGAAGACAATTTAATCAGTCCCCTTCTTGGGCCTTTCTCTTTTTTTGTCCTTTTTCCCATGCGACGATGTGATCATTCTATTAAAGAGAGTAAGTTGAGAGATCAATTTAGATTCTTCTTTTTTTTATAACTAAGCTGACAACTGTATTGTCTCAAAACCAAAAGAAGAGATTAACCTTGTTCGAATGAGAACCTTGCCAAAGAGTGTCTGTCAACAACTCTTTCCTAGTCTGGCGGTTTGGTCATTCACCAGTGGAGATCCACAAGGATGAGTAGGCTGTGCACTATAGCCAGCATCAAGGCTATCCAATGAAATCCCCATGTTCCTTTATTTCCAGCACATGTTTATTGACTGTTCTTAAGATTCCAAGACATACGCTAGGGGAACAGGCTCCTGTTACCTTTCCGAGTTTCTCCCCCAGCCCCAATGACACGAGCACACTCAAGGTATAGTTTTACAATATTTTTACTGTGTCTCTTGCTCTCCTCTCCCGCTCCTCCATCCCTACTGAAGAGACACAAAACACCGGATCAGTTCCAGCTGAGGCCAATCAGGCCTCTTCCCGGTACTATTCCCTGAGCCACTCCCCTCTGCAGCTGAGCCTAAGTACGTCCCCTCCACCACAACTAGTTTGATGGATGAAAAATTAGTCTCACAGAGGCTATGAGATTAGTTGCAGTGAGGAAAACTAAACTTTCAAGAGCATTAGGATAATCGGGAGTATTTTATGATAAATAATTATTCTTTTGTCATAATTACATTTGTAGTTTCTCATCTGCACTTCAAATAAGATATTCCACCTCACTTTCAACCAGAGAGGAATAGCATAGATAGTGTCCTCCATGTGCTCCATGTTGATTCATTAGCAGGTAACGAAGTTAACTGTTTCAGTTGACTTAGTAGGTAGTTATTAGGCTTCAGTATTGTCAGGATTGTATTGATTCCAGTAATGATGCTGCTTATTGAGACTGATACTTATCACTAGTCAAATCAATACTCCACTGATGTAGTGGAGTTGAACTAAAAGATAGTGATCCAGTGTAATTGTAGACAATCCATCATGACTTACTTCTACCACTGCTACACTTGGGATTTCAGACATAATGCATTTAGGTTGTCAGAATGCACCAACAAACAAGCTTTTTATTGCCAAAATGAAAAGTCAACATTTATTCTCCTAAAATGACTGCTGGCAAGTTTTCAATGTTTTATAATATGCAATGTCTTTTATAATTCCCCCCCAACTTTAACAACTTATTCATTGACGTATTGATTTTGACCAGACACATCATCCTACCTGGCTGATGCTGAGCCAGAGGAGTGAAAGAGAAGTTCTGCTTCATTCTTAGCTGGTCAATCACTGAGCCACGGGGGTGTCAGGGGACGGGGTTTCAGACATTGTCCGACAACCAGACAAGCGCTTTGGTTGAAGCATACTGACAGCCTAAGTCTTGACCACTAGAAAATGTAAAACGCTGGGCTTTGCGAGATATTTGTTCAGGTTTTACCAAAAAACGGCTTATTGACCTTTTAGTTCTTGTCAAGACCTTACCTTGCACGCAGCTGGACTCTCACGGGATCACGAGAGAAATCCACCATGTCAGGCCAGTGTTTAGGACCAATCCGCATCCTGTGAGGTGCTACATGCATGGTTAAGTTGGATGTAACAAAACAGTGGAAGCTCCTAAAGATGCTGGCATAGATGCTGCAATAGTATCAGGTAAATCAGAACATGAAAAAGAAATCCCCCATAGACTGGCTGGGCTACACAAGAGATGTGGTCTGATTGTTTGAAGTTAGCCTGTGATGGAGAGATGGTTTATTCAATCACCTGCCAATTATGTTTTGTAAGTTCCAGCAGTATCCAACAGTTTACAATGATTACGTCTCAGATGGTTCTTAATGTGTTAAAGTAACTAGTACAAACTTTAAGTATAAACCAGTTTTAGTTTAGTTGAAAGAAAACGTAATACTTTGTCAGATGTTGTAGAAAAACCATCCGCACAGTCTATAGCTTGATTTCAGTTGTAGTTATTCATAGGCTTCTTCTGACACATTCGTTTTCTTGCAAAATGACCCCATGGATTTGGTGATTAGATTTCTTTTGTCATCATTGCTGTCTTAATTTTATTCCCCCAACCACCTCTCTGTGTCTGCCTTAGTGCTTGGTGTCATAAGTAAGAATACAGTTCATTTTGCCATTATAATCCTGATAGGATGGCAGGTTGTGCAGGCTAATCACTTGATACGGCTGACAGGTAGAGGATTTGTCGTAATGATGTCTGAGAAAATGTTAACTGTATTCTGATAACTTGACATTCAAAAGTGGGCTTTTTCCGGTGTCCTACTAGTGAGTCGTACAGCTGTAGATGTAACTGAAATGTGGTCGAAGTAAGAATACTTTAAAGAAGCAGAAAGTATACTGCATTGTTTCTAAATGTGACTAAATCCATCCAAACTTATTTTTTTTCATATTCTATTTTATTTTTAACTTTCAACCTAATTCTTATGCTAATCCAGAATGGCTATGCACTGTTTCTCTAGGTAACACAGATGTAACATTAAATGTGAGACTGTGGGAAGACTGTGTAGCTTTTGCCTTTTATCATATTTTGCTATCAGCTGTTCTCACCAAAATGTTAACACATGATTAATATTTAAATCCTGTGTTAATCATTTCAGCAGCAGTGCTAATTCAGCAGAAATGTATAATTGTGTGTAGACTTTTCATCAAACTGCCCTGCTCCCTCTCCAAAATGAATCATATCGCCTCTCCTACTGCTGCACTCGATTCACACTGATTTGTTCTCAAAATTACCTTTTGCCTTCATAATTATGTATTTGTTCATCTCTCAAGAAGAGATGGTGTTTTTATGGCCACATGAATGTTTTCAGGGCATCATAGTCATGAATGACCCTTGTACTCTTTACTTGTAAAAACAAAGAAATACAACTTAATTACACTTACTGTTAGTTCAGAATAAGAGTTTTGGTAAGATTGACTTAATGCCTTATACTATATGTAAAAAAAAAAAGAAGAAGTGCTAGTTACTTAAACACCATGAAATAGGCTTTGTCAACTTTACACTCTGATTGTACCGTGTCATTTAATTAACGCGCCTATCTATTTTTTGCAATTACAGTACACGGAATATTGATGAGCCACATCAATACGTATTTTAGATAGTACCTTTACCAGACCCAATAATCGAGCACACCGTTTTATTTACTTTCAAAAGTATGTTCTTTTTACAGTAAAGCTCATGAAGAAAGTGGAACAAAAATTGAGGCGAAGCAATCAGCTGATAAATCTTCCTTTTTTCTTTTTCTTTTTTTCAGTTTCCCTATCAGACGTGAAAGCCTGATAACCACTGCAGCCCCTCCTCCCCCCTCTTGCCCTTCACATCTGTGTGTCTGCACAGCAGCGATAAGCAAATCAATATCCTGTCACTTCTCATTTTTACTAGCCCAATTCTGCTCTCTGCACCTTCCACAAGGTGAAGCTCCTGCCTCACGGTCTGGACTGGACAATCTCTTTGTATAATATTGTCTCTCAAGCGACTCTGAAAGACACTCTCTATCACTAGAATGACGCCGACATGTTGGCGCTAACGCAGTCGAGCTAGGTGCTCGGTGATGCTGAACTTTTTTCACCATTTTCAGTTCGCTCTCACTTCATCAGATGAAAGGATACTGTGAGGAGTTGTCTTGTAAGAATATTCATGTTGTGTATTAGTTAGGGATGCAACGATACCACTTTTTACAAACCGATACGAGTACGAGTATTTTTATTTGTGTACTTGCCGATACCGAGTACCGATACCGATACTTCTTAGATTTGGTCTCCATGAAAGTGCAATTAATTTGGAGGCAGATTTTATTTTATCCTCTGCAGATTATGTCAAGCCTATAGTACAAAATTAACAGAAGGCTATCCCAAGCTTTAAACTTCTTGTGGAAGTCCCTCTAATGTCGGACCATAAAACGCCCCCGTGTCCGGGTTCATAATGTAAGCGATAATATTAGGGATCGAGCAATTATATAGGAAGCTGTGTTCCAAGTTATGTTTCCGGTGCTTTTATTGTGGAGGGAGAAACGGAAAGGAAAAGAGTGGAATTGTGGGATATACGTGTCTGAAGGAGATAAAAAAAAGTGGTTCAAGTTACCCTGCAGCGTGTTTTCATTTTATTAGAATTACAAATATAGACACACAACAGACACTCGGCTACAATAATATCATCCGTAGCCGCACAACAGCGTCTGAATGAGGCCGCTGCCAGCGCTACTTCAGGTGGATCAGCAGCCGTTTGATTCAAACCGGCGGGACGGCAGTAATTTTTTACTGTGTGAACGCGACGCACATTACTCTACACACCTTGCTGCAAGAGCCGCAAGAGAGCGACGAAAGAGCCGTATGCGGCTCTGGATCACGGGTTGCCGACCCCTGCCCTAGACGTTGAAGTCAGGTAGGACAACAAATCTTTTTCTCCACAAAGCGCGACCAGTTTGTTGTAGTGACATACTGTTGAGTGGTATCGGTTCTTGGTATCGGCAATTGAAACCGATACGAGTACGAGTATTTTAACGCAGTATCGGCCCCGATACCGGTGCATCCCTAGTATTAGTCCTTTGCTTTGGTGAGATTGCATCAAGATCCCACTACACAATAGAGTCCTATGAGGTCTTATGTTGTAAATATGCACGACCTGCATCATCATGCACAAAAACTGTATCACAGCAGCTCCAATCCAATTTATAAGTCAATACCAACTGAACTTACAAAGGAAAAACATTACATTTCATATCACTTTTTTTGTGATAAATTAACCTTAAAGCTGCATTCATGTAATTATCTTAAAAATGTGTAACGGTAAAATGTCAGTGTAGTGACTTGCGGCTACGTATGCGATGCATTTCTTTGGCATTGATTCATTTCAATCATCAGATTATATGTTGGTGATGAAGACTTGGAGGAGATAACGATTGAGTTCATGCTTTACGTTGTGCATATTAAACTAAATAGCTGTGCCCAGAGCAATACAACCACAGCCGTAGAGGAGTTATGTGTCTGAAATCACTAAAAGCTTCAGTGTCCCCAGTGCTTCATGATAGATGTTAAAATAATCTTACATTTAATGGCAACAAAAGCAATTCAAGAAGGTAGGGGGTTTTATTTTGGGGGGGGGGGGGGGGGGGGGGGGGGGAATTTGACTAAATAACATTGTCAGAGGATACAACCAAATCACTGGTGGTTTAAAAAAGTCCCCAGCTCCATCAGAGCTGCTGCTCTTTTAATCAAAAGACTCTGCTTGCCCAGCTTTCCGAGGTAAAGTATCACGCCTACTTAATATAACCCAACTGTTCACATACTACTGCAAAAACAGTCAAACATAATGTTGAAATACACTATTTATTATCCATCATGTCACATTTCTGGTTCTAGCTCACTGTGGACACCGTCATTGGGCCATTTTCCCAAATGCTGTGTGCTTTTTTCGCCTCATAAATAAGGGAGAAAGAAATATGACATGCCAAGTTGCAGAATAAACAAAATAATGGAAAGACAATTTTGTCCTGATCTTTTCTGAGGACAGCTAACATTCAACAGGAGAAGATAAAAATGTATTTGGTTGGAGCCACTCAAGCTTTTTATTTGCACATTTCTTGTCTATGGGCAGCTGAGAGAAGATTTGTTTAAACATTCAGTGCCCGAGGCAGTGTCAAATAACAACGGACCCTGATACCATTGTCAAGCTTGCCACTGAAATTAGCGCCTTAAACAATGATTTCTTGGAAATATTTATTGGGGCTTTTTTTATTATTTTTTTCTAAATGAACTGTTGAACAGAATGATGTGTCACTCCAAGGAATCTTTCATGTCCCCAACTTGAAAATGCCGGTCAAGGAGTGAGCATAATGAAATATGAATTGAGCAGTGGACCATCACTAGCACAACAATGATTTCTGCCAAATGTGTATCCTCCAGATTACTTCTTATCACGACCTAACACACACTGGTGTCCTGTATTGGGCAAATAAACACCAGCATCTGAATGGACAGGGCAAAACACAATCTAGAAGGCTTCGTGTCCAGTTCTGAAGTTTGAAACCGTAGGCTGAATGGAATTGACTGCCATGCATAATCACCTGCAGTTTTAGCTGGGGGTGCTTTGGCTCGACTGGGAAACAGCCCTGTTGAGCGCAAATTCAGACACAAAAGCAGCCCCATTAAAGTCTAATCCTAAATGGGGTTCCATGCCCCGACAGTTTAGGAGAAACAGTACAGTTCTAGACTCCCGCCAAATAGATTTGGAAACTGCTCTGCTATGATGCCCACGTCTGCGATAGAAATATAATATGGTTTAGCCTCAGTCAAATCACTAAAATATGTATGAAAGGAAAAATAGATGTACTTATCTACTCAAGGTAGTGACTTGTTATACAAACTGTGTCACTATCTTACATATCTGTGAGAAATACAAGGCTTTCCCTTTTCCCTTTCTCATACATGTGATCCTTGATACCACAGGGCCTGATACATAACTGATTCAACCTTTCAAGAATTGAAATGCAATTGTTCCTTTTGTGCAGTTAAATATCCCTATGGGACCTGCTTGATCAATTAACATCAGATGTCCCTTTCATTACTGTATTTGCTCAGCACACCTCACAAGGGAGTTAACTAAGAGAGCCAGGCAGATGTTTGGGAGCCTTCATTTGATGCTTGATTTGATTTCAATCAGGAGAGACTTGTTTTAGAGTTTAACAATAATGTATTACAATTGCATATATTTCAATAGTGCAAAGTCTTTGGTGATTGGACTCCATCCTGAATTCTTTTTTTTTTTTTTGCCATATAAGCCCTGTCAGACCCGATCTTGGAACATTGGGTTCAGCCTCTGGGACTGAGCATATAAAAAAAAATCCCAAAAAAATCTAATAAATAAAAATAAAAACCAAATAAATGTCAAATCCCTGCCTCACAAGTCAATATAAGTTAATTGTGTCATGATTATAACACTATTACACAATAATTATAAACATAAACCATAAGCATGACTTAAAGTGACTCAAAAACGACTAAGTATGGACCCCGAGTTTTGAAATATGCTGATTAAAAAAGTTAGGAACTAGCTAGAAGGCTAAACTCAACAGTTTTAGAATCCTTAGAGCCTACAGAATCCACCATTCCACTCTCACACAAAGCATCGCAAAGATATGCACAAGAATGTAATTTGTGTACAGCAAAAAATATGAAAATTGACTTACTTATGGCTGAAATATGAATATTCCAGGCCTTCCTTCTCCCTACTCACAGCTAAGGCCAAGGAGCACCATGCTGCAGTGAAACGAGCCCCGTTCAGGGACCACCGAGGACTGTGGGAACTTACATACTTGACCGGAGTTAACATGAGTTCTCGACATTTTTCTGAACTAAATAATTATTAGAAATACTTAACTTCACTCAATCAAAGCCAAACTTCGCACAGATACTCCTACAACATTGAGATATGTTATAGTAATTTAAAAAGTGTTCATATTGATGTGTAAGGTAATATAAATGAACTTTTAAAATATATTTTTTCAATTATTTTTTTTTACTTTTATATATGATATCATATTTTATATTTAATTGAAACTTGTCTTGTCTGGCACATTATTATTTGTTTCTTCATTGGCAATCTCTCCATTGTTACCAGATCAGTTTGAAATGAGTGGCTGTGACTGTCAATGATTGTTAACACCATAACACATTCCCCTTTAATGCATTCACATTTATGTGTGTTTCTTGTTATTGATATACCAAAGTGGCTGCATTTTGAGAACCTCAAAAACATTTCAACATTTTAAATCATTTCAAATCAGCTCTAGAATAAGTAAAACAAAGCAAAGTAGTTTTTAGTGGAGTAAAGGATAATGCCTGGCATGTAGCACTGAAGCAGACATTTACAGTTCAGGTTGAATAATTTCAATGGTAAGACTTAAGTGTATGTGCAGGCAGTGTTGAGTTCTCTAACAGTGGAGTGTGAGTGGGTGGTTATCATCACAGCCACATGGGGTCACACTAAGAAACTAGAATGAGTCAAGGCGGTCAAGTTACAGTCCAGTTGTGTCAACTGCAGCCACTACAGTTATGTCTACTGTCAAAGAAATAGCATCTAAAATGGATTTTATTCTTAAAAAGTTGTATTGGCATGTTTATACAGCCCAACTTTGCTGATAACTTTTGAAATAAACACATTCTGTCTCATACGCCATTAAGTGTTTACAAATAGAAATCCAACTTTGCTGCTTTTGAGTCTCTGATGGTTTGAGATTAGCCTTGGACTGGACTTCACACATGTAAAATGACATATTGATTCCGAAGTCTCATACACAACAATCCCTCACTCGCACAAACAGATGCTTTTATACACTGATGCAAACAGGTTAGATTTGCGACAAGATACTAATCCTTAATTTTCTGGAAGGTCTTGCAGCATCTAATAAGCTCTTTCCCTGACACACATGGAGGAACCTGTAAATGGATGACCGGTAATTGCAGCCTGTAAATGAACAAAGGCAGCGACGTCTCTGCATGCCTTTGACAGTTATAACCTTGTGAAGTCCATGAAACATACACAACACACAGGCTCACAAATACAAATACTGCAAACACGACCGAGCATATGAACAAACACCTGCACACACAAAGTCCATACATAATTGCACCTGCACGTGTGCACACACCTATTAACGCCCCCACGTATTTGTTACCCCACACCCACACATTAGTACCCACCCAACTGCACAAGCCAGCTCACACTTTATTTCATGAAGCAGTTGGCTGAACATCTATAAATAGGCTGTAGGGCACAGCACAACCTCAATTTGCCACCCCCATACACTCCTATAGTAATTATCCCAAGGTTTATTTCGGTTAAGCAGTCAAGCACGGGGAATAAACGACTCAGCCCATTCAGAAGTGGTTAATAGGAATGAGGATACTTAATAGCAGCCAGCAATCAATCAGATCAAAAGGGAGTTAGTAAAATCAGTTAATTTGTTCTTTGCACATGATCTGAGAATAGAATATTTGTTGAATTGTGCCAAAAGTAGCAAATCATTTGGATACCCTGATCTGATGTCAAGCTGCCTCTTTTGGGATGTTTTACGTCACAGAGGTTTGCTCGTGCCGTACCCACCGTGCCAGACCAGGTCAAAAGGCCATGGCTCGATCATGTCGAAGCTTCCACTTCCAAGCTGGCCGTACACTGATATCTACTCTCAAGCAAAACAAATAAGTGTTTTACACGTGTATTTAAATATAAAGTATGAATGGATGTGCAGGGGAGTGACAGGTAGGAGATAATGTAAACTCTGCATGGAAATCTGTTTGAACTAATATGCCTCCTTTTAACAATTAAGGTATTGAAAACATGCCCATATAACATTGAACCTCTCTGTTAAACTTGTTGAAATGTTGTATCCTGTTCATTTAGAGATCCTTTAATATAAATGGCGGGGGACACAATTCACATTTTTTTTTTTTTTTTGTATTCCAAAGTTTCTCTGAAGCTCGTAATAAGGGGTGTCATCAGTCTGAGTTAAGATGTTGTCAGATCGCGAGCGGTTGCCACCTCCATTGATCTGTCAGTCCTCCGCTGATGAAGAGGTGCTTCAGGTAACTCAGATACCAGTAAATCACCTCCCGTATTGTTTCCCTTGCTGTAGTTCATGCGGTTGCCATGGCCACGCAGCAAATCACGTGGAAAAATTTGAACCATCATAAACTCTCAATACAGCGGCAAAGAGCTGTGCGCTTCCACAAGAGCAAATTTAATCAAGTGGGTATCTTCCAAAGTAAGCCCATTTGGTATGAAATTCATTCTTTGCGTCTCTGTGCCGAGCTGCAGCGGCGGGACTGTGACACAAAGAGGGAACAAGAGGAACCCTACAGCGAGCGAAATCTGCTTCAGTTTTTTGTTTGTGAATTTCTTTTTGAAGGGAGACTTGAAACATTGTTCCTTTAAGCCCACCGTTATACCCTGATTGGTGATTTATGGGATTAGCTGGTGGATGGCCCCTCCTGCGGTCCGATGGTGATTCTGTTTGGCTCTTCGCCCAATGTCATTGAGCTATTTCTTCCATTGGGCAACAGTTCTCCCAGGACCAGAGCAACATATGTGTTCTCCTCCCATGCCAATTTAATTTAGGGTACTGTTTATTCGCTTGTGGCGTTTATGAACCTCCTACTCAAGGACGGCAGTTTGTCTCACTGGAAATTCTTTTGTTATGGATAGAGACTGTTCACCACCACATTTTACAAGCGATGAAAAAGATCAGCACATCTATTTGACGTTTACTTGCACTGCAAAGATTCGTAACAAATGTGTTATCTTTCACGCTAACATGATGCGAGATAAGATAGGAACATTCTTACAGGTACATTTAGGGTGCTTTAACCTTTCAAGCTGCATTGATGTCTTATGGAGTGAGCATGTTATGTGGCAGTAAGACTGTGTCTGTTGTGGTACATTAGAGGGGTATAACAATCTAACAACGTTAGAACAATAGCTGTAGGTATTTGAAAATCGACAAGGCCGATATGCATGTGCAGGGTTGTTGGTGCATGAACACAAGCCCAATTCTAGACAGCCATGTGCCTGGATGTGAATTTGTCATGAATTTGTGGGATCTTGTGACCAGCTGACTGCTCACCAGTCAAATCCCTAAAACTGCTGGGAAGAAACTGTTCTTCAAAGCCTTAAAAACGACTTTCCCAAAGCGAACCATTAAACCCAAACTGCTGCGTTTGATATGCCCGCTGGCCAGCAGTATAAACGCGTAGCGGTGAAAGCAGGTGCCAGGTGTGCGTTTGAGTAAAACTCACTCGCTCCATGCCAGCACGGCCCCGGGTCATTATGTTCAGTGAAAACCTACACTTAGTGTACTTGGACTAACTAACCCTGACCCTATGCAACAGTGATTCACACAATACCACATATGAATGTGCTCTTCCACTAACCAAAGAATGTGCAAAATACAATTATGGACATATTTTTATGACTTTAGTCAAAAGGTTCTGTTTTTACCCAGTACTAATTTAATTACCCAAACTGAATCTTCTGAAACTGTCATCTACAATATAATACAAATACAATTTATTTCTATAGCACCTTTCCAAAACTAAGTTTAAGGTGCTTTACGGTTAAAACAACAAACATCAGAATCCTGATGAGTTAGTTATAAAACAATAAGCATAATGCCTCCATCCATAAAACAACAATTAAATCAAGCAATACAACATAATACATGGTTTAAAAAAACAACAACCATCAATTAAGATTAAAACCATGAATAAATGCTGTGGGATAACACGTTAAGAGGGATCACAGGAAGGCTAGACTATAAAAATGTGTTTTTATCTCAAATGAAGATAAAGACTTAGTAATTGTAACCACCTCTGGAAGGTTGTTTCAAAGTCTGGGGCAAGTGCAAAGATGTCAGCGTGGGTTTCACAGGTTTTTGTTAAATGTAAAACAGCTATGATCTATTATCACTGTCAGGAGTTGGTGATAATATAATATTGCACTCATGTTCTTTTAGTTTGAGTGAGCCCATGTTCTACACTCCATGTATTATGCATGTCTCTCTCTATTTTCATTATTTCTTTGACATGTGTCTTCATTAAAACTGTTCAGAAAGTTCATTATAGCGACTTGCAGTTACTTTCCACCAATGATATATCTGTCAGTTAAACATGTAACTATTCTTCCTTTACCATAAGTGGTGTTCGCTGTATAGTCAAGGCTTTGCAGATGTGCACGCTGCATGGGACTTATTGAATGTGAGGATCTAGAGTCAGCACTTACTCCGACTCTGCCACAGGGAAGAGAAAGCGACTTGTATTGAGGCTATGTTGAATCAGAAACGCACACAAAGAGGAAGGAAGAGCTAAAAAAGATAGCGAGGGGGAAGTTGGCGGGCATACTGAGAGCGTGAAAGAGAGGGAAGGGGGGAATAAGAGAGGATAGCGAGGTTAGGGAGAAAGTCTGGGTATAAAGAAGTAGAGAGAGAGAGAGAGAGACTTTACTGAAAGGGAACATAAAGTGACAGAGAGGTCTTACAGACTCTGGCTTTGATATCCCCTCAGCTTCAGACTGACCTTCACCTGCTCCACATGAACCAAGCAACAGAGACGCAAGGTGGATGGTATGTTCCCCGAGCTGTCCTTTAGCTCGCGCTTTAGTAACTGTAATAAAACAGCGCTGTCCGGATGGAAAAGCGTGACAGAGGGAAAAGCTCCTGCAACCCGCACATGCAACCTGCTTAATGACCGTAAAGAGATGCTGGGGTGGATCGTATATATATATATATATATATATATATATTTAAAAAGAAATATATATATATAACCATCAAACTATATGGATGTATAGCAGTGTGCTCCGGGGTGCTAAGGTACACATATCTGACAAATTGTAAGTGAAACATGTAAAGGATTATTTATATCGCTTTATTCTTGTGATCCCTTTGGATCAAGCCTTCGTTTCTGTACAATTTAAGTGATTAGTGTGTGCTATCAACAACAACTCGATGGTAAAGCGACTGTTTAATGATTCATTCGCAATCACTTTCTAAATTAGTGTGTAATTGATATGTAAAAAATCACTTGAATAATTTTTTGTTTAAATGAAAGTATAAAAAATAGAATATAAAATAGAATATGTATAACAATAAATAAAAATAATATAAATATAAAAATTGAAATTGAAATAATCAATGTTATCTTAGAAATGTGAGTTCACATTTTAATTTGTGTGTTGTCTGACTTTGTGTCATTTGAGTGTATGGTAACCATACAGACCGAATGCTAGTGATAATCTCTCCTGAGAGTTTTTTCCCTCCATCCCTGTAATGTGAACTTGAGTCTGCTAAGTCATACAGAGCGGCTTTACAGTTCCCCATATATCCACAGATTTTCCTTCCTGAAATATTTATCATCTCGGTGAGAAGGGGTTAGGGTTGTGCCGTAGGGATCTGATCCACCTGTGGGGGGAAGGATTGTGCTGAAATAGCCAGACTGCAGACTGACTTTATCTGTGGACCCAAATCCATGAAGTGTGCGATCTGCTTCATCTTCAGATGAGAATGTGGCCTCTGGGAGACACATTTTGGCTTTACAAAATATTCTTCAAACAAAAGTAAAAAGAGGGACACTCAAAGTGTACATTAATATTGTAAATTACTAAAATTCAATTATTTATTCCGTTCAGTTATTTTTTTTATTTTTCATATATACATTCTAAACATTTAAACTTGAAATGTAAAACTTGAATTAACAAAACATCGATATAAACAATGACATTGGCTTAAATATAGCTTTTAATATGAGCATGCAGCACTTTACATTTGCATCCAATACTTAAGCCAATGAGAACACGCGTGTGCCGGCTGAATTAAACACACTGGTTTCATTGTCAGAGTGTAGTAACCCTGATGCCCAGTCACGGACCACCGGGTGACGTTTTAATGAGCACAGAACGGTCACAGGCTCCCTCAGCTCGCATTGGGCCGCGCCATAAAGATAATGGGTGGGTGGGTGCAGGTGTTAAATTAAATCGAACACAGACATAGAAGGAGGAAAACGTTGTTAAAGTCAGTTCTACAAAAGGTTTAGGAAATCTTCTCAAGTAGATGCATTGCATAGAGAGTGGCTTGTTTGCATTGGTAAATTAAGACCTGCACTGGGCGAGAGAGGTGCAGAAAAAGTGCTAAAGAGAGAGGCTGAGAGAGAGAGAGGGTTACATCTGTTTCCATTTGGAATTCATCTGCAGGAGAGAAATTACAGTTGACTCCTCATCTCTAGTGGGAAAGCAAACCAATATGAAGGAGAAAAAACAACAGCAGCAAAGCTTTGAAACTCTGATGCAGTTCACTTCATTAAACACATAAAAAGGCATTGACTCTGCATTCCCTTTGAACCCTCCTCGCACCCTTTGAGCTTTTTCTAATTAACTTCAAAATCAGAGCTTACCTGACAATAGGGCTGTCAAGACCGGCCAAAAAATTATGTTTGAATATGCGTTCTGAAAAATCTCCGAGGTTAGATCTATTCAAATATCTACTTTTGCGCACCACGTCAGTGATATTTGACACCACGGGTGATGCAACACTGCACCATTTTGAGCAGGACTTGAGAGAGACACCTGTTTCTAGTAATTGCTGTTGGTGGCTTTTAAGCCATGTGCGAGGAATAGCTGATTAAAAACTACAAAAGTCAGAAGATGGCAGTGCCTCCTTTGAGGTGTTCTGTTCTTGTAGGTTTAGATAAGTGGTTTGTGAACATGACTCAAGGTAGCGCTGGCTGTTGGGAGACGGTGTCACCCCCTCTACGCCCTCGATCTCTGCCTTCATTACAGTTGCTTGTGTTGAATCATTCCCTAGCTCACCTAAGGTTACATTTCAGTTTCAATCCGCTTTTTTTTTCACAAAAAATTATTAATGTCCTAAACGTCTGTACTATTCAAATATATATTTTAATTTAACATATTCGTTGACAGCCCTACCTTGCCCTTAAATTATATGGGTACAATTTAATAGATCTAGTTATGCTTTTCTGTTTCTTTCTGGTTTACCACCAATGACAGTCCTTGGAGTTCTCTGTGGCTCTGTGTAGATGGCATCCTGTCTTGAAAATGTCAAAGTGATTGAATAGCAGCCTGAACAGTGTTTTTCTCTCTTCAGCAACTTCTTGTCCGTCTCTGCGGAGGGAGCCACCATTCAGTTATACAGACTGAACACGGTGAAAGCCTTTCAGACGCTCCATTCACAAGCTGACCTCTGAGAACTGTACCCAGTGCAAGGTGATTACAGTTATAGGAAAAAGGCAAAATGCCTTTCTGCTGGAATGTGTACAGGTGGCATCAAAGACTTAAAAAAGTGAACTATATGTATATTCCATCAAATGATTTGCTTGGCCTCTGAACTTGTAATAAATAACACTACATATTCCCTGAAATATAAATCATCTTAGTTATCTTTAATCTCCCTGGCGGATATTGGTTAGGAGAAGTCACTTTTTTCATATTTCCATGTCGTCTTCTTCTTAATAGCCTGTTAATGAAGATACATGCAGACTCCTTTTTGCTTAATAAGGCACATGTCAGATTTGTCTTGCCTGCGGAAGGAGCACTAAAACTCAGGAGCAAGCTGAGGCTAAGTCTTAAAACTGTGACAAGCCCCACTAAAAGAGTGTGGGGGGGGGGGGCTGCCACAGGCAAAGGTAAAGCGGGAGAGAGATAAGAATGGAGGGAACGAGGAAAGGGGGGGGTGGAAGGGAGACGTTGGGGTGTCAAGACAGAATTACTCCTCATTACAGTGCAGAGAGAAGCCAGTAAATCAAACGCCGCTGCAGCCTTTCTGCAACTTTCCCCCCATCATCAGTCAAAAGCCCTCCCCGTAAAACATGCTCTGTGTTCTGGCGCATGACTGCCTCCAGACCTGTAATAATAGAAACACGTCCCAGTGCACTGTGTTCGACAAGGTCGCCTCCTGTGTCTCCCATCTGAGTTGTGTTGTCCTGTGGGTGAGTGGCCAAACAACGCGGGGGAAGCGGAGGATGGGGTGTCTTTCCCATGGTCAACAGAAGGTCGATTGATGATATTGATGCCTGATTTTCCAAAGTCATCCAAGTGTTGTTTGGAGGTTTGATGCCTGGCTGGTCCACACGCGCCATCAGCTGAGCAGGTGATGTCCTGCCACCGTTTCACAAATGGCGTGTTGCCGCACCTTGACATTGTCGTGGTCGCAGGGTGAAAAACGATGTCGCACTTCATTAGGTCCCTGCTGGTGGAGAGCTGCTCGTCCCATTAGACGCCGCGGCGTGTCGCACCATGTTACTGCAAGCCCCATTGCCGTTTATTTCACAATCGGCCAGATGAAACGGCTGATATTAACAATCTGTTCCTTGATGTGTTTCTCTCTCGCTCTCTCTCTCTCTCTCTCTCTCTCTCTCAAACGCTTTCCTCTCCCTCTCCCCCCTCACGCCTGGCATTAGCCTAGACAACATTTTAAAAATCATTTCATATGTTGGGTCACGTTTCAGGACACAATTAATGAGGGGAATCGTGTGGACAGGTATTCTGAATCATCAGCTCCATTTGTTATTTACAATTGTCAATTAATGTTGCCCTCAACAGCCCTTATGTCAGCTCTCTCCCTGCCAGTTGCCAATTACTCTTCAGCCCACCTTGCTGACCTCCTGGCAGCGCGAAAGGAGGGGGAACGAGACGAGCACGATCCCTCTGAGACGTGAAATATCCCAGCCATCTGCCACCCGCATTCATGCCTCCCCAACTAGGAGAGAGAGTGAGTGAGGGTAACAAAGAGAAGAAGTGAAAGAGGGGACAGAGAACAGAAGAGAGATAAAGTTATAAGAGAGAGGAGGACAAGCCAGATGAACAGATTTTGAGAGGACAGTTTTGACCTTTTGGCTATTTGACTATACAGCCTCTGACACAATGACTCGAGCAGTCTGTTATGCTTCATATTGTACTCTATGTTTGTTTGTGCATGCATGCACTTAATAATAATTGTTGTGTTTATTATGGACCTTGTCAGCTCTTAACCGGATCTGTTTTAGATGCTTTTACCTCAGCAATTGGGGCAGTTTTTATGTATTAAAAATATGAATGAAGAGGAAAACGTTTCTTATAATGTCATAATGACCGGCAACATTTTGGAAGATTTGACTAGTTTCCTGTTGTGATTTTTAACAATATCCTGAAATGACTTCATTACAAGCACACATGTGACATTTTTAAACAAGTGAGGAGAAGTAGACTATGTTCCAACACAGTTCCAGATACCATCAATGGTATTAACTACATATATATATATATATATATATATATATATATATATATATATATATGTATATAGTAAATGTAGTAATTAGTGTTCAGATGTCTTTAAATTGCCCTGGATAGACTGGCGACTTATCCAGGGTGTACCCTGCCTTCGCCCAATGACAGCTGGGATCGGCTCCAGCGCCCCGCGACCCTAAAGAGGATAAGCGGTTCAGATAATGGATGGATGGATGTCTTTAAATTGTGGCACACACATGATCTCTGTGCTCTGCTCTTTGGATATTTGAATATTGCCTCCCTGTAGTGTGTTGGGACTCAAAACCAAATAGCAGATCTTAGTGACTTAAACTTCCTGAGGGGATTAAGGACCCCCTCTTATATTCTACCAGTCTACACTTATTGAGTGTCATTTTCTGCCTAAAGAAAGAGAAACAAGGTGGAAGTGCGACGGCTGACCTTATGGGATGTGGAATTGCAATTTGCCACAGCGGGCACCTCGACACATACAAATGACGAAGGAACTAAAATTCCAATCCCTTAGAGTCCCCTAGCTGGAGGTTATTGCTTTGTAAAAGGAACATGACATAACCAACCTTGCAAATGTGTCTGATGGTTTTGTTATGGAGGAACTGAGCAGGGAGAATGTGGAGGAGTTATATTCACTATTGTTAGGCACAGACGATTCAGCCTTTGTCAGACCACTGATGCTTTGGTCAAAAGACACTAAGTCACTGGAGGCGTCTCAGGTCTAACTGCTTTATGATGGGATGTTCATTCAGATCTTCTTTCATGACAACAGAGACAAATCAAGCAGGTAACCAGACGTTTGGGTGTCCGTAGGCTATCGACTGTCAACAACAAATCTAGCCACTAAAACAAGCTAATATATCACCTGAGGCTTTAAGTGAGAAAAGAAAGGAGGGAAAAGAAACTCCAGAAGCAGCACAGACTTGTGCCGTATGACTCTAACAAGTTGTTAAATACTTACAGATATGTTGCCTAGTAAATTATGCACTGCAATAATTACACACAATAAATTACACATCAGTAGGAAATGTATTAAGTTGAAACCAATTCAATCAAGATTATAAATTTCAACTGAAAGCATAAGTCACAAAATATTGTTTTGTTATTATATCAATTGTATTATTTATTATTATTATTAGGGTCCGAGCCTTTTGATATTCTAAGGATTCTTTTTATTTTTCTGATTTTTATTTTAGATCTTTGGCTGCATATTTGGGGTATTTTACTCGAACACTCACCAAATGTTGCACGCTTGTCAGGCCTGGTGAAAATAGACATATGATATAAGCGTAATATTTGTGTTAAAGAAATTGTCTCTAGCGCCCCCTAGAAGTTGGACATGCAATACATCTTTTGTGCGATTTAATCCAAATTTAGGGGGCGCTACAGTAATTCGGTGCAGGCGACCCGCGTCGCCACCTGCATGCGGAGCGTGGACCCGCAGCTGCTAGCAGCTTTAATTTGAACTGAATTTGCTTGAAAAGGATCTCCTAGCAGGAATAAACTGTGGAGAATGTACTGCACCAGAAGGAGCATGAGTCTTCAAAGCTTCACATAATCAAACCCAGTGGCCTCCTGTTTGGGGTTCTTTGCATGAATCAAATGTTGGAAGTTAGTAAACAAAGTTTCATTACAATCTGTTCGCACGGCAGATGACGTGATGCCACGCCGCAGGGCCTGGGATCGAAGGCCGAGGCTTTTAATAGTTATATAGCAATAGCGTACACGCAGACATCTACAAGGTACCGTGCACCTTTAGAGTTCCTTCTTTTCTTCCATCCATCTATCTTGAAATGATGTAGGTCACAGGTGCGATTTTGCCATCATATACGGCATTAAAGAGCCTATTTGTGGGTGATCGATGAATTATATTTGTATTGATATTTCGTGTTATTGTAGAAGTCAGCAGTGAAGAGGTTGCCAGTATGTGCACACTTGTCTGAAGTGCTGAATAAGAACTGCTGGACTTCCTTTGAATCCTTTAACTAGCTGCCATGGCCAAACATTACAGTGTCTAACCTGTCAATGACATACCACGGATTGCTATTGATTGGCACCGTTACTGCTGCCGGCTAAATTCATTACAGGATTGACCAAGGTCGTCTGAGACGGGCATAGAGGTTGAAGCTTCTCAAAGCACCTGAAAGGTTAAAAAAAAAAAGGAGAAAAATAAAAGCACTTTCAAGGCTCCGAGCTATGAGTATAATGAACTATGAAGTTAGAGAAAGCATGAGGATACTTTGTCAAATATTTTGCTTCCAAGCAAAATAATCAGTTTCCTTTTCTGAGGATTAAAGATGGATTAGATTCATATGTTCACTTCTGCTTCATTTTAGCTGTGATTATATTTGCTATTGGCTCCTCTAAATACAGGCTTTATGAGCCAATCTCACTCAAGGTTGAATTGGATAAATGTTCAGCAAATAAACTGAAATCTTTTTTTTTCTTTAGAAATAATTACAGTGTGGTGTTTTCATTGATTCATCAGCTATACACTCACTATTCAACCTTCTTGACGTAGGTGAGACGTATGTTGTGTAGTGACAGGAACATGAAGCACAAGCCTGTTGAGTAAATACATAATGTTAACCACATGATATTTGTCTTACCTAGAAACATTGCATGTGATGTACTGTTGTTGTAATCCTCAACACTCCAAATATCCTTCAATCCAACATGTATTAATTATAATTAATGTAAAACTCCAATATACTAATTAGGTATGCTCAGATCTGACTTTTTTTGTCTTGATACAGATACTGATACCTTACTGATACCGGCTTTGGGTATTGGCCAATACCGAGTACCGATCCGATACCAGTGTTGAATCCATGAGCTGCCTCCCAGTGAGGTAGATTGGGATCATCCTTGTAGGTGTAAGGCAGCATCAGGCCTGACATAAAACAGTACTTTACAAAACAAAGTGTAACAAATAAATACATAGATACTGAATTGATATTCAAATAATTGTGTCTGATACCAGATCGGCCCATCTGAGCCCACAGATACATGACCCAGCTAATTTAATCAGCATTGCACTGATATCTGTATCGGTGCATCTTCAATAAAATGCTGTATATAGGCCATATAACAGCCAAATGAAGGTGCTGTCTGCCTCACTTCTCAACAACATGCGGTGCACCTAATATGCACCTAAGAATAAGAACCTTTTGTATGTATTTTCGATGCCATACCGTGCTCCCCCTCTGTCCATTGATCCCATTCTAATTTCACCATGCAAGGTTGATTCTGTCGATGGGGTAATGTGGCCAAACAGTTTGACAAATGAAAATAGAGAGACACAGCCTTCTCCATGCCTAACCTGCTACTTTATATTGATAGATATAAACCCTCTCCTGGACTTCATTTGTTCTTCTACCAATTAATCCACAGCTAGACATTCTCCATCCAGGGGCTTAGTAGCTCTCTATTCTTTCTTTCCTCGTTGGAGATTGGGAACACCATAGGGGGCCGGACGATCCTGCAGAATACCAATTGGCCACACCAGGGGGGAGTAGGATGAGGGATCTCGATTATAGATTTCTCTTGAAACATTCTTTTTTTGTTCACCTCCTCTTTTCATCCAAAGACCTAGAGAGAGTTGAAGGAGAAAGTGGAGAGGTGGACCTGCAATATTGCAGGAAACAACAGCGTCATCAGGCTGGTGTTTACTGATCTTAAGTAGCAGACCTCTGGATGGGGTCTGAAGTTTTTCTCTGTGGTTTACAAATTACGATCCTGACACCAGAGGTGCAGGCACAGAAAGGAGTGAATTGCTTCACGAAGGTGATTGCGCACTGTTCTATACTATGATTGGGCGTGTATGTACAAGGTATGTCAGCAGAGCTGAGAGCGAAGCGAAAAGGAGGAGGCGAGGAGGGATTGGAATAGCTTCATTCATCATAAAGGTTGCCTGTGATTCCTCCCGCCTGTGATTCCGCATGATCTGGGAGGATTTAGTTTAAGGTCTAAAGCCCTCCGAGACAAAACTGTTCAAATTGAGTTTGATAGTTACAGACTCTTATATTCTGCCATAAATCTAGTCTACGCAATTGAAACTCATACATTAATTTCTTGACATTGGCTTTGTATGGTATAGTTTCAAACAGCTGCCTTTTCATTCTCTTACATATTTATTTTAACCTTCCTGACTGTCGTTTTTTATTGCAGCCAATGCAGATAAAATAAAATAAAATAAATAGCCTTCATACCATTTGAATGCATATAAACCACAGTCCAGCACATCTGCAGCATAACCCAATACCCTAAATATAAGCCCAAGGCAGGTCTCACTTTAAATTGGACATCATGGATGTCTGATGAATTGCATTAAAAATATCAGCCGCTCTGTTTGTTGCTTTGCATTTGATATTCCCTTGTGAACAATATATTCCCCCTGGCATAGCTTAATCTGCATCGTATTCATATTTAAACTTGAAGACATTCAGATGGAATAGTTAACAGTGCTCCAAGAGTGTCCTCGGTCATATTTGAAATGCACACTACATGTATACACTGAAGGATGTGTTTAGAATCTTTTGATATTTTCCAGCACATCTAAAGCAATCCTGACATCATGCAAGGCCTCCACTTCAAAGGCAAAAAATAAATAAAAAATAACCGTAAATTGCTTGGATATTGTGTGATAGTTCAGAAAGCAACACTTTGTATTGTATCAGATAAAGTATTTGCCAAGAGATGCAATCATTCAGGCTGATAATCCAGCATCTGGCTGTGCCCCGGAGGCCGGTGGAGCAACCACTGGCCGAGGCTGGAGGTCTGTGTGGCAGATCGATGCTGATCGCTGTAGCTTCCCTCTGTCAGTCAGTGAGCATGTTATCTGCTTTCGCCCTTCACTTAATCACCCATTCACCCATTCACTCACTCATTCAATTGCTCACTCCCTCACGCACTGCAGCAGCCGGACAGGCCGTCAGTCCCCCTTTTCTTTCAAAGTAACAACACTGCCCCCTTTTGGTCAGACTAATCTGTCACTTGGACAGGGTGATCCCAGGGTGGTCCCACTTGAGCAACGACTACACCGAACAATTTCTGACACTCACCCGGTCTCATTGATTTATAAAGCTTCTTTAGGAGAAAAGAAAGGTTTTTTGGGGTGGGGTTTTAATCGAGAAACGGCGGATAAGGGTTGAAGGTTGATGTACTTTTGGTTGGCCTGACTTGGCTATATCTCTGACTGAATCACTGCCACTCAGAGCTTGTTACTGAGACAGAGACATTTTCACAAGTGCAGTGGATCTGCAGTGAAATAGCGTTTGTGGGAGCGATGGGGCTGGGCCGAAGTCCCCGCGGGGGAGGGTAATTATCCGTTATGATCACTGGGAGACGACATGAGTCTGTGTGACAGCGTTTGTTATTTTGACCGCCGAGAAGAAGAGTAAAGACGAGAAAGGATGATTAAAAGAGTGTCTGCCCCTCGTATGTCTTTGGAGGAAGAAGTATGGTGACACCCAGGTGGTTTCTAAGGATGTGCCTTGACAGCAGAGTGGGAGACAGAGCTAGGAGAGGGATGGACATGCTAGAAAGGAGCATTCTAAGGGGGTCTCGGCGAGGTGTTTGAAGCCCACCCAGCCCCTCCTCCCTCACGTTGTTGCTTCGAGAAAATGCAAATGAGCAGGAAACAGAGGGACCGCATGATTGTATAAACAGTTATACAAACACAGCTGCCACAACAGCCACATAGAGCCGTGTGGTTAAAAGGCTGATCATGATAACAACTGATAATTTAATGGCTGCATTAATCTAATTTATGCACAGCATGCTATGACATTTTTTACAATTTGAATAATTAAAGTTCAGAGAAAATTGTAACCATAGCCGTTATATAAATTATAATATATCACAGTGGTCTCCGCCTTCTTTCCTCCCTCCCTCCCTCCCCAGTTGACGGTTTCACTTGTTAAAGAAAAATGGACAAAACGAGGCAAGCCAGTTTATGTGGTCATGTTCCTGTGGCAGCAGCCCTTGCCAATTGTTAATTATTGTTAACCATGCACCGATTCATTGCTGAAAGTCTTTTAATTAGACCACAAAATGTCAGCCTTTTCCCTACAAAGGCTTAATGGGATTTGGGTGTTTTCAGCTCCCAGTGAGTTCTTCTGACACTCATGTAGTTCCATGACAAGGCACGGATTAGATTGAGGATGGCTTATTCATTTTCGCTGCACTTTATGGTCAGTTGTTTTCATCTCAGCCCTTAAAGCCTTTCTCTTGTTTATGCCACCCTAAAAATAAACATGAAACATTGGTTTTGAAGCGTGAAGAAAAAGATAAGATGGAATATAAGTCGGAGAGGGAGAAAAATAAAAAAACACTGTATCTATGAGCTTTTTTTTTCAATATTATGAATTAGAAATGTGAGGAGTCTCAATGCACTGGTCTCACAATTCCAATGTTAATAGCCCAAGAGTGTAGGGAGAGCAGCCAAGTCCAGATTTGAGTGTTTCATCTGCTATGTTTGCATTCGTTGTTTGTATCTCTTGATTTATATACAGGCCATTAACTTTTGAACATGCCCATTCTTATTAAAAAAATAACAAGAAGACAACAAGTCAAGATAAAAATCCAATAGTAGATAGAAAATGGTGCGTGGGTGGAATTCACAATGAGCATACAAGCGTTGGCCTCTATTCAGAAGGTGTTCATAAAAAACAAGACTCACTAAATAGCTATAAGTTATGCAGATAAATATGAATTAGATGTTAGATGTGTGATATGATTTCATACCATATACTTTATGTATACATTATCTTTCAAAACGTATGAACGCATTTTGCCACAAACACAATAAATATAAGGATAATTTTAAGTAAATATAACAAAAGCAAAAAACAAAAAAAATATCAGTTTTATAATTTGCTGCTGTAATGCTGGGATAAACGGAATTCACTAAAATACTTTGTCTTTGGCACAGGTTTCTATTTTTACCAGTCACATTTACAAATGGTGCCGCATAATAGTTTTAGGTTTTAAGCGGCACAGATAGTAACCTCAGAGCCACACACAAGAAAATATTAAGCTCGCAATTTGTAACAACTGCAAACAACAACCTCAAAACTAACTTAATCAGACATTTATTATACTGTAATTAATTAGTGAGCCGGGCAGCTAACCTTACCGGAGGTTGTATTGGCTTGATTAGCATCCAGCTCTATAAAAATGAGTATTAAGCTAAACTTGAATAATACAGTTGTTTTGAAGGAGACGCTACCACAGCAATATAAAATAGATATTACAGAGGGAATTGTGACCTGGTTAACCTCCTAACTAGGGATGAATATTCTTTAATCCCTGGAGAAGAAGCATTATATCCAAGGAATCCCAAGATATTGACCTGTTCACACTTCAGCTACAGTCAAAGCACATTGGGCATATTTCCAGCAACACTAGATGCAACAGGGATAAATAAGCATTTGACAAGAGTCCGATTGAGTGAAAAAAGAAGCCAGGAATGCTGTAGCTATCAATAATCAAAACATTTTTCTAGAAGCAACACAGGTGAAATATATATTTTCGAGAGAGAAGGATTGTGTCGCTAAACATATCTCTGCTAAACATCTCCAACAACAACCAAAGCCACAGTTATGGACCGGCCTGTACCGACACATTTAAAATATGTACTCTAAAACTACTCCAATACAACTGCCCATGAAACCCCTGCATGCTTTATGGTGGGCGACTACGGGCAAATGTGGCCCAGTGGTTAGCAGGTCCGTCCTTCAATCAGATCGGTGGTTCGATCCCCGGCTCAGCCAGTCCATGTCGCTGTGTCCTTGAGCAAGACACTTAACCCGAATTGCTCACCGTTGCTGTGTCTACGGTGTATAGAATGTAAGTCGATTTGGATAAAAGCGTCAGCTAAATGTAATGTGGTGGACACACGCAGCCACTCTCCACCGCATCAATTAGTTAAGTTGCAAGGTTGTCCGCTGTTTGTCTGAGTAAGTGTTTCACAAGCCCAGGCTCAACGTAAGCAAGTGTGCGGGCGAGCGATGTGAGTACGAGGTTAGCCGTATCGCTTTAACAATCGGTTAATAAATTCTCCTCAAGACCCAAAGCCAAGTTCCCGTGTTTTGCTCGCCACCTGCTGATAGAAGGGAAGGGGGTTAGCCCCAAAATAGCGACAACAAAAAGCTCGGCTCACTTGAGGTGGGCTGACCTTTAAGGTGGACCAGCTGTTCTCCTTCAAGTGACAAGCCTCTTTGAGTTTTGCTCAGCAGTTACAGTCGGAAAGTGAGAATCATCTCTAAAACATGTTTTAAACGTTTTTGTTAGCACTGTAATGGTATAATTAAGTAATCATTGGTACTTGATATCAACACGAAGGGTTAGGGTGTTTTTTGTCATCCTGAAAACATTTTTCACAAGTTTTTCAAAACAATATTGCATTCAGTGTTTTCCTTAGGTTCACTGCTTTGGCGCAGCAGATGGATATTCTCAAAATTAACATCATCTTGAAATATTATTCAGATACTTTTCAAAATCCGCATGAACATTGGCCTTGATTATGCACCGCACAGCATTTACCATAATATATAACACATTTAAAGATGGTTTGCCTGTTACTCCCATGACTTCCTTCTTTTAAAACAATGGTGAAGAACACAGGAGCAAATGTCATGAGTGGAGTTTTCATTAAAACAACATTATGACTGGTGTGTTGACTTCTCTACTCATTACGGCATCAGTTAGATACTCAAACTCTTCAGGGATGGTGCATAGCACTTGGGGGCAGGACCCTACATTCGAGCACTGCACAATACATCTTGCAGTTGGACAGAACTCCAGCTAAAATGTTCTGCCTCTAAACAAATAGCTGGTCTAGCCAAAATGAAAACAGAAAGAAACCGAATCCAGTAGCTTGTTATCCGTTCGTTCCCTATCAACCTGTTTGTAACCGGAACCGACACTGTTGTCTTCACTCCTCCTGTCTCTCCTCTGCTCCTCTCTGTGTGTGCAGAGAGGCTAAGCCTCGCTCGGTGAAACACAACAGCAGAGGATACTAATGATGGTCGTGTTCAATTTTAGCCGCGGTCGGAATTCGGCAGCGTCCGTCCAGCAAAACATTGAAATAATCATATATTAGATGAGCCTTGTTGAATATGTGACGTCACCAAAGACGTCCTGATACGAATGCATTGATGATGATGGATTACTCTACAGGGAGTCAGCTCAAATGACATTGAATTATATATCCTCATTTTAAAACTCATAAATTAAAAGAATACATGTTTGCCTTCCGAGGTAATCCTCTTTAGGGTGACTGACTATGTAGAATGTGAGGTTATTTTACTGCAGTTTTGTAGAAAATACATGTGAAAATTTGCTCAATCTTTATTACAAATATAATAATTTCCTCATATTTGAGCTGTCATAAAAAGGTTTACTTCAATTTTCAATAGTCCAATTCAGAGTAATTTTTCTTATTCACTACAAGTGAAAAAAAAAATCTTTGGTGCAGGTAAAAAGAGTTACATGTACCAGTGTGTGTACAAAGACTAAATGACAATGGGATTCATTGCCTCCCTTCTAAGCAGCCACTGGTTTTGTTTAACTTCAGAGTGAAATTCATATTACCGGGACTTTGAAGTTGCTTGAGAATATAAATGGTAATCCATCACAGTAAAGCGTTCTTTTTGTTGCATTTTCTTTTATGCAAAACGTACATTACTGTGAGGTAATACAGATGCAAGAGGCAACCGTTTTTAAGAAATGCTGAAAGGCAGAACTACCAAATTATCTTTTTCATGATGTGCATGCTTGCTTACTTTTTGTCTTTTAGGTTTGATTTTCTGACAGCATAGTCTGTGAATGAAAGGCTTTTCAGCAGCCAAACCTAAAATGTGCCTATTCAAGCTCCCCGGGGTCCTGAGCAAACATCTGCTGGGAGGCTCTCCTACCAACGATTCAGTAAGAAAAGATGCGGTATGCTTAAGAGCCATTCAACGAGCTGTAAATACATTTGATTTTGAAGTCTTCAAATGCCGTCGGGATGGAAAGCAGATGCCGTTGATTTCACAAGTTTGGTCTGGAATTTAATTAAAATATTGCTTCCGACCTCAGAACTTTCCCCGACAATAATCACGCATGCCTTTTCGGTATTTTTTTGCACTACTTCCCCCATTTTGGGTTGGGTTTCTATCACTTTAAATCAAAAAGTTACAGGGCAATGATGATGTAAACAACCACTAAACTGTACGAGAGGCTAGCTGCACTTTGTGCATACTGTAGGGGCTGACACTCCAGCATCGTCTCTGCTTTGTGCTTTTAGAAGCCTGTATAACCATGACATCACTAACTGAAGTGAAAACCGAACATTGAGAACATTGACATCGTGTGCGTTCACGAGCCTCCATGCAATATATATCATTCAGCACAGCGACGTAGAAAATGTGCATATATAATTTTGTCATACTTGTAATGGGACAAATAAGTGTGGTCTGATACTGTGAATAATGCCTTCTGACGCATTGTGAGGTAATGGCTGTCACTTAGTTGAGATTATACAACTGCTTTCTGGTAAGCAGCTGTCGGAGGTCCCATCACATCTAGTGTTTTATTTTGCCAAAAGCAAAGCCTTTTCAACACTATGTTCAGAGTGAAAACAGGAGTTTGCCTAGTTTACCTGCTTGCTCATCCTCCAGTCCTGTCATGCAGTTGTTATGTATGTATTTATTCTTGCTTCCCTTTGTCCAGAGGGATAATGCCACTTTGATGCCATCCTTTCAAGACCTTAACTGCATTTGAAGCGGCATTTTGACATGGGTGGGCTGGCCGGTGGGCGGGCCTTTGGGCGGTGCGGGGGTGCTACACAACTAGGCTGAACTGTTGCCTTTGTGTATGCGTGTGTATGTGTGAGTGTGTGTGTGTGTGTGTGTGCGTGTGTGTGTGTCCCTAATTCAGCAGTAGAGCCTAGAAGGCAGGGAGAGGTAGACAGAGAGACACCTTACTCTTTCATGGTTTGGCTTTAAAGCTGCAGTCAGGCTATTATCAGGCCACGGCAAGAGGGGTGAGGAAGGGGCCTCTGTAATAGTTTTTATAGGTTCACCACTGCCCTGTCTCTGCACCTGACATTTATCTCCCCCTGGAGGGGCAGCAAATTATTTTAAATTAATAAGCAGGTACAGTATGGGCTGCCTGTGATGGGGTAGGATGCTGAGAACAGAGAGAGAGATGAATAACTAGCTGCTCCGTGTACAGTAAGGGCCTTCCATTCAGTTTTCTCTATGTGTATGAATCCATATGGCTTTTTGTCAGTGTAGCCATTTGTAGTCTTAGAAACCAGAGCTCAGAGTGACTGCACGTACAGTTGAGTTATAGTATGTGCATAGTACACCATCTTGTACTGTATATTTTCCCTCTCGGTTCCGGTCTGCCATTCATGTCAATATCCTGCAAAACGAATATCTGTACATTTTGAAATAAAGGTACTGTAATTGTAATTTGTATCTGCTGAAGTATCAATATAGCCAATTAACAGTGTAAATGTGTCTGGTGAAAGAAGCATGCAATACTGCTGTGGAAGTGTTATGTTGTATGTCAATGTTAATTAGGCAGGGATACACAGCAGGTAGCCATCTTCCATTATTGCTTTTTGGCAGGATTTGGCTTTTGACAGCATCACTGGTGTCTATCTTCCAATGACTGCTGCCCACTCCCATGACCAGGTCATTTCATTCCAGGTTCCAGGTGTTGGGATGTGGGTAGTCAGGGTAGAGGCAGGATGGGAAGCTGAAATAAACAGCATGTGTCCATGCATTTTTATCCAACGCCTTCAGCCCGCCTGGATGATGTTGGCAAGGTGCCTTTAACAATTCTTGCTTTACAATTCCACCTACACACATGGGGCTGCACACAAATGAAGGCCAAGGAACTCAAAAGGCAAACAAACGAAATGCAACAGTCCATGATGGTTCAAAAGAGCATGTTTACTATTGGCGCAAAGATACGTCGTACATTGCTGGTTAGTCCACAGCATTCATAAAACATTCCCATTTTTGCACATTCACATCCCTCAATATTTCCATAAAAGTGTACTAGAAGGCAAGAACAATCTCATTAGATTGTTTATTTTGTTTTACTCTTATATAAGTTGGAGAATTTAAGTTTGATGTCATTCAAAGCTTAAATTAAGGTTTTCAAATGAAGATTTAAGTGTCAGTTGTCATATTCATCCCCTAAAATATATATATATATATATATATATATATATATACAGCGTGTTTTTTTTATCACAGTTATAATTGTGTTTTTGAAGGAGATGTGTATTAAAGAAGAATATTTCGTAAAATGAGAACATGTTCAGATTCAGATTTGTTGGGACTTTTTGAGAGATGAGGACTGAGCCCTGCGTGACCCGTTGTTTGTGTGTGTGTGTGTGTGTGTGTGTGTGTGTGTGTGTGTGAGAGAGAGAGAGAGAGAGAGAGAGAGAGAGAGAGAGTGGAACGTGGACCATGCACGCATTTTTTCTATTAGTTATTAATAAGGATAATTGTAATTATCCTTATTAACAATACGAATCCAGCTTCAAACAATTAAATTAAGTGCTCGGCTTAACCATTAGCAGAATCCTCTTCATACTGGTCTATGTATGCAGCCAATATTCCCCTTGATGGTCGAAATAATGCACAGTTATTGTGAGGTAACTGGTTGCTCACTGGAGTCTGATGGTCGACGAGGGGCAACCATCACAGTCCGTCCCAACTCCTCATAAGGTGTGTATCTTTAAAACGGGGGGTGGCTCCAGAAAGCAGTTCATATGTGAAGTCGTTCTTTGCGATCCAAATGATTTCACGCATATCTGGCTTTCGCCTTACAAGCATTCCTTGCTGCATAGTTAGATGTGCGTTGCATATGAACATTTTTATAACCCACTGCATTGATTGCACCTGTTCACCGCACACACAAAGGCCATTGCACATTAGATTGAAAGGAAGACCAGGCGGTAACCTCCGGTTCTGAAGAATGATGCCGACGCGGATGCGTCTTAGCCTTGAGTTTGTTGAAAGGGCCAACGTAAGGCAACTTAGAAGTCTGGTTGTATAGAACTCTATGAGAAAATGACTCTACTTCTCACTTGATTTATTACATCAGTAAACATTGTAAACATGAGCTTCATCTCAATCACTAGCTTCAGGTCTTTTTCTAAACAGCATGATTTTCATTCAATAGATTATGGTCCCATTTAGAGTTAAAAAAAGAAGATAAAGCAGGTTCTGCTTTAGGGCCGGCTACCTTGTGATTGACAGGTCACACGGCGTCTACGTTACTCCTCAACTGTCCAAATATGGTTTGAATTGTTAACAGAGAATGTTGCAGCACGACCTGAATCCAAATGTTCTCTGTTTAGTTGTAATGAATAAATTTGGTTTTGTAGTGAAATTCACAGTCAGATTGAAACACTCATGTCCACTTAAACTGAAAAAAATAAAAAGCTTTTTGTGTTCTCCCAATTACTTCGGACGGAAAAGTCAATTTCTACATACAAAGATGACCGTCTCAGTGAGCTTCAAATTCAGAGCATCAAGCCTTGAATTCATGATGTAATCAGAAGGCACTGTTTGGAGTGGCTGTATGGAATTGTGCTTCTTTTTGGGAATTGAGTCATATTTAAATGTGTGTATCTTTCTGTGGTTGTGAACAACTTCTGTTGCCTCAGAAATAAATCATTACACCACAGCTAACGTCACATTAAGCATCAAATAATTATATAGTACAGTAGTTATAGTACGATACAGTACTATAGTTTCATGGTAATATTGTGGATTAAGTACTGAACGTGAATGTGTTATGATTATATTTGATGTTTTATAATACTCTGTATTGTGTTTACTGTCAAAAATATGCTTGTTTGCCCCAAAAGAAAGGAGATAACTTCGGAGTTCCTGAAACAGTTTTAAACAATTCAGTCTGTTATCATAAAAAGTCACTTCTTCTGAAACCGTCACATGGAGTGCCACCACAAAATATATTTTGGAGCAAAATATCTTTATTTCATAGCGATTAGCAATTTGTTTTACATTTCTCATTCACAGTATTTGATTAAGTTTGAATTCATGCTTGTTTTTAGAATAAGAGATTATGTTGGTTGCCAATCGGCTTGTAGCTCCGTCACTGCGAGCTAAACACTCAACAAAGTCTCGACTGTTCTCTGTCCTGGCTCCTCGATGGTGGAATGAGCTCCCCATTGACATCAGAACAGCAGAAAGTCTCTACATCTTCCGTCGAAACTAAAAACACATCTTTTCCGACTAAATATTTCGACTAATAATTTCTGAATAAAGGATGTAGCACTATAGTAGCACTGAAATGGCTCTTACTGATAGCACTTTGTAGTTGAACTTTTGACGAAATTGTACTTTCTTGATTCTTGTTGTTCTGATTCTTGTATGTAACCGTAGAATGCACTTATTGTAAGTCGCTTTGGATAAAAGCGTCAGCTAAATGAAATGTAATGTAATGTAATGTATTTAGTGCAGTGGATGATGTTGTTTTTCACGTACAATATCTGTTATTGTTTCACGTATTATTATAAGAAGAAGAAAAGATTTGTTCGTACAATATCTCTATATAACTGGAAATATATATATGCTATAAGATTACACTCCTCACGTTATAATGTGAAAGCGATTAATTTCTCGTTTTCTAGCGCGGCAACAATGCACTGCAGGATGTGCTCTCATGAACAAGAGCACATGAATGGCCTTCACTCCACCAGGTGCTGGCAAATCTCGACTGTACCAAGTGGGATCGTGGTAGGGGGGAGGCCGTGGGTTATTTGTTTGTATTTTGGTGGCCTCCCAGCCTTAGCAAGATTAACTGTAGCCTGAATGTTTTATTGTTGATCTATTGTACATTTTAAAGCCTAATTAACTGTATGAGTCGGACAAATCAAGTGATGTTCATCCTGCAGTTATGTTTAGCTTGATATACCAGTGTCTCGCAAACCTCTGCTGCAGGAAGTATCCCTTTGCCTCAGCTCAGCGAGGAAACGGTAAGGATTTCTGTACAGATTGTAACTGTTCGACTTTCTCATGATAAGATTTTTCGCACAGAAAATGAACTGTGGATATGTCCCTCCATGAGGAATGATAACAGCAGCATAGCTATTTCAGAGTGCATATGACATGACCTGGGCGGGCTATGTCAAGATACACTTAAAAAAATAGTTTATCAAAGGTTTTTATAAAATGATGGATTTATCATAGCTGACTAATTATGGCTGTGTTTTCTATTTCCAATGATCCCTGGATAGCTGCTTTCAAGGGAAAGCTGTTTACTTTCAGGACATATGAGACTGGATGGATTTGACATTGGGCCTAATGGTGAAAGGGTAGTATTACAGTGCACCTCTTTGCCCTGCAGGACAGTCGTACTCCACCTACAAGACATACCTAAACATCTATATCAAGTCTCTTCTAAAGTATTGTGAAACACTGAAAGTATGCTTATTTAGTCAAATGCCCACTTTGATGCATTCAAACAATGTCAAAAGTGAGAGAGCCCTACCGTAAGTCATAAATAAACCTCCACAGATGTGTAAACCCATCTTCCCACAAAAAACAGACCACAGCAAACCTGGAAAAACCCATTTACCGGTTCTGTCACATCCCTCTGTTATGTAGTCTTTCACTGAGCCAGAGCACACCAGATTAAGGGGCCTGGCTAGTACATCTCATCCCATGCACCAGTGACATGAGGCAAGCACACACACCTGCATGGCAGACAGATATTATGCAGCATAGCGCTCACTGCACATCTGTTGAGGAAGAGACTGGATGATTTATTTATTAGCACCCAATTAAAACTTCAGGAACAAGAACACTTCAATGGGAATATAAATATCAAATAGAGTAAGCTCTACACGACTATTTAGTCATGCAATCTGGCTTCTGCACCACGGCACGCCAGAGAGAGAAAGAGAAGCCGAAGATCAGAACATGGAAGTGGAAACACTCAGATCTTTTGTGCAGCAAAAGAATCCTTTATTTCACTCTCATCATTTTTACCACCTCCTCTACCCTTTCTTCTTTCTGTGCTGTAAATGTGATTTATTTTTCATGTTCTCTTTTTTGGGGGGGGGAAGGGAAACAGGGTCTGTATTTCGGTTTGACGGAGGCTCTGACCACAGGCCAATCGATTGGCCTCGCTTGGTTTAGTGCAGGAATAAATGTTGTGAGCACAGCCAAAGGCTGGAGAGGACTGATTTTGTGGCATTTGTTAAGCTCACCGGGGAGTCCAGCATGATATTGTTAGGTTGAATATAGATTTCGGCACAGCCGAAAATGGACTGACTTCTATTGAAATCAGATGTGTACGTGAAGGTACTATAACTGCAGGTAACTACAGGGCTGTATACACCACACACCTTATTTGACACGGTAAAAAATGTTACGCCATCACTGGAAGAATCACTGACTGCTTCTGTCGCAGCTCTTTCTACATATAATGCTCCATTATACCTCTTCCTAACAGCAATAGAGGGATTGTTAATGTGCAGGCTACATGGTCCACTTCCCCCTGAATTAATCCATAAAGCCTAAGATACTTTAAGGATAAGTGTCCTCTCTCACACATGATCTGAGATTCATTTGAAAGTCATTACTTAATTAAAAAGATTGGTATCAGGAGGTTAAAGAAGGGGGTAAAATCTCACGGGAGGATGAGTAATTTCCACAAAGATGTAGATGTCAATTATAGACTTGTAAAAATACACTGTCAGAAAGAAAGTGGAGCAGAAAGGTGCAGCCTGATACCCTTTCTGTTGTGTACCCAATGTGACAACAATTAACTTCACTGCACCCAGAGACACGTGGGACGGTAACAGTTACACACCGTTGTTGTTTTGTTCTCGGCCACAGCTCACTTATTGTTTTTGTTTCTTTTGGTCAGTGTATGTTTAACCAATAACCGCTAACGGAAGGACCAATGCACACACTGCCGTGCCTCGACGCCACTCGTGGCCTGAAGGCTTAGTGATTTCACCTTTGTCTTTTAGCACGATTGTATGTAGTGTATTACTTCAAACATATGGCTTGTATAACGTTACAATACTGCTTGATTTTGAGTTCGAACCAGATCAGTTTGACGTCACTTTCCAGCACAGGAGATCTGCGTGCTACTGAGTGCACCTTTCTAGTATATACAATGTAGTTGTGCTGTACGGATATGATTGCATATACACGTGGCCAAAATCTGATCACAATGCAAAGCACACCACCTCCAGATATGTACTGTTCTGTTTATATATATTTAACTTTAATTAACATTTGTCCTTATCCAGATGTATATGCCATGTTAATGCAAGGTGTAAATGGGCTATACAGTGCCAAACAGTTTAAAGTGTAAACTTGTTTAACATATCATAGACATGCTAGCAAAATACCACTGCCTCTTAAAGGATGAATCTGTGCAAAGTTGTACCTGAACTGTAACAAACTATTGTTCATGGTATTTGGGAAAAAATGGATCGAAACATGTATTTTTCTTGTCTTTCTTTTTAATAAAATAAGTACTTTTCCAGTTATATTATTTTGAACGTGTGAACTGAACCCTCCATCAACCTCGCCCTTTACAAAGAGAGAGAGCGAGTGAGACGCGGGGTGAGAAGGGGAGGCAAGTCTTGTTAAAAACAGTTAAATCACTCACAAAACAGCAGCATATCTGTAAAATTAATAGAAAAGCCTTTCATAACAGGGTACCTGTCTAACATGCTGGCAGTCTGCCACCATCACCATAGTGTCTTTATTACCTCTGACATATTAGATGGGATGTGTTTTGTGGCTCTGGTAATAAACTAGAACCCCCTACGTCCACAGACTCCACTGACAGGTTCACATCATCAGCATGTTCCATTTGATCATGTCTCGGCCTCTTTCTCCTCCTGTCATTTATTTAGAAAGGACAGATGGTCAGATACGTGAAGATTAGATTGACAGAGGAGGTGTTAATATCTGCTGATGGCATGTACACGTCGTCTGTCTCACTTTCCTAATACGTCTTGTGAATTTATGTGAGCCTTATAAATGTATGCGCGTGCCTGTTTGTCTGCCTCTCTTCTCTCTATGTCTGTCTTCAAGTCGACACTTTTCATCACTAAGCTGTCTCTTTGACACAGACTCTATTTTGCCGCAACCTCAGAGGCAAGACGAGGCCTGAGCAGGGCGCAGGGACCATGTAAAGATTTGTCAGATTGGGCCGACAACGAAAACCTGCACACAAGCCGAGCTTAGGATGATTTATAGGCCTTATTTCTGAGAATGGTAAAGTGAAATTAATCACGTTCCCACCTGAAATCGCTGCTCAGCAGTGATAAATGACAAGCTGCCAGGGACAGACAGTGAGCCATCCATGAAGCGCCCGGCGTTGTGCTCCTTTCTCAGATAGCCTGACCCGGGGTGCTGCCTTGCCAGATGCCCCCCTATGTATGGCCAGTGCCAGGCGCACTGGGGCCAGCCCTGTCCCCTCCCCTCCTACTCCACCCTCTCCCCAGCTGGGTACCCTTGCAGGGGCCTAATGACTTGGGGACAGCCTGCAAAGCAGATGGAGAGTGGAGCCGGGGCCTAGCTAACATTGTTGTCTGATGGCGCGGCCCATGAAGGCCACATAGCAAGTCATGTGTTGCTTCCACATTGTGGATGCATGAAGTTGTAATACAAAGCAGACATGATGTGGAAGAAAGAGCATTGTATATTTATTGTTTTCAAAAGGAAAACTACATACATTGTTGCTAATGTTGGTGTCTATTGCTCCTTCCCTAACAGAATATATATCTATATTTAAATATCTTCCAATACAACACTAAATGTTGAAAAGTATTTCAAACTTAGTATGTCAGACATGTCATAACAGGAAAAGCACAGGCAATTGTAATAACATTAATAATGGCTGTATTCCACATAGAGGAGGTCCTGCTAGTGTGCATGCTGGCTCACTGGAAAGTTTATTTTATAGATGGTGAATCTTTTTAGTTATCAAAATCATGGGGTGTAAAGAGTTCTACAATATTTTACTGAGGTACAGTTACAGTACTGTTACTTTTAATATGTTACTGAGGTAGTTACAGTAATGTGCAGCCTGTGCATACAACTGAAACAGGACGACCCATGGACCATTAAACAGAAATGACAACAATACAAAAAAAGAGCTATGGACATTCTGCTGAGTGCAAAAAGAAACATTAGGCTGCACAAATGATAAAGTATGCCACATAAAATTAACAGCAGAATATCACCATAGAATGCGGACATCTATAAACAGTATAAACACCACAGCGGATGCAGCCACAAACACATATTACAGCAAAAAGAGAGCAGTTTTTAAACCACCATCACAATAAGTGTGCTGTTGTGCTCACCTGTCTGAACAACTTTGTGTGAGTAAATGTGCTTCAGCTTGTTTATTCTCAGTGCATAATATAACCGGTCCACCATAACTCTGTACCACTATCCTCAAAGCTTTTCAAACATGTGGAGTTGAATGAGGCTCTGCAGTCACTTCTGGGATTCTTGTAGCAGCAGAAAAACCTCACACACCTCACGGAGGATCAGGATTCACGAGTGGACGCTGAACTCATCGCTGTAGGATCCAGCATGAGCATTTTAGCATTTAGTATCCGGGTGATTCGGGTTTAGAGCGTGCTTGATGGGTAGATTTATTTTACAGATGCCAAGGGACAATAACCCATTACGACATATTATTTATCATTAATTGATCATTTCCAAACTGCTACAACTCCGGCAGTTTACAACTACACCCCCCCCCCCCCCCCCCCCCCCACCATCGCCTGACACTTGGCCTGTGAAGGAAAACCACAAGTAGCCTACGCTACAAGTGTTAGCTGAGTGTGCGTTGGTTTTTCACACCGGTTTATCAACAACTCCATCCCAGCTGAGCTTTGAACGGCTCAATAGCACAATGTGTTCTTGTGATTGGATGCTCGTAACATATATTGCAGATATATGGTAATACATACTAGCCAATCACAGAACGGTAGGCCAGGACTGGTTCCAAAACCGGTGAGGAAAACATGAACGGTCCGAGTGTCACCTCCATCCTCCGGACACATCAACAACGTCAACAACTTCTCCTCTGTCTGGTCCATTACCTCACGGTTTATTGAGTTTATTCTGTGTTTTTTGTTCTGTTGAGGATGTGATTTGAAATGTACCGTAGTAAGAAGATATATTCAAAGTCCTACAAGTACACAATAATTATTAAGTACAGAAAGAAATGCGAGGGTGTGGAAAGTGTTCATGTCGTGATCATGATATGAGTACAGCTGGATCTTTTCGCAGAGACAATAGCCCAATTTAGGTCTTTTAGTTCTTCTTAGGGAAATAGCTAAAGAATCAAGGAACAATCTTCTGTTGCCATTTGAGTTGCTGAATTCTGAAAGTAATTAAAAAAAAACATCACGCATCCAATGAGCTCCATGGGATTCACTTGTGAATGTCTGGATATACCTTTTCATTTATGATAGTAATGAAACATGTATCTAATGACTAGTTCATGTGTAATCACGACAATGTTGTTTTGCTTTTTTCTGTAGTCTGGTGGCGAGCATGGATATGATCATCAATACCGACTTTATATATATAATATTCTGAACTCTCGCTACTACTTATGTATGTAATGCCGAAAAAAAGGAACATCACAGTAGACTGCAAGTTATGCCTCCCAGCTGTGAAAATACTGTCATCATCCAAGGCCTCGAATCACTTGGTTCATTAGTGTGATCGGATTTTAACTTGGAGCAGCAGCACTACCCAAATTAATTAAATTAAATTAACCTGCATGCACATTTACAGGTTTAACCTGTATTATGTTTGCTGGACCTGAAATTTGAAGCGGGGATTTCACGCTGAAATGCCTTTTGTCATCCTGAAACGTCATAATGTAATGTTGACCATAAGTGTGAATAACAGAGTCGACTCACCTTTCCATGATCATGGTCATGTACGCTCTCCACATCTCTGCAAGTACAGTATCTGCATCAGGGATAACACGTTAGTGTATGCTGTGACCTTTTGACCTCATCATTGCGGGCTGGAGAAGTGGGAAAGCACGATTAAAAAGCCGATTGCAATGTAGGATCGTAATATTTGTGTTTGCCCCTCCTGTAATTGTGAGATGAACCCTGCAGTCTGAGTTATATCATGCCGCTGAACATTAGGAGCGACATTCATTCACATGCTCAGTTCAAGCTTTTGTTTTGTAGACAACATTTATCTGGTCAATCAGAGCACGGCAAACAATTCCGCCCTCATTACTGTCAGCGGTGAAATGGCAACATCGGTTGAGCCTATTATTCCCCATAAGTCAGGTTAAGTCATTTATTGCCCCGAGCGATAATGTAGACATTAGTAGGCTTTGATTGAATGTCCGTGTTTCCCTGTTGCTATGTGTAGAGGTGCATGTGCAAATGAAAAATGACTCCCCTAAAAACCCCAAAGCAGTCACCTACGACATGAGTTCGCTCTCTGCCGTGAGAATAAATAATCTTTACCCCTGACAGCCACATAATTAATCGTGATGTGTAGCAGGTCCATTTCAACGGACCCACTTAATCTAATTTTGTTTCCACTTCGCGATTTGTAAATTACTGCAAAATGACGCGCCATTTACCACTGTCTCTGCCTGCGACAATGGCCATTTCTCTTCCCGTGTAATTCTCTCTTTTGTGGCTCTCTTAGCCGAGGATTTAAAAAAAAAAAAAAAATCTCGTCTTGCCCCCCTCACTCTTCCTCCTGCTTCTAGTGTTCCTTCTGCTGCTCTCAGCTCCCTTCCTCCCCTCTCTGCTTTTCTCCCCAATTTAGCAGCATTGTGAGCCGCTGGGACTCTCGAACACATTAGCTGTTTTACAGCCTTCCCAGAACACATATGAGCACTGATCTAAAATGTCAGCACCACAAATGCTTCGTCCATTTTCCATTATTTGCCACTAAATGTTAAGCGTTTATATTCACGGGGTTACACTGACATTTGAGAACAAGACGTGAGCGTGCGGCCTGGTGATTTCCTGCTCCATTACACAGCATTTGTAAACATGCTAACAAATGACAATCATCCTCATGTCCGGAGACCAGTTTCCCTTTGTTCTCTGTCCAGAGAATGGTCAGAAATACTTGATGTGTTAAAGCTATTTATTGAGAAAAAAAAAAGTCACTTCAAGTACGGGCAGAAAAAAGGGTTACGTTAGTCTTGGAAAACTGAGGACGTTCAGCTTGTCACAAAATATTTTCTTTCTCAATAATCAGACAAAGAAGGAAAGCGGGATGAGGGAATGCTTGCTATTAGAGATGCACGATACCATTTTTTACAAACCGATACGATACGAGTATTTTTATTTGTGTACTTGCCGATACCGAGTACCGATACCGATACTTCTTAGATTTGGTCTCCATGAAAGTGCAATTAATTTGGAGGCAGATTTTATTTTATCCTCTGCAGATTATGTGAAGCCTATAGTACAAAATTAACAGAAGGCTATCCCAAGCTTTACACTTCTAATGGAAGTCCCTCTAATGTCGGACCATAAAACGCCCCCGTGTCCGGGTTCATAATGTAAGCGATAATATTAGGTATCGAGCAATTATATAGGAAGCTGTGTTCCAAGTTATGTTTCCGGTGCTTTTATTGTGGAGGGAGAAACGGAAAGGAAAAGAGTGGAATTGTGGGATATACGTGTGTGAAGGAGATAAAAAAGTGGTTCAAGTTACCCTGCAGCGTGTTTTCATTTTATTAGAATTACAAATATAGACACACAACAGACACTCGGCTACAATAATATCATCCGTAGCCGCACAACAGCGTCTGAATGAGGCCGCTGCCAGCGCTACTTCAGGTGGATCAGCAACAGTTTGATTCAAACCGGCAGGACGGCGATGATGACGCGCAGAGCTTCTCAATTATAGATGTATTAAATATGGAAAATTTCAACTCTCGCGTCTAACGTGCCGCCGGCGTAAATTTGCGTCTGTCGCAACCACACGCGTCTGTGCATAGACGTTAATAAGCACAATATCAATAAAGTCTTGTATTGTATTCGCGTCTCACTTTTCTCCTGTCTATTGAAAGAAGTGAGCGCTGCAGATGGCGGCTCCAGATTCTGCTGTTGAGACAAACTGGCCATCTGATTGGACGGCAAAACAACTTGGATAGCGTGATTGGCTGCTCAGAAGTTGAGACTGTTGAGACAGTTGAGACAGAGAAGAGTGTCTCCGGCTCCGCGCAACGGGGTTGCTTCTCCACAAAGCGCGACCAGTTTGTTGTAGTGAAATACTGTTGAGTGAGTATCGGTTCTTGGTATCGGCCATTGAAACCGATACGAATACGAGTATTTAACGCAGTATCGGCCCTACGGTGCATCCCTACTTGCTATCTATTACCCAACATGTTATTTGCAAACATGTAAATTGTGGGTTAGTTTGCTGCATCATGTTTGATATCCAGCGCTGTTCTGATCAACACGTAAGGCCTCTTTAAAATGTGTTCATTTAAAAAACAAAAAGGCTGAGGTTAGAAGGATCACATGGTTTTTCTATTGTAGAAACACCTGCTGTTTATACCCATGGGTTGAATTGCACAGGAACTGGAGCGGACATCTTGTCTGTCCTCACATAATGTAAAGGGTATGGCACCTATCCAAAAATAATAGAGGGCTAAGTCGCTTGCCTTTCTCTTTTCTTCAAGAATTAATGAGGCAAAGCAAAATGTTTGAACAAACCTCTTAGCCCGAAGGAGAGAAGGGCCCTGACCTGACTACCATTCACAATGTCAACGAGGTGGACTGTCATTGTATACATGCCACAGAAGACCGATGGAGCCTGACAAACGCCACCAAGTAAGAGAAATGCAATTAGCATGCTGGTTTGACAGGGCTGGAGGCACACATTTATTTATAATGCTGGGCGACAGCTATACTGCCTCCCATTTCTCTGTTCGGTGCTTTGTGTGTGTGTGTGTGTGTGTGTGTGTGTGTGTGTGTGTGTGTGTGTGTGTTTCTGTGCGTAATGTGTAAGGTTTTGACCTTTGTTATTGGTGCGAGTCGAAACTGCCTCTGTGTACTTTAATGGATAACTGTCTTCATCTTCAGGCAGAAGTAGCCATGCCGCCTGGCAGCATTCAATCCCCACATTAGGCTCTATAATAAACAATTATCTCAGTGAAACGTGCATGAGGAAGAGTAACTTCTGGGAGAGGTAACTAGGATTGTAGAGAGCATTGATTGATTGAGTATCTTGTGGCTGATTCCTCTGTGGCTTTCATATTATCCAATGACGGCAAGAAGAAAATCAGTTTATCTAAGAAGGCTGCCCGCTGAGACAATAAAGGAAAGAGCGAGAAATGAGAATAAGAAAGACAAAACATTTTAAATGATGGATGGGGTTACAGAGAGAGAGGAAAGAGAGATTGAGAGGAGAGGCAAAGAGCAAGAGTGTAAAATGTGTTTCCAGTACAACCATGGCAGCCACAGCGACGATGAAAGCCATGTATTGATTCTTTGGAGAAAAACTGTAAAACAAGGTCCTGCCAAGCTGTGTGGCCATTGTAAATGACAGCACGATGAATACTCGGCTGTCATTTTGTTTTCAATGATTCTTAGGGTTAGAACCAGTACCCACACTGACCTACTTTAAAGGAAAAGCGCCTCAATATAGAACTGTTGTAGACAGGTTTGTGAGGCAGGCTTGTGTGTGTGTGTGTGTGTGTGAGAAAGGTGTGTGAGGGTGGGCTTCCACAGAAGACAGGCAATTGGACGATGTCTCTCAGGGACTGTGATGCGGCCAAACTAGAGGCTGCTGAGGAGGGAACTTGAAAGAAAAGGCATATTTGTCCGGGTTGAAATGGAAAGGAGTGAGAGTTCTCACCTACACTCAACCCCACTCGTTCTGGCCTCCACCACACACACACACACCTTGTCAACTCACAGACCCTTTCTATATCACAGGATATTAATTGTATCATGAATTACATAGAAACAGAATTACAAAATGTTTGGTTTACCTGTAATTTGAAAATGTGGTTTGGATCAAACTGTTATTATTATTAAAAGAACTGTATTGTTCACTTTGGATTATTACCATTGAGTGATAATAACGGGGCACCACCCTGGGATAAGGGACCAATAATCAAAGTGTTCACTCAAAATATCATTAGTTAAGGTGCTATTCCACATCCAGAGTGAACAGTGAAGGGTTGAATCCAAGCAGTGACTATAAAAAACAGATATGACCATACAAAATAACTTTAAATTCTAACATAGTTTATTTATTTTAACAATACTCATGAAAAATGAATAACAATATAAATCAACACAACCCTATTATACAAACACACTAAACCTAAAAGCAATGAACAAGCATGTGGTGAGGGGAGTGTGTGAGTGTGTGTGTGTGTGTGTGTGTGTGTGTGTGCGTGTGTGTGTGCGTGTGTGCGTGTAGGAGGGGGAGGAGAGAGAAAAAGAGAGAGAGAGCAAGACGGCGAATGTAGTCACTTGAGTGGTTACGCCACACAAGACTCCACAATGGCTGCGTGTCCTCGATTATTTAGAGGGGAAATGAGACACACAATGGAGTCCGCGCTTAACACACCACCTGTGTGTGCATAGCAGCGAATATGTGGGTGTACGTGTGGGTTAGTCGGAAAAGAAAGGAAACACTCAAATAAAAGCACAAAGGATCCTCGCCACCGCAGTGCAGTAACTGTTATTTTACCACAAAGGGAACCCGACTGGCGAACTCCGATTCGGCAGCCACTCTGGTCATTTTGGTTCCGGGGAGTTTATCCAGCCGATGACGGGGCCATGAAATGCTCGGCAGGTTAAGCAGCATGCTGATCCTCGTGTGGCAGCAGGGAAAACAACAGATGTAGAAACATGAAGAATCAGGGAATTCCGTAATCTTCCTTCTGCAGGTGATTCAAGAGAACTCAGAGCTAAGAAGTTATCCTTCTCTCTTTGTGTGGACACAAAAACCAGCGAGGTTAGGACTGTAATCGTGGTTATTTCTGGAACCAATCTGTTTTTTACCTCCTGTAACAATGTGAGTTACAAAGTTTACGGCCTTGGTGACTTCATGGCCGTGTCACAGGGACCACCCGGGCTTCCCCTGGGTTCCATCTATGTTGTGGTTGAAACCAAATCTCACACTCAGATTTTAAACGCCTGATAGGATTCACAGTTTGGGGCTTTTATTTTGACATGTAGGTCTCCTTTGTGTCCACCACATGGTGAAGTCCCAACACAGCTAAGTGTGTGTGTGTGTGTGGGGGGAGCACCTGCTGGCATTATCCACTAGCTTTGTTTTTTGGCAGCGGCGGCGACCTCTAACGGTTGTCAGAATTATGACTGGAGAAAAGAAAGTGAATTAGGTCCTAAAAAAATGAGAGAAAGTCAGTGCACAGGGAGTCAAGTACGAAACATACTTAAAGTTAGCTTGAGGAGGTTTTAACTGGTTATGAAACAGCCTAAGTTTATATTGATGCCTCTATTTGACCTACCGAAATAAACAAGATCTTCAGCGATCGGCTATTTCAATTTGGTTATTCCAAATGCTTGTCACCGGGTCAGAGTCCACGTGAAATGAGCTGAAATGATACATTTTCACCAGAAACAGCTCTGACTCCAGCAGCAGCTACCAGCCCGCCACAGACAGCCCCAGGTCCGGCTTCACTGCCGCCTTCAACCTGCCTTCAACTTTCAGAAGCTCCGGTGGGAGGAGAGCTCAGCGCCAGACCATAATGCTGGGCCTGCTGGAGGGAAGGGACGCTCAGGAGAACCGGGGCTGACTGTCAGACCCTGCTGCAGTAAGATGAGAGGTTTTCTAAATGGTGCTTGGTTACACTACCACAGTTGTCCACAGGGGCCGCCAAATTCAACATGACATGAAAATTATTTCTTGTATCCTTAAATAACGTGCCTGACTAAACAAACAATACTTATTTTATCAAAACTATGAACTTTTAACCTAACCACATTTTTTTTAACCAATTTCTTTTAACCAAAAAATGTAAACCCAACTGTGAGCGTTTCACAAAGTGCAGGTAGGTGCTGATCCCATCTAAAGCATTATAATGGTTGTGATTTCTGATAACGAACATTTAATAGGCTCATAACATTTGAACATTATCATATCACAACAGGCAGTGTGTGTAGCACCTTCTTCTGTAAATGCATAAAACATGTGTTTTGTACAAGCAACTGGGGCTAAAAAAACATCCTGGCAGTTTCTGTATATGAAACAATCAGATAATTGACAGAGTAAAGGTACTAATCCCTTGACAGTAAAATTCAAATTGATTTAAAGAATAATCTTTAGATCGTATGTCTAAATTAAACTTAATGTCATTGTGCTAATACATAAAGTGTAACTGGGACAATATGTCCACATCCCTACAAAGGCACTTTTCTTCAAGATAGATGTTTTATTTTTAGCAACCCTAGCAGCATGACTCTGGGGATGGAAATGTCTTTCTGTCCTCCACTTTGGTCCAGACTGAAATATCAACAACTATTGGATGGATTGTTCTGAAATTGAGTACAGACATCGTCCCCGGAGAAAGAATCCTACTGATCTTCTGACTTTTCATTTCTCTTCATAAAAAAGCAGTTCAAATGTTTCACTTGTTCAGTGAAATAGCTCAACAGTCACTGGATGATGACAACATGTTGTACATTTATTCACAGTCCCAGGAGGATGAATCTGACTGACTTTGGTCATCCTCTGACTTTTCCTCTAGCACCTCCAGGAGGTTGGCATTTTGTGGTTTTGAGTGAAATATCTAGAGATAGACTGTCATATAAATGGTACAGGCATTCATGTTCTCCTCGGGATGAATGAGTTCAACTTCTGTGATTTCCATGGCTTTTCATGTAGCGCCATCATTAAGCTTATTTAGACATCTCTAATCACAACCTCAACATTATTTGTCCAGTTATTTGCTTTATGAGTAAATACGAGAATGCAAAGTAGCAACTCTTAGCACGCTAACACTCTAAACAAAGATACTGAACATCGCACCAAATAGTATGTTAGCATGTGGTTGATTGTTTAAATGATGTACCATGTAACTCTGTATCTAATATTGTTTGATGAATATTACAATATTCTCTGAGCCCATTTGTCAACAACCCAAAAACACTTTCTGCATATGGTTGATTAAAATCATTGCCAATGTCTAACTATTAAATGCTCAGTCAGTGATTTTTCACCATTTAAATGACAATTTACTTCATTCATTTATCTGCAAAATATTTTTTACGATAAAACCTTTCTCCAAATTGCATTACAACATGTTAAAAAACATGTCAACTAATTTGAAATTAAATTAAAATGTTGCATATTGTTGGTGGTCCAACACTTGATTACATCTGGATATGGGCTCTGCCTTTAATTATTCACTAGTGTCTGATTTAAGCAGCTTGCGTTAATGTGGCGACTGTGGCTCAGTGGTTAGCAATTCTGTCTTTCGATGGTTCAAACCCCGGCTCAGCCAGTCCATGTTGTTATGTACTTGAGCAAGACACTAAACCTTAATTGCTCACCGTTGCTGTGTCTACTGTATATCATGTAAGTTGCTTTGGAAAAAAGTGTCAGCTAAATGTAATGTACTATTAGCATTCTCTCTCCCAAATATGTGCAATGATTGACTCACAGAGAGTGAAGTTATATTAACAGGCTGTTTTACATGTCCCATGGTGCTCCTCTCACAGTGGGGCTCTTAATCCAGCCCTTTGGGTGTCTACTTATGTGCTTTTATGGATGATGGAGCCAACATTGAGCCCACACCTGTGGCACCTACATTCTTTGCCTTTTTCCATTTGCACTTCCTTGTGGAGCTTTTTTTTCCACACAAAAGCATCATATAATGACAGTGAGAGAGGTTATTTAAAAGCACCCGACCCCCCTCCAGTTGTTGGTCTCCTCAGTTATTTTTCCTATTTTTACAATCCCATCATCTATACCTTCCCTGCGTGATTTTCTAAGGCATCTTTAGAGATGCATGTTGTATTGCATGTGTGCATGTGGATGTCCACAACATTGCTCTAAACATAGAGTGCCTTGCATTTCAAGTAGACCAGGTCCCTCTTTTGCCATGCATCCATCTCTCTAAATGAATATTTGCACTGTATTGATAAGCATTAAACCCACAGCAGTGTCTTTCATTTGCATGTGGCAGCCAGGGATCATTGAGGGAACACATATATATTAGAGATATATGAAAAAATCGTGAGAGATGCAAGAAAAAAAAATGGAATGTGGGTTGCGTGAGTGGAGGCAAGGATATCAAAAAATGTTTTTCTCTCAACAGCCCTTCCCTTAATAATCCACCCATTATCTGTGTTTCTCTGCTCACCATCGGGTCTCGGACTGCCATGCTATACAATCTGGCCCTCATCAGTGCAGACAGCCAGATAGAGAGGGGAAGAAGCAGCGAGGCTGGCAGAAGTGGAAGGGGTTGCAGTGAATGGTTGGCCAGACGCCTCACTGTAGGATACCAGAGAGATAATAATGTGTGGAGGCGAGCAGAAGCCATGTATGTCTTGCAAAAGAATAATTGCTACCCTTTCAACAGCCATTTCTTAATTGGCCTGGCTGTTGTTGAGGGGAACTTGGAGAGCAGAAGTGAGAGAAAGACTGAGGGAAAGTGTAGGGTGTAAGGCTTCGAAGGAGAGAAGGAGAGAGAGGACCCGTGAATGTTACCAGCCCATTTAATTGGCATTATCAGTTGTTATCACCCCATGATTAGCTCCAGAAAGGCCAAACTGCACCTTGTAGTGTAGGTGCATATCATCATTTGTATCCTTGATAAACAAGAATGTAACTCAGATCCATTTCTGTTGCTGGATTCAAGGCTTGTTTGTTTATGTGTCCCTGTCTACTTTTCTCTGATTTTTTCTCTCTGTTTTTGTGTCATGCCTAAACAAAGGAACTGTGTGCTGCAAAACCAACAACAGAAAAGTTCAATGAAAGACCGTTGGTGGTAGTGTTCAATTTTGATTTCCTAAGAAACAGCTCTTATCATCCCATCGAGTCACCTGTTCCCTCCACATCAGCCGCACATCTGGTTGAAAATGTAGGTGAAGAAGAACACAGCAGCGATTCTGACGCAGGCACAGCGCACAACACGGCAAAGAGAAAAGGACGCAGCGTGAGGGATTCGAGGACACACTGTGGGTTTCATTTGAATCCTCACCACCATCCACAAACCTTTGCATTGTTATGACAGTGTTTTCTGAGACATGAGTCAAGAGACACACATTGTTTTGCCTCTATCTGAAATATGGAATGCTAGAAGTGATCTACGATTTTCATTAAAGCATTTAATTTGTTTAATTTAATTTAACTTTAACTGTAACTAATGCAATGGTTGTTCTGTTTTACACCACAGACAATTGTGACCATAACATTTGCAAACACTGAATAATTTTGATGTGAACATATATGTATAATGCAACGGGGGTTCATCTTAATGACACAATTATGTCAATTTAAGCTAAGATTGCAGAATGAAATACTATTATTGTGACCCCGTTCTTTTCCCCAGTCTGTCGTGGATCTGAATCTATTTTAGACCTCCTTGCAGAGGAATACCAGACCAATAGATGATAACTACTGAGTCGACGAGGAGGTGGAGTATGGACCCTCCTAACCCTCCTCCATGGTGCCGATAACAACTGATAATGCTCACTTAATGTGATGACATTCAAAGTGCAGCGTAGGAGCGGAAAAGTCTCCAGCACACAGATTTGTGTGTGTGTGTGTGTGTGTGTGTGTGTGTGTGTGTGTGTGTGTGTGTGTGTGTGTGTGTCACAGGGATGGGTGTAAGTGCTGTTGAGTCTTTCCTACTTTTGTCTGCACCTCTGTTGCCCTGGGAGCAGTAGTCATGGAGCTTCCCTTCAACCAGGAGATATTTAGCGCGCACACACTCGAACTCGGGCTCTGTTGCACACGCAGACTAAATGCTCACAGGCAGATGCACCAAGTCCCACACAATCTCACAGACAATGGTGAAAACACATGGTTCAGGCTGCAACTGAGAGAGAGCTCACAACTTGTATCATACATTTAGATGTGTCCTTCCTGATACACACCTGACATGCAAGTGAGTTCATGCTGTATTGTTTGGGCAAATTCTCCAGACTTTTAAGCAGGTTAAATGATGATTCAAACTGAATAATAATAATCAAATCTTATTGGACTTTGGGATAGATTAGACAGTGAATTATTCTGTTTTCAGTCAACAGAGTTGCAAACAGGTTAAAACAAGATTAGAAAATGTTAAAAGCAGTATTGGAAGTAAGAGCTGTATTCAACACAATGCAAATTTAATACAAATATTTGCAGAGGGTTGATGGAGTTAATGTTGGTTGGAGAAGATTGGCTGGAGATGTGTATGATGGGATGTGGAGTAGTACTTCGAGTGGATGTGTCTATGGTATGGACTTAAGATGCAGGTCGTAGTGAAAGCATTGTCTTGTTTGATAAATGTTAGGTCTACGGGTTCTCATGTCAGCAGTGTCTTGATGAAGTCGTGTCATCTCCCTCCTGCTGAGATGTGTAAGAGGTTGTGTGTCCTTAATAAAGTTTTTTTTAATTAATTTCTCAAATTATCTCAACCTCAGCGGGGATGTCACAATCATCGGGCAATGGAGAGGTGGCAGGGAATTAGGTTAGAGAGAGGAGGGTTGATATGAAACAAAGGTCCTGGAACCGGCTACTATTTGATAGCTGGTCTTGGACCCTGAAGACGCCTCAAAGCTTGAAAACTGAAGGTGAGATTTGATCTGCTGAAACAATATTGTAAGCGGTAAACACAACTTATTCGCCTCCAGGTAAGAGAACACATCAGTGTTGGTGAACTTCCTCTTTTTTGCCAATTAAAGTCTTTACATTTCATAGATCGTGTAATTCCCCTTGCTAATTCTTCAAGGCCATTAGACTTGTAATATTCCACAAACAACCAAGAAGACAGCTTTTCATCAGCAACCGTATCTCTAGCAGGTCTTTAGCCAGAGAAATGAGGCCCTGGGGTCACCCATTTTTTCAGTCTTCAATATCAAACTGTCATCTAAGCCACCTGTTCATGAGGTGGTTTTGCAAATTAAATGTTGCAATTCACTGTTTATGTGCATGAATTAAAAGAAAGGAAAGCTCTGATATCTGTTTCGTGTGTATGGTGTACTTCTCACTATTCAATTAACTGACTAAATGGTTTTAAAGCACTCTGAGTGTTTGTGTTATCTTTACTGTTTCTCTGACTTTGAAACCCTAAGGACTATGTACAGCTGCCTCACGAGCAACGGGACATACATTTACAAATATAGTGCATTGAAAATCCAAACGCTGTAAATGCTATTTTTCTTTTTATAGAAATTATTGTGTATGTGCGATATCAAAAGGACCTTGTCAAGAACGCACAGAGAGCAACTATAATGAGGCTGTTTTAGACCTGAAAGTTGAAATAAAATGTCTTGTATTAAAGTTTATGTTTATTTTCCGCAACATATTTTCTCAATAAAAGCATATTACATTACATTTAGCTGACGCTTTTATTCAAAGCGACTTACATGATATACAGTAGACCGTAGACACAGCAACGGTGAGCAATGAGGGTTAAGTGTCTTGCTCAAGGACACAACAACACAGACTGCCGGAGCCGGGGATCGAACCACTGACCTTCTGATTGAAAGACCGACTTGCTAACTGAGCCACAGTCGCCACTGAGCCACAGTCGCATATATTAGTGTCTCATTAACTCAATAAGTGTTCAAATTCAAAACAAGACTGGTAGATGGCAACGGTATAATACTATAATATATAGTTGATGTTGTTGCAATCTGGCAAGAGTGTGTTTTCTTATTAGCGTTATTAATTTGTTATTAGTATTACAAGTGTGAAAGTAAAAATATTGATATTCAATAAACTGAATATCAACAATATTAACGTATAATAACAATAACGGGGCACTACCCTGAGATCAGAGAGCAATAACCAAACTGTGGATTAAAGCCTCAAAATTGGTGAAGAGTAAAGAATCCGAGCACAACACATATGCACAAAATAATCATTGAAAACTTCTGTTTAAAATATAACAGTGTATTTATCTCTAACAATACTGATACAAAAAATCTTTATTATGAATCAACATGCGAACATACTACCTAAAAGTAACAAACAATCACCTTGCGGTGGGAGTGTGTGTGTGTGTCTGTGCGTAAGTGTGTGTGTGTGTGTGTGTGTGTGTGTGTGTGTGTGTGTGTGTGTGTGTGTGTGTGTGTGTGTGTAGGAGGGGGAGGAGAGAGAAAAAGAGAAAGGTGGCGGACCTCGTAAGTGATTATGCCACACAAGACTTAACAATGGCGGATGAGAGAGGGAAAGAGAGGGGGAGCAAGAGTAGTCACGTCGCACAACACTCACAATGGTGGTGAGGCCGCCATTATTTAACTACACACAATGGAGGTCGCACTCAACACACCACGCTTTTATGAAATGCGTGTAACAGTGTATATGTGAGTGTGTGTAAGTGTGTGAGTTAGTTTGAAAAGAAAGTAAAAGAAGAAAGCACTCAAAACAAGGCAGAGCCTCACCGTAGCAGCAGCTGCAGTACAGTAAATGTATCTTCATCACTCAGAAGACCACTGACAAACTCTTCTTCTTCAAACTTTTCTTCAAAGGCCCCTTCCCCACATGGTGAAGTCCCAACACTGTCACACTGCAAATAAGATGTGCAGACACTCAACTCACTGTCTTTTAATTTTCCATGAGCACAAGATGTGGATATTTACTCGTCCCATGTTTCCACGTGAGATGAGCCGATACAAGAGTGGCGTTAAAACACTGCAGGAGACGGATTGGTTGGAGAGAAACGTCACTACCGCCACACTTGACATTCTTTACAAAGCCGCCATTTTTAAATGGCAAACTTAGCGTCAATAAGGACCTACATTTCTATATATATATATATACAAGACCGAGCCATTTCTTTTAAATGGCAGCCCGCAAAACAAAGCCATACAATTGACAAAGTGCAGTCGTCATCAGGTTGTTTGGATTCAGGATTGAAAGGATTCAACAAGTGAGTTGAGTGGAACCATGCAGTGAAAATGAGACAATAGAAATAACAGAAATGCCACCAGCCCTGTTTCCTCCTTCACAAGCGAGCATTTTTTAATTGAACTACTTAAATTACTTTACAAACTTAATCTTTGACCACATGCACCACCGTGCAACCCCCTGTACTAAACAGTACGCTGTTTAAACATCCTTTTGCACTCATAACATGGGTAATGCAACATAGAAGCATCACAAATGGACAAGATCTGCCTGGCAGCCAACTTCATGAATCATAAACAGAGCGCCGGATTTAAAATTGGCCCCCAGAGGATGCAAAACCTGCTCTGCATTATGTAGCCAGCCGTCATCTTTCCAGGACTCGAATCATTAATGCACGTTCGCTGTTGTGGCTGTTGTTTTTCTCTGACTTCAGCTTGACATTGGGTCAGTCTCTTTGAGTGTTAAGCTACTGTGTTATAGGTTGAAGGAGGAAGGACGGCGCAGGGGGGGAGAGAGGTTGGGATCGACAGTTGCTATCATGACCACACCTAAAGGGAAGCGATGACTTGGCTATTTGTAGAGTGTGACTTCTGGTGTGTATGTGCAAGAGAGAGAGAGAGAGAGAGAGATACAGAGATAGTGAAAGTGCACCCGCGGCAGGCATATTTATGCGAGCAGTACTATATCCTGCCCCGTGCATCTGGAGGTTATTTTTTTAACAGTGATGTGGGGAAGGGGCTTGGACGAATATCCGTACCCAGAGCGGGTGAAGGGTAAAAAGAGAGGTTTTGATTGAGTGCCCGCTGAGGTCCCATCAGATGTGGCTTAAAGGAATAAAGGATTCATTTGAAGGAGGGTGAGAAAGATTACATACAGTCCTCACATCTATCCAAATCCCTTCCAAATCCCTCTACATCACACTTATCAGGCCATGTGCAGTGCGGTATACTAACTCTCATCGGTCTTATCGCAAGGCTGCCATGTATCATAGTTGTCTCGCGGAGGTGCAACTTATTCCACAATACATGGATCAAGCTCACGAGTCTGAGTAGGTTACCCTATGGGCTTCGGAAAATGCCAACATTTAATCACAGATGAACTTTAAACTAATGCCAGGACTGTTCATCCAGGTAGTCGAGTCCTTCGTTCTGAGGCTGTGAAAGATGTTTTCAACAGAAACCCATGAAGGTTTGTCCTTTTTGAATGCTTACAGCATTCGCTAGGAACACTTGTTAGAGGGTACACATGAATTGGTAAACACTGTGAGAACCCTTAGGCATAGCCTTAAGCATTTCCTTTTCAGTCTTTGGGGCTTTGCGGTTGGGCCAACGGGGCCCAGGGTTAGGAGCCGCATGCCTACACATCGGTACTGCACATCATAGAGGCCATTGAGGCTCCTGCAGAGTTTCCTGATTTACAGTTTAGTGCAGCTAGCGTGCACATTGTCATCTGACGTCGACGTTTTACAATCCTCACATCATAAGCCAGGTTAAAAATATAACGTCTTGAAATTGGCACAGAGATGCTGTGATTTTCTGTTTAACCCCACAACTCTGTGCGTTACCTGGTTTCAGTCAAGCTTTTTGGCTTCGTTTGTGGAGAGCACTTTTGGGCACTTTTCCTCCGCTCACCCACGCTCTCTCCTCTCATTAATGCCACTTTTTTCCACTTTACAAGCTGATATTCTGGCCCATGAAAAAAGATAATAAAAATGTTCAAACTACGATGAGATTTCTAAAGTTCCTAATGAGGTTGAGTTTAATTTGGGAGCTCTTTGTAAAAGAGAAAGCTGATAAATCTGCCAACGAACTCTACCTGTGCTTTCAGACAGATATCTCAAAACTAGACCTGCTGTAACTAAAAGGTTTAGAGTTAGTGGTATAACAGACCACTGTTCAGATTACACAGTAAATCATCGCAGTGGCAAATAAAGTTTTACTGACGATCATTATCCGTCAATATTCAGTCAAATATATGAGCATTCAGCTTTTATGCTTTTCTAGATATCTTATAATGTTACATTGTAAACAATCCGTGGTTAAAGTTACACGAGGTTACATTATTCACTGTTCAATGAAAAGTAGTATTGGGTGAAGGCGATATCATGATGTGTTTATATGGTCTCGTAAAATGTAGTGTTGGTGAACTAATTTGTTTTAAAGAGATGTTTTCACAACAACATAAATAGATATTAGAGATACATTACGACCTGTTTACACTAAGCTCTCAGAAGCTTATTCATCATTAAAACTACTATCGACAAGATTTGTTATATTGAAAAAAATACTATCTTTTATTTCTTTATCATTTAAATTGTGTGTTTTCATGGGGGATAAAAAAACACTATAGATTCATTAAAATGATTTAGATTTGTTGATGGTTTAGGAATTATTTTTGGGATGATGATAAAAAAACAACAACTCTGGATCCTTTTAGAACAGCTTCTATAATCAAACGATACAGATCATCAATGATCGTCAATTGGTATCTAAGACAACAACAAAAAAACATGATCAGCAATCACTAAAAGTTATATTAAAGTAATATTATAATAAATATAAAGTTATATTTGCTCCCTTTTTTTCTTGTGTGCTGATCCCATCCGTGACTCTGATCTGGGATGCGATGCGAACCGTGAGTTTTATGATCCGTTGCACGACTTTATGGAGTCAAAACAATTTATTGACCACTGGCTTTACAAAAGGGCCGAGGGGTGCTGAGCCCACGTCAATATGCCAAAGAGCCGACCTGCTGCATCAGATCTGTACATTCTGGAGCCACTGAAGAGTTTCTCAGATAAGAGCCAGTAATGGTGTACTGTAGAATCCCAAAGAGACATATTAAAGGGATGTAGCAAGCTTCCTGTCTCTATCATTTATAAGTGATTTAAGGATATAATACAATCATGGGTACTGAAAAGATTAATTTATTTGTTACTTGACAGATTTTTGTTTTAATTCTTTCATAAATTTAAAAGTAATTTATCAAGTATGAACAATGCCAACCCTTTAATTGCTTCTTCGATGTGATAATAACATATAATACATTATTATCTTTGTTTTCTTTTGTTTTATTGTAAATGTAATATATTTGTGTTTTGACCAAATAAGCTTATAATTTGCCCTTTCTGTGGTTTTTGAACTTTTGAACTTTATCAAACCAAAAAAATATGACTTTATTACAATAGAGTCTCAATAACTCATTTCAGTTTTGCTTGAGTGAAAAATAACCGCGGTGGACATGATGCCGTCTCTGGTTGAGACACATTTCTTGCCATATTTGTGCTGTCATGGTAACAGTAAATCACAATCATTATGTGATAGCTGTCGCAGACAAAACCTTTTTACTAATAATCAGTCAAGTTCAAGCATGATGACAGATTGAAGGATTTCAAACAAATGTAAAACATCCTGTTGCCATGGCAGTGAATTGCGTAATAGAAAGAGCTGCACTTATAAAATGGCTCCTTTGCTTTTCTAAAACCACACGTATTAGTATTGTTGCCTCTTCCGATCAATGCCTCCAGCCTCTCAAGGTTGTCGTATCATTGCAGATGCGTGCTGCCCATCCCGTTCCTTTGCAACCGTCTCTGCACCTTTTTGCAGTATTTACGTGTTATTCACCCGGTGCTTTGAATAAGTCCACGTGCTGCTCGCCCTCCGAGGCTAATCTGCTCCTTGTTCTCTATCAAGCATCATTTGGCAGAACATTTGGCGATGCACATGGCCAAAATCGTGTTAAGCGGGAATTACCACAGCGATGATAAACTGCTGACCAGTGATGAAAATCAGTCACTGCCATAATCCTTCTAATTCTACGCTTTGCAAGAGGTGTACACAGAGGTTGTGTTTTGACAACCACGGAGGCAGACAGGCAATCTAAGGGAGAAGGAGCGAGAGGAAGAACTCACTTCTCCATGTAACCCAATACAGCTCGGTGAGGAATGTGTCCCTGCTAAAATAACAAAAATAATAAATAAATAAGATCCTCATGAGTAATAATCCAGACAGTGCATTGCTTGGATTAGGATATCAAGCAGGAAGAATGGAGGTATATATATATATATATGTGTGTGTGTGTGTGTGTGTATATATTTAAACTGTGTAAAGAGAGCAGAAAAACCTGCACCATGGTCAGAATAAGGTAATCATTAGAGATGATGATGGGAGTGAGCGTGGGCAAGGCAGGAAGCGTTTTAGTTTTTAAAGGTCTGTAAAACGTACTGTTGTTTGAAAGGTCACTGTCTGGTGCTGGCAAGCAGCTGGGAGTTGTAAACGACCCTTCTTATCAAATGTTAATGCTGGCAGACCTCGCGTCACACGCGCTGCCAGCGGGGATATGTCTTTGAGGTCCTGCAGGTTGCATGAAAACAAGTCCTTCCATTTACATGCCGAAATGTGACCAGCTAATTGCTTTTCGTGAAACATCAAATCGAAAGGAGTCGAAAGGAGTCAGCTGAGGTGGTTCGGGCATCTAATTAGGATGCCTCCAGGACGCCTCCCTTTAGAGGTTTTCCAGGCACGTCCATCTGGTAGGAGGCCCCGGGGAAGACCCAGGACACGCTGGAGGGATTATATCTCCCAGCTGGCCTGGGAACGCCTCAGGATCCCCCAGAATGAGCTGGTAGATGTTGCGGGTGAGAGAGAAGTCTGGGTCAGCCTGCTTGACCTGCTGCCTCCGCGACCCGACCCCGGATAAGCGGTGGAAAATGGATGGATGGATGGATGGAAACATCAAATAGCAGGACGGCTTTTTGTGGCGGTGGCCAAATGGAGGGAGGGAAGGCAACGTAAGGCCCGCCTAGGGTCTGTTGAATCAGTCTGTTTTTGTTACCATATGTGTCACCGGCTTTGTGGGCGGTAAACTCAAGGCCAGAAGAGAAGGGAAGAATATTTTGAGTCCCTGAGCGATGTTTTGTTGTTTAGAAAAAGTGCTCCGTTGTTGCTTTGGGGCAACATAAGGGTCACTTTCAGCATCAACGCTCACACACCAAACTCCTCACTGCCACATACAGAGAGTTAAATAATGAAGGCCACGTAGGTGGATATAAAGCCATGGAGGTAACTAGAATGTAAAGAAATACAAAAAAAATGAGACTTTTCCATTGGAAAACCACATCCTGTTATTATTTATGTTTGCTGTTGCCTTTAATTAAACCGGATTCAAGGATATGAATCAATTTCTGCATCTCACTACTGCATTTTATTTCTTAAACTGCACTGCAATTTGTATTTTATTTTTTGCTTCGTGACTGTTTTTTTTTAATGTTTTAATGAATGTTTTTGATTCTTTTTAAATCGTGTTTTCTTCTGCATTATGTGTTGATCCTTTTATTGGTTTTATGTGACGCACTTTGAATCACCTTGTTGTTGAAATGTGCTGTACAAATAAACTTGCCTTGCCTTGTTGTAGATGTATGAAATATTTTTAATCCCTTTTTGTTTTTATTTGCATGCACGTAAAACTATTTAGCTTGGATTTACAGGCGTACTGTAAGAGTACTATTGGCCATCTGTGTGTGGCCATATAGCAATTATAAATGCAAAACATTCCCTGTCATCAGATGATCTTTTAATTCCTATCTGGCAGCTACAAACCGCCGGCTAAATTAGGATGTGTGCCCACACTGACTCCTCAATAAATTCAGCCAATGTGAATATTGATGCATAGCATGTCTCTGTTGTAAACATTACCCTGTAGACAGGGCCCATTATGGTGGTTGTTAGAATGCCTCTGGACCATGAGGAAGATGACACTTACTGTGTGTTTACCATCTCAAGGCTGATAACATGATGTGACGGAAGCAGAGCAATTGATTTAATCTTCAACTGCGTGGCAGTGAATGTTAATTTTCCTAGAAGACGTAATCTTTTCCGTGGATGGTTTGTTATAGACATTAGTGTAAACCCTTCTGTCAAAGGAAATATGTCTGTTATCATTTCCCTTTTGTCCCAGCTGAATGGGAGATCAAATGATTTGTGATTACAGATGGTGGTGTTATTTTCAATCCAAAAACGCCGGAACCAGGAAATGTAGACGGCAAATCCGCCAGAATTATTCATGGATCTAATGATGTGCCCACAACTGGCAATTTCAAGAGGGAGAAAATAAGACTTGCATATGAATCCCCCTTTGTCCTTGAGAGCTATTAATAAGAGTAAGTTCACATTAATGGGGACAGAGAGAAAAAGAGAAACAACACAAATATATGGCCAACACAATGAGGGCCCACGTTTTTTTTATTTTATTTACGAGTGCCCCGGAGACACAACGCATGCTAATCACCCAGGCGAGGCCTGAACCTGCGTCTGGAAAAAGTAACAGTGTCAGTGGTAATTACACATGTAGAGTGGGGCTTGTCCAAGCACAATTGAGATGTAAAACAAGGGGAGACAAGTAAATCCGCCGTCCCCCCCTCTATACACTGTTGTGTTGTGCAATGCAGTAGCCCCCCCACTCTTATTCTCTATCTCCCTCCCTCTCTCCCTCTCCCCTTCCTCCTGGAGACAAGACTGCAGCAGCCCCATCAGTCTGAGAGGACAAGGAGTCACCAGTGAGAGAGAAACCTCATTTAACACTGCCCCCTGTTGTTGAGAACCGGGAAGGACGGCTCCGAGGGTGCAGCCGCACACCTCGCTGGCTCCATCCAAACACCAACTTATTCATGAAATGCTTCATGAATACATACATTGCATGCTTTTAAAATGCCGGTCGTTCTACATGAAAAATAAAGCCCCTCTAAGCACGCTACATGTCAATCTGTTAAATCCATCAATGCCTTACATATGATAAATTGTTAGTCATGAGCAGTTTTGAGATTGATGGTTTCACAATAACATCCATATCTTGTTAACTGGCTCGTGCACATGGACTCAGACCTTCAGAGCAAGACTTTAGCCTAGTTACGCTGTCCATGGTTCTGCAGATAGAGAAAGAGAACGGGCAAGAGAGAGGGAAGAGTGCACAGATGTGTGAGAGAAAAAGACAGAAAGAAGCAACTAAATCATTAAGGCAGACGAATATGGATTTACTGTCTGTGCCTCATTGTAATTGTACAGACTCGGAGCATCTCTTTGGTGTTTAGGATGTAAATGAGGACGCCATGTGTGCAGCATGTGTGTTCCGACTGTTCGACTGCAATCCGGCTGCCTCCTTAAACTACCTTTAATGGACGACTGATAAAACACGACGAGGTGAGAGTGGAGGGAGAGACAGAGCTGAGGAGTAAAAAGGAAGAAAAAAAACAAGTACATTTGCTGGCACAACACCCTGAAATTGGTGCTCTTCCCCACGTCCCCTCCCACCACCACCCCAACTCACTGCTATTCTCACCTCCATCCCAATCCCAACCCTTCTTCCCCTCCACTCCCTCAATTGATACTGTCCAGGAGAATAAACGATCTGCAAGTGCAGGCACAGCATGGTGCCAGAGTTAACTTAGCTAGAGTCGGAGAGATGTTTTAAATTGTATTCTCCAAAGGTCACGCTCCCCTTTCTCACAGTCTCTGCCTGTCACCTCAGCTGTGTGTGAAATCCTCGCCTATTGATCCGGCCTCCGACGAGCACGTCCTTGGCCGCAAGCTGCTTGAATCACCGCATGCTGGCGTGGGGAGGCTCCCACACTGCGCCCAGATCACAAAGCGGTTGATAACGGAAGGGAGGGCTCGGAGATGGGAGGGCTAGATGGTGGAGAAAGAGGGATGAAATGGTGAGGGATGACAGAGAGGAATTGGGAAAGTGGGCATTATCTCCAGTATGAACTACAAATTGTTTGCAGATGGAGAGAGAGAAGCCTCCCCCGGGTGTATGAAGCTCTTGTTTTTCAGAGCTTTGAAAATCCAACCGCTCTGTCCTCCCCTCCCTATTCTCGCTTGTTAAACCAAGGCCAAATCACAAGACCCCATGTGTAATTTCTCAACAATGCTTCTGGCCGCCTGGCTTGATGGCTCAATGCTCCCTGTTTGACATGTACTGCCTCAAAGGGAGGTCTGCGCTTTTATTCAGCTCAAACTTGATACCAAAGCTGTAACTCCAAGGCTTTTCTTCTAAATGCAGACTATCCTTCCATTTTGCATGCCCCTCACCTAACCTTTTGAGGCTGTGCCATTGCTTAGAAAGAAATTACATTTTGGCTTAGCATGACAAATTAAAAGATCTATTAAAGCAAGCAAATGTCATCTTTATTTGGCGGGGAGAATCAATAAAGTTGCCAGAGATCCACATCTCTTTATTCGCAACTCTAGTCCGGCGTAAGGGGGGACATTAATCACGTTGCAAAGGATTTGTGTGGTCACTGTGGATCTTTACAAACAGCCGCTTGGGATACAAATAGGCTGAGCGGTTGTTGAATTAGTGCCTTTGAGTTGCCGGCCTGACTGAAGACTCCTGTCCACTTGTGTGTGAATTAGCAATTGATTGCTGCCTTATGTCAAACGCGCAGACAGTGAGTGCCAAAGCGTAGCATTCCTGAGTGTGCGGGAACGAAAACGTCCGCTATCACAAATGCATGCGTGATTAATAAAATTAACAAAGTGTCCTTAAAAAGCCGTTGGGCACGGACACGTTTTAATTCCGGTCTCAATGGGAGCAACAACACGCTTTTAATGGAACATTTGTTTAATTAGTTAAATTCGTCAGTAACCAAGGACGGCTTCTTTCAGGGCTCTGACACAATGTCCTCCCACGCTCGCTTCTTTCATGAGTGTCTGCTATCAGGAGCATGATAATGAACTGCCTCTACCTCTTTTTTAGCCTTGTCGTCAAGCAGTATCATGCTTACAGCCCCGCACAATGGCCACATTGAGGATTGACCTTTGACCTCTAGCTGTATTGCACATAACATATTGAGACGGTCCATCCGTTGTATACTATTGTACATGTGCATGTTGTGCCTCAGCAATGCAAACATGACGAGTACAAGGTCGGTTCAAGACAATTCAATTGTGTCACTTTCAGTTATTGTCATCCAGGGAACTAAATTCCATGAAATTCAGAAGAATTATGTTTTGCTTTTACCCTTACACATTAAATTAACTATTAATTAAGTTTAAATTAACTAGTTTATTTATATTTCAACCAACACGCAATTATCTTTTGTGTGAGCGTGAAATTTAAATTATTATAATTAAAAGGTCTAACAATAATTCAATATTAATGGTTGTAACTGCCGTAAATCTTCCAAAATGAGTGCTTTTACAGGAACGTTGTAATCTTGTTTTCCACAATGCTGCTCGGATTAAAGCCTATTCACACAGAACAATTGCAGTAGATCGGCAACAGCACAATTAAGCAGAGTTCACTTTGGTTTCTCGGAGGTGGACATCGCTTTGACGACGGGAGGGACGGACTCATAACGCTGCTCTCTACTGCCACCATGTGGCGCTATGAGGTACCGCCTCTCAGGTCCGCTCACTTCACCGAGACGTGATTGAAAAGTCTTTATTGTAATTTGTTCATTTGAATTCTCTCTTTGGGCATCGTGGGGTGTGGAGTCCTGCATCAGGTTGGACATTAGGTGAGACTATTATGGGTCCACTCTATAACATGTTGAACACTCACAATTATAGTGATGGATCCTATAACATCTGACTTGTATGTCTTTAATGGGTTCAAACCAATGCTTAAAGAAGAAGATGCAAATCCTCTCAGGAGTTTGCATAGAGGACTTATTTAATACCCTCTTCAATATTGATTAATTTTGTCATTTTATTTAATCAAAACAGAAGGAATTATTTAATCAGATTCAATACGATTCTGACTATTTAATCTAATTTGATCTAATAAAGAATCAGTTTTAATCTAATCTTTCAAAAATGTCTAGCTTTTTACATAATAGTAATATTTATTTCATATTAATATTCATAGTATATGTCCTCAGGTATTCATCATTTTGACTTTGTCTCTGTAATTCCATTATTAGATATTACTCATTATAATAGAGACTGCCCCAAAACGTGTTGGACAAATTGAATAATGGCCTTTGATCCATAGTCATGCAGGAGCATAATCTATATAAGCTTCATAAAGAATTCATGTGGAATCATGAGTTGAGTCATGCTCCTTTTCTTATTGTTTACGCGGCAAATCCTTTAAGTCACATTGAACCGGCATGAAGGATGATCACAGACAGACTCGCGTACAAAAGGGCATGGCCGGCTCTGAGAGGCGCAGATATTACCACATCTGACTCATTTACAGATAACCTCTGTCCTGCAGTTAGCAGGCAATCACAGAAATATGTACAGGATAGAGCTCAAGCTATAAGCTGCAACACAGATAGCTCAACAAGCTACACGTCACCGCCTTCCTTCTACACCCGCACAGAGTGCAGTGAGATAATCACTCTCGTAATGAGTCCCCAAATTAGGAAGTGAACGGCATGGCAGATTAGAGCGGAGCAGAGAGCCAACAAAGGGCTCTGGGAGAGGAGAAGTCGAGTTGATGTAGGAGCAGTAGTGGAGGGATGGAGATGGAAAAGTCAGAGGGAGAAAGAGAGAAAGAAAGTGCTGGCAGATTTTATTCCTTAATTACTTCCCTTGTTAACCCCTCTCAGCAACTCTGTGTCTGGTTCGTGTGCAGGTCAACACTACAAAGTGTCTGGATGAAGAGGCCAGGGACAGTTTAAGCCCACTTCCCCGTGTACCACTGCCTCTGCGATGGATTCTTTCCACTGTCAGTTCCTCCTGCCGCTGTCTCTTCCCCAGATGAAAACTTTGCTGCAGAACCACACGCAGCCCTTGAAGATAATGATCACGGGAGAAGGAGTGCAGGTTATTTGAAGAGCGGTTGCCATCAAAGGCTCCCATTCTCCTGTGTGCAGCCAAGGTATTTGGGGCTTTCAAATGTTGTAGATTTAGTGGAGCCCACATTTTGTTAAGTTCATTTTCACCTTCTGATAGCTGAAAATGAAACAAAATGCAAAGCAGCCAAATGTAAAGCGGCAGGATTGCAGTCAATTCTGGGGTTAAACATGAGGGTGTTTCATTTGCCAGATGTGCTTTGTTGCCTGCAAGCTGTCTATAATTTTCAGAATATTCTCCCATTGCATGGCTCCACAAGCCACTGCACCTGCTTCTCAGTGTCATCGGGATGAAAAATGTATCCAGTTCATTGCATTCAGTTTGTATTTTGTGTGGAGCTGAAACATGTTTTTTTCACCAACAAAAAGTACACTGTGATGGTGGATGTGATCGGAGATTAAAGTGTTGTTATCAATAAGATAAAGTGTACACATATACGTGCACATACACACTGGCCTTGCAGCGCTGAAGGACGTTGTACACACATCTAGCGGAAGGGAGATAAGATGTTCTGCAGCATTGATGCTGCTTTGAATGAGACTCAAGTCAAAAGGTGTAATAAAGTCGACATAATGAAAACTCCGGCTTCATTCTTTACATCGTCTGTGTCGTGACATTTCACAGCGTAGGTTTTGGTTAATTTCATAACGCCTCTCTTTCGCCTATGCACATAGCAGTAAACACTACATGCTGCTGCCCCCGATGACATATGGAAATCCACTCATACATTTCTTTAGAAAATAGCAATATCAATCTGACTAACGGAACAAAATAGAACATGTCAATGTTGAGGCAGAGCTGTCGGGACAGAAACATTGTGTGATGGGTAACCATCTAGCTACAATTTCCAAATAAACAATGATGTGCAGCCAAAAGCTCTCGACCATCACGTCTCACAAATGTCATACAGACTGTCAGACGCATACAGTATGTACATACAGATAGTCCAGAGGGTCCTCGGCTCTTCGACCTGACTTTAAATTGGGCAAGCTAAGTGATCTAAGAAAGCTCAAATAAGGTATAATGGTTGGTGTCAGGCAAGTCAAAAGCTGCCCTCCTGGGATGTGGGCTTGGTACTTCTGTTCTTTGTAGTGACTGATGAAACATGCCAATAGCAAAACAGGACAAGGCTTCTCCGAACCTCAGCACAACTGGGATCCTCAGATAGGCAAGTGCTGAGACTTACTCTCCTTAAAGGATCCAGACAGCTCTGGAGGTAAAGAGTTGGTTGGCCAAAGATGTGTAGTAGCAATACAACACATTGTTAGGGTTTAGTGTGTATGCTGTACGTCCATATGCACTTAACATGTAAAGAATCAAAAGTTCAGTACATTAAAATTGTGTTTTCCACGCACCAAAAGAGTAGCATTAGTTTATGTCTAAAGCTGCACTCAGATCAGCATCTCTCTTAACTCCAAACCCCAATCACTGTTTTGCAGCTTAACAATGTAAATGCATCTTACTATGTAAATCATTACAACAGTTTCAGGGTGTATCTAATAAAGAGATCAGTTGACGGGATAATTTTTAGTGGTGGTAAAACAAACTTCCTCACAACAGATACATCTATGACAGAGAGATGACACCGCATGGTGAACCAAGTTGTGCCATGTTCAACCCATAACGGCTGCACACACTACATATAACGACCAGTAGGAGGAAGCACACACTTTCCCTCCCAACTTCCTGACCTAGTTTCAGCTCTGAGCGTCTAGGACATTTTGTTCTAGTCTCATCCACCGTTCGTTCCCCATTTTCTCACATGAGGGAGATCGTTTTAAGTAGCTTAAAGACCGATAACTTAGGCGACTGAGGCCAGAGGAAAAAAAGAACATATTTCACATGCGTGGTGCCAAGCTTGAGAAAAGGAATGTCTTCTTCCATGTAAACAGTGGATCCACTGCTACTGTGCAATTAAAAGTTCAGCAGTTGTGAGAGTGTGGAGTGAAAAAGGAGTTTAGTTGCTCTTCATTGTTTAGTTCAATTTAATGATTATCTTCATTAACTCTTTAAATGCATTTAAACAGGATTCCATGATTATGTTTTTTTTTATACTTAAAGGATTTGGAGCCTTTCAATTTTCCGTTCATGGTCCATGCCTATCTCGGAAAACGTGCCAATATCTTTATCTACTGTGTATATTTGATTGCGTACGGGTGCATATGTGGTGTTTGCGTGAGAGCGAAACTGAATCATGACAACATTTATCTGTGCTGCTGAACAATGTGTTGTTCTCAGAGAGAAAGAAAGCACTGTTGTATGCACACACACACACACACACACACAGAGAGAGACAGCACTATTTGTTCTGGCCACATTTGTTGAGGAAGCACATGTATGTCTTGCTGTGGGATAGGAAGCAGAGACACTTGCATTGGACTGTCGCTGCGTAGCTCAGTGCAGTGAAAGTATACGGAGAGAAAGTTTGTAAAAGTTCAGCGCTAAGAGGATTATGTTATGTAAAAGCTTTTTGTTGAGTGTGTGTGTGTGTGTGTGTGTGTGTGTGTGTGTGTGCAGGTATCTTGATCAGTGCTGATTAAACAGCCATAACACAAAAGTAGGGTCATGCGGGTGTGTACGTGAAGGGGAGCTGGTGTGATGCGTACATGGTGTCTTAGATGTGGCTTGCTGCCCTCTCTTTGTCCGAAGTGACGTGTCATCTGTTGTTGCAAATCAAAATATCGATGGGTGTGTGGGTGTGTGCGTGCATATTTTACTTTCACAACGGCATCAATGCAGCTATGAAATTAACTTCATCAGAAAAAGAGTGAACTTCAGGATATGAGTGATTTTGACCTCCATGCGCTTCTATTGGGCATCATATTCAATAAATTGCTTCGCTTTTGAGTTCTCGTCTTTAGAGTTAAAGTGTGAGGCTCACTGGAACAAAGCGGTTTGGAAAGCAAAACTCCAACCTGACAACATGAAAGTAACCAGTTTTTCATTAAAGAGCAAAGGAGTCCGGGACGAGTGCTGTAGCTGATAACAAGAAGGAACAAATGACTGCATTGTCCAGGGCCTGTACTTTAACAATAGCAATTGATTGCAGGTCACGTTTAATTCAGCAACAGCAAATGGTGATGGGAACGAAGCATTCAGCAGATGGCCATTTGGCAAAATTCCTCTCCAGGGAAGATATTTGGGCTAAGCAGATCTCCGGCAATATGTTTGTGTGGCACTATGAGTGTCTCTATGTCACCGAGCAATAAGGCAAAGCTGTCGGCAGACATATCCCACAGCTGAACAAAAAGTACTGAGCAGCCACCACTAAACCCATGAAAGCCCTTGCCAGTCAGCCAAAACAGCAGCCTTTGTTCAATGTATCACTAATCTTCCTCAAACCGTTAGGATGAAGCACATTGTGCTTACCACCCTTGTGGTGACAATGCAGATTAGAGACGTACAGGGAAATGAGCTGCAGGATGAAATGTTGTGAAATTAACTCGTCTGCAGGAACAAAGCCAACTCACAGACGGCATTTAGACAGCAAAGTAAATGTGTTTTTGTCAGTACCCCCGTGGTGTGTGTTTCTGTGCTGCTGTTTTTGTTCTGCACATATCTCGCAGGACCGCAATACAATTACGTAAAAGCCGCGGTTATAAATGGAGGCCAAAGTGCAGTTGTCTTAGATCACCTTGAGACTCATTATTGTCACCAGTAGAGGTGGCCAGCCAGCCACGCCCACCTCGTTTGACTCACTCCGTTCACCTGCACACACAGCTGTCTCCAGTTGTCCACAATCAGACCTGTATTTAATCACCACTCTCACTCTCTTTCTCTGCCAGATTGTTTTGATGTTCTTACTCAACCTTCCAGCGTACCTACCTGACTGTCCGGAGCCGATCTTGCCCGTCCCAGACTACCCGACTCGCCTAATCCTCGTGTTCCCGTGCTACAGTCTGACGTCCCGGTGCCGACCTTGCCCGTCCCTCACAATCCGTATCGAGTATTGTCCAAGTCTTGTTGTTCCACGCACCATTAAAGTGTGTCATTCCAGTTCTCTGCTGCTCGTGTCCTTCGTTCTGCGTCTGGGTTCGACACTCACCCGTGATAGAACAATCTGGCCCAGATCCCCGGCGCCGGAGTATCAGGTCGGACAAGAGGTGTTGCTGTCAACCCAGGACCTCCCACTGCAGGGGGAATCCAAGAAGCTGATGTCCAAGTTCATAGGGCCTTTTCCCATTGAGAGGATCGTCAACCCGGTAGCTGTCCGGCTCCGACTACCGCGGGCCATGCGGGTACACCCCACCTTTCACGTTTCTCGGATTAAGCCGGTCAGGCAGAGTCCCTTGGTGCCGGAGACACCTCCGCCGCCTCCTCCACGGTTCCTGGAGGGAGGGCTAACCTACGATGTACGACGGATCATCCGCTCCCGTCGACGAGGAAGGGGTTGCCAATATCTGGATTGGGAGGGATACGGTCCCGAGGAGAGGGCCTGGGTCCCAGCAAGACACATCCTGGATCCCGGGCTCATCCAGCGCTTCCATCGGCAGCATCCAGACCAGCCCGGGCCCGGAGGCCGGCCAGGGGGTTGCATTCCGGGAGGGCCAAGGGCGGGTCCTCCCAGGAGCCGGGAGGAGGACTCCACGGAGGGAGACGGGGTCTCGGGGTCGCCCGAGTACTAGCCCACCTTCTGGGGTCGCACACCCTGGTTATGGACACTGGGGGATGTCAGGAGACGTCCCTTGAGGGGGGGGTTCTATCACCAGTAGAGGTGGCCGGCCAGCCACGCCCACCTCGTTTGACTCACTCCGTTCACCTGCACACACAGCTGTCTCCAGTTGTCCATAATCAGACCTGTATTTAATCACCACTCTCACTCTCTTTCTCTGCCAGATTGTTTTGATGTTCTTACTCAACCTTCCAGCGTACCTACCTGACTGTCCGGAGCCGATCTTGCCTGTCCCCGACTACCCGACTCGCCTAATCCTCGTGTTCCCGTGCTACAGTCTGACGTCCCGGTGCCGACCTTGCCCGTCCCTCACAATCCGTATCGAGTATTGTCCAAGTCTTGTTGTCTTGTTGTTCCACGCACCATTAAAGTGTGTCATTCCAGTTCTCTGCTGCTCGTGTCCTTCGTTCTGCATCTGGGTTCGACACCCGTGATAATTATTAAAGGTGTGTGCCTCTGTTTCACTTACAGAAAACATGTTGCCTGCACATTCCTCATCGACCTGTCTGTGGTCGCTTTGCAAAGTGAAAGCACTCATTCTCAGAACATGTCGTCCTTGGTTGTTTTTTTACAAAAGGAACTGGCTGAAAACCACCTACACACATACATACATCAGCCTTCATGCACGGAGGGACATCATGAACAATATGTAGTTATGTATCTGTTGACCATGAAAGGAATCTGCGCTGGAAAACTTTCTATGGGAGATATTTTCTAAGGTTCTGTTCATACACTGGTTATGCCAACAGACCTTCTGTGATAAGCCATGAAACTTTTGAAAAGAGGCCAAGCAAAACTTTATATTTGAGTTCATCAAGCTTGAATAGAATGGTGCAAGGATTCTCCCTTAAGAATATGAAAATGCAAGTTGTGAGTCTTTTGCAGGTACTTTATCATCGTATAAAACGCAACAATGAAATAAACCCGGAGATTGAGCTGTGTAATGATGCAACATTACAAGTGTGAAGTAGTCAAATGTGACCACCTTCTCAATGACAAATGTGTACTTTTTTAAAGGTGTCTAAATGTACAGTCAAAGGAAGGCGGGAGCACTGACTCTACCACTTATTATAACCCTGCTATACAATGCAAAGACTGCATTGAAACCAGCCAGGTCATGTGAGACGGCATGCCCAGGAGCTTATAGTACCCAACATGTGTATGCAGTGGTTTGTGTGTACTGTGCACTTGTTTGGTTTGCCATGTTGTGTTTGAGTACAGTCTCAAGGTTGTTGATATTGTGTTCTCTCACACTGAGTCTGTAGCGTTGCCAACTTGACCTTAAATCACTCAACCCAATGGAAAGCAAGGACGCTGTGCCAATTGCACCATCATCACACAACCACAGCTTTTTGAAAAGCTCAAGGGCAATGGGGAAAACATCCAGTTTGAGCTGTCGGTGTAGGCCACGCAGCCCCCAAAACAACGTGAAACTACCTAAGGCTGTAAAAGTACTTTTTTTATGTGAACTTGATGTTAAGGAGGGTGTAAAAATCGGGTTGAAATCTATTGCATCCTGTGTCTAGGGCTCACATTCACCACCTTTCTGATCGATTTAACAGAGGAAACCGGCTACTTCTGAGCTACAAGCTGCAGTAACATGTGGCTAATATACAGTAGCTATTGGCAATTCAACATGTCTATGGGGCCCCTGTTGATGTTGGCAATCAAGCCAGTTATTAGAGATAATATGTCAATGTTCATAGTTACAAAGACGAGAAAAGATATGTATACATATTGAAATATTTGACTCAATACAGTCGTTGCATTACAGAGAAAAAGCAAATGATTTACTGGTGATACTTGCAGGATTTGTGTGACTATGTCCTCTCTATATAACCGAGACACTAGTGAAAATCCACATTCTCATAATTCTGATGCAATCTTTATAATTTTAAGTTCTGAAGACGCACTTGGCCCACTGCTTTTTCAGGACGCAGCGGTTTCAACACGTCTACTGATCAGCAGGCTGCCAAGACAAACTCTGCAGAATCTTCTTTCATGTGAAGTCGAAATGAAATGGTTTGTCCTCCGTCGCTCTGTAAAGAACGTGTTCAACCTATTGAGGACATTTCAGTGGAATGATGGTTTTTGAGTTGGCTCTGATGTCATGTTCTACAGCACATTGGCATGAAAACAGAAAGAGAAAGAAATAGAAGACAAGGTCATACAGGGAAGAGAGAGATAGTGGAGAAAGGGGGCAGTGGTGTGACTTCACTATATCAAATAATTGGGTGCTGTACCAAAAACACAGTTTTTTTTCTGGTTGCCTCTGATGTTTTGGCATATCAGGAAACAGAATAAAGAAATTAGGTCTCACAGTAGCACAGTCATTATACAGTATCTGTCCAATTTTAAGAACGGGAGACACTTTTTTAACAGAACAACCATCATGCTTAGAAAATGTTTGAAACAACGTTGTCAATAGCTACAATTGGCTATAGTTTCACATTTGGTTTAAAAAATAATAAAAATAATAAAAGGGAATTCCCTATAGGTTCACACTTAATCATATGTTCTGTAGAAATTAGCTGACTGAAATGGGCTTGCATTGATGATAACCTCCTTTTAAGACACATCCTACTTCTGCCAACTTCAGCATTCATCCACTGGCGCCGTATATGCTGTGTTACATTAATAAGGCCTTGACGTGTATTCGCCCTGATGATTAATGGGAGGGATTTTGCAGGTGATCGGGACATGGTCCCTGGTGGGCTCTTGCATTTTAAAGTCCCTGTGTACCAAATGTGTGGCTAAATGGCACACTTTTCCTACCCAACGTGTTGAAGTCTTGTTTTTTGCTTTTTTATTCCGGATGTCCACCCTATTGTCATCACACAGCCTTCCTGTGCGCTCCCCTTCTTACTCTACGGTTTCTGTTTTACTGTGTCTTAATGTAAGATTGTCACACACACACACACACATACCTAGTTTAGGTTGCTATAACCAGTGGTTGGTAGTAATCCTCTCCCCACTATTTTATTGTTTATTACTCGTAGGAGTACAGAAGTACAAATAGTTCCACTGAGAAGTGAGAGTGAGGTGGGGAGAGCAGGCAGACTTCAGAAAGAAAGCACACAGCTAAGAACACACACACACGCACACACACACACGCACACAATCACTGGTGAATCATCTCAGTTCTCTCTAGAGCCCAGATGCAAATCAACCCAAACAGTGGTGGCACGCAAGCAGCAGCCGTCTGGGCGTTGTGCCAGTCTGCGAAAGGGAGACGCAGTGTGACACAGGCGAGTTCATGCTGTTTTCCCACTCAGCAGGTTTATCGGGGATGAGTAAAAAAAGACATGTGATCTGTGAAAAAATGGAAACAAAAAAGAAGACATGGGTACTATCTCATGGCATGTAGTCAGGAGTTCAAGTCCCGTGCAGCTGAGTCTTGTACTCCTGCACAGAAACAGGAAGGATTAAAAGTGTGTGTTGCAGCTCTGTTATACAATGTATTATTTGATCATTAAATAGTGTTGTATCTGCTTGTTTTAGCAGGTTAGACAACCTGCTAAAACAAGCAGATACAATCCTATTTAAGCACTTTGGGATGAGACTTTTATTACAAATGTAATTTACCATGGGGCATGTAGAAAACATCTCCCATGTATCATGAGATATACATATTTGTAGACAAGCAAAGGTGTTGCAGGATACTATGACAACTAATACAGTGTACTATGTTAACTGACACACTTAGACTTGGCATACATCACACACGTATCCACCTAAGTGCTCATTTCAAGAGGAATGCATTTAGTCTGTCTGGCTTTTTGTTCTATGTGTCACATTTGAGAACTCAGGCTTGTTGGTTGTGTCCTCAGATGACAGATACACCCTCTGGGCATGAGCCAGGATGCAGTACAAATCTGCACCTCTAGGGGGCTCACTGGTTCAAGATTCCTCCCTCATAGCTGCAGGAGAGGAACTGAGGATCCTTAAAGCGGCTGTAATGATTATTTAACATACAACTGGGCGGCAAGCTCTTAGTTTTGACAGCCGTGAGACCCTATTTAGCAAAATGCACTCTGTTGTAATCATCTTGCATTGTTATAAAAGCAAAAATCAATGCAGTGGATCCCGACTGAGGTTGTGAAGGTTCAAGGTTCTGCTGGTTTGCTTAATCAAATGAATGCAGTCAACAACCTGCAGCTATTAGGACACGAGCAGTGCTGTGGGTTCATGATCCTGCATGATTGAAGGAATAGATTTATGAAAGTTGGGCCTTTATAACTAATCTTCTGGTGCTCAGTCGCCTGCTGAAGTTTGGCTGTTGGCTGCTGTGCACAGGAGCCTCAGGCCTCTAGAGGGCTCACTCATACTACCTGCGCTACCTGTGCCTTTGTGGCGTGATGCATCAGTGGTTTAGAGGTTGACTTCTTGCCTCCCATGTGAGAGGTTTACATTCTATTACTGGCTTATACAAAGTTTTCACACAGAATATTGGAGCAGCTTGCTGTCCTAATAACTGGTCATTTCACTGAAAAGCTGGATTTCTTTACGACCAACCAAAACACTTGCCAGTGACAAAAACGTGTCCCATCTGTGGGCAACAGCAGACAACTGCTCATACTGTAAATGTTCCGGGTGTGAATGTGTGGAACCAAATGAATGCGAAGCAAAGTGTTGCTGGCAAACGCATGCATCCTGAACTAAGTTTTCCTGGATGTGCAAAGTTTGGAAAGGCAAATGAAGGCTTTTTGATGACATGAATGTGGCGTTAGGGAGCTGTGACATTTCAGTAACGCGTGTTGTCAGTGGAGCGACCAAGCTGACTAGTGCCAGCATGTAATCACCTCCGCGTCCTCCCCGTATCCTGACAAGTGTAGCCGGAGCCAAATGACTGGATCTGCTGTGTGTCTCTAACAGCCCTGTCAGGGTCGAGCTGACCATTAAACAGCAGCAAGGAGTTCTGGGAGGACAGGGACGACGATGGAGATGTGCAGGAAGTAGAGAAACAGTGTACATGCTTGAACATTGTACGTGTTTTGTCAGTGGGTGTGGGTTCTGACACTGATCAATAATGTTACAGCTCATGTAGCAACTTGGCCGATGTCATCACAACAACTTAGCACCAGCTGCCAGGAGCTCTTTAACTTGCACACAAACAAACACTGCCTGGCTGGGATTTCACAGCTCCTTTATAAAGCTGCTTTTTTTGGGAAGGTAATCTCCCCCAATCGCTTTTAATTTCTTTGGCTTTTAGTGTTCCCATAAGAGATTCCTCTCCTTGGCAGACAAAAAGGCCCTGCTTTGAGTTTGAGTGTGCCAAACTGCTTGAAGGAACCAATTTTAGTGAAAGCTGAAAAGAGTATATGAGGGTAAGCCTTTTCTCTGAAACAGTGAACACAGAAGACCTCAATCGCTACTGGAAAACCCCATGGAGTCACTTTCAGTTTAGTTTTCTGTTGGGATGTCATGTGACAGACACCACTCTGGCTAACACCACACACACTCCCAGTTACTGTAAGCAAATGGGATTTACGATTATAAGGTTTTGGGCAATGACTGGCTTGTTTACTTTTCTAGACCACTAAGCTGTTTACAGAGAAGTGTTTCCTGTGCATACTAGTAAAAGTATGAATGTGCGTGAAGATTGTCTAACTGTGTGAGATGCAGTCTGGTCTCACCCAGCATTCATGGATTTACCAATGAAAAATAATGTTCCCTAGTTTGTAGATATCCCGTGATATTATTTTGTATGTTATCTCAATGAACGAGGAACTAAGAATAAGGCAAAAGCACACATGCATGTACAGGTGGAGGTGGATTTTTTTTTTTATATAAATCTTTCATCCAGGAATCCGCTGTTCGTTCTCCTCGAGAAACGAGAGGTCAACATTTTTGTCATGTTATTGTCACATAACATGAGAACGTAACGGCACTTCCATGATCAACCCATACAACAATCCTTTACCAAATCTAACTGAGTAGTTTTGGAGCCTAAACCTTATTGAGTTTATTTAGAAAAGACAATATGAAGAAATTGACAGGTGTTACTGGCTTTTGTAGGAAAACACACGAAAAATAAGGAGATACATTTCATCAGATATCAAACGAACTGTCGTATGAGGATACATTGCCCAATGAAGTGTATGCCCCTTTAAATAGATAAATATAATTAGAAAGTTAGTATTTCATCATTCAGCTCAAATGGTGCCACTCACAGATCTGATCTTTCACCAGTATTTTTATCACAGGAAGCAAAACCACCCTAAGGTGTGGCCTTGGGCTGGCCGGGGTCGTTTTGACACTGTTCTTGATTGCTGTCACAGATAGAGGAAGTTTGTGGTCACAGAGAAGTTACCTCAGTGTCTCAGAAGCTGTACATCGCAGGGCGTGATGGGAAAATGTAGAGCTGTCGCTTCACTGTCACATGTTCCACTTCTGCATATCGCTGGGGTATAAAAGCCGGAGGAGTTATTCTCGTACTCACAGCACACCCGTGCTGCAACAGGTTGAGTATCTCAGTGTGCGGTATTGCTATAGGATATTGCGAATCAATGTGTTACCGTGTTGTACTTTTTAACAAATCTAAAAGGAATGGTTGTACTACTTATATCACTATTTTGATATAACAAGCTTAAAAAATAAGAGGATTTGTGCAATTACACCTGTTGTTTGAAGTACATCTAGAGACACTTAACCTTTCAAATTTACAGGTTTTTATTTTAAGAAGAAAAAGTAAAATGTCCATGCATATGGTTTTGTCTTGTTTGTCTCCCGGACAGAAGGAAATGTAATTTTGTAAGAATGAAAGCTGAGATTGGAATATATGTGTATACGTTTGCATGGCTGTGTAAGTGTAAATGCATAATTCTAAACTTGTTTTTATGTTAATATATTCATGTGTGTCTGTGCTTGTATACTTAACTCTGTAAGTGCTGCCTGTGTACCACTACAATAGGAAAACAGCACTGCATGACACCTTCAAACTCGTGGGCAAACATAGGCATGATCCACTTGATTCCTCCCAAATGAACCCAAAAGCAAACTTCACAAATCAAAACGTTCCTCCCTTGATTGATCTATTCCCTGAAAATTGTAGTGTGAAATGTCTCTCAATTAAATATTTCCCCACAAAGAGAGTCCAATTTAGACTTCTGCATTAGGAAACCTTTGTAATCTACTGTTGTGTAACTTTGTTTAACCTCCGTCTTTGCTCCAGAAAACGACTACTGGAAAAGTGGAAAGGTCATAATTTGTCAGGCAGTGAAGCAGTTGGCCTCCAGTTAAAAAAAAAAACACTCTTCATATCCTGCATAACAGTACTATTAAACAGCACATACCCAACATGAAAAGCTTGTTTATTATATAAAGGATTATGAGCCTTGAAGTAGCTCTTTCATTTTGCTGCACGGATACTGGCAACATCTATTTGGCTGACATCTTGCACTACTTTAATGAAAAAATAAAGTTTATGAAAATATATTCCAACTGTTTCATAACATGCCGTAAATTAACTTACCAGGCAACATAAGATTTTATTTATTTTCTACTTTAGTTCCCATTACAATCCTCCAAAGCATGCATGCATACTATCCAAACCGCTTGCTGAACTGTCCCAGTACTCTGGGACATTAGGCTACAGCAGAGTGAAGGGCTTTTCCGACCACATGTGAATAAATTGTTCCTAAATCACACATCAATTTGAACATTTTATGAAAAACTCCTCCATCTCTACGAGTCCACACGGAAGCTCCAAAGGTTTTCGAAGTGCATATTTCAGCCAACCAACAAAATAATGACTTTTGCTCATGCAATTGATATGTTTTCTCGGACTGTCATGTTCTAACAACATATTAATACATAGCAGATGATCTGGTTTGTGATGGAGAGTAGCCTAAAAAAGGGGGATGCTAACATACGTCCTTGTCAAGGCAACCCATAGAGAACCAGTCATTACCAAGTGCATTATCGTTATGCTATGAACATTATAGTTGTAAGACATAACAAACTATATATACAACCTGGCCTTATAGGCCAGTGCTCTGTTGCCATACCTGAAATGAAATGTCACCACCTCAGGATTGCCACTGTCTGAGCTGGGCGTCGGCTCCTTCTCCATGATGTCATCTTGGATGGCAGATGAGGTATGAGCAGTCACATAGGGTCACATCTGCATACAGGCTATATACAGACACACGCACACAACTAGGAGTATTTAAAACTGTTATTCTTCCTCTAGGGATTCAAAGTTTTTGAATGAAAATAGATCACGTGGTTTGTGTGATTTTTGGAAATTAACATATACATTTAGTGAATAGCTTCACAAAAGCCTGAAATACAGTGTATAAGTGATCAAACATAGTTGTTCTGCTTTGATGGTTTTAACTCACAGGCTTAAAAAAAGGCAAGATTGACTAATATTTATTTGATTTCCTTTAGTCTGCTGTTGATAGTGACTGTACATATGAATAAGTTATCCTCCATGTTTCATTATGTTTGAATCTTTTGCTGAGTCATTTCAACATCATTTGTGTCATCTGGTAAGCCCGAACAGGTCGAGCATATTTGTATGCCACACTATGTGTCGAGTTTAGTATGCACACACCCAAACTCGCACGGAATCTGCAACTCCAAAACTCACACTTCACACACACACACACAAACAAGCCATGTCCTCACCTGCAGCTGCACCGGTCTCAACTGGCTGGAACCGCCCTGCAGTGGCTGTGTTGACGCTCTCCAGGGAGACACTATTAATTGGTCATTTGTTTTTTCACCTGCCTGGAACGTTACATAACTTTCGGCAAGCTGGTAGCAAGGTCACAACGCCTCACACAAGGGCAAACATTAGTCCCTAATCCACCTGCTGTGAGCGACACAGCAAATGTTTCTTTGCAGCATCTGTGGATCATTTCTAAAGGTGTAGTTATGGGTGAAAGTGCTAACATTTCAACATCATGAAACCAGATAAGTGTGTGTGTGTCCATGTGTTGTTCTTCAGTAGATGTGTTCACGTGTTGTGTGCGTAACTCATCAGATAAACACTGATATGTATTGTACACAGAGTCAATAGTAAATGGGAACAATGTGCACAAACTGCAGTCGCCTCAAATCTCCCTTGCAAAACACTGAACAGGTTGTGTGTATAACAACGCACGCCTTCAATGGTTACTCCCACAGTGGATCAGGTTAATGAGTACAGCAGGTCTCAGGTTGTAGTTGAAGAAGCCAGGCCTACAGTTGGACTCCTTATTGGTTTCATAAGGAGGGTTTGGGCGCCAGTTGGCATACAGTGAGAGGGGAAGTGAATGTTTGCTTAATGCACTCCATTTCAATGGGAAATCTCTGTAATAGGTCGTGTTTGCCTTTGGAATGGAGTCATAAGTGAATATGACCAACTTGCTAAAGAACTGCAGCAGTCTCCTTAGACTACATTCATTTGACCTCTTTAAGTACAAACTTACCTCAAACTTTCTAATGATTTTTTCAAAACCCATATCAAAAGAATAAAGCAATCATCATGCAACTTTTGACTAAAAATGTCAGCACAAGATAGTTGTGCAAGATAGTCCCTTAAGTATTTTCCCACGCCCTGAAATCTGTTGCAAAATACTGTAGTTGCCAACTCGAAAGTTACAATGCAACTTGCATTGTGTTTCTCACGTTTGGATGAAATCATGACATATGTGAGGAAGAGAAAAATGGAACTCACAGTATATTGCTATATTATCTTAAAGTTATTGGTATCTCCTTCAATTCAACTAAAATCTTTATTTTATTCACACTATTATTCGTCACTATTGTCTGCACCAAAAGTTTGCATTCCAAGCATAGTGATCTCTTGGGCAATATTTCTGATTCAGTGTCTTTTGTGAAAGGTCCTGTCTTTACACCCAGTGTGCAGTTAGACCATTGCTCCATGTGGACTGGCACATGCCTCTGTGCACGTGAAAAACATCACAACGTGAGGCCTCAGTGCCTCTGATCTGAAAAAACTCCATCTGACCCATATATCACTTTGCTAATATATTCTGCAGCCATTTCCTACATTAGCTATTCAGGCTGTTTACCCCGACATTAGAAAGGTTGCTCCTTTACAGCTGTGGCAGTGTGTGGCGTGTGAGACCGTGTGTGTGTCATCATGGCAAATACTGCACCTTGAGACACGTAGCAGGAAGTATCACATAATTAGTTTTGAGTACTTTGCCAGGTGTTGTATAACTGTCTGTCTGTGAACAGATTTTGTCAACATGATGGCGTCCCAACCGTGCAAGAGGCAGTCAACGTTACAGGTGTGTCATTGAGTTCAAACCGAAGGCCGAGTATGAAGATGAGGGTGGTCCGAGCCAGAAGAGTTGAAGCGGCCATTGCCGTTCCACTTCAAGCACATGGCCTTATTTGCCGTTGTGGCCCCTATTGCAAGATTAAATTAAGTTACATTTTTGATTTATATTGGGAAATATAACTTTATTTGAAATTTAGAGATATTCTCTTGACCAAATCCACTACACAGATGTAGCAGCCATGCTCACCTTTAAATGGGGTTATAATAAACTGATTCTGGGTACACTAGTGCCGCATAGGCTTTCAAAACCAGTCAAAATGTCCTTATCCCCTCCTTCCCAATCGGCTTTGAAATACACCCCTGATTACCCTCTCTCTCCACTTCTGTCCCCTTCAACTATGCACTTGTTTTGCAAATGTCCCTCTGCGGGAGGTGCTGGAAGGAGGCTGTGAGTTGTAGCCAGTCATAAAGCATTGTGAATGGATGAGCAGCTTGTACCAGACACATACAGGGTTGTTAGCTGTCTGGATCCTGGGACTTAATCCGTACGCTGGTAGGAGTTAATAAGGGTTTAGAGGCTGGAGACTGTCTGTTTAAGCAGAGCTTGAATGCCCTGGCAGGGTTGATGTGGCATTCAGGAATGTCCTTGCAGTCAAACACGTGTGGGTACCCACATGTACCGTGTACTGCACAGTGACCGGCACTGAAATGTGATTGGACACAGAAAATACTCTTATTGCAATACTTGTATGCCATGCCTAGTTATCACTTAACTTAAACCCCTTTTATTTCAGTAAACAGATACAGTATATTAAGTGGTTTCCTTATAAATATAACAGCTGAGTGGTGAAAAAAGTTCTTCTCGTCACATCCGTCCTCATCACTTTTACAGTATGTAACAGTCCCAACCTATCTCATGCATCCCTCTCGAGTGAGCACCTCGCAGAGTGGTGACAAAAGGTGGGTGTACGTTTCCATGCCTGCCAACCTCTGGCGGGTGTCCGATTACCCATCTCTGAGGACAGGAAGTCAGGCGTCGTCGCTGCCAAAAGGCTCGGGCATTGCATTGGAAACCCCTCACAAGAGCATACAACACACACACATACGCACACACACGCACACACACATTCATGCACTAAGCAGCATGGTGCTACTAATCTATTAAGCAGGAGTATTGCTCACTGTACCTGCTCAGCTCCCCAGGGTCTGTCTGGGAAATGCAGTAAATCACACACAGTTTTTCTTCACACACATTTTTATTTTCCTCTAGGCCGTTTGGCTGTCAACACTGACTACAGCAAAAAATAATAATAGTTTGACAAAAAAAAAAAGATATAATAGAAAATGGCCTTTATATTTTTTTACACCAAACAATATTGCAATTCTTCATCTTTGTGTGGTTGGTGATGGATGAATATGGTGACGAATGATACGCTATGTCTTCCACACATTATGGTTTTAGTGTTGCTGATGAATGATTTTAAGACTTTTCTATGGTTGCTATTATTCTAGTTAAGAATAAGAGGACATATCCTTGTCCATAATTGGACAAGGATATTTTTGCACTGTTACTGTGCTTGTGCCCACCATGCCCCTCAGAGAGCTAGTGTGTGTGTGTACAGGAGCTGCCAGACTCTGTAATGCTATCAATCATTATGGGATGTTCCAGGAAGTCGAGGGAAGGGCTCCCTTATTGTTTCCTCTTACAAAGAACATTTGTTTCTTCTGCGTAGATGTCGGTCACATTAGAATATTATTACTGTCAGCAACACTTTTGTTTGTTGTGTTGCCGTTTTTTCTGAGTGCATGGGTTTTGCAACTTCTCAGGCTTCACTGTGGATATCACAGTTGAGCGATGATCTCATGCCTAATTAAAGAGAAGACTTGGCACTCTCTCAGAGGGTGTTCTTGCCCTCTGGATGTACATTTATATCATAATTTAGCAAGTAGTAGATGAACTCTGGCTGATTCTGATCATTATACATGTCACATCACGTAATACCTTAAACTGTCCCTCGGTACCGACTCAATCAGTTAGGGAGTGTATGATATTCAAGACTTACCTGAAGTTCAAAGCAGATGGTGGTGCTTTGTGGGTAAATCAACCAATGCACTTTTTGTTACATTATCACCTCAGATAGCTGCATGTAACAACATGATCAGATTGGATGACATCAAGGTGAAAAGAACAAATAGCATCTCATCTTCTCAACTGATTTGTGGTTGAGAGCAGATACGTCTTTGATCACAGAAGACAATTTGATTAGTTGTAATTGTATTAATTTATGTATGACATGCAATAACTCATGAACTCTCATCATGATGAATTATCATCAACCAGCAAACAAGTTGTTTATTCGCTGCAGCACCAATGAATATGATGTTGTTGTTTTTTTAAACCATGCAATTGAGAATTAAATTACAAACTATTTTATTAAGTTTATTTATTTTAGATTATTGTCATTAAACATGTTGTTTCTGTGGGCTCTAAATTCACAAAATGTAACCTCTCGCTTCAAACAAAGGCTAAACAAAAGTGCACTAAAGGAAAGGCACATGGACCACCTTATCATGGTTGAACATAATGAACAGGAACAGCCTTGTTTCCCTTGAAGTCAGCTATTAGCAGAAAGGCCTGCCATAGGAAGCAGGCCTCCCCCGCCTGGTAGAGCTGCAATATCATCTGTCTTTTTGGCTGCGTTGACTCTCATTAGTCTAGATCTGCTGATAGCCGCACAGCAAAAACTAGCACCGACCTACTCCCCACATCTCAGGCGTCACATCTCAAACCAGCCATACAGCCAAAGAAGAACAAAACACAACCCTGTATCAGCAATGACCTAAACGTGCCAGGTGAGTTCAAACAATAGCTGGAGCGACACTGGCACAGCCACGTTTATATTTCAAGAACAAATCAGTCCTTAAAAGGAACTATTTGTACTGTGTGTGTGTGTGTGTGTGTGTGTGTGTGTGTGTGTGTGTGTGTGTGTGTGTGTGTGTGTGTGTGTGTGTGTGTGTGTGTGTGTGTGTGTGTGTGTGTGCGTGTGTTTGTCTGTGTGTGTGCGTGATTGTTTTCCCCCATGCACGTGTCCCAATACAGCCACTGCAGGTGAGCAGACAGTCAGGTTCAGCAACCATCGGGAACCTTATACTGATGTGGGTCGGACACACACACACACACACACGCACACGCACACACACGCACACACACACACGCACACACACACACAATAGAAAGCCAAGGACTTTGGCAAATGGACCATATCCATATCCAAGAACCTGGATACAGTATACACCCATACGGTTCCTTGGAAATGCACACTCTCACCACACCATGCAGCTCCCCAGCACCTTTACTTAACATTGATCGCAGACCTTGGCCCAGAACGGTTGGCACAGGACCAAAGATGCAGGAGAGGATCCAATGACCAATTTATACTCAGTGTGCTTAGCAGTGGGTAACATTACTTTTAGGTATTGCATGTTTACGACCTTGGGATCCGGTCCAACAAAAATACAATATTATTGGAAGCTGCATAGATACTTATTTCCAATGCAAAACAGGATTTATATATATATAATTTGATCTCATGCTTTTGGGATATTTTATTTAAACAATGCCAAGTGACCTCAATGCTGCAGCTCATCATCACCTAACTGAATTACCTAAAGTACATTTACTTACATGACCGCTGAAGGCTGCATAACTCAAGGCTTCCCACTCTGATTAACCTCACTTAAGCCTACACCATGTCTCTCTCACAGTGTGTGTGTGTGTGTGTGTGTGTGTGTGTGTGTGTGTGTGTGTGTGTGTGTGTGTGTGTGTGTGTGTGTGTGTGTGTGTGTGTGTGTGAGTGTGTGTGTGTGTGTGTGTGTGAGTGTATGTGAGTGTGTGTGTGTGTGTATGCAGGAAAGTATCTGCAAACTAATACGAATTACTGCAGAACTGGATATGTAGGATAAACTATTTCATTCAGCATTTCTGGCATTAACAATTTAACTGGCTGAATAAACATTATATTTGGCAAACCTCCCATTGAACATACCAGTGTAGTGCCTCTTCAAAACGTGGACATTCACAAGGGCCGATTGCTTAGCCTCCGGTGTTGCTGCTGGCGGCTTTCTGGAGAAACGGCTCTACAAACAGCTCCGCACTCAACACTTCACTCCCTGGGGAGCAATGCACCTGCATGACATCGCTGAGTCCCATAGCAATGCTAGAGTAGAGCTACCATTAGGGTGCAAATGTTCACACAAACATCGGCAGAGAGCGAGCTGTACCCAGCATGCTGTTTGATAGTGTTACTATTAACATTAACAGTTACTATTGCAGCAAGCAACAGAGAGCAAGCTCTACCTAGCACGGCTAATGGCAGTTCTCAATACACTACACAGTCTGTTCATTCTAATATTAAGTCCTAGTATACATACATACACACATGCATGCATGCAAACGTCTACACATGCATGCATATTGCATACATGCAGACATACAGACATAGACTTCCTCCATTTTTAGTTAGAATACAATTAGATGTTCTGGTAGTTGACACTTGGCTTGAGTGTAAGGCTTTTGTTTGTTCCAAAGACGTTCTGTTTCTTTGCGCTTCCCTCTGTATGTCGAGTGGCTGTGTGGGTGTTTTTCGCAGCCTTATGGCTGGTGCCCTGCCAGTGACCGTACTTTGAACCAGCAGCAGCTGGGGCGTGAGCACAGCCAAAGATAGAAGGCTAGCTGGAGCAGAGAAGGGCAGACCAGCCTCTCTCTCTCTCTCTCTCTCTCTCTCTCTCTCTCTCTCTCTCTCTCGCGCTCTCTCTCTCTCTCACTCACTCCTGTGCTCTCTGTTTGTTTCTGTCTCTCTCACACCCCTCACCCCCCTCCCTGCCTTCCTTTCTTCCTCTGAACCACGTCACTGATCTTGCTCTACTAAAAGAAAAAAGACAACTCTTTTACGCTCTCAGACCCACAGACTGGGGATGCCAAAACATTTTTTTACCTAATGTCTAAGTTTTAAACTGATAGCCGTCCCAGACACTAATAAGTCAACAAATTCTCAATTGTGCGTTTTAGAATTTCCTTTTGACGTTTTTTTTTCTTTGGAGGACACTCAGATTATGGAAATGCTTTTATATTTCCAAAGAGATGTTCTTTTCAGCCGACAGGGTGGCCTCTAATGTTAGTGTTGGAAATGTTTGGATATTCTCTCTTTTTCTTCTTTTCTTCCCTCCACCTCTTCTTTGTCTTACTCTTATGTTGCTTCTTTATTGAACTCTTATGCCTCAACTATTGTTTTTTTTACGTCGTAAAGAGAAACGTTCTGAGTACAAACAGGAACAATATAAAGCTGAAGCTATTTGCTAACAATAGTGTTCAAACTATTATAAAAGGTGTGATCTTTACACCTGTTTTTGTTTTGTAAAACAAGCAATTGTTGTTGTTGTTTCTCCAGCGGAGTCTTGTTCTAAAATTAGCTTTTACCTCTACCCCAAATAAAATGGTCACTAATGCGCCACAGATTTCCTCTTCCCCCACTCCCTTACATCTTGCTCACTCCCTGTTTTGTCCTTCAAGATCTGCTGAGTCAGCCACAGGGAGGAGTTGCAGCTCTATAGCCTCCAGCGGCATTTGCTATTTTTTTAAAGTGGAAGTCAAACGTACATTCTTTACCAATGATTGCTATTCTGAGATGTTATAGGCTTTCTGTTGAACTAATTATAGTCAGACGATGCTGAAAGAATAGAGGTCCCGCCAGTGGATCAAAGCTCTTTTGATCCAAGTGATAAAGGATGGAAGTGGTGGATTGCTTTGATATTCACAGTTTTACTTTTTTCTCTTCTCTTTTATGAATCTTTAATGCTCACTTTCAGTGGCATCCTGCTAATTGTTCATTCTTCTCTTGAAAACTTGGGGAACCAGTTTACACCAGTCAAATATCCTTCTACCCGGAGACAGAAAACATAAACTGCTAAAATATATGGATAAACATCAGGCCGGATTAAAAATGCCAGCTATATGAAAATCTGGTTCAGTGAATGTTCTTTGCTGTTTCGTGTTTGTAAAAGGTTTCATTACTCAATTCCCTTTTTTTGGAGTCTACAGTATAAACTACCGACCTGAAGCTTAGCACTACAAATGTGTGTCCCTGATAATAACAGGTCTCAAATTTGTTCTCCAAAAACTAGAATCAAGTCCATGTTATTAATCGTCAATTCAATTTGTTTTTGTGAAAAATGTCTTTTCAAATGAATTGTGTGTTGTATGTGTGTGTATTATTTATCTGTAAAAGCATATATATAGTATGTCTCCACTTACATTATGCACGGCTTTAGATACAGTATCTTGCATGTTACTTACTGTGCACATCGCTGTCTGGAGGTTAGACACCAGTGACTGGCATTAATCCCAGGAAATCCATTTGGTGCATTTAGTACTCTTTGCGGCATGAAATCAAATGTGACAGCTAATTCAAAGCAAAGAGGGAGGGCACTGTACCTCTATGTAGTGTATAAGTAAGGCTTCAATACATTTCATTTAGCACTTGGTCAGCTGATTAACTGCACATATTGCTAGACAGCTAATTCAATTCAGTCTTTTTTTTTTGCTCTTGCCTATCTGACATTTCATTTGAATGAGTTTCGTTCAACTGAAGAAAAAACATGCTTTGAAGGGAACTGTGGCTCATCTGTGAACAAAATCCAGACACAGATGTGTGAGGCTAACTTAAACACACAGTTGGTGAGAGGTCAAATAATTCAAACCATATGGCCTCAAACCTGTGCATGGGCTATTTTTAGCATTCTGTTTTTGCTCCCTGCGCTGAAGACATGTAGAACTTTGTAATTTTCCTCCAGCAGAAAAATACATGTTATTCCTTTCAGGCTGCGGGTGTGTCCCAGCATGAGTGGCCCCTTCCTCTTAAAATGAGGGTGTCACCCCGTGCAAAGGATGTGAGTTAGTGTTTATTCATGATTTGAAACATCCCCACCTGTGCTGGAAAAAAACACAGCACTATGTATATATTGAAGCAGCCATTCATGACTCTGTTAATGGGATTGGTACTGGTCCAGCTCTTGTTGTGGCTGCTAGCAACCATCTGTCAGAGGTCACTTCACCTGCCAGGCTGTCGTGTCGAGCAGGACCTCTGGCACCCGGGACTGGCTTCTCATCTTGTCAAATGAATCCATTGGTGGCTTTGATGAATCCTTTTCCAGACACCTGGATATACAGGGTGTCAGGTTTGACCCACAATTTTCAGCATGGCTTGTCAGCTACAGTGGGCCACTTCAGTTAAAGCGGCCGACCTGCTGTAACTTCTAACATCTTCGTAGCGGTCCGAGTCGTAGCATCGGACCGCTTTAGGCGGACTAGAGCACCAAAACTATCGCGCTTTCATTTTCCTTTCCCATATTAAAAAAAGCACAAATATAGATGTCTGCCTACCGGCACAGTGATGGAAATTAGATCCTTAAAATAGAAGCGCATGAATCTGAGAACTGGCTGACTCAGATAGTGGGGAAAAGTTGAGGTTGAGGCCAGGAACGGGCCATATTGTAGAGGTGAGGTCATCCAGTGGAAAAAAAAAAAATATGGGGCCCTCAACCCCCTTGGTGCACTAATAATGGGTGTTTCTTTCCCTCCCGAAAGGAAAACAAACAGCAAAGGGGATGTAGATGAGAATCATTGTAATGAGGAATAGAAAAATGTGCCCTGTATGGCTTTGGCCTACGGTGGCAGTGGTCAACCTTACTTCAAATATTTTATAAGTTTTTGTTTTATCACTATCAATGTATTTTTGATAAAGAGCCTTGTGTGACATAGTTTAAAATGAAACAAACGTACGCTGGGAACACTGTCTTGTTTGGAGTCCAAAATCAAACATGCAGGTGAACTCGTCTGAGGAGCAGAGCAGCAAAGTTGAAGCAACAGTTTATGAACTCACATCCACTCGCCACTTATTCCCGCTGGCTGCCTCTCCATGAACCGCTGCACGGCCAGCGAACACAAACGGGGTCATTTTGGTGGTGAGGGGGAGAGAAGAAGGGCGAGTAGATGAATGAAACTCTTGTACCACCAGCACCTCTGCATCAAGAGCATCATTGACAACCAGCAGTGTTTATGTTAACACCAAATGTAGAAGCAGCAGGCGACGTAATGCGCCAACTTTAGAAACTGATGTGTGAGCCTATGTGACGGCAGTGTGGTACGACATCTCTCACAGCCAATCGTGTCCTTTCAGATCCTGTTTTTCCTTACCCAATATGGCCAATGGGTGAACGAAGGGAAGGGCTGATGATATCACTGCACTACTGTGTACTGTTTTTGATCACTTTTCACCGACACAGTCAGTGGGAGGGACTTGGTCGCCTTAGTAACCCCACTACATGAGAGTAGCAGAGTACGTAAAAAAAATAAAAAAATCCGTTGATTGCGGTTATCTGAAAGTCACACCATGTTCCTAAAGTGCTGTTTCACTTCACTTCCGCTTTTCACAGCATTGTTTGTGACCATTAACTATCTCTATAGAAACCACGCAAAAAAAACATTGCCAAGAACAACAAACCAGAGTAAAAATACAAAATGATGCAATGGGGTAAAATAACCCAACAGTTCTCACAGAAAGCAAAACAATTCCTCTCAAATTGAACCGATTCAATTGATATTCTAAAAAGCTTCTCGCTCAGTTGTGTGTCTCCTCGAGAAAACAGGGTCAGTTTCCACTTAACGTTTTATAGACCAGACAGACCTCAGTTTTAAGAGTGGAGGGGGGGGGGGGGAAAGGTTGTCTGGGTCTGGCTGTCTTCCTGACGGTGACTCAGACCTCAGACCCGGGTGGGTGTGTGTGTGTGTGTGTGTGTGTGTGTGTGGGGGGGGGGGGGGGGTTCCCCATGTTGTTGCTTTTTCCCCCCTTTATGTTAATGTTACCTTTGTCCTGTCGTTCTTGGACCATTTAATCATTAGCCGTCCTGTTTCTATTTTTTCCTCCTCCAGCCCTCTGCTGTGTCTCCTCTCGGCTTTCACTGAGAGGGAGCCACCAGGGCTCTGTCCTTGTAAGGCCTGGTGAAGGGTCTGGTTTCAATGGGCCCTGCCGCTCCCAGTGAGCTGAGCAGTAGGAGTTTCCCCAACGCCCCCGCTGACAGACGCAGACACAGGAGAAGGTAAACAGGAAGCAGATAAAAAGGCTGTTGAGCTCCCAGGACTGACATCGTCGTCGTCTACTCTCCATCTCTTTTCTAAAGTTAAAGGGTTTGGAGATGTTTGGTCTGTTAAAGCCGTCAGCAGGAAGGAGGAAGCTTGTTAAACAAAAAGTCTCGCTCAGCAGAATAAGCCTGTGAGTTTCAACACAGTGTCCTTGTTTCGCTTTCTGTGTTTCCCTTTGTAGGCCGTAATGCTTTTCTTACAGTTTACATCAACCACATACAATCAGCTGAATGTGTTCATACATGATGTGACAGGCGAGACAGAATGCTGTGTTTATGTTACCTAAAAGAAGAAAATACTTGTTGTCAAACCAGATTTACATCTGTCTCATTTTCCATCCAGATTATTTCAAAGTCTAAGAGATCTCCCAAAAATGCATGAATGTCCAGGTTTCCCATTCTGGATTTGCACCCATGTTTGTCCAGTCTAGCTTTGCTAAAATACATTATTGGGAATTTAATTTGGTCTTAAGGGTAAAAACCAGACTCGGGAATTCTCCCAGAACATCAACTCCAGGGCTTGAAGCTACATGTCAGAGTTTGTCTTTCTCTTGTTTTCTCTTCTATATCTCTTTTACTTTCAGTTGACCTTGTTTGTGAAGCCCTAAAAGAGCATTGGAACGCATTGGAAATGAAAGTGATACTGACAATACAACATGTTTTATCATAAAATGTCTTACTGAACCCTAGTTTCCCTTTAGATTGTGATTGATTTCCTCTTTTCACATGCCTCTGAAGTTTTTGTCTGTAGACTGAATACAATAGAGTATCCATGGCGTCCCCCATACATTTCTGAAGAGCCGTTATGAATACAGCATAGTGAGCAGTCACACCCTCAGTTATGCCTGACTTTAAGCCTTGATATAATACACGGGTGAGTTGTATAAACAGGTGTGTTATATCCCAGACAAGACAAGACAATAGCACAACAGGCACACAAATAAAACATTGCTAAAAACAGGTAACTGTTATGAAGGCTAAAATAAACTATTAAAAGAGAAAATGACACAAACAAATAACACAAGTTCAAGTATCTCCTTTTACTTAAGTCCTCATAGTCTAATCTGTCTCTGTAGAACCAGATACATGCATTTCATATAGTGTCCCAGATATATACGTGTAGAGCCCCTGGGAAATCCCTGACTCTCCTTAATGATCCTTCCTGTGTTCGCTCAAGGTAGCAGCAGGTGTGCAGGAAACCACACAGAGGATGTCACCTTCTCACATGGAGGGAAACGACAACAACACCTCCGACCGCTGAGCAAGGTACACCCTTCAGTTTGAGGCATCCTCCAGTTGGATGTCTCAAAGAGGAGCGGGGCATCCAAGCACATACTTGAGGAAAAAGTGGGCGGGATATTACGTTGAAGAGGAGCGGCGCTCGGGGAGTGAGATAAGCGTAAGAACAAGAAGGAGAGTCCTAGAGTGAAGTCTCAGGATGCAGAACACAATTTCAGACACAATGGTGCCTCCTTACATTTGCAATGTAAACGCACGCCACCCTTGACAAACACGGTTGCCATGGAACAGCATGGCGCTGTTGTTGTTGGTATTGGTAACCAGGCATGAATGGGGAGTGCAGCGCAGGCCACGTGAGTCATACAGAGAGTGACTCGCCTGTTCAACCCTGCATACAGGCTGCTGATAGACAGTGGAGATGATGAAACGATGCACTAAACTTTGCACTTGTGTCCACAATACAATTCATCCTGTGTTACCATAGTGACGAGCTGTAATTACATCTCGTGGTTGTACGGAAACTCAGTTGTTTTCTTTGAGGTATGCCAACTGACGACTTACTTACGCTCGGATTTCATTATGCAATGAGTCGTCTTGCCTAAATCTGCCAAGTTGCAAATGACTAAATTACTGCCAAATCTACTGTCAACCATTATAAAAAATCCCTCAGTGTAATTATTCAAAGTAATTCATGAAAAATAAGCATAACAATTTCACAGGAACAGGCGCTTAAAGCCCAACAAGCACAACACAAATTGTCAACATTATCCACCATTGAATAGCGTAAACAGTTCCAGATGGCACAACAAGCCGCCACAGGCATGTGCAGCGACCGGCATGGAGAATATTTAAAACAAAATTAGACGTGACCAGGAAACCGGCTCTTAAACACATAGGTCGACTTGTCACGCTCTGTTACTGCTGCTGCAACATTGCGTAGTCGCACCTATTACACAGCCTCACGGTGTACTACAGTGTGTCCATGTTATCTGTCAACTAACTGCTGTGTTTGTAAGCTGCTGCAGTCTGCTCAGGTTGGCCACAATGTGCTCGCTTACATAAGCTGTCTGTACAGTGACAAAAAGAACTCACGTTGTGTGTTGTAAACCGCGTCTGGAAAGAAATGTTTCATTTTGTCTGGCAAACGGCAGAAAAACATATTTTCGGTGATTTTCCTCCTGTATTTATTACACAACATTCCATCTGCTGCATGCATCTGTCTTTTTACTTGAATATGCCTCGACATGGTGCCATACACCACATGATGTGTAAAACCATTGAATTTGTCCATCCTTACATCTGAGTGTAAAAAAAAAAAAAGAGAGAAAGTTTTCTGTTGCCGTGCTCTGCCTCAGCGACTGCAGGCTGTAAGGCTAGCGGCTGCTCTGCTTGTGTGGCTGACATTACATAATTACCCATCCATTCTTCCAAAACTAAAGGGACTGAAACTGCAACCTCTTCCACAAAACCCTGTATTTTTCTCAAGCCAGCCACAGTAATCCTGTTGTGTGTTTAGTGCTAGACATCACCAGTGTGTTTACATTCCCATCTGTTTGCAGTCAGACACACCACACACAGGCAAAGACCTGCTCAAGGCCATGCACTTTGACAAGTGTGTCTGTTGCATAACTAATGGTATGCCAAACAGCAGTCACACACATGCATGCTCATCTTACTGCAGCAGGTGTATTGTAAATGAAAAATGCCTTTCTGCACCATTTAATGTAGGTTGACTGTTCACATTCTGTCAACAAAAGGTAACGTGAAACATTATAAAAAGTGATACACAACGAGAGAAAACACTGCAACACTGCAGCGCTGACTTTTCCTTATCAGGAGCACACACATACACACAAACAGCATGAAGGTCAACTGATAAAAGGAGTGATATGTCCTTAATTATTCATAATGCTTACCCACCTTAGCCTTTGGTCTTGGAGGGGACCACCCCAGATGACCTCACACATTCAGTTTAACCACTTACTCTGAAGTGCGGGCATTATTGTGAATGTTTGGGTGTCTGGGTAACTCTGGAGCCACTGTATCCTGCTGAGATATCTGAAGCTCCGTGTTACAAATAGCTTTAGCATGTGGGTCAATCCCTGCTGACAGCAACCCTGTAAACACACAAACAACTGCATCAAACATGTCCTTGGATATATAAGTGAAGTACAGTCTTGAATACAATTACAGTACTTAATCATTCGCCTTATCACTGCCCTGCTTTGCATGTCGATAATATTACTAGAGCATGAATAAGTGAGTGAACTGAATAGTGATGCTTAGTAATTACGTGGCGGTTTGTAAATTGAACGAGCGTATTAATGTGTGCAATCCCACCGAATGCTCACTGCATCACCAGCTGTGGCTCTGCTAGCTTTGAGCCACTCTTCCATTGTGTGCGTGTGTGTAGGTGTGTTTGTGTGTGTGCAAACAAATGCACATGCATATTTATCTTTTTAGGTGTGTAGTTGTCTCCTTGTCTTTGTGCGTGCCTGTTTGCGCTTTTTTTATGGGATTGTTGTTATGTTAGAATCCATTGTGAGTTTGTGAGTTGCATCAGATACAACATGTGCTCCAACAAACCTTTGGCTTTGGTAACTGCATTCTTGTTTTCTGTGTACAGATAATAAAAGATTGGAAAAATATTCAAGTCGATACAATTGAATTATTTAACGTCGTTCATGAAATAGGTCTTTGTTTCATGTTAGACTACATGTCTATAGTGCACTGTATAACCATGTTTGTGATATTTTGAGTGCACTGTATGTACCTAAAAGCACCCACTATTCCAACAATAGATATGACACAAGCATGTGTTTTAAGCTCAGAAGTGAGCTCATTGCTCTTCCTGTTTGGTAATAGGCAGCCATGCTCCTATCTGTAGAGCAGATTGTCCCCGGAGAGCACTTGAAGAGGATCTGTGGTTTACTCCACTCGGTGCATCTGTCTGCACTTACAAGGAGAAGGGGTGAAGCCAAATACAGCCCAGTTGTTGATGAAACACACCCGGAAAAGAGTCGTTCTCCTGGGAGGAACACATGTATCGGTGTTCCTTTCTTTCATCCACACCTAGTTTCAGTGTGTGACAACGAAACTCACGCCTCGGGTGGGCTATTTTAAGACTAATGACTCTAACAGCCGTGAGTCCTTATTTCCCTTCATTTCTCTCATCTCTCTGTCGCCAACTGTGTTTGTGCTTTTTTTCTCCATGGTAACCGTGGTTGAGGGAAACCCATAATCAACGCACAAAATCTGACTAAGAAAATCTTCCACTGTTGTCAACAGCAAACCAGCGGTATCCCATAATAGAAGCTATTGAGCCTCATGGGCTGAAGCGCATAGTGGGAAGGGAGCGAGTGGAGGTGTTGAGCTCTTGTATTTAACAGTGACAGGATTGAATCAAATGTTTTTCCCAGGCCTTGAACAGGGGAGACATAAAAAGAGAGGGAAGTGGGTCACTCCCTGGTCAGCTGTGGAAATCCAACTCAGCACAGATGTGTGTCACCAGGAGTCCTGGCACGGCTTCTTTCAGTAGAAAAGCTGGACAAAGTTGATACACACTCAGTGCCTGGTGGCTATTGTCCAAAGTGTGTCGGTAAGGCCTGTGCTGGTGACTAATTCGACTTAGGCTCATTAATACAAGCAGATGGATTATCTCCATTAATGCAATGAACCTATAATAAATAAATCCTGCTGCCTTATGCAATTAGTTATGCAAATGAAGTGGATTTAGTTCATCTGCTTTAACCCAGGAGTAAAACGAGGCTGATGTGTGCAGCTGTCTAAATACAGTGAAGCCTTGAAGCAGTCACAGAGGGCAATTTCCCTCTGTGTGCCACTGCAGGGGAATCTACAAAGCTGCGTTGTGCATGGGAAACGCTGCATAGTGCATGAATGTAGCACCCTTTTTGCTGGGAGAGGCTTTCATTGAATCTTTTGTGGAGTGAGCGTAAAGCCCCCAAATAACAATTTACAGACAACGTGACTTCTTATGGTGGTTACACTGCTGCTATTTCCCCACCTGATGGATGGGTGTACTGAAATGGAACAAACACATGCAAAGGGTGCATTAGTGAGCTTTACTTTTGTTTTACGCAAACCTTTTTGGAAGACATATTACTGTAAGCTGCAACAGAAAACAATCATTACGATGCAGATTTGCCATATTTGTATAAACAAAACTGTTGTGTCAGTAATTGGCGCTTCATTCTGCAAAAAGTGAGACATTAAAACTTGAAAAATAGCTTTATAAAAAGTTGAAAGACAGGTTTGCAATGTACTGTACGGGCGTCACAGTAAATGTTTTTTAGGGTTTTAAAGGCCTTAAATTTCAAACAATTAACCCGTCACTCTTGTTTTGGGCCACCAACATGCAAAACACAAGTGAGGTTTAAAAAGAACCCATAGTACTTTCTAAATTACAGATCATTGCCTTTCTTAATAGAACATTTTTCACCACTAGATCAACACTTGTAGGAAGCATTGGGCGCTCCCCTCCGCAGAAAATTATGGGATTTCCCTCAGCACCCGGCCACCAGATGTTATGAATAGACATGGGTCGACTAAACTCTTTACTGCGGGGAACAATGTTACGCAGCACATTATATGTTGTTTTCAAAAGATTTGGTTTTGAAAAATATGAGCCAAAAATAACATGCTGTCCTGCTGCTGCGTGCGCATGAAAAGATCAGCAGAGACACAGAGACAAGGTGTCTTCTGTCTTTCTTTACTGCAAAGTTGTTGATTCATTCTCCCCACTCTGACTCCTGAAACCCCTTGAAGGGAAAAGATGAGAGAGCACAGCGAGATCTCTACATGTTCTATTGTTTTTATTTGGGTTTTATTCATATTAGTTTAAGATTTGAAATATGCAACCCTATCGTAATGAGAACGTCAA